>JAVKLA010000027.1:37339301-37358431 GCA_034782735.1 Sagittarius serpentarius | reverse complement strand
GAATCACTTCCCTCGACCTGCTGGCCACGCTTCTCTTGATGCAGCCCAGGATCTGGTTGGCCTTCTGGGCTGCGAGCACACATTGCCAGCTCATGTCCAGCTTTTCATCCACCAGCACCCCCAAGTCCTTCTCCGCAGGGCTGCTCTCACGGCTTTCATCCCCCAGCCTGTATTGATACTGGAGGTTGCCCCAACCCAGGTGCAGGATCTTGCACTTGGCCTTGTTGAACCTCATGTTGTTCACATGGGCCCACTTCTTGAGCTTGTCCAGGTCCCTCTGGATGGCATCACTTTCCTCAGTTATGTAAAAAAATTTAAAGCATATGCTATTCATATCACCACACAATCGGTAAAAGACATGGAAAAACATGAGGGACTAGATCTTATCATTTTTCTCAGAAACTTCTCCAAAGGAAAACTGGAATGATTATCATGATTCTTTGTTTATGATTCTCCAATGATTTTTGTCAAGCTCTGTGGTAGTGTTCTTACCTGAGCCAACTTGAATTAATGTTGTGTGGTTTCACAACACTGCACATGAAATGCTTCAGAAAACTCTAAATATATTGCATCTGCTGTGTTCTGTGAAACCACTAATCCTCTAATTTTATCAAAAGTAGCAATCAGACTTGACTAGAAAGATTTAAACATCTTAATTTGATGCTTGTCATTGCTTGAATTTCAGTTATTTCTGTCATGAGTTGATGTTTTGCAGATATATATTTACACAGCTACTCAAGAGTATTTTGATGGATTTTAAATTTATGTGATAATACAGGGGTCACTGCTCACTAGCATAGGTAATGGAAAGCTAAATACAGAGTAATCATAACATCTCCAATAGCAATAGCATAGCAATAGCAATAGCAATAGTAGTAGTAATAGTAATGATTTTACTTTGATTCAGCTATTTTTCATAGAGGGTATTTCATGCCACTGTGTTTGTAATTTACTTTAATATTTCAAAGATTAGCCTTTATCAATTACTTTGATAAGGCAAGTAGGAATTGCTTATTAATGAAGGAGTTACTAAAAGGACTATTATTTTCAGAGGATAAATACTGTAGTTCTCAGATAAACCTCTCTTTTCAGTACCATAAACAATGAAACTGCATTTGGACAATTATATGTTCTAATGGAAGATCAAGACATATCTTTAGAACAAAGAAGGTACACTAAACAAAGTGGTCAACCCTTTTTTTTTTAATATAAAACATTGTACAATATGAGGAAATACATATTTTATAATAAAATAATGCATATTTTTAAAATAAAAATTGCAATTGGTCAGTCAATTTTTCAGTTATACAATCTTGATCACTTGATCATTATTTATGAGCACTCTTCTTCTAGCTAGAAGTTTCAGATAAAAAAAAACCTAAAACTGTTGAGAATGTCATCGGGTTTTAATATGAAGAAACTTAGTTCCCAGATTCTTTCAAGACAAATAAAAAGTAAAATTACAAGCAGGAAGTGAAATTAGTGATATCTTTTACGAAAAGTTTGTTTGTTCCCTGCCCATAAGTCATGTCCTTTTCCTCCTGTTCTTGACCATCATACACCACCAGTACTAACTGATGAAACTTGCTATCTTTCTAGCCCATTGACACCTTTCTTTTACTATTTCAACAGCAAAATATTACAGGAAAATCAGCATAGTAGTAAAGTTCCTTCATTCATAAACAGACACTGCTTAGAAATCCGTAGAAATCAGATTGGATGTCCCCATTCAAGCCACTGAAATAGAAATACAACTGAGAGGTTAGAAGATCTTTGGTAAAGAAAGATAAAAAGACATTTGAGTGAAACACACTGAGCTACACAAGACACCAAAGAGAAGGATCATGGGAAACATCACAAAAAAATCCAGAATTAACTGAGATAGTCTTATGGTAACAAAGTAAAAGGAAATGCAGCTGCTGTCAAAGGTACAGAAGATGTTCCCTCTCAAATCTAATGTCAGGAAATTACAGAGAAAGGCAGCAACCTGAGGCGATCAGAAGAATTTCATCAGCAGTTCAGTGAAGAGAACACCAGCATGACAAGTATCACCTCTTCTTTCCTTTCATATAATGACATTTTTGCTTAGATAGTGAAAAATTCTCCAGTGCAGGTGTATTTCAACAGAGATAACAGACAGACTTTCCTTTAGATCTTCTTAAACTGGACCACATCTATGTGGCAATAAATGAACTTTTGGAACATATGAACAAATACAAGCCACTATAGAATTGTACAGTGTACATCTATGAAAAAAATTGCTGACAAAGTGCTGAGCAGTCAACAGCCTGTTCACCTGCAGAGAATAAAATTCTTATGGAATTTATGAGTATATGAAAGATAGATTTCTATTATGCTTGTGTAAAAAAATATAGGCATTATTCATGACATCACACCCTCCTCTGATGTGTCCCTAAATAGTCTAAATGTCATGAGGGCAATAGAACTTTATCTAACAAAAGCACTGAGCTGGAATTTCCTGTAAGCAATTCTATATGCTGAAAAGGATGGAAATTCTAAGCAGAAGTCTTGTGAGACATTACAAGTCAGATATAAAAAAGAGAAAATTAAATTTAAAAAATGGAAATTGGAGAGAGGAAGATCTTGGAAAACGTCTTCATATTTATCTGTATGTTATTCTAAGTAAATATATGATATGTTTGTACGATTAAACGTGTATAAAATGTTCGTAAGTGTCAGAAACTATTAGCAGATGAAACAGGTATCCTGAAAACATGCAGAAGATGAAAGTGCTGGGATAGGAAACCTTTTGGGTGAGGAAGAGACAGAGGCCAAAAAAGCCTGAAGAGAAAGCTTTGGAGACAAGAACTGTGTTATAGTTCAGGGCCCAGGCATGGATGGAGAGTTAAATGGAGGGGTTTTAGAAATGGTATTGAAGAAAGAGGGAGTGATTTTATGAGCCCTTCAAGGAAGCTCTTGTGCAGTGGAGTTGCTGAGGACAGAGAAGAGATTAGAGAAGTAGGAGTGATGACTGAAGGGATTACAATAGCAATGGAAAATTCCTCTCTGGATTTGGGTTAAATTTCAAGTTAAGATATAAGACACGTCTTGAGAACTTTGGAGAGCAGTGGAATTTCACTGATAAAAGTGACAAAGATAAATGTTGATAATGATGATAATTTGCATACATTTATAAACTAGAAGAATGTTATTAATCTAAATATGCTCTGAAACAAAAGCTTTGAATTTTTCTAAGATCTTCATGTTGTTAATGTTTAGTATGCATTTTTTGTCATAAATTTCTGAGCACACACAGATTTTCTAGCTAAAACAAAAAAGTGTGACAGTGATTTAGAGACCCTTTGAGTGAGTTACCTTTCATTCCATCCAAACTAAAGTCATACTATACCAAAAAACTTATTAAGTGATAAATGTACCAAAATTAGATACATTGTATAATATTTCATCAGTATAGTCTGATGTAGGAAATTATGGGAATAAATGTCTGCAAGTATTTTATAGCATTTGAAGACTGACTATTTTGGCAATAGTTTTAAAATCTTTAAAACACTTCCCTAAATTCTTCAGTAGTCATAGACTCTTGCAAATTTATCGTTGCTTTAGAAAACTGGCTGTAGGATATTATTCTAGCTATTCTGTCTCTGATCACGCCCTCTAGCTCCTAGTTTGAGGCCCATGAAATCATGCAGAAAATGCATTTCTACCTGCAAAAATTACATACAGATTCCCTAAGTGGCTTAAAGTTAAATTTTAGCATTTCAAAAAGGAAGAGACCAACTTCATAATCTTGAGTCAGGGA
Source organism: Sagittarius serpentarius (assembly GCA_034782735.1). Classification (NCBI taxonomy): domain Eukaryota; kingdom Metazoa; phylum Chordata; class Aves; order Accipitriformes; family Sagittariidae; genus Sagittarius; species Sagittarius serpentarius. The sequence goes on along the minus strand of JAVKLA010000027.1, from coordinate 37,354,650 downwards.
TTAATGTTGCCACTCCATCTGTGTATGGTATTTCACAAGTAAAGCACAACTGATGGGATTTGACTTCTGAGTTTAAAATCAATTGGCTAAAGAAGCAAGAAAATAATTTTCACACAAATAATGTTTTGTTTGTTTCCAGAATAAGCAAGGTGTTTTTCTCCTTAGTGATAGTATTTTGTGTTCGGTGGTTTAGATATATGAAGAGTGAAGATGGAAATATATGTTACATTGTATTTCCTAAAGACGGATTTTATAAGTGAAACTATAGGTATATAACCGCAAAGATAGGCACTCTAGTAAGGATCCTGTAAAAGGAAAAAAAAAACAAACCACAAATGAAACAAAAAAAAATAAAGAAAAAGAAAAAAGAACAAAACTTGGTCTTTGAAAAGGGAAAGTATTAAAATGTAACAGCAATGTATGTGTCTGCATGCATGCTAATTTAACATACACTGAAAAGAGGGTTAAATTTTAACTTTCTTCTTAGAAAATTACAGTGCGTAACAGATACTATTATTAACAAGTATTATTGTTGTTATACTGAAATATGTCCGAAGGATAATACAAAAAAAGTACTGCTCATAACTAGTCATGAGCCAGTAGTACCTATTCTGGGTATTTGATAGTTGCTGTGCAAACAGTTTCAGCAGAATATATCTCCATTGACAGAAAGTGACGGGATCCCCTCCATGGCCAAAGTGATACACTTTCCTTCAACACAGACAAATACATACTGGAAATTTACTTTGACTTCAATGCTTCCCAGGATGTTTTTTCATCCCAATAAATATGAAGACAGCCTGTTCAGAATGACACACATTGTATTTTTCAAACAAAACCAAAGAAGGATGACTTAGTAACATTCTACTAAAGGAGAACAGAAAGAGTAGAACCGACACGAACCATTCATTGTTCAAATGGAACTATGGGGTATGAAAGCCATTTATTACGACAATTCTGTCCAAAGTACACTGGCCTAATGCCTCACCTTCATTGCATTTCTATTAAGTATTGGAAAGTGCTGTGCACAGTGAAAGCTGTCCTCCGGAAGAGCAATAAAATCAGCAAACTATGGTTGTTCAGGTCCTTGGTAGGTGCTTATGGGACTTGTTTTGCCTGAATAATGAATCTAAAACTGTTCCCAGTGTTTTGTCTGACATGGTGTGCATGACAAAGATGAAAAGAAGTTGGGTAAGGATATTTTCTTGCAACACTCCACTAGTCAGGCTGAATTATTGAGGCTGTTATCCATCAGTGCACACAGTGCTTTCAGGAGTATTGTGAAAGACTCTGACAACCATTACTACTTCTGAGTAACTCTACATTAGAGGAAGAAGAAAACATAATGTTTCTGTTTAAAGTGTCAAATGTTTTCTTCAAGTCAACTATAGTTACAAAGAAGCAGTAATTGTTCATATAAAATCCCCATACCTTAACAGAGGACAGAGGTTTGGCAAGCGCAGTAAGAGACATAAATAATAACTTGCCGTTATTAAGCTAAAGATAATGTGTGACCTATGACAATCTTTTGTAAAACAGAGCAGTGCTGAAGACAAATAATGTCTACAGTTATTGGTATGAAGCTGATATTGCTCTCTTTGGGCATACAGATGATGTATTACATGCAGATTAGGGAAAAAAAGTATGTAGTCTTGCACTTTTGAATAATGAAATAACGAATACATTTTCTGTGTCTTCACAGTGCCCAACATTGTGCCAAGAATATATTAATTAGTATTAATTATTATTGCAATATCACCAGCATCAAGGTTCAGATATTCAGAGCTTTTTCTTGGCATGTTTTGTACACTGCATGTATCAATGTATGTAAGCATGAATGTATATGTTGTGTGTCATATTTCGAAATAAATAGAGGTACTGTACAAGACCCTTTCCTTCCAGTTAACTCTGTGAAGGTCAGTAACTTTCCTTTCTTACCTCAAAAGAATAATGTTACTCTTCCAATTACATAGACCTTATCGTATCTCTTATTACTTGCAGGCATAATATTTAGAAAGAAAAAATGGTGCTAGTTTCATCTAATCCTCAGGGAGGTGAACTGAATCACTGTGCATGTTTATCTAACTCTTGACGAAGTACCTTATCCCTTACTGTAGAGGGATCTAATGCTTAGACTTGATTTTATAGCTTTTGAATGGATAAAGTTAAATAAGATTAATCCTCCTATAAATGCATTGTTATTTTAAAAACTCTGAGTTTCTAATAATCAACATACTGCTCATTAGGCAGTTCTGTTTAGTAAACCAAAACTCATTACCCAATATTAGATTAATTATATAGAAATTTTTCCTACTAAGGCCTGAATACAATGCAATATTCTCCACAAGCTTAACAAAGCCATAAAAAATCATGTCTGTACTTTGCATTATACAAGTATTGTGAATTATGAAGATTATAGTTTTTGTTTAAAAACAGTAATGCACAAAAGCAAAAATCAGTGACAGAAATAATTTGACATCTTTGACCACTGGTAGCACTATTTCATAGTGCTTTCAGAGAAAGCAGTATTTCAGAGAAAGAGGACATATTTAGAATCCTCTTAAACGATGTTATAAACATAATAGACTCTAAGAGCACAGTCAGAGAGTATCTAGCAGAGAAGCACAATGTTAACAAAATGCCTAATCTGTAGAGCATCTCTTGATATGCATTAATTACATAGTTTGAGTTTTTTATATGTAACTGCAAGGTCATATAACCATTCTGCTTCCTTAATTTCACTTGCTTGTCAATTCCCTGACTCTAAGATCTACTGTTTTTCTCAGCTTACTTTAGAAAATGTTCACACAAAGGACATTATGCCAAAATGAACGTGTAGAAAAAGAGACAGTACTCAAAGTTACTGTTCCATATTGTCTTATGTTTCAGAATTTAGTGCTAAACTAGTGCCTTTTCCCAAAGGGGCAACAATTTCTATCAAGTGTATCAGTTGAAGACTTAGGACAACTGCTCTAAAATGCACACATCTGTAACTTGTCCCTTTACCATGAGTCTGTCTAGAAATAAAAAGAATAATCATTCAGCATTCGCTGCAATGAGATCATCATCTTTTCCCATATCGTTATTCTAAATACAAGTTTTGCTCTAGGTGAATGAATCAAACATGTTAAGGCAACAAAACATTACTATATTCATCGTCCTAGGTTTCTTTTTTTTTTCTCTGTGCAATTAAGAAACAAGTATATTTATTGATGGTAAAATGTAGGAAGAAATAGACAAAGCTTAGGAAAACACATTAACCTTGATTTTAGCAATGAAATTCATATCTCTGAAATGCAGGGTCAAATACCATACTACTTAAAGATTTTTAAGTCAATGAAACTATACCAGCAGTAACTTTGGTCCAGTGTACAACCAAGTTCAACAACCGAACCGCCTTTGCATGGACTGCAGGCTAAGTCTGTTAAATTAAACGTACCTGGGGCTGTTTTCTGGCACTGAAATCAGCCACCATGGGCCAGGTAGAAATCATATATTACGTTTCAGACTCCAAAACAAGGAGGTCACCTTTTCTGCCTGCATGGAGGCTTTCGTGGGCCATGGTGATTCCCCAATCATACCTGAGTTGTGGTCCACATTCGTGTCAGTGTGATTCTAAGAATTTAATAATACAGACAATGAATTCCAGGAACATTCCCAGGTACTGTTTAAGTCATTAGTGAAGTCCTAGCCCTACAGAGATGTTGCATAGTCACAGGTAGATCACTCAAGCTTTTTTTCCCAAATCTTTGCTGTGGTTAGCCTTATCTAAAGTAATACTTTTTGGTTTACCTTTATTTTTTTAATTAAAAATATAATTAAAAAAATAATCTCAAATAATTTGCTAATTCTTTTGTGAATACAGTGTGTATGTTCAGTTACTGTATTTAAGATCTATACAACATGAATTCCATCATGTTAATGCTTGTGTTTTAGGGTTTTTTTCTGCCTTGTTAATTTCTTTATGTTGCAATAGTAATAGATATTTGAATAGTGGCACAAATCAGATGAGGATTTCCAGATAAGGAAAATTAGAGGACCTTAGTCTTGCAAACTCACCTTAGAACTGTGATAGTCACTAGTGATACAGTTTCAGCTACTTTTTTGTGCAGTCTTTTCCATTTCCTTTTCACCACCTTCTCCCATCTACATCAAGTAAATTAGGACTGCAGGTTCAAACAATCTGCAGCATAATTCAGTTTTCATTTGTGTGATGTTCTAAGTGACAGCCCTTTAAAAATGATCTTGACAGCTAAACAGTGAACAAAGTAACTGATGTATAATTTTGTGCATTATTGATGGACACATTTTCCTCATAGGTTGCAAGTATTTGGAAATAGCCATCAGAAAAAAGTAAGAAGTAGTCAGTCTCTATTTTAAAGTACATTAAGCATTTTGTACAATAATTTTATATGCTGTGTATCTAAGTTCAAAGCTGACCCTAAAAATAATGAGATTCTGGGTTCAGGCTCTCAAACTCCAAGAGATTTTACAGACAAATAATTCTCAGATAGAGCTTCTCAGCAGCTAAGTAGCTGTTGTACATTATTCATCAGAACACTTAATGCTCTTTTAGAACTTTGATTCCAAAAATGTATAAACTTCTCTCATTTTATTCTCAGCAGTCAGAAAAGAAATTGGTATGGAGAGCCTTGGATGCATAGAGAAGTTAATGGAAATCTCCTGCTGATTTCAGTGGTCTTTGGATCAGTCCGTAAGTGTTCTGCTGTCCCCTTACAATTATTTTCTATGGCTCTGAAGTAAGGAAAGGTCCTACTGAGTTTCAGACACCAAGAAATTGAAGCAACCAAATTCAGTACAAACTGCTGAAAATACTGTTTTGGTGCTGATCTGTGTGCGCAGACGGCAAACAATATGAACTGTGTCCACCTACAGTTAAAAAAAGTATGTCAATGAAGTGCAGAACTTCACAGAGGTCAGTTCAGCCTGATATATTAGGTTATATATCCCTGGACAACAATTCAAACTGAATCCTATTAGTTTTAATGCTGGCACCATTGGCATGTCCTATAGAACATAACTGACAGGAACAGCTTCAGAGTGGCTGGCCCATTGATCCAGTGACCTGGACATGGTTTTTAACTTCTACATTCTCTGGGTTTTAAGACTTTTAAAAATGTAAAAGCATCTCTTCAAAGTATTTGCATTCTTGGAGTTATCAAAAAATGCAGTTTGGGTTATGTAAGCCTTTCTGCAAAGCAAAGTCCAAACGAGAGAAACATATCTGACCTTGATGTTTCCCTCCTCCTTACTAAAACAGCTAGAAAGCAGAGGACACAGAGGACAGAGTATTAGGCTGAAAGTTCTTAGCAGTAGGAGCTGGAAGCCAACTTTACCTTCATTAATAGTTTGATAAAATCCTCAGACTCTAGCAGTTACTGGTGGTTTATTGAGGCCAGTTTTTTGCTTTTTTTTTAAAGATCATGAAGGACTGCTATGATTATTCAGTGTGACCTTCCTACCATTTCTGATCTGTGTTAGCAGGTAATCCTTCCATTGCACCAGCAGCCCGTGGTTTGAGGCAGGCTGAAAGCTTCTCCTGTTCCTTCTGTTGAAAGAATTTTACCCATTCACACAGAAAATGCTTGTCTGTCTCAGCAGGAAAAGCCCTGGGCAAGAGACAGGAAGCTGAGAAAAGATAGAATGAACCATTAAAAAAAAAATCACTGTAGTTTAAATATGTCAAATTCAGCCATTAGCCAATGAGGATAATGAGCAATAACAGAGTGCAGAATTTTGCCCCTTATTGTTCAATATGTGGGTGGTCTGTTCCCTTTCACACACAGCTGCTTTGTAAGCAAGCTGGACTTTGGGCTGCAGCTGCTGAAACAAACAGCAGAAATTGGTTTTGGAAAAAAAATGTTGGTAGTTCCAATAGCAGTTTTCTAACCCCCTTCTCTGCCATGTGTGTCTTGATTCATCAGGTCAGTCCTCTTTAATAAGAGGCAGTGAAGCAAGGGAAAAACCTGTATCAGTACAGGTTATAATTTTGATTAGTTGTTTAAAAAAACAAAGAAAATTCACAGTGCATGCATGTTGTGTAGACTGCATACTGTTTTAGCAGTCTTAGATCTCCAGAGAAGTTTGCATGCAAGACATTTGTTTATTCATAATTAAATCTGAATTATGTAAATAGTTTAAAATAATCATGTGTGCTGATTCCACCCGCAGTATGTGTTTTGAAGCATTATTTGCTGCAAGTCTGTTTGTCAGCTCTTAAATAATGAAGTAATTTTATTTTCCTTTTTTTTTGATAGGTGGATATTATTCTTTTTTATGCGCTGTAATTGTGTGTGAGGGTATTGGGCTTTCTAATGTACTATACAATTTAGCCACGGAGAAGAAAATATTTGCCTCAAAAAGAGCTGATTTTCCTCATTTTACATTTTTGCTTTTCTGATGGTAAAAACAAAACAGCAGATAGTATCTAACAAACACATAACAAATATCAGTATTCTGATAACTGATTACATCTTTTACAAATCCCACATTGTGACTCTGCTTATCTTGTGTTACGAAGTGCCCCATCTATAGCTGGAGCCATTTAAAACTGAGGAAAAAAATGGTTAATGACTTCATTAGATACATATTTCATTTGATACCAATATTCTTTTGAGAAACTGTCTGATCAACATGCATAGAAGTCAAAGCAGATGCAGAGAAGCAAACACGGTCTGTCTACCAACTCTGTGATGAATCTGAAGAAATTTTACTACAATTTTGAGCCATGTAGTCCTGTTGTCAAAACAAAATCAGCAGTCACCTTCTCAGAAAAACATATATAAAGATACGAAAGATACACAGAGCTTCAGAAAGTTCATTTTCATCCTCTGCTGTGCAGGGAAGAATGGAAAAAAATCCACCCCACCCCCTCCCACCCTCACCAACAGAGTAGCTCCAGAAAATCTGCAAGAAATGTTTCTGCTCTAGGGAAAACAATCTGGCCTCATCATGCCTAGTTGGAAAATGTTGTAATAACTTCCTTTTCTTTGAGGCAATTTCCATAATCCATCTATCAGTTATTCAAAGAAAGAAACACACATTATGCTACTGTATAAAACACTGCATGTTTACTAATCAGACTGAATTCTTTGAAATAAGCCCTTTTGTGCATTTACGCTTCCCTGTAGTGTCACACTACAGTAGCACTGGAATCCCTGTAATTGCAGAAAAACATTTGATTTCAGCTTCTTTTGCTTAAACAGAAATAAAAATATGTTATTCACGGTAAGCTTTGCTATGATTAAATGCATTTCAGAAGTTGGATATCTTGATATGATCTTGAAAGGTTAAATTATTTCCCTTGGAGTACTCTAATTTTCATATAAATTACATTACTGAGGGCATAAACCCTATCTTCATAGATCCTGGAGACACTATTAGCTGAATTAGCTGACAATTTAGTAGTATCCCGAAGTAGCTCGATGAACCTATGAATGTCAGTGTTTCTTAAGATAAGTGCTGGCTGAATTTCCATGTTAACAGAGAACCACAAATGATAATGTCATTTGGGATAAAGTATATCAACATATCTTTGCTAAGGTTAATGAGAAAAAATATGTGTAGTAAACACCATAGATCAGCATGATAAGATTTGTTATAACTGAATGAGTATCTGTTGCTTAGTTGGGTGTTTTACATGGATGGCAGAAGCACATTCAGATTTGGTTATGTTTGCTTAATGAAAAATCTGTGTTTGCACAAAGTTTGCAATAGAATTTGTAACCGATATAATTCACAGTGTCCTGCAAATTTCTTGACAACCAATATACATTTCAGAGCTTTAAAAACTTATCCTTCCTTGTTTTGTAATGTGCTACTTCTTCTAACCTCAAATAGCAGTATCAGACCTGACCGTGCTAAGCAGTACACGTACTAACAATAAAAAACCTATTCTCCACCCCAGAGAATTTCTGATTTAAGTTCAGACACTAGAACCAGTTAAAAACAGTGCAGGAAACAACCTGCATTTTAAAATAAAATACAGATTTGTTGTTACTGGAATCAGGTCATCTGCTAGGCTAGACAAGCCAAAGCTATGCTCAGAGTTCCTATAATAATCAAATGTTTATGAATCATAATTGATATAAAGTAAACTATATGCCTGATTTATTTTAGTAAAAACAAAGGAACTTCATTACAAACATTCAATCACATCACAGTGGTTTATTAACCCTTCTCTTTCAAGAGCATTGGTCTTACAGATCCTTGTGCCTCGACGTACTAGGATACTGCACTCTTGAAAAGAGATAGAGACTGTGAGCTCAGGGAGGTCAAGTAAATTTTGATACTTTCTGGGCAATACAAAGAGTTATGTTGTTCTCATTCATTTACTCTCGAAAAAGTTGTGGTGGTGTGCTCCCCTCCTCCTGCCCCTTTTCTTCTTAAGCAATAACCACCAGTGGGGGTCATGATGACTGCATCAGGCTTAAGTTGGACTCTGGGGAGACAGATGACAACACAATAGCTAAGGGCCATAAATCTTGCTCAACAACCGAGAGCCAGTTGAGCATGTGCCCACAGAAATATGACTGGTATGCAAATACGACTATAAGTCAATTATCTTGCTCCATAAATAGGAGACAGCCCTGGGCCCATTGAGCTCTCCTGCATAGCAGCGGTCTGCAGGCCAGGATCTCCCCTTGAGTGGTGATGCCTCGCAAGGTTATTCCTCAAGGCTGAGAGAATCCCTATTGCGTCAGATACTTGGTAAGTGAGTTGAGAATAAGAGCACTGAAACTTTGAAATCTTAGCTAAGTGATATCAAGGACTGATTGTGCACATATAATCCTTTAGTGAAAAACCTTTGATGAAGTCTGGGACTAAGTCTGGGTCCAGCTGCACAAAAATCCCCTCTGAGAAGGAGTTTAGAATGCAATGGGGTCCTTTCTGAACCTCATGTCTTGGCAGGAGGGTCTTCCTGACAGTTTTGTCTGACCCTGTCCTCTATGCAGGAAATAATCAAGTGTACTTTGCCATTGAATCTTGTTAAACCACTGTTGCATTTACTATCAAACTTTGTTAAATCACTGGTTTATATCAATAAACATATTGCTGCTTCTCTTTTATGAGTGAAGTGCATGACTCTACCTGCAACATGACAGTCAAGAGTAAAAAAAAGATGTAAATGAGTTTGTCTGCAGACTGTGTTTAGTGTGATTCTTGATAATATGTAAAGTTACATGTTCTGAACCTTCATTGAAGAATATGCACCCTTAACAGTGGTTAGTGTGTACACTTATTATGCATTCATTATTGACTTATCTTATGCTACCAAGTTGGAACAGATTCTCCAGAATGAAAATCCATGTCCAAAATATATACTATTACTAATCAGTGGTAGTTTGAATCAGATACATCTTACAAGATCAAACCCTCCTTGTCTGGAAACTGAAAACAGCCACAAACTGTTCCAAAGTCATTTCCACTGCTATTCAGAAGCACACAAATATTTACAGGCTTCAAAGGCCTTTTTGTGAAAGGTAACTCTGAAACTGTCAATTAAGCCAGGAACAAATACACTATTTTTGCTATTATAAATCCTATGAGATATTTATCTATTCTTTAAAAGTGTAGTTTACTTCAGTTTTATATGTTGGTGCATTAACTCAACAGTAGCTGATTAGACAGCATGGTGAAATATCCAGGAACAGGGAAACACGATTCAACAAGTCTATTCTTCAGTCTCAGGTTAACAAAAACTGTGGGATATGGGTAGGTATTTGCTGTATTGATAACAACTGGAGACATCTGTGCTTTTTCTATGGCACCTGTCAGAATAACACCCAGGAGCGTCAGGTAATTCCATTTCAAAGATTAAACAGCTGGTACTGCCATACACACTTTAATATGCAGGCTTAGGGTGGACTCAAACTTGGCTAAATACAATCTCAATAAAACGAAGCTTCTGTTTTGGGGATTGTGAAATCCATCTATCAGGATTTAACTTCTTAAGCTTCTTTTATAATCAAAACCTCCAGAGGCTCACCTAGTCTTTTAAAGTTAGGTAAGAGTATAAGGATCAGATCTGTTAGCTCCACATGTCCAGTGACTCCAAATCCAGTCAGCCAGCTCTCTTCTGGTTAGACTGTGAAGACCATCCTGCAAAAGACTGTTGTGGTGCTGTGCATTTTCAACCATGGGTGGTGACAATCTGAGTCTTAAGTTGTATTCACCTTAACAGGATTCAACCTTCGTCCCACTAAAGCATCACAACCAGCAGGTATTCTTGGCCAGCAACTCCTTCTTCCTTTCAAATTGAGGACAGAAGATTTTGAGAAACTAACTTTAGCCTAGTCATTAATTAATTTGTTTTAAACTAGAGAGTAGACCTAGAGTTCTCTGACAAGAACTGTTTCTTTGTTTATCCAATCAAAGGCTAAGTAAAATGCATACACATTTGCAAAAGCTGGGATGAGAAACCTGTGCTAAACTTTATAGCTGAATGCCCAATATACTAGGACACATTTAGGCTTAGTCACCTCTTCAGTGAAGTGAGGAAATAACTAATAGATACAAGGGAGATCTGAGAAATGGATGGACTGGATTGCTAACTGAGTCCAAGACAGGCTTTAGAAAACAAAAACCTAACCAAGGTCAGACTGTATCTCACCTCAGACCACAGAATAAGATGCCTTATAGAATTATCACAGCATTGATGTCCTCTGCTTTAAAAATAAATATCTGGGCTTCACCTCTACCTCAGCATTCATGTTTGAAAAATGTCTTCTCCTTAGTATGACATCAATCTGATCTTCTGTATTTCATTGATGCTGCCTGTTAGGTGTTTATTTTTACAGTGAAAATAATTTCAGGCCATCCATCCTTTTACTTTAGTGTTTATCACCACAATATGTACTTATTACTTGAGTCATTTAAGTTCACAAAATGGCTAATCAACATCTTCATGTTCCTTTGACAGGCAAAATTCCACCCTGTGGGGGTTTTATGCTATCTTTTCTTCTATAATAAAGATGTATTATAGCTTGGACCAAATTACGCTCAGGTTTGAAGAAGCAAAACAAATTATTTTATCATGTTATTCAAACCACAGTGTTGTGGAAAACTCTGTATGTTTTTTTAAATTGATACAGGATCACTCAAAAAATGATCTAATTATGATTTTGCTCTTTGTTCTGCATGACATTTAGGCATAGAGAAGGTCCTGCTTAAAGAAACAACTCTCCTTTCTTCCCTTACCCCAGTTTTTTTTGTTTAAATATTGCTGTATTGATATCAAAGATGCTCACAGCATCTTGGCATAACATGAAGATGCTCTGTAGCAATTCAGAATAATTTCTTCCAGTCTTAGGCAAGTGTTCATGTAAGTAAAAATGAACATAATTAACATTCCTTGTAATACTGAGATATTGCCAGAACTTCTCTTTTCTGGATCAGACAACAATTAATGTTCTTACTGAGAAGCAAATAAAAAACTTTTCAAAAATATTACTCAATAGTGATTTCAGGTATGTTTCTGATTAAAGGATTAGAGACTGACAGTTCCAGAAAACTATTAAATTCTCTAATTTTAAAAAATTTGGCAGGGCAGCTAGTTAAAATAATTTGTCTAAATTTGCACAGCAAAGAAGTAAACCCACCTTTTTTTCTGCTAAGCTTTCGCAAGCTGAAGTGTTTTCTGAAATACTTAACATAAAACACCAGCTGCGTATTCATGCTAGCATCCATTATCTGATTGCTGTGGAAGGTTATATATATTTCTCTTTTTGATACAAAAGTCAGAGGGTGGTTGAATTATTGCAGGAAGAGTTCTGTATGGCATTTCAGAGACTCCATAGCAACTGTTTTCAACTCATGTCACCTGTGTCACATGAAACTCTTCAGAGCTCTATTTTTTTGGGTTCAAGGATGGTGTCATATGAAGTCATGATGTGATGTAGAGATTGTCAAAGGAAAACATGTCCATTATAAAAAAGAAAGTAGTGTATATAGAAGTATCTTGCAAGCCTAGCCCCATGGAAATGGTAAAACCACTCTTTTTCTGGAAGTAACAATGAGTAAAGGCAATTTGTCTCATTATTTTCCCCAGACTGCAAGCACTGAAAAAACTTATTCAGTAATGTGTTATTAGAAAAGAGGTCACGTGTACTCTTATACCCAAGAGCATTTCCAAGAGGTATTTTTACTTCTTTGTCAAAACTTACAAATTTTGTACTGTTTTCCTCTAAAGGACAACAAAAAATAATCCTATTGATGTGTTTCTTGTGGAACTTTGACACTATGGTAACATCATTTTATGAATACAATATAATTTTCCAGACTAGCACTGGCTGCAGCCACCAGTTATCACAAGCGTAGCAAGCATTATTATTTACAATATTTTACAGCAGCATATGTGTTTAAGGGAGACCTGGAGATAATTTAACACAAATTACTTCAGCCTTCTGCTTCCTTTCTTTCTCAAATTTAAAAAGGAGCCTAACGTTTCCTTTGCTTATTACAAGGTGACCTTTCCTGTTTTTAACATCTACTTTATCTGGAATAATAAATTTTCCCATATAATCCTTGGAGATGAAAGAAAATTATTATTTAAAAATGTAGTGAAAAAAAGTTATCTGAGCAAATTACTTTCTCTTACAACTGTTGAAATTTCTGCTTCTCACCTGCAGTGGCATTGTAGTTTCATTAGTTCTCTAGTTATCAGCTTTTAGATTATGTAAAATATAAAAATCAAGCAGGAATAATAATAAAAGTCACACATTTCAGGTCAAATTTTTCCTAACAAAAAAGTCAACAGAAGGAAAAAAGCCCTTTCTTTGCCATTAGAAAACTTGAATAAGGCCGTAACACGTTTTTAGCCATACCAAACACTGATGTCATTGCATTTATAGTTGCTTTTATAATTATTTTTAATGTTATCAAGAGTCCCAGCCATGCATGAATCCAGAGTGGCAGCCTCCTGGACTGTAAGATTTACATAAAGATATCTTCTATACGACCTGTGGTTAGGGGATACAGGACACATCAAGAGTCTCAAATGTGTACCACAGACCTAAAAAAAGGGTGAACTGTAAACGTAATTCACAAATAGAGACAAAACCTCAGCTGCTTCATTAAGTGATATGAATAGGCTGAGTGAGTAGGGAAACACAGCAATGCTGGTCTCTATTTCTTGTTTACTCATTTTGTCAATAGCCATGAATTTGACTCCTCCAGCAGCTCCTGAGCCAGCTCATTCATTATTCACATGACATAGCTCCCAATACAGCACCGATATTTAAGCAAACTCCATGTAGCTCATGAGGTATGTCTTGGTTATGCCAGTGTAAGTCCCATGCTAATACTGAAAAAAATCATTTTGACAGAGAGAAATGACACTTCCTGAAAGAAAATCAAGTTCAATTCAGAGGTATCAATAGTACTAGTATTAATATAAATAATTTTGTTTCTCTTGTTGTCTGTGATGCTGTAGCACCTTTTTCCACTCTCAAAAACTGAATTCTTAATTTCTTGAGTAAATGCAGACTTCAGCTAAGCTTCACTGACAATGTACTACCATAAGCTCTGATACAAAACCATTCTGTAAGAAAATGGGTGAATATCACCAATATTTTATTCTTTTACTATGCTTTCTGTGATTTCCTCACTTGATCTGCATACTACTCAGTTATCCTCAGCGCCCAGTGCAGGTTTTGGATACACATCGTAAGCTCATTAATTAGTTACTGTACTTTTAATAATACTTTGCATTGAAAACATCTGCCATTTTAGAGTTTGATCCTTAACTGAACATCTTTATTTAATAGCTTTTTTTTTACCAATGTGTGAAAGAATCAGACTAACCATACATGATGAAATAAATGATGTTTTATTACCACCCATTTGGAACCACACAGCGCTCCACTGTATGCATAAAAAGTATTTCCAAAATTTGCTTTTCAAAGATTTTTAACCTTTATAAAATCTGATGTTATGTCAAATTCTGTCACTCCTGAAATTCTCTTTTCTTGCTCTGGCAGATCCTACCTGCTTATCCGGAGAAATACTGAAATATAATCAGAGGATCTGAGAGAAGGAACTGCAGAAATGGTGTTTTCAAAGAAAAGATCATGCTGAGAACTTCTTGGTTTAATTCAATTGGTTAGAGTAAGCTTTTACTAAACAGTGTTACAGACAAACTCATATACCACCAACTAGTGGTGCATTTATAAGATGGGCAAGTTTGGCATTATGACAGGGTTTAACATTCAGTAATGGAAATATTTTCTTAGGTAAAGGCTATCAGTCCCAATACTTCTATTTCTTGTCTAGCCTATTCCACACAAAAGTGAGTGTTCTACTGAATTCCTGTTGTTTTTCTTCTCTATCACCCATCCTTGAGTGCAGCTCATGTACTTTTCACTTCTGATGTTATCAAGTGCTGAAAGGCCCCTCCAAATCAAAGTCTTTTAAGTATTCAGCCATATACCTTTGCATCAATGTTCACATATAAATGAGTGTCAACTAGGTAGCAGAAATATATAGTCTGTGTTAGAATATCTGAATGTAAAGAACAAGTCTCAATTTGTTTCAAAGTTCTGATTAGGGATATATAATTGAAAAATTTATGCCTTCACCGATTATAGCAGGAGATCCATTAACAGAATTGCCGAACAGGAGCAGACATGAATACGATTGTCATGGAAAACATTAAAATTCTCATTGACAAAGTCTCTTATCTGGAAATTTATCTTGTACATACTTCATAAATAATGCATAATCCATGTGTCAAACTTATTCTCACATTCTTGTACACTTTCCAAAGGAAAACACTGTCAAGTAGTTCTACAGTAGGAATTAAGCTTTTTACTGTTTTGAAATCCAAAATATAGATTTTTTAATCATTCCTTAGATTCTTTCACACCATGGATGTCTGAAATGTGTAGTTATCTACATTTCTAACATTGTGTTTCTAGAAATTGCTTCTTGCACATCCACAAATGTCTCAGACTTGACTATGCTCAGCCTAATTTGTTCCAAGTCTGTATGTTAATTATCTCAAATGTGTAGTTGCTTTACCTCTCTCATTGAATGCATCCATGTCAGAAAAAGTAGAGATGTGACACTCCAATAAGGATGGAAAGATGAGGGCCCAGGATGCTGGAGGCAAGGGGGTGGGGTGTCAGTGGGACTATGCCAGCTGATGAGGGAATGTGCAGGGGAAGGGGATCAGAGAGGAACAACGAGGGTATAAAAGGGGCTGATCACATGAAAAATGTGGACAGCGTCCTAGTTTCAGCTGGGATAGAGTCAATTGTCTTCCTAGTAGCTGGTACAGCGCTGTGTTTTGGGTTCAGTATGAGAAGAATGTTGATAACACCCTGATGTT
>JAVKLA010000027.1:37322748-37339201 GCA_034782735.1 Sagittarius serpentarius | reverse complement strand
TGCCCAGCCAGCAAGAAGGCTGGAGGGGCAGAAGAAAGTTGGGAGGAGGGGACACAGCCAGGACAGCTGACCCAAACAGGCCAAATTCCATACCATGGGACATCATGCCCAGCTGGGTGTGGGGCTGGGGGAGGAGTGCTGCTCGGGCATCGGTCAGCAAGTGGTGAACAATTGCATTGTGCATAACTTGTTTTGTGTATTCCATTCCTTTTATTATTATTGTCACTTTCTTGTTGTTATTAGTGTCATTGCTAGTTTCTTCCTGTCTGTTCTATTAAACTGTTCTTATCTCAACCCATGAGCTTTAATTTTTTTTTCTGATTCTCTCCCCCACCCTGTGGGATGGGGGGGAAGTGAGTGAGCGGCTGCATGGTGCTTAGTTGCTGGCTGGGGTTAAACCACGACAACGGTCATTATGCATATCTGACCGAGCCCTGCACCTGATCACTGCAGCCTGTCCTGTCTTCTCATTCTTTATCTGTCTCTCTGCCTAACCTCACCCTCTGTCCCATATATGTGACTGCATGTTACTTTTTGCTCGCAAGCACCATGCTGGACCAGGCAGGGAGTAGGAGACCCGTGGGGTGAGCAAGAGGCCCTGGGATCCGGGCAGTGGAATTGGAGAGTTGTGTGTGTGCCTGCACTAGTGACCTTCTGCCTCTGCCCTCCTAAGAGGATGTGTGTGTCTCTGGGACTTGAGCTCAGCTTCACTACTGGTTGACCCCGCAAAGGGGAAAGCAGCAGCCGCGTCCCTCAGCCTGGGTCCCTGGGCAGCAAGCTGGGCTCCAGCAGCTGGGCAGGAGCATCCTGGGCTTGGGCTGCCGGAGGAGACAACCACTCCTAACTTCGCATAGCAGAAATGACTCTATCTGTTTAGAATTGATGGTCTTTTTGTCTCCTACACTTAGGTGCCTAAATTTTCCTGTACAGAGGAAATCTGGGGAGTGGTAGGTTCCCTGGGCAACTAGCCATCAGAATATCACACACAGATCAATGTTTGGAGAATTGCTTTTCTTTGGATTCTGAAAAATGTGTTAATTTTCAGTTTGATGCTCTTTTGTGTAAATGAAATTTTTCTTCAAACTCAAGAGGCTGTTTCTGCATGTTCTTGGCTCTTTTCCTACACTATGCCAATCCTTGAAAAATAATAGCATTTGTATGAATAAGCTTCACTTGAATCTTGTCTTTTTTTGACTTGAAATTGATTCAGATAACTTATTATAGGGATTGAGTTTTATGTGATGATGTATTTCTCATAACCTGAGAAATTGAACTAAACGAGGAAAAGTGACTAAATTATTACTGTTTATCTAAGAGAGATGAAAAATTTCATGTAGGCTTTTTACTCCTTTTTACCCTCTACGCATTAAAATGTTGCTCATCATAGTTTATTTCATGTATTTTTCTAATTAAAATGAACTTACTAAGTTTGGATTTAAATAATATGAAATTCAAGTTAATTGAAAAGAGAAAACATGCTTTTTATTGATATTATGCTTTCCTTAAAATTACAGATTCTGACAATGATTCACACATCCTTTTACAAAGCTAAATGACATTTTGGGCATCTTGGATGCTGTTATCTTTGGGAAGATTACACTGTATAAAAAATTCATGCGTAGAGTTTTTAGCTCAGTTCACTGCAGATCAGCTCTATGCTTCCTCATGATGTGCCATTCCTTTTATATCAAGAATAATACTAGAAAGAAGTTCAACGTGAAAATAAAAGAATATGAAAGGGAAGCATAGTTTTGTAGTTACAATAAAGAGAGGGAGCCCAGACAAAAATTATAATTTTCAGGTATTAAATAGGTGACAGACATTAGTTTGGTAACAATCTATATACAACCTCATAGGAAAAAGTAGATAACAATTGAAAATGCTAAAAAGATACAAAAGACCCACACAGTAAAAACTGATACAAGTATTTAGAATTTGATACAAAATGAGCAAAGCCTAAAGATAGAAAGTGAAGACTGACAGCTGAAGACCAGGAGTTCTTCAGAAGAATAGCTATTGTACTCTAGGGCTTAAAACATATTCTTAGCCCTGCAGGCTACACTACCACTGAAGGTGTCTCCAGATGTTTGTCCAGGACACCAAACCCAGCTGTGTGTATGTGTGTGTGTATGTTTGTGTGGGAGAGAGAGAAAAAGAGAGAGAGGGAAAGAGATTAAGTGTAAAGGCAAAATGCAAAGTGTTAATACAATAGCGTATTGAAAGGAAAGCTGTACATTACAGTGTATGGGAAACAAAAATAAAAATTAATTTTAAAAAAGGGAAAGAATTTGAGCTACTTATGGTTCTGGCAGATTCTGTACCAACCTTGTTTAGATCTGGAGCTGAAATCACATTTTAGTTTCTGCAAGCCACCTGTCTTACCACCTAAATTCATTTCAACATTTAATTGCAAAGATTATTGCCATTCCTTTAAATAAATAACATTTTTATTGATTGTAATTTAGATCTTTCTGAGGTAAGCTTGCATTTATTGAAGACCATACTTAAAAAGCTTTTGCAGCCTGCAGATTGGAAGAATATATAAATTCATGGGCTCTGTTTTTAGTGACATGAAAAAGACTTCATGTGTAATTTTAAGATAAACTGGAACATTGTGTGCAACAATAAGAAATTACATAGTATCATTATCATTGAACTATTCTTAAACAATAATTTTCATTAAATTTTGTGATGAGCTAGTTAGCATAAAATCAACCTAAAATAAATAGAAAATAGATTGGGTGAGTTTCAATGAAAACTGCTGAGGTGTTGTGTGTACTTATTAGGATACTTATAGGAATATATTATGTACATTTTAATATTTCAGACATTCATAGAGTATGACTCAGTAAAGCTGAATCAGAGGCGAAAAATGCTATATATATGTTGCATTTCTTTAGCAAAATTATAAACTGAGGGCTTTTCCAAAAAAATTTTTGCACTAAGCTATTTGTAAACACCATATGCTGGTTTAACTGTGTGACATGAAGCTTTATTATTAGACAAGTACTTCTTAGCTCTCTCTCAAACTCGTGAAAAATGTTAAGAGAATAGTAAGGTTGCAAAGTCAAGAACACCAGAAAAAGGAATTTAAATAATTAAACTACTTCTTGAAATCTGAAGTATGTTGCATTGCTCATACCAATCTTCATATGAATGCAATGATAAACTGGAGTCCACAACCTGCTGAAGGTCTCCAGCAGAGCTAGTTGTGGGATTTGTCAGTTTTCCAGGTTTAGGTTTTAACCACAAGTGACAGTGCACTGAAGGAACAAGACTGATACAACAAAAATTATTTACTTACATCATTTAAGTTGTGTCAGTATGCTGACATACAAAAGGATCAAATTAAGAATGTACATGTTTTTCAGAGCAGAGATTAGAAGAGCTGAATATATGATCAGAAGAAAATAGCTTTTCTCCAGAGGTTTTAAAAACAACATAATTGTATTAATTTCTGAAATAAGGTAGCTTGGGAAAATCAAAGGATAAATACAAACGACAGTTTTCTACTGATTGATCCTTTATTTTTACCTATTAGGTTACTCTTCCAGTATTTTTGAAGACAAACACCAAAATCCCATAAAAAATAGTTGAAATGACTTCTAAAAAGCCTGTCCAGATACTTTTTAGAACTAATACCTGAAAATCAGTCAAATAACTTGAAAATAATTTGTATTTAGAAAGAAAAAATATCACAAAAAAGGAACAGAGAAAATTTAATTTTTAATTTTTAAAATTTGTTAACTTGATTAACAGTTTCTACTAAAACCATGGGCTTTTAACACAATGTCTTCATCCAGGAAAATTACGGTCATCACCAGTGTTTCATTTGTTACACAATATTTAATCATACTTCAAGGTTACATGTTATAGAATCATTTATAAACTTACAATAACATAATGGTTTGTATCTGAGACTATCTCAATCTTTTAAAATCCTTACATGACTTAAAAGCAAATTAATCACTTAGCTTTTTATATACTAGCTGTGTGATAGATGCACTAAGAGAAATTGTTCAAATCAAGAGGATCAGAACAGGACCCTTAATGAAGGATCTTCAAAAACATCATCATATGCTCTCTAACATTAGATTACTTGTACTTTACTACGCACTTCTCACAGCCCTACAGATTGAATGTTCTAGAGTGAGAGCTCTAACTTCCTAAAGAAGGTTGCAGCTATAAACATACTTGAAGAAAGAAACTGCAAAGGAAATTGACCTCTAGTACTTTTTGTCTAGATTTCAGTTCACACTTCAGTGCTGATTGTTTCCTAAATTCAAAGACATGATTTTTTATGGTGAAGCTTGTTAAATCTCTATAAGAATGTGTCTATTGTGAGTATGGGGATAATATAAACAGCTCCTGTAGTGCTCATCAGCCTTTTTGAGGATCTCATCAATATTTCAGAATAAGTTTATATTATCTAAATTGCCATATCTTACTGCCAGATTGTTGCACTTTTCTACTTTATATCAGTAAGAAGACAGACTGCTTCCCAAAGCAGCTCCTAAAAGATGACAACAGTGAAGTCTCTGAATTCTGACCCAGGAGTCTGACACTTACCTTGTCCTTTTACACAAATTACAATTTACTTTATACACCTATGTGATTTAGGTTTTTAAACCATTTGTCCTCAAAGCATGGATACAACTTTATGAAAACAAACATTAAGCTGTTAAACCTCTTGTGTCTTCGTAGAGTTATGGCACCTTCCAGACATCTATTTGAAATCTTCCTAATTGCTTCCTCTGGGAAGTTCTGTTTTGGTCCTGAAATATCATTGTTGGTTCAAAGATACCTTCCATGATCTTTTACTTGTTCAAATAAGAACTAGAGCAGTGTGAATTTAAAGAGCTTGCTTATCTCTGCTCATACTCACTTGTAATATCATGAAAACTCCAGGACAGAGAAAGAATTTAGTTGAGATGACTTTAATCCATCCATTTTCAATTTCCCATAATCTTATTGGGACAACTGCTGGTAAAACTAGTGTGAAAGTGATTTATTTTTCTTTTAATGTAAGGACTCATATAGTCCTATTTTGTTTTATTCTTTTTTCTCTCTTATGAGGATTTCCAAGCACAAGCCTTGGCCTTTTGATGGATATCTTTTTGAACTAGTTGATAAAAAATGCTTTTGGTGATTGGGAATCTTGCAGAACTTTTTGCTTGGAGGGAGAAGCAGTAAAAACTTCTCTGAAACTTTAGAACTTGTTTACTTTGAAGTTAAGGGCCTCAGTAAAACTTAGTGAAAGTAGTCAGGACTTCAGGTTTTTGCTGTATCAAGAATGGCCTGACCAACAAGCTAGGCAGCTGCAAAGACATTTGACTCTTAGAAAGCTATTACTAGCTTGGTTGGAAAGTTAAAGTTGGACTGAGAGTTACCTACTGCTAAGTCAGACACGATCAGCTGTCTGTAAGCCACAACGGACTTAATTCTGTGTTTTAGCCAGAACAGGCTGCATGATCTAACACCCCACACTCCTCTCATCAATAGACTATCGCACGCTTTCGTAAAATACAGCTTGAATTTTTGTAACACTCCCCTGATCAGGCTTTCTTTTAGAACTTCAGAAAGTCTCAGTGACTGCAAGAACAATACCTTCATCCTTAACCTTATGACAGGGCAAGCGCCAGAGGTATGTGGAGTGCCCAGACTATACCACAGGTTGTGCTTTTACGAAGCTATTAATTAGGATTATTAGGGAGTTGCTCTCTGGTAAAAGCAAGAGTGCAGTACACACAGGGAAAACAGAAAACAACAGGGCAAGGGAACAGATATTTTAAAATTTCTGGAGAAAAAAAAGTAATTTTGTGATGCTGTGAAATACTTCAGAAATCTTTAAGCTCTTATGATCATAGTACGTACTCAGACAGCAGCCTGCTGCAGTGCTGCTTCATGACAAAAGACAATGCAACAAGCACAAAAGCCATACATCCATTACTGTGTATTGAACCTACTCATTTGAGATACTCACCTGCCGGCGTACAACATGCAAGAGGGAAGAACAGAAAGGACTTTCAAGCAGGAAAATCTAATGTTTAATTTTCTGTCAGGGAGATTCTGTAGTTCATTTTCTTTTCTTGCTTTTAGCCTAAAAACAGCATCCTGTACTACAACAGGGTTCCAGGAAATTTACTTTAAATAATGCAAAATCAAGGGCAAGAACAGACAGATGTGTACATTTCGCTTATTTAAAGGGATTATAACAAAAGCAAGTCTACATGTTTATTTTCAGTATTACACTTTCAAGATTGTTATTATTTCAGCGCCTTAAACTGGTCAAAGCATCAACAAAAATGCCCATTTTATACTCTGAAGTAAAAATGAACGGTAAAATGGATTACACAGCTTTATGAAAGAACAAATGTAATCAATTAAAAGTCCCATGGATTAAAAAAGGGATTACACTCAGTCTTCATGTAGGATGACTATCACATGACATACCTAACTGCCTATATATGCATCTTTATAAAGTAAAACAAGAGAAGATAAGAGAAATATTGCAAAAGGGATGAAGGAGAGCCATGTTGAGAAAGGAAAGGTCTTCAGAAAAATAAATTTTACCTTAGTACTGAAAAAAGTTGTTAAAATACTTTTTCATGCCTCCAGTGTCAGCGACCTGAAAAGAAATAACTGAAAATGAGAGAGAAATCAACAATTTTAATAGACACCTGCCGAACAAGTTTGATCTCCCAGAATAAATTAGGTATCTAACATTTTTAACACCAACACCTTTAAGTCATTCTAGAAACAGATTCTGACTCACCATCTCCTTGGTAACAGCTTAAACCACTTCCAGTCTGTTTGCCTAAAGTATAACTCCTAGCTGACCAGAAGTATAGACCTAAATTAACAATTTATTCTTATTTGCAAACTTGAAGGTCAAGGAAAGGTCTGTAATTTTTTTTATTAAAATTTTTTCTGTTTCCTGTAATTTGATAATAGCTTACCAGTAAGGCTGTGTGGAAATTTCAAAACACAGTCCAAAGGAGAGGGGAGAGGTGAATCTATCTTTTTACAGTGAGTGCAGAGTCTGCTTGGAACTGTTCAAGAAATCCATATCCTTAAAGAAATGGCACTCTGAAGCAGTAGCCATCTCATTTCAGTTAGCAGAAAAACAAAATCAAAGTCACATCCTTGTTCTGAACCCTCAGAAAGTTATGTTTGGCATATGTCAACATTTTCAGGGGTCATTTACCAGGGAATCATTTAGATAATGAGTTTTAATTTTATATCTATATCTTCCTGGCTGCCCACTGTAAAATATTGCAATATCCCCCCAAATAGCATGACAATAAATTTCCAGCAAAGAAATATATATATCTAATGAAAAACTGAAGTAAAAAGAAATCTGTTCAAATAACTTAACTTAGATATAAAGGCAAAAAAACAAGAAAAAAATCCCCAATCAACTCTTATGTCTACTATTAAAATAGCCAACTACTGGGTGTCATTTATCTGATTTTCAAAGTATGACAGGAAGTGCATAAATTTTCCTACAAATTACAATTTAAATGACAATTGAAAGTGCAGGTCATTTTTCCAAATGTTATAGAGTTTTACATATAATTGTAACACTTTCTGCTGAAGTAATAAAGATCTGTTAAAAGATATTCTTTGATTTCAAGATGACCTTTTACAAATATGAAATTAATGTCAATTCTGTTTTCAGTCCTGCAATATGAGCTATCACAGGAGTACTACATAACACAAGATGCTTTTATATTCTCAAAGCTTGAAGCTGTTTCACTTTTTCTAAATTACATATTTGATGGTCCTGGGTAGAGCTTGACTCCCAGTAGTTAGGGCTTTTATTTGTCATGTGGGAGGCTAAGGGTCAAGACCTTGTTCCAGTTAGTATTCAATTATATATGTAGAGTGAGTCAGCTCTATTAGGAGTAATACCTTAGCAGGAACAGCAAATACACTGGTAGTGACCTGGACATGGAAGAATAGTAAAGCAATAAACTCAATAATTTTCTTCCTCATCCCAAAACTGTGTAAAAATTAAACCAATCCTGAGATTTTTTTTCCCCGCTTTTTCTATGTTAACCAAAATTCTACCTCTGGGCTTATGTTCTTATGAAAAATTTCTGTTTCCACTGTATCATATAATATCATACTTTTAAGAAAAACCATACACAGTTCCCAGCAAGTACCATTTCCCACTACAGCCTCTACAGAAATGCAATAACAGGTCTCTACAAATATAAAACTAGTTCTAGACTGGAACTATGGTACTTCCAGGTTTCCCTTCTTTTCAGAATGATGTCTGGAAAGACTGAGGATTCTATGAAACTTGCCCAGGACTTACAGATACTTGGTTCCTCTTCAGGCTGGCATTAATCTGCTGCAGGTCATTTAACTGCCCCAGCTTTTCAAATTCCAAAAATTTTCATGAAGTGATAATTCTAACATATCCTGGAAATATCTTTAAATTTAAAAACGATACACACTGCGTACGCAGCCAGTCTGATACCTCTCATAATCACAATTCCTGTGCACATTTGTGTGTGGCATATGTACAGCAAACCTGTCCATAGCTATGCCAGAAACGAGAAGATGACAGTGCTATTCTTGGCCAAGGATTATAAGACAAGGTAATACCCATACAATTTGTGCCACTCCAACATTAAAGGCATTTTCAGTTAACTATTTTGTAAGAACATTCCCTTTTAGTTGCCTTATTCTGATGACTGAAGCTGTTTAAGTTGTAGAGCATCCCCTGAGAGACTTTTAAGACTATGGAAAAATATTTAAATAATAATACAAGGTCTGAAGTAGTTCATTTTGGTGGAAAATGGCTGAACTATATTTTTTTTTTAACTGTGGAGAAGATTTTAATAATTCCTGTTATACTTTCACTGAGACAGGCCTTGAGCTATGATACTTTGCTTTACGCTTATACCAGATGCTTATTTCTTGTACAAAAGAGATCAATTTTTGGTGAAAAATTGTTTTATGTACACTGCTTAATTTTGCTTTTGCTTTATTATTCTCATATTGTCCAGCTGTGCTATTCACATAGAGAATACATTTGCTCAAAGCGCTTGCAGGTATAGAGCACAAAGAGATCCAGAGACTTTACTGAGGTCTTAATTTTTTTAAACTTTATATAGGAAACAGGAGAACAAACATTCAATAGAAGGACACAGAGGAGTGCAAGGAAAACTGAGACAGTAGTGGTTAATACAATAAACTGTGCTCTCTGCATTGAAGCCAAGGAAAGGTTCATGGAAGACTTTGAAAGAGAAATATGAATTACTTTGGTGGATGACTACCCAAGCCATGTCAGAGAGCACTGGCGAAGTCACAAAAATAATGGTTTGAAAATGTATTTGGTGCAAGGGGTGACGAAGAAAACCCCAATAGCAAGTTAAACTTTCTTCTCTATTTAAATTTAAAATCTTCTTTGGAGTAAAACTTACTGTTTTATAGATTATCAGTGCTGATATAGGTACTATAATATGATGTATATAAGTCTTTTGATGGTGTGAGAAACTGAACAGTAGCCCTTTTGGTACAACACTTGCATAATAATATGTACATTCTTACTAGCTAATTCTGGTAGAATTCCAGTCAACAGTGTACAGGGAGAGGAATATCTTTCCAAACAGTAAGTCAGAGGATATGAGTTAGGAGCCTATTTGCTTCATTTATTTATACAGAGACCCTAAAATAAGATGCCAAAATTTGGTCGTGTTACTACAGCCATCAAATTTTGCTTATTTATTTTGGAACCTACATTTTCAGAGGTATGTGGAGAATAATAGGCAAAACTGCTGCATATTAAGAAAGTGCTTTAACAGCTCAGTCCATATACCCATACAGGCCCTGCTCTTTGTATAAAGTGAAGTCTTTGATTTTCAGGTGTTTCATTTAGCATCTTCTGCAATATATCTTGTTCTTTCTTCATGACTAAAATTCAGGCATTGGATATTTTATAGAGCTTATTTACATAGAAAAGGAATCATTTGCCAGGTAAGACCAGATTTTCACAGTATTTGATTTTGATAATAGGTGTATTTAGAACAGCCTGTAAATTGTTGTAACTCAAGAAAAGGCTCAAGTTTCACTAACAAGTACTCCTCCCAAAAATTCTGAAAAAAGTTTAAAAATGATCCCTCCTTTGGAGACCACCAGACATGCTTAAGATCTTTTCCTCATACCATTTTCTGGCCAACTCCAGGCTTGATTTTGTGTTCTTGATGAGATGGTCATCAGAATGAATGAAACTTTGAGAGAGATGGTACTTATGCTACGCAGAGAATAAGAAAACTCCTAAATCTTTGACCTAGGAGCCATATTTCTGGACATCCTGTCTGGAACAATAAATTCAACTATATCTGGTTAAAAAGAAGGAAGGCACAAACTTGCCTCTGATGGTTTTCCTTTGAGCTGTATTCTGAAAAGGAAATAATGTAAAAAGGAACAAACTCACTTATTTAGGGGTTATGGTATTCATACTATTTTAATATTTTGGCTATCATTATTCATTCATTTTTATTCTACACGTCATGATAATGTTTAAGATTTTAAAATACCTGCTACATATTTTAGAAATATTCATTCATTATATCCAAACTGGTTATGTACAGAGTTTTGCTAATGGCAACAGTAAAAATGTTAACAAAGGAAAGAATTAATAGGTCACTGATTGAGTCACATATGCATTTGCAGAAGTAATGCAAACACACGTTCCCTTAATAAAGCATTAAGATTCTGATTTGAATAAATATATACTGGCTTCTATGAGCATCACAAGTTATTGGCATAATTCATAAATACATATTTAAAATTTCTTAATGTATATTATTGATTCTGTGTAGGATAATATTTGCTACAGGAAGATGTGGTCTGTTAAATAATTGTAAAATGTAATTCATGATGTTGAATAGTATAGCTGCTGTTTGAACTATTTTTATCAGCATGTATGTGTGAGTAGTTTATAATTTCAGATCCAGACAGCTGTACAATGAGTTACTGGCAGAATTAGGACATGAAGTTATACAGCTTATCCTTTGTAGAAGGAATTTTCAGGGGATTTAAGCAAGCACTGCAACTTCTAAGCACATAGAAAGCATTTTTGGTGGAGGAATACAAGCTTAATCATCCCTGTACAACATTGATTGGTTTCAAGAAGGTCAATGCAGCAAAGCAGTTTCATGTTAACAATTAGAAGACAAAAGTGTGAATAACTGGAGAATCTAAACCAGCACAGGGTAGTTTAAGGGAGTAAAGTACCCCTTTCCGGGGTCTTAACCAATCTCTATTTATTGAACAAGGGGGGAAAAAGTAAGAAATTATAATTTTTTATCATCTTTATACTGGAGGAAGTAAGGAGTGATTAGTAATTACCTGTCCATAAAGTATCATGAAGTCCATGACAGAGTATGGAACTAAACCCAGACTGATTACATCTTAGTTTAGTGCATTAACCAGAGTAATTTCCACAGCAACTCCCCAAAATTATTTTCTTCCCGAAAGTCTCCCTCATTTTATAAATAAAAATCATCATTTATACTAATTACTGCTTTCTTATACCAGTGAGTACAACTGAGCAGAGAGATAGCAAGGCCATTGAGGAAATAAATATCACTGCTCAGCAAGTACATAACAGTTCTCAGTTCCTAGTGCAGTGTTCAGACAACTCCAAAACTCCAGTAATTGTTGCTGCTGAGAAAACAACAATCAATGCTTTTCCAACTCAATCATCTGTTGACAATAAAATTTAAAAATTAGTTTCTGTTGGAGGGACATGAGAATTGGTACCTTCCAGAGGGACAGCATAGCAGTGCATAAGCAATCCAGGTTCAGCAAGGGGAAGTGCAAAGTCTTGCTCCTAGGGCAGAACATCCCCATTCACCGGTACATGTTGGAGGTGGACCAGTTGGAAAGGAGCTTTACAGAAAATGACCTGGGGTCCTGGTGGTCACCAAGTTGACCATGAGCCAACAATGTGTCCTTGCAGCAAACAAGGCTAATGGTATCCTGGGGTGTATTAGGAGAAGTGTTGCCAGAAGGCTGAGGGAGGGGATCTTTCCCTTCTGTCCAACACTGGTGAGCCCACACCTGCAGTGCCATGTCTAGTTCTGGGCTGTCCAAATAAGAGAGATAGGGACATACTGAAAAAAGTCCAGCCATGAAGGGCCACGAAGGGCCACAAAGGTGATTAAGGGATTGGAACATCTCTCATATGAGGATAGGCTGAGAAAGCTGGGACTGTTTAGCCTGGAGAAGAGAAGGCTCAAGGGGGAAACGCATCAATGTACAAAAATATCTGAAGGGAGGGTGCAAAGAAGATGGTGTCAGGCTCTTTTCAGTGGTGTCCAGAGGCAGGACAAGAAGAAATGGGCACAAACTGAAACATAGGACACTCCATCTGAGCATCAGGAAATACTTTTTTGCTGTGAGGGTGACTGAGCACTGGTATGGGATGCCCATAGAAGTTGTGGAGTCTCCATTGTTGGAGATATTTAAAAGCCATCTGGACATGGTCCTGGGCAGCTTGCTGTAGGTAGCCCTGCTGGGGCAGGGACATTGGACCAGATGACTTCCAGAGGTCCCTTCCAACCTCAACCATTCTGTGATCCTGTGATTTAGGTTAACCTATGGCTTTTACTGGGATTAAGGTGATAAAAGCAAAAACATATCAGAGTCCTGTATTTCATTAATATGGCAAAACACAGTTTACAGCAATGAATAGGAATATGAACACTAATGAATAAATGGACTCCTCAGAAACAGACTAGACAGGAGCAACATTCTCACCACTTATTTGTGGGTGTGAAGCATGCTGGAACAGAAACTAATTTTTTATATTTTCAAAAATGCTATGAAACTGCAATTTTATATAAACCCAAGGGAGAGATTAAGATACAGCAAGGTCATTCTGATGTTCCTACCAGCAGGTTTGCTATTGCTATAACCAGCACTCCTCAGAAACAATCCACAGGAGAGTGTTGCTACGATAGATCAGCCTCCATTTTTCTTGAGCAGGTTCACGTTTCACTTAACTGTGGAGAGCTCTATGATCAGCTGGTATCATATTTCGTTCAGAAATTTAGGAACTAAGTTAGCTCCAGACTCCTAGATATATACAAATTTCACCCCAGATACATATAAATTTCACCCCAGATACTCTTTAAAATAAGCTCATAACTGTTGTCCAGTTTCCTCATATACTCTTTTGCCAGACACTTCATGACAGAAATTCATTGACTGTTCCTAGGAACCGTTTTTATCTTAATACATTTATGTAAGCTAACCTGTAGTATCCTATTCCACTTAATGGTTTTCAGGAAGGACTGACCTTGCCCAAGAGTTTAGGTAGTTATTTGTCTCTCAGGAAATATGTTTGCCCATTTAATTTGTGAGCAGATTTTACCATGATAACTACAGGAACAGCATCTAAAATAAGCCTTTAACATTACTCTAAATCTGATACGCTTTTATAACTACTTTCCTGCACATGTATTTTTCTTACACAGAAAAAGGCCAGTGAAAGAAGATAGAGATGTCAATGTGTTTTGAATGTAGACATCTGTGCAACTGACTATAATCTTGAAAATGGTTTAAATCAATCTGAATAATAAGAAAGGGCATGTGCCAAATTCTACTGCTTTGTAGTGTTATCTGTACAATTGCTACAGAGAAGACAAAGAACTGCAGGCCAATATTTGTGGCAACAAGTGGGATCTTGCCACTCTTTAAAAACCATTTTGAAAGCAAATTTTTCTGGTGAGAGACATGAAAAGAATGAAGAAGTTTATAATGAAGAAATCTTATTCTACCTCTGACCAAGGTACATGTCATAAAGATAGAATGTAGCCCTTTATGGAGCCACATAACTGAAAGAAGCAAGACTGCCACAAGAGTAGATTGTTTTATTGCTTGTCAGCTCATTTTTAAAGAGAATGCCTTGTTAGAAAAGTCACTAAAGTTTAACCTTTTTATCTCTGATCTCCATATTCATGTTCATATCTGTCAAGTGACACAAAACACTTACTATTTTTCATTTCTCTTAGTGCTTCAGAGCACAGCTCTATATGAATAAACTGTTTTATAATCTACTGTGGTCATTGCAAACACAAATGCTAAATAAGGAGTTTAATGTACTGTAAAGGAAGAATCCTGCATTCAGAGAAAGTTGGAACTCTATATACCTCTTTTAGAGGTTGGTTTTTTTCAGGTTTCCAGGCACACAGCAAGGACATATCCTTAGGTTGAGTGACTTTCTACTTTTCCACTTGTACTCTGTGGACAAACACAGAAGTAAATCTGGCATGCAAACAAATAGGAAAGAAAAGCAGGAAAGCCTCTGTTGTTATTATCCCGGCCATGTACAACGCTTAATATGAAAACCACACACCATTTAAAATTCATTGCTTACATAGCGCCTCAGAGAGATTTGATCCTGGCCTTATAAATGCTGTCCTTACAGCCTTGTCTGCCTCATGCTTGAGAAATCCATACTACAAAGGTGAGAGAAAAGGATAGTGACACACTAAAACCAGCTTTTCTGTGTTAGATGAGAGTGATTTCTTCCTGACTATATCACACAGGTGATTTTCTTAGCATAATCCGTAAGAAGTATTTGTACTTTCAGATGAATGTCTGAACTGCTGCATTGCTGAATCCTTGGCTTTGCCTGTCAATTGTTGCTTGGAGTTATAGGGCAAGTATTTCTTCATGGACATGCAATGGTAGCAGCTGCACCACATTTTTTCATCACTGTGCACCACATACAATAATTTACACAGAATTAAAATGGCTAGTAATTACTGCCAAATATATATGCCCATTTCAAGCTCCCTTTTCACAGTATAAAAGACTACAAAACAGTGGAGTAGTAGCAGAATCACTATCCTTTGTATAAAATGTACATGAGTTTTCAGTTGATATTTTTTAAAATTCATTTCTATTTTGACCCTGAACCATAGAGTCATTAGTAATGAAGATCTTAAAAGCACAAGTCAGCTTATCCTAACAATGATCATGTTTTTCATCTGAAGCAGCAGTAAGAATCTAAGCTGTATGTCTCTCTGATCCCTGCTGTTTTATGACTTTTAGAGCTTTACTAATGCATAAAAATTTGAGACAATTGCTTTAATTGTGTGACTAGTAACCACTGAGCAGTTCCTTTAGATAAAACCTCCTCATTGCATTCTAGTCAGTATTTAACAAAAGCAAAGATAACAACTAATCTGCATAGTCACATATGTCTTTGTTTTAAACTGTTTTTCTCTGACTACAAACAACCTTTAATTTTCACCTCTAGATAAAATTAAAAATCTCTCTTAGACCTTTCCAAGTAAGATGTTTTGCTAGTTTACAAAACTAATTAGTATAATAATCCTCTGTATTTATGTAGCATATTTAATCTCAATGTCTCCAAGTGTTTAAAGAATATTCTTTGGATTTTATAAGAACCTTGTAAAAGAGGGGATTTCTGGGTCAAATCTGCCTGTGCAGCTACACAGCTCATGGGAGTTCATTCATCTTCACAGGCTGTGCAATCGCAGAAACTGCCCTGTAATTGGAGAGGCTGTGTCTAACTCACAGAAACAGAAGCCAATTCTAGGCAACCACTGTACTTGATAATAACTAAGAAAAAAAACACAAAAAAAAGTGCAGCTTTTTACATTTCCTTGATTCTTAGAGAAAGGCCAATTCTCCCTATCTTCCTGTCAAACACTTGGGGGAGAATCTTTAAAAGCATGAGCAGAGTAAAAGATTCAGTTCAGAAATTACTTGTATAACCTGAACTTGAGCGAGCTTTTCCCAACTTAAGCTTACTGAAATGTGCTTAATACAAATGGCAAAAGCTGGTATGATTTGCATACAAAGAAAACAGAAAAAATATAAAATGTTAGGGCCTCCTTTTTACTTCCTGTCACCTGTTTTCAGCATCCTCTTAATTGCCTTTTCATGTGGTTTTGATTTTCATTTCTTATTGCCTGGTTCAACAAGTAGGTCCAGAATCTGCAAAAATCTCTGAACATGTAATGATTTTTCTTATGTATTGTGATGTTCTAAGCCCAGCTGGCAACAAAGCACCATGCAGCCGCCTGCTCACTTCTCCCCCCCAACTTCGGCCCCAGAGAGATGAGGAGGAGAATATATAAAGAAATACTGGTGGGTCGAGACGAGGACAGGGAGGGATCACTCACCACTTATAGTCACGGTCAAAACGCAGACTCAACTTGCGGAAAAAAAAAAATCAATCTAATTTACTACCAACCAAATCAAAACAAAGATAATGAGAAGTTAAAGCAAATCTTAAAACACCTTCCCCCAGCCCTCCCTCCTTCCCGGCTCAACTCCACTCCCAGTTTTCTCTACCTCCTCCCCCCCCCGCGGCACACGGGGACAGGGAATGGGGGTTGGGGTCAGTTCCTCACACCTTGTCTCTGCCGCTCCTTCCTCCTCAGGGGCAGGACTC
>JAVKLA010000027.1:37303996-37322648 GCA_034782735.1 Sagittarius serpentarius | reverse complement strand
AGGGGTTTCTCTCACACCCCAATCTCCTCCCCCGCTGCAGGTTCCCCTTCTTAAATCTGTTATCCCAGAGGCGCTGCCGCCATCGCTGATGGGCTCGGCCTTGGCCAGAGGCGGGTCCGACTTGGAGCCAGGGAAGCTTCTGGCAGCTTTTCACAGGAGGCACCCCTGCAGCCCCTCCCCTGCTAACAAAACCCCACCACTCAAACCCAAAACATGTATGAAATGAAATTTATACATGAATCGTTGCAAGACTGGGCATTAATCTTACAAGAACTGTAAGGAGAATGAAAAGTAAATGTTTTGGAAAAGTATAAATCATCAAGTGAACAGATGAGATGAAAATACTTTACTTCTATCACCAGGAAAAGAGCTACCCCTGTAAAGTTTAGCAGTTTCATTCGTATAGATGTTTATAGACTGATAAAGGAACTAAGCTGTGCACTGTCACTATACCATCTTTGTGCTTTTCAGTTCCTACAGGTTGTGTTAATATCACATGGATAGGATGGGTAGAAACAGTTTAGGGGAAAGTTTCATGGAGTTTGATTATAACTGATGAAGAGGAATTAAAAGGAATGTTTTAATATATTCTATAATATGATATATATTACACATTACATGTTATTATATACACGATATGTCATGTATTACATATCTTCTATATATCTTATGGAAAGATAGAATCATAGACTCATAGAATCATTTAGGTTGTAAAAGACCTTTAAGATCATCAAGTCCAACTGTAAACCTAACACTGCCAAGTCCCCCACTAAACCATGTCCCTAAGTGCCACATCTATACGTCTTTTAAAAACCTCCAGGGATGGTGACTCAACCACTTCCCTGGGCAGCCTGTTCCAATGCTTGACAACGCTTCCAGTGAAGACATTTTTCCAAATATCCAATCTGAACCTCCCCTGGCACAACTTGAGGTCATTTCCTCTTGTTCTATTGCTTGCTACGTGGGAGAAGAGACCGATATCCACCTTGCTACAACTGCCTTTCAGGTAGTTGTAGAAAGCGATAAGGTCTCCCCTCAGCCTCCTTCTCTCCAGGCTAAACAATTCCAGTTCCCTCAGCCGCTCCTCAGAAGACTTGTTCTCTAGACCCTTCACCAACTTCGTTGCTCTTCTTTGGACATGCTCCAGCACCTCAATGTCTTTCTTGTAGTGAGGGGCCCAAAACTGAACACGGTATTCAAGGTGCGGCCTCACTCGTGCCAAGTACAGGGGATGATCCCTTCCCTAGTCCTGCTGGCCAAACTATTTCTCATACAAGCCAGGATGCTATTGGCCACCTTGGCTATCTGGGCACACTGCCGGCTCATATTGAGCCAGCTGTCGACCAACACCCCCAGGGCCTTTTCCAGCAGGCAGATTTCCAGCCACTCTTCCCCAAGCCTATCAAGATATCTTGATCCCTCAGAAAACTGGTGTTTGCTTTAGCCATTATGGAAACTGGAAAGACAGGTTATACATAACTCCATAAGCAACTTTGCAGTCCGTCAAAGCATATTCATATGCAGTGCAATTGGAAAGCATTTCTTCTGGCAATGTAGACTTAGAGCAGTGAGTGTCAAGTGCCAGTGAACAAAAGTAAAAGCAGCAGCTACAACAGCCCAGAGCAGTGATTCGTCTTCTGGATGAACTCCAAGTTCTTTGCTGAGTGGAGCATCACCAATGCAACATTCAATGTTTTTCAAAGCAGACTTGCCTTCATGCGGTGGGAAGTGCTTCACACTTAAATTCCCTGAAATTTAGAGCCATTAACTTTTCAGAAGTTTTAATGCTTTCTCTACCTGCTCTTCGTTTTTCCTCACACACCCACATGATCCTTCTTCATGATCCTGCAATGATTTCATCACGTTGACATTTTGACAGTCCACTTACTTCCAAGGAGTAGACTACTATGTCATAAACATAGTGTTACGATTTTGCTGAAGAATAAAGAATAAGCTTTAAGTGGAAAGAGAAACATCATTTTTATTCATACACAAACATCAACAATAGTGGCTGAGGGGAAAAAGAACATTTCTAGCAAAGAAAATTACTTGCAGAACCACTGTCTTTTTTCTTCCTAACTTTTTCTATCTTTCCACAGATACAGAAACATATTACATATGAGCATCTGCATACACAAATTAGTGTAATCCCTTTATCACCATTTTCCATTATTCTTGCTATCTTGCTGATATTTACTCAAAGAATAAGATTTTTCAACAAGTGCTTCTTTTATTAAAAAACACTCTCAAATTCTCTCACATATTTGACATTTTAGTATAAAGTCTAAGCCCAAACAGTAAAAAGCAATATTCCTTTACTTTCATATCATAGTATAGTTCCCAAACTGCTTCTGTGACTATGAAGAACCCCATAGGCCTTCATCCTTCCAGCCCTAATAAATTTGTTAATAATCATAGATATTTTGTAGATCACAAAATTTCCAAATTCATATTTCCTGCACAAAAAGTTTCTGAAAAGAGTTGTTGACAACATTTGTAACCATAAAAAGTTAGATTAGTCAGTTTACATTTTAAAGAGAAAGAAACATACGTTGCCTCCTTGTATATTTATTTCTTTATGATTGTCCAAAGAGCGATAAAATTTATAGACTACTGTTACAGTTTATTTTTTCATTAGAAGTGACCAAATTTTGTGTCATTATGCAGTCTGGGTCTTTTTCTTTTTTTTTTCTCTCTATGTTTTGTCAGATATTTTTATAATGTTTTCTTAAATGTTATGGTACTTACCACAGCCATTTCTTCTTATAGACACTTAATTCAAGATATGTGGTATCAGCATTCCAGCTGCCACCTAGTAATCATGATTATAGTGGAATATGAACTGCACTAGATGCCAGCATGATTTAACTCAGCTGGAGTGTTGACTTCTTGGACTTTGGATCAAGGCCCCAGCGGGGCCTACATACTACTAAGTATGTAGAACTTAGTTCAGTGTAATCTCTAATTTTAAATAAAGTTCTATGAATGTCTTGGATTTTCAACCACATTAAAAAAAAACCTAATTTCTTCTCAGATTCCTCCTAGCTGGTAAAATTACTGGTACAATACTTATGTAATATAAACCAGTATCTATACATTAAGTGCATTTTTCCATTAGACATAAAACAGAAGGTATTTTCCCCCTTCAAATCTCTCTTCTGTTTATTTTCAAAAGGTATCTTTCTGTGTCTAACCAACACTTTTCTTTCCGTGGTAGACTTTTATGCAAGATCTATTCCTTCTAAACCCATGTTTATGAGAAAAAAGTGTATACTGTCAACTGTAGACATTCTTTTAGAACTGTGAATAAGATTCTGACTGAAGTATAGATACTGAGAAGACAACTGTAGAGGATTTTAAGAGGCCTGAATACCTGATATATTTGGAAAATCTTTATCCTCCCATACCTTTAAATCGCTACCAATTTTGCATTCAAAGTATCCCATTCTGGATATCATAATGATAGGTAAGAATTTGCTTTACCAGACATTTTATCCAGTATTTTGTAGTTCTGCTGTCCAAGGGAATTCAATTGTTTCTGAAAAAAGCCTTTTCTGTTGAGTGACAAGGTCTATTTCAGATTTGAGACATCTAATTTGTTCTGTTTAAATCAAATATTCAGTTTGGTTTGTTTGTGAGAAGTCATTCCTAACTTTGAAATGATATGACGTTGCTTTGTTATTACTTTTTTTTTTTTAACCAATAGTATTTTTAGGCTTTTAAACTCTGGATTTATTATGCCATATAAATTATTTTTTATTTATGTATTTATTAAACATTACCAGAATGTAAAATACTACCATCATGGTAACTACAATGCTTAGCTGATGTGAAAAGAAAGCATGTCGTGTTTGTCTGGTTTTCTAATCCACATTTCAAGAAAATCTTACTTATTCAGAGTGCCAGATGAAATTCGTAGAGTTCAGTAAACTTTTAATCTATGTAAACCAGAGTAGATTGTTTACTCTTGCCATTCAAAAAATTATATTTTTGAGGAACTTAATGCATTTAAAGATCAGGTTCTTAAGGTCTTATGCACGTTTTATTTCTGTAGTCACATCAACAATAATTTTGTCACTGGTTGAGAATGTAGCAAATACCATCTAAATGTGCAAAAAACCTCTTTGAGAATGGTCCAGATCCTTTATCAAAAAGAGATAGTAAGTTTTCAACTACCCCATTTCCCAAAGCAATGACACACCTCCAAAGGCTTGTGAGCCTCAGGTGGAAAAAAAAAGAAAAAAAAGAAACAGTAACAACAACAAAAAACCCACAACCTTGATCCAATAAAGCTTAATTTAAAAGTGGTTTCAGGGTATAATCAGAAGCATGACTCCAGTGAAGTATATGTGTATCATATTTGAAGGGAGTATGAGTAGGAGTACATAGTAGCTTTCTTATGATAGAACAGCTGAACCTGATTATCTGACTAGCACGTGCCTTTACAAAAATACATGCAGATTTCACAGCGAAATTGACACAGATGGAATAATATAATCAAGATATTTTTAATTTCTTGAGTCATTTTGGATTTAATTTCTTTCACCTAGTTTCAAGGCTTCTCTTTCTTTCGGACTGAATCCTCTGCTTGGCTTGATACCTTACTGGGAATCAATGTCTTTTCCTAGCTTGAGAAGATTTGGTTCAGAGAGAATTTTGTATGCTATTGACTGGATCTGGTGGTTATGGCACAAGCTGATTGTTAAGGTTTAGGTACTGGCTGTACCACAAGCTTTGTCTTCATATTTCCATGATACCTCAGGCTGATAGTCAACAAAAATTCTCTGTTTAACCAGCTGGCTGCAAGGCAGTTCTCATTTTGACGCCAGTTTGGACTTAGTGAACTTATTCCAGGGACAGAAATGCAGGCCTAAGGATTCTGGTTCATGACTGAGATCTTCCCTTAAACTGGGGACACAAGTAGCTTGAGCCATGTACCTTTGCAGCCTTGAGCTTAACAGCTTAGCCACAATCACAGCTACCAGATGTGGTGCTGATGTAGCCTTGTGAGGCAGGGTGAATCAGTTTCATTGTATTTCAATTCCCTGCGCTACGGTGTGGAATAACAGCACTTCTGCAGTTTAAGAGTGATGCTAGAATCCCACAATATCAGAAGTCTTTCTATGCTAAAATATTATGCTAGAGAGAACCATGCATAAAAAATACCTTAGCAAGAATGAGAACCCTAGGAGTCATAAACACTGCCATTAGAATGGATATTGGAGACTAGGGATGAATAATTTCCAGTTCTCTGGCTGTCCTTAAGGATAGCAATATGTATGTAGTGTGGCAAAGAGCTTTCTTTGAATCAGCAAGTGGGTGTCTATGTCTTGAGATATAAAAAAGATAGAAGTGAAAAAGTAGAAAAATGAGCAAAAATACCATTTTGTGCATTCAAAATGTTTTTTTCTGCTTTGTTCACTGTAACTGTCTTGTCTGCTATGATGGTAAATCACAAGAGGATGTGGGACAAGTTCAAACCACAAGTAAGTAATTGTTTACTAACTGATCAGGCAATGCAACCAAATGGAATAAAAATACTTAGCAAAAAAATGTGCAAATTCCAACATCAGTTTTGAATATGTTATGTCTTGTCATGACCAATACAATTTTGTTTTCAAACTCTACTTTGCCATCATTAGCCTCAAATACTTGCTAATAACCAGTGCTGAGGTTGAATAATTCAGTATTTAGCAAATTGATTTGTACCATTAAGTCATTCATTTGCAACCTAAGCATTATACAGTTTGACTTATTGAACTAATGAGGTTTGTGTGAATTTCTAAGTCCGAGTATAAAAAATTTTAAAAAATTTGCAGTTTTCAAATAACTGATAGAAACCCAGACTAAGATCAAATCATTAATTACTCAAATACCTCTGAATAAATAATGTATCAGAAATGTGTGTGAACTACTCTCAGAAAATGTAGCAATATACCATTTTGTGATTTGTTTGCTCACATCCACTAAAAAACTATACACGATATTTACCTTTGTGTGCCTTTTAGATACCTATTCTTGGTTTCCCTGATGCCCCAGGAAATTCATAGATAAATCACGAGAGAAATGAGAGAAAACATCAAAGTTAAAGATGGTTGAAAAAAGGTTTTTTAAAGAAGCAAAACCACTAGTTGGTCACATCCCCTAAGATGCCTGAGACATTCAACCCTTTCATTTTTTAATTTAAGGGATTTATGTGGGAGTTTTTACAGCTCACAATTAAATCACTTGTACTGAAGGTAAAAGCTGAAGGAAGACGAGTAAAATTTTAATGCAATTCATAGCTTCATCATTAAATATGACTTCAAAACCAACTTACAAGTTCTGTTATTTTTGCAAGTGAATTTTCATGTACATATTGAACATGCACCTACCTATTGGAAGAAATAGCATATATACAGCACTCGAAAGCAAAAATAGTGTCACTAAAGAGACATATCAATCAGAAATCTTATATGCATGCAGTTGGAAGAGCTCTTCCATAGAATCTAGTCTATTACCTTTCTCTAAGATGACATCTGGATTGTTTCTGAAACATTTATTATGATGTTCCAGAAAAACTTTAGTAACAGGAATTCTTCTGACTCCCTAACTAAATTGTTCCAGAGCTCTACATTAAAATTTTTTGGCTTTTTTTCCTAATATGTAATTAAAATTTCCCTTTCTGCAACTTGATTCTTGTGCTCCTCTTAGTAGATATGCAGCAGAAAGACACTCTTAAATAAAAACCGCTTGCATTTGGAGTGCTAACAGTCTTCATATATCCTCTCATTCTTTTCTCCATCCTAGACAACCTCATTATTTCGGTTTTGTAGAAATCTTATTTTCAGAACTTCTTACCACTCTTCTAATTCTACTTGGCATTATAACCCAATTGTCTTTGTCTTTTTCTTAAACTAAGGGGCCAAAAACATTGCAGAACTAAAGGCAGAGAAGCAGTTAATCCCAGTTTCTTACATCTGACACTTGTCTTAATACATCCTAGGATAAGTTTTTTTTCTGCAATAACACTTTTATGTTAAATCATATTTAATCCCTCCACCCACCATAGTATAAGCTCTTTCCCTGAAAAACATAATTACCGATCGATTTAACCTGCTTTTCATATTTGCTAACTATTTTTCCCACAAATTCTTCATCGAACTGAATAATTCTGTGAGACTACCTCCTGATATGTTTTGCAATTTGAGAGAAATCTATTGTCACTCGTTTTTTTAATAATTTTTATGGATTGACTTGATAATATGTCTTTGAAGTTTTATTTTACTATGCCTTTCAGAATGTTATCTATTCAGAAGTCTAATAAAGTAAAGATATTTCACACTGATTTCTTCTTTTCTGTCCAGTAAACAGTGTACTTATCAGTGAAGGAAATTTCATTCAATTAATTTCAAATTATCTTTATTGACTAAGAACCTGTATAAAAAATGTCGCTTGAATACATCATAAATCTCTGGGTTTTTTTGTGTGCAGCCTGTTTAATCCAGACCTACAACCCTTTATCAACTGATTTTCTATACAGGTCAAAAGCTTTGCATCTGATAATCAATATTTTAAGTTTAGGTCCTTAAATTGCAATCTCTGTAGGCCAAGGCTATAATCTTATCACTAAACATGACAGTGTATTTTCTCTCTAGGATTTTATACCACTTTTGTTTTAGTAGTATCAAAGGACAAATGATATTGTAATATTGTAAATCTGTTAACTCACAACTATATATTTAGATGAAAAGCTGTGACTGTAATAACCCTTAATTTTATTTGCATTTTGTTCCCCACATCATCACCAAAGGTTAACTCTTGCATTTTCTTATTTCATTTCCCTTGTCAATTATACTGCTTATTGTGCAAGGAATCAGAAGTTACCAATGATCTCACTGACAATGATCAGTGTTGTGTTTTGTATCTGTATTGATCTGTATGGTCAGCCATGAAAATATATACGTACAGAGAGAGAGAGAGAATATACCTATTAGCAATACATGCTCAGTCTCACTACTGGCTGGACCTGGGGTTATGAAGCTGCAGCAGCCTTGTCTATGTTGGGATGCCAGACTTAGCAGTTCCTAAAAGATTCACCTTTAGGCAGTGAGGTAATCATGTGCTGTAATCAGCACGGGCAAAATACAGCTTATTATTTAGCAGCACAAAGTGGACTTCATTGGTCCAAATGGCTATTCATTGCTTGTTGCAGGTCATGACCAAACACGGTATAAACCAATACAAATTGTTTTTATTTAAAATTTTCAGTCTTGAACATGCAGGATTCTGAGCTGGACATCTTGCAGTGGCAAATGTTGAATGCAGTAACTGAGTTCCACTGGATACTATGTTTTGGGCTCTTTTGTCTTTGCTCTTGGATAATTGTCTAGCTGCATGTTGAACTGACATTTTCTGAAATACCTCTGCTTTCAGCTGTGTATCAAGTACAAGAATTAGGAATGCAAAAGCTTTAAAACCAGGCAATTTCTGTGCTGTTAGTTATTTTTAGAGGCATGCTGGTTCACTAACCAAGGCAATCAGTGATTTCTTTCTATCCGAAACCTGAGAGATACAATTGCACTTTCACCTCTACATTTTCACCCTGGTGACTTAAAAAAAAATAAAAATTTTCTATGTAGAAACTTTCATACAAAGATGCTTCAAAATACTCCACAGGAGTAGAAGCAAAATTGAAAGTAAGTTGCAAAATGATCAAAATATGGAGGTCATGGGGATTAAACTACACACTCAGAAACTAAGTATTTAACTTTACCAATATAAAACCAAAACTCAATCCAGATTTGTTAAAAAGGTCATGAACCATTGAACTGGACTTCTGCTTGACTCAAACTAAGCTTTTGAAAAACTCCATTTCTTCCCAGGGGAGTAGTGAAACAGGATTGCATTGGCTTTGGATGTTCTTTATTTGACGTCAGCAGGGACTCAGTAGTGTTTGAGGAGTTTTGCTTTGAACTTTCTCATTTACTTACATCCTTCCAAAGGAATGAAAAAAGCCTATTTTTTCATTTCATAAAGATTTATCAGGTTCCCTGATAAAGCTTGGAAAGTTGATATTAAAATGTTTAATCTTCTCTGAGAGGTTAACATAGATAAACCTTTAGCACCACTAACTCCAGCATTTGACTACTTCTTTCTGAAATAGAACAATGACAAAGCCAGTGTAAGAACCAAAACAGCAAAAGCCCATATTCTGTAGAAATAAAAAACCCCATTACATTATTTAAGAAGAAGCTGGACTGATGTGTACCTGAGAAGAATCTTCGAACAAATGGAAACCAAGTGTATCTCAGGGTATGCACTTTAATCAGAATATTGGAACATCCTTATATAAACAAGGAGGTTAAGTCTGTCTTTTAGCTTGGATAAAACAGTTCTATGTATAACAGGCAATATGTGCAAAATTCTGCAAGGCTTGGACATTATAACAAGAGAACAATGAAAAAATGGCAATTATCTTCAGGTCATACATTTATACAGAAGATACAGCTGGAGCGACTCCTCAAAAAGTTGGTAGCAATGCAAATACCAAAACTGGGAAGAGGAAAAGAGTTCAGAGAAAATGGAAATAGGAAGAGGTGATTTCAGCTGCCCCTAATTATGGGGAAAAAAAATAAATCTGAAAG
Source organism: Sagittarius serpentarius (assembly GCA_034782735.1). Lineage (NCBI taxonomy): Eukaryota > Metazoa > Chordata > Aves > Accipitriformes > Sagittariidae > Sagittarius > Sagittarius serpentarius. The sequence continues at coordinate 37,313,022 of JAVKLA010000027.1, read as the reverse complement.
TTAATCTATTATAGAATGCTACTAATTATATAATATTATGGATTCCTTAACATTTGAAATTAAAACTGAAAACTTGTTCCAAATCTGGAAAAAACCTGCAAATATAACAATAATTTAAACTTGGGATTTGTTTCAGGTATATGTCTGAGTTTTATCTGTGGTGCATCAGCTGTCATATTATGGAAAGATCACTAGAAGTAAAGCCAAGAATGCAACAATTCACTCAGCCAAGCTGAATGTCAGCAGTTTTCCTAAGTGGGAAACCTGATAAAATTATTTCAATACTGCTAGCAACCAATGCTGTGAGTGAGCATAACTGTAGTCCTTGGTGATGTTTTATAACTTGGGTTTAATCCACAATGGGGAAATTAAGACTCATTTAGTTAAGACCTTTTTTCACTTAAAACTTACAGATGGCTCAGAAAGTTCCATTCCAAGAAACCCCGGACATACATTATTGTTTGGAAAGTTTCCAGATTTATGTATTTTTTTAATTTTTTTTTAAATAATCAGCTTAGTATAATTAATTTTTGCTGTTGCTAAAGTCATCACCTTAAAATAAGACAAATAATCCTTTGTTCTAGATCCATTATTCATTTTTCAGGACAATATTTTTTACCTTGGAGGATGAAAATCCTTCTTCTCCTTGATAAGTGATTGCCTAAAACCATAAATCTGAAAAAATTAAAAGGAAACATAATGAAATATAAGTGGATTTCCATAAGATACCAAGTAACACATGGGGATTTCTTGGCTAGTTATGAGCCAGCAATTCTAATATAGCGTTAACTTTTACAAACCCTATTTTAAATTGCATTTATTAATGTAATACGGTAGTAGTTATAATTTTAGCCATAATCCCATCATGCCATCATCTATCAAAGATAGTACATATACTAAAATTAAGCAGTGAATTGAGAATATGGAAATGTTTTAAAATTAAAGCATTATCATTTCTCATACACATGTCGGTGTGACCTACTAATGCAGTTTTATTCAAGAAGATACCTGTTTACAAAGAGGTTTTAGATGCTTCAGACCTACGACTCTTTCATTTCCCTGGCATACTCAGCACTTACAGAATGAAATTCTTCTACTGTGGATTAATTGTCCCATTCTGCCCTCTCCTTTCCATGAACCTTTAGTTGAGGAAGAGATTTTTGAGATCAACAATCAGTATATCTCCTGCATGTAAAGAAACACAGGAAGTTCATCATGCATCAGAAGAAAACAGTTTGTGTGTGACACATTTGTGTGTGTTGAAAATAATTTTCATTTCATTACCGCCATGCAGAAATTAGTGGTTAAACGATGGCAGAAAGTGCAATATTAACATTGTACAGCTACACTTCAGCACTGAATTAAAACCAGAAATGACAGTGACAGGTGAAAGGACCAAAAGAAAGAGTACAGTAATCAAAAGGGAAAAGCTCTGAAGAAGTAAGTTTGCAGAATGAAATGCAAAAAGACATGAATGAAACGTGAAAGAAGTAGAACTTGTATGGAGAAGGGTCCCTTTAAGATGTATGGGCAAAAAAATATTACACCATTCTTTTTGGTTCTGTCTGTTGGAGCCCAGTTGGCATACAGAATTTGTCATGTATATCTCTTCCAGTCTTTGTATATTCTCTTAGTAATATTTTTTAATATTAAAAGCTTCATAGTTATAAAGTCAAATGTTCCAATACTGACCATTTAGTCACCACCTAGTTTAATCACCACCTAAGGACACTACAGAAACAGTAACAGAAACAGGATAGACAGGGAAAGAAAAGAACTAATACAAGACTGCAGGAAGAAGGTAAGTAAGTAGAAAGCCCCTATATTTAATTTTAAAAAGTATAAATGCATAAATTCATTCAGCGTACCTTGTTATTATTCTTTTACAATGGGTGGTACCAAAAGCATTCCAGACTCTTACCAACTTTTCACAATCTCTTGTTGTATTAGCTTGTATTTTCAATGTAGAGGTGAAATATCAGCTGAATTAAAAGGCTGCTAAAATGGTAATGTTGATATGAGAAAACGCTATACTGCAAAACATTCATGCTATTTTGCCATATTTTATGATAGTTCCACACAGCAACCGTCGTATTACTGGGGTATTATTTGAAGCTGGATATGAAAGTTTTGTCATGATGACTATGACCCTGCAATCATCACTGTAATTAAACTAATATCAAGCTAGAAATGCTCAATTTATATGGGTACAACATATGTATCTTGGATTATTTTTCTGTTTTATTACTATTCACACATGCATGGACATACAGTGGTAGAAACTGGGAAAAAAAGTAATGATACAACATGCAAAAAGAATCCTATGCAACCTAGGCAGCCAAATGATTAAGCGCCAGTCACTGAAGCATTAAAAAGTGTCAGTTAAGCATACCAGTACACACCTGCCCACCTGAACCACTGCATACCTTACACACATGTGATGAATTTTACACTGGATCACTGTGGTTGCTGTGCTGTATACATGCACCACAGGATTCTCTAGAAACCTTGCCCTGAGGAGGGACCTTCCAGGAAAGGTGCTCAGCTCTCAGCCGAGCTAGACCTGTTCAGACCAAATTACTGATGCATACAACACCTCTAAATCTGTTTTGGATCTCCTAAGACTAAACTTACATTGTCCTTTAGAGTGTAGGCCATGAAAGGAAGCAAAGAAGCCTTCTCATACATGGTATAACAGATGCTGATCCAACCAAATCATGTGTGAATAGTGGTGGAGGTGATTACACTGAGATGTAATGTTTTTTTTTATTATTTTCAATCCAAAAGAGTCACTATGTTCAGAAACAGTCTTCCAGGGTCATTATGTCTACTTCAGCACTGGTGTGTAAACTGCTGGAGTATGAAACAGTTTCATGAATTCAAACATTTATGATCTTTCTGGAAAGTTTCATGCTGGTTCTTTATAGATCTTCTGGAATATTCTTTGGAAGGAACTGGAGTTTTTTAGTTAGTGGCCTTCTGTGTCATGTCAATGGTTGTCAGTGGTGTTTAAACCATTTGTCCATTCACATACTCGGTGGGTGTGCACACAGTACAAGGCAGGAAACTGTATTTCCCATTTTTGTTTTAGAAAGAGTTCTAAAAATGTATTAAGTGACAATTATGTTACCTCATTCCTTATTCAGGATCATATGTTTTCTCACTTTTCTTCTTTCTGTGTCCAGGTCTCTGGTTCCACTCCTCAAGGCTTCTTTAACATATCATGACTATGTATACTTAATATATTAAAATATATTAAAATATATTACAGAAGTTTCAGTTGTCAAATTAGTTAGGCACTAGATTAGGACTAAACCCACTGAAATTTGGAACCTTTCTTTTTCCCCTTTACACACAGAAAGTCCAGAGACAATTGAGTCTGTAACCAGCAATACTGCCTGATCCCAAACTCTTAGAGGACTACGTTTGGCTTAGCTTTTCATCTGTGCGCTGAATGGCAGCATGATTTCAGTATCTGAAACCATCCTTAGAGCGTACCTTGGTTCTACTGTCGTCTCCTGCAAGTGCACCTCTGAACTTACTGAACTTCTTTTTCTTTATTCTCCTCTTGGACATTATTTTTCCCTTGTTCATTTTACATTTTGTGAAAGTGCCAAAAGGCAGGACAGTAAGGTTGTATATAACATGTGCGTCACAAAATGTAATGGAGCAACTTAAAAGAAATTATCTAATTGGAACCTGGAGAACAAAAACCATAAAAATTTAGACATCTTATTTAAATTTAAATATTTTGCTGTTGACTGTGATCCTGAATGAAAAAAGGATGAAAGGGATTATCCTATGAATGAAAAAGGTATTTAGTTCAACAATCAGGTTTCATAAAAAACAAGTATTTTGTGATCATCTTTCATTTTTTTAACTCAAATTTTGAAGATGATTATACTGAAGTTTGAAAATATTTTGGAAATATATTTCCTCTGCTATCACCCTCCTTACTATTTCTGTCCAAAACTTCAACAAGATAAAAGTAATGTTATCTTTATGCCTTAGAGTTTTCTAATTATGATTAAACAAAATAGTGCCAGAGAAGATGCATAAAAATAATTTGTTTATATAACCAGTGTTAACAGCTATTTCCAATCATTTTAAACAATTTTCTTCAAACTTCTTGTTCATTAACTGCTTACTGAATTTCAGTAAGTGGACAACAATCTGATGAACATGAGATAGCTGTGTTGACAATAACAGTTCAGCAAATAGGTCTTGGGAAGGAAGTACTTTGTCATGTAATTTTATTGCCAGAATGCTCAAAAATAAAGTGCATTTGAAGAAAACAATTTCACAGGAAAGACAAGGCGAGTCACAAATACGATCTGACAGGCTTGTTTTTGGCTTGTTGCCCTCACTCTCTTTAACATCTTAAATCAGCCTCCAGTTTTTCCTTCTGACTAAAGGTTTCAGTTTGTTCTTTTTTTTTTTCTTTTTGGAAACTAGGTATTAATGAGCTTTTTGGGGGTTTTAATTTGAATATAGGCAGATACTCTCTTTCTTCAGGCAGGAACCCTAATTAAGATTAAAAGGTTTGCAGCGAATGTAATCTCAGTTCCACCAGAAACTTAGAGCTCAGTCCCACAGAGGACTTTGATACCTGAAATAGAATGTAGGTGGAATTGAGTTGCCTATATTTAAACTTGCTATCTCAAAAGCTTGGCAACCAGCACTGTAGCCTACTCAAGGCAAAGGAACGAGGTGTACTTTTGTTTAACTCCATTGTGGGGGCTGAGCTGCTCCTCAGCACATCAGTACCTTGACAGGCTCCAAATGGAATGACAACCTTTTCTAGCAATATGGTGCTGGTGCTACCATCCTCCTGTTAATTACTTCATGTCTAAAGCAAGTTTTTAAATCAGACACTGAGGATCAGCTTACTTCTCAGTTTAATAAGCTCTATGAAAAGGACTGGAGATTAACTGTATTTTCTGCAAGACTGATATACTCACCAGGTATTTTTAAGTGTGTGGAGCAGTCAACTCCTGATAAAAGTGTGCAGCAAAGAAACCAAATGATGTAAAATGGATGAAGCCTTTTACATTGTCAGAAGTGTAAATCCTGGGATGTTGAACTCTGGAGACTGTGATTCCTGATTCAGACGTGTTTGTGTGTCTCTTTCAATGGGTATATGCCACAGAAGCAATTCCTAAGCAAGGGCTAGAGCTCAGAACCTTTTCCTTCTTCATAAGTGCAGAAACCACTAAGTTGAAGAATCATATACTCTCTAGTCTGGAGAAGAAAGTATGAATTCTCTAAAAATATTTGGATTCTTTCTTGTACAGTGAAAACGCTACAACAGAGGGAATAAAGAGTTGTCCCTACTTCTGATTCATAGTCATTTAGTTTGAACATACTCATAAATACCAGTAGATTTGGGTTTCAGTGTTTATCTTGGACATCTCAATTATCACCTTGCTTTCAGTCCAGCTCCATTCTGAGCCTAATTCTTAACCATGTACCTAACTCAATGCAGAAAAGTGCTGCCGTTTAGTCTCAACTATGATGTCAGTTTGGGAGGTAAAGCGGAGTGAATCACAGGATGTTAACTGGCTGCAGGCTGACTCTTCCCCTTCCCCCCCACTCCCCTTTTTATTTTCCTTTTAGGTCTTGCAAAACATAATAGAGGTATCAAATGAGAAGTACAAATGTGCCAGAGTTTTCACACTCAGATAAAAGCTAAGTCTTTAAAAAAAAAAAATCAATTACAAAGTCTACCAACGTACAGTGCAGTTTTAGGCTTGGCTATTTGAAATGAAAATACATACATAGTATGTTCATTGTTATTAACCAGAAAGTTTAGAAAGAAGTGAAGAGTAATGATTGAACTGTTATTATCGTATGTTCTTTTCTACAGTGCTTTATCACTGTAGAATTTTTTATCTTTACTGTGAGCACTCTGAGAATAGTTTTCTTTATAGATTCCTATTTCTTACAGTTATTGCCTTGGTTTATGAAGATGTGAAATGGGAATAGTCATCCATTTGTGAGAAATGTTTAGTGAATGCCTCTTGAAAATGAAATTTTTATTATAGGTACTATTTGTCATCAAGTGCGCGTTTGTTGTACTTGCCATCACCCATCTTATTTTAAAGAGATGTCTAAATGTAGGTCATAGATATAAATTTTCTTTTAAATTAATTCTAAATGACCTGATATAGGATTTACCTTGTAACAAATAAATTATTTCTGAATGCACTATTGATTATTTGGAAGCACATGTGACTTCAATTACCTTAAAATATATCTGTTTGCTCTGAGGAACTAGAGCTGTTCTCTGGGATCTAGTGTTGAGAATAAAGATGTATTTATTACCCAACAGAAAAGCTCCTCCACTGAGCAGTAAATTGCAGTTGAAAACTGCATTTATTCTCTTGCCAGGGGAACTGAACTTTTGAACAATACCACCACATCTGCTCTAAGGTTCCTTTAGAAGTTGTTTTCTATGTGCATCTGTGCATACTTTTCAGCATATACTGGTGGGTAGCTCTCTAGCCTATGTAATAGTTTACTTTGTATTGCTACAACTGCAGTGTATAGCTCTGCTCAGAGAAAAACTCTTTGCAAAACCTATTTTATCTTTCAGTGAGGACTACACTCCTAGTTTCACTATTTCTGTCTTTGTTGAAGTAGAATTATGGCAGCAGCAGTAAAAGTGAGTAAAAGGCCAAGAGCACGAACAGGTGAATAACTATAATAGGATGATCACTGCCATTATGGGGATGATGAAATTCATAGCAGTAATCAAAGGACAATAATTAGGAAAGCAGCAGATAACCTGATATATTTTTCACTTATAAATATCATATTTAGAACATCTTTTCAAGATCATTCTACTTTCAACAAGTAAATATAGCTGTGAAATAGAAGTCTTATCTATGGAATGTTCTACCATGCATTTACAAAATTGTAAATTATGTGCATGTTCTTGCGCATGAGAGACAAAGGAAGAGGTAGACAGAGAATGTGAATGATTCCCAGTTCTGTCGTTTATCAAATGCAACATATGAGGTGAGATAGAAAAAAATAGTGACCACTTTATTGTTGCTATTGTTTTTCAGTTGTTTGGGATTTTTTTTACACCTGATTTCACTAATTCCATTAAGTTGAAAGGCACCTCTCAGCAGTCAGCTACGTTATGCTCCTCTACCACAGCCCGATTTTACATTCCATGGGAGAAAATACTGATGTTTCCATAACTGAAACTTGTACTGACATTCACTGAAGTGACCACACAAAAGGGGTGTTTTGTTCTGAATTAGTCTTTCTTTATAAGTGGAGATAACACTCCAAACCATGAATGCAGACCCACAGGTAACAGTACTGATAGATACTACACTGTGCTTTCAATCCGGTTTGGGGTTGTTTTTTTGGTTGTTTTTTTGTTTTCTTTTGTGCTAAAGCAGAAAGAAGGTTTTAAACTACAAAATTAAGAGTTAATCTTATAATAAAATTTTAATATCTGTTTTTCTTTTTGTGCTAGTTGGGGAGAGAAGTTACTTTGACTGTTTCCTCTCTACTGATGTTCATTAAGCTCTTCTGAGTGTGAGTTGTTCTGAAGTTCTCATTCAGGAGTATTTAATAGCAGGTAAGATTTGAGAATATATTTGATACGAACACATGCTGACACATTTATCTTCACCTTTACGTGTGCAAATAAGTAAAATACAAATGATAAAACATGAAAAATATGTATTTGTGTGGTTTACAACATTAACTATACTTTTCATATGAAAACATTGGGGCGTAAGTAAGTATAAACTAATTTATTTCTAAAATGCCCTCTAGCTAGAGAGTATTTTCTTATATGAGGCATAGTGTCATTGTTAGTGAAATAAAAGTTCTCTTTTCATTGCCCACAGTCGAAAAATCTATTGCAACTCCAGGTACCCAGAGTTATGCAAGCTGACATTTACATTTGCCATATCTTGGTTAATAAATTTCAGATTCTGACTTTCCTGACATTTTCTCATACAAAGTTACTTTCCTTACTCCAGGAGTTTAGCAGGTGTGCATTCAAGTCTAAGAAACTGTAGATGTTGAGCTTGGGGTGGGGGTTGAAGAGAAGAGGGAGTACGAGACTGAGAGAGAAAAACTTACTGTATGAACATAAATGAATAAAATGAGAGCTGGATTGTCAGTTTATATTTGAAGAAATATAACTACCTTTGATCTTATTAAAAAAAAATAAAAAGGAAAAGCCAGAAAAAAACTTTTTGGCAATTTTATTTGTTTTACCAAAGAATTATAAATCTGCTGATGAGATTTAAAACTCTTGTGTTGTTTGCACTGATGTAATCAAAAGCAGCCTAAGTCAAATGATGTGTTACATAGCCTAATAAAGAATGTTCAAAGACACTTCTGAATTTATGGTTAGTACAGGGTCTAACTTGGGTTGTCATATTGATTATGCCTCTAATATGAAATATACCCACAAGCAATTGTATGTGTTTTGGCTGATGATTCACTTTTTAAGCATGTATTTGGTTGCATAAATATTCACTTTACCGCTTTGATCTCACTTGATTAATTTTCTGTCTTGTTGAAACAAGCATGCATTTTAGACTCTGGAAACCATCTCATTTGAGGGTCTTAGAGCAACAGGAAACTGTGTGACCGCATTTTGTTTGCCAATGCGCACTGTAAGATGCATAAACTGCAGACAGAGTAAGTTCATTTAAATTCTCATATTAAATTAGTGTTTACCAAAATTTTAAGTTCAAAATGTATCTTTGCTCTTATGTGCAACAGCTTATTCAATTCCAGTTACAATTTCAGAACTCTTTGTATCTGAATGTTAAAAAAATAGGATATGATTCTGATCTGACTTGCATCTGCATGATGCTTTAACTGAAACATACCTAAGTATTGATCCATAGTGGTAGTTATGAAAATAAAATCAAGTCTGATATACTGGACTATTTTCCTGACATTAGTTACAAAGTTGCTAGAAGCTTCCCCTGTGTTCGCTACAGCCAATGCCAGCTGGCTTTAAGAACGGACCCCGCCACTGGCCA
>JAVKLA010000027.1:37289987-37303896 GCA_034782735.1 Sagittarius serpentarius | reverse complement strand
TATTCTCCCTCTCCTGTTTAATTAAGGAGGGGGAGTGATAGAGCGGCTTTGGTGGGTACCTGGCGTCCAGCCAGGGTTAACCCGTCACACGGGTTCAACATGAGCTTTCATGGTCATATTACAAAAATGTATGTTTTGCATACTGTGCCACAAACTTTAATGCTCTTTAAACATCCTGTGAGCTACTTTAGAAATGTCTGTGCGATGTCTGCTTCTTCTGAAGAAAATTTCTGCTGCTTATACCAGATTCCCTGCCATCATCATCACCAGTTACCTTCATCTACCTGAGCTTTTTGACATTTCTACTGCAGCCTGCAATCAATTTTCAAGGTCATGTGGCTCTGTAATGGAATATTAACACCCTGCAAGTAGGCTTGCCAGCAGGAGGTGTGTCAGAGCAATTTGACAAACAGTGCTTTGAAGGACTATGACCTTGGAAGCCTCTAGCAGGGCAATCTATGAATTTGGAGTAGCTGTCAGATTGAATTGTAAAAGCGTGTATATTAATACAGAGGATTACAAATGAAGACTCATTCATAAACACTGACATCCTGCCAAAGAATGGATCACACAAAAGTTTAATAGAATATCTGTTCTTTTATTAAAAACACATAAAAACCAAAAATTATCTATCTGCATCCTTGGAACACACAAATTGTACCATAGTTTCCAATTCCTTATTTTTTACAATTAAACCTTTTCCTTATAATACGCCAAATCCTGTCCCGACTGGATGCTGGCACAGGTCCCACTGATTTTAGCAGAAGTATACCTGCCTCCAATGCACAGTTATAATAATGCCCGTGTTAAAATTGGGAACCACAGCACAATCTTTTAGGCCACAGCTAAGCATCTGAAATTAGATTTCTAAATCCATATTGATACTTCTACATAAATTTGGCCTGCTTTTCAAAGACAGTCAGTGGCCATGAATCAGCTGAAAAGAGCTAGAGGAATGAAAGTTAGGTAATATTTATCTATAAGGCTTAATGTGGATTTAAAGACTTAACTACAGACATCCAGGTTGGGAAATGTTGGCCTATGGTTGCAGCCCAAATGTTCCCAGTGTTTTCTGGAATGATCAGACAATTATTCAGTAAAGACCATGTGCAGTACTCTTGACTATGGCATAATTAAAGAGAGACAATGAAGCACTGAGGGCTTAGCTTAAAAATATTGTAAAATTACTTGTAACCACTGAACAGAATGATGATTGGTTTTGTTTTTGTTTAAAAAAGCCTTCTCCAAGAACTGAAACTACAGAAATTACACAGCCTAAGTTACACACCCTAAGTATACATTTGTGAGGAACTATTGTCAGTAATTTTGCATTTATGATCATTTAAAAGGCAGATTCAGACAGCAATGAATTCTCAGTTACAAAAATAAACGTCCCTTTTGCAAATAGAAATATGTTGCTGTTAGACAGAAGTACTTACGTTCTTCATGCTCAACATTACAGTTTATCTACTTATTAAGTGTTCAGAAAATTTGTGAATGCTAATCCTACCAGCTTGCACTGTTACTCACCACAGCACAGTAAGAATTTGAGCAAGTATTGTCTGCAAAAAACTGGAACCACCTAACGTGCAATTGGCATAAAGCGATATATCCCTTTAGCTGTTTTCCCAGTTCAGTACAAAATGGCCTGACAGCACAAGCAAGTTACGCAACTCTGAAGCCTTGCTGTATTCACAAAATGAAGCAATAACCATCCTAAGCCTGATCCAAGGCTAGCCAAAGTGAAAAGGAACCATCTCATTGCTTTCAGTGGCTTTTGGATCATGCAATTCTTGACAAATTTACCCTCCACTACACCCTGACATAATCCTTATATCACACAAGGCGATTTGACACAAAAAGTACTAAGACATCAGCAGGCATAAGGTTTATTTCTTCAAGGAAGTTGGTGACTGATATTCTTTGCATGTCAAGGTTGATCCCCAGCCAGATGCATATAACTTGCTTATCATTTGTCATATGTCCACTTTTAGTACAAAGTAATTCCTTTTGAAGTAGAATGTTGACTCCACTAATATTTTCAACAATTTTTAAAAATATTTTTTCCTTCCAGAGTTCATTTCTTGCAGTTCTGTAAACTCTGGTGCACAACCACATAGCAGCAGAGGCAGGCAGTGCCAGATCACTCAACCTCCATGGTTCTCCACTAGCAATATAAAACTTTTTTTCTTTGCTGTATTTTTTCAACTCAGTCTCTCTATATATCTTAAAATTCATATGATATAAACTGAACAGTTATAATTTATGATTACGTTTTCTGTGAAATCATGTTTCTGTTTACTGACATGAAGGCTCTGCTATTACCCTCAGCTTTTCAACACAATAATGATGAGCTATGTAGACACTTCTGGGCTAGCATTAGAACATCATTGCTCATAACTTGAAAAAGCAGAGCCAAAGTACTTTTTCCTGCCACTGTACCAATTTGTATTCTCATAAACTATACACAGTTGAAGCTATTTTTTATTAGATTATAATTCAATAGGTGGCACCCTACAGTCAGTGAAGAACAGTTTTCTAAAATAAATAATTTTTAATAGTGAGGTATAAAATAAAGAACAGTTTAACTGTTTCATTTGCAGGCATACAGTCCTTAGATAAAGATACCACCCTGAAAGAGAGTGAACAAGTGAAACAAAAAGAAAATATGTCACATCCTTCAGTGGCCTTGAGTTACGTGTTCTGAGACAGATTTATCCTTCACTGGACCTCTACTCCTTATGCTGGAGTTTTATTTGAAAATAAAGACAAAGATAACCCAAATAAGAATTGGAAGCAGAATTATAGTGAGAGGAGCTATTGAAATAGAGGGAACAGAAGGTTGTGGGGGAAAAAGGACAGGGAGGCGACAGGGAGGAGTGTGGAGGAGGCTGCACATTTTCCATCACACTAGCTGAATATTCAGGTAGTTGGCACCAATCATTATGAACTGTAGCCATGTTTTTATGCCTAAGAACATTTAGTCTGCAGATTATAAGCATGGAAATGCAGTACCTGGGGACTATTTTTTGAGATAGAGCTGGGAATTCTACTCCCTGCCTGCAATCACAGTTTCAAGCTCATTGTCAAAAAAGAAAAAAAAAAAAAAACAGAAAAAAAAGGAAGAAAAATAGGATTTTTTTTCTTTCTGCAGCCTTGCTGGGACTTATCACCTACGATGCTGCAGTGTTGAATATTTGAAAGCTGAATATATTGAAATTTTAGCATTAATTTTTGTCTGGCAGATTTTGAAACAGGCCCTCTCCAGGCATATTGTGAGTCTCTTGATACCACTATATGTAATAGGCAGCTTCCTTAGAGTTTCTGTTAACACAGAAACCTCTTCCAATGTGGAGTTTAAATGTATTCCTTGTGATAACATTGTACTTTATATTACATACCTTTTCTCCCTTACTGTTTTTTGGTTCTCATTTCTGTCACCTTGCTATGGAGAACAACCTGGTAAACTTCTACAATGAAATGACTGGCTTGCTAGATGAGGGGACAGCAGTCAACATTGTCTACCTAGACTTCAGTAAGGATTTCAACACTGTCTCCCGCAAGATCCTCATAGAGAAGCTGATCAGGTATGGGCTGGATGAACAGACAGTGAGGTGGATTCAAAACTGGCTGAATGGACAGGACCAGAGCGTGGTGATCAGCAGTATGAAATCTAGTTGGAGGCCTGTCACCAGGGTACACCAGGGGTCAATACTGGGTCTGATCCTCTTTATTATCTTAGTTACTGATCTGGATAATGGGGCAGAGTGTATCCTCAGCAAGTTCATTGATGGTGCAAAACTGATACACCAGAGGGTCATGCTGCAATCCAGACAGACCTCAACAGGCTGGAGAAATGCGCTGACAGGAACCTCATGAGGTTCAACAAGGGGAAGTACAAAGTCCTGCACCTAGGGAGGAACAACCCCATTCACCAATACATGCTGGGGGTCACCCAGCTGGAAAGCTGCATTGCAGAAAAGGACCTGGGGTCCTGGTGGACACCAAGTTGACCATGAGCCAGCAATGTGTCCTTGCAGCAAAGAAGGCTAATGGTATCCTGCGATATATTAGGATAAGTGCTGCCAGCAGACTGAGGGAAGAGATCCTTCCCCTCTACTCAGCACTGGTGAGGCCACACCTGGAGTACAATGTCCAGTTCTGGGCTGTCCACTGTAAGAGAGATATGGACATACTGAAAAGAGTCCAGCCATGAAGGGCCATGAAGATGATTAAGGGACTGGAGCATGTCTCATATGAGGATAGTCTGAGAAAGGTGGGACCATTTAGCCTGGAGAAGAGAAGGCTCGAGGCAGGGATTTTGTCAATGTAAAAAAAAAACTGAAGGGAAGGTGCAAAGAAGGATCTTTTCAGTGGTGTGCAGTGAGAGGACAAGAAGCAACAAGCACAAACTGAAACATCAGGAAACACTTTTTTATACATGTTGCCAAAGAGGTTGTGGAGTTTCTGTTGTTGGAAATATTCAAAAGCCATCTGGACATGGTCCTGGGCAGCCCACTCTAGGTAGCCCTGTTTGAGCAGGGATGTCGGACCAGATGACCTCCAGAGGTCCCTTCCAACATCAACCATTCTGTGATTCTGTGATTTCGTGATTCTGTGTACTGGTTTTGGCTGGGATCGAGTTAATTGTCTTCCTAGTAGCTGGTACAGCGCTGTGCTTTGGGTTCAGTATGAGAAAAATGTTGATAACACCCTGATGTTTTCAGCTGTTGCTCAGTCGTGTTTAGACTAAGTCAAGGACCTTTCAGCTTCTCTTGCCCAGCCAGCAAGAAGGCTGGAGGGACACAAGAAAGTTGGGATGGTACACAGCCAGGACAGCTGACCCAAACTGGCCAAAGGAATATTCCATACCATGTGACATCATGCCTACTATATAAACTGGGGGGAGTTGGCCTGGGGGGGGGGATCTCTGCCCGGCAACTAACTGGGCATTGGTCGGTGAGTGGTAAGCAATTGGATTGTGCATCACTTGTTTTGTATATTCCAAACCTTTTATTATTATTGTCATTTTATTGTTGTTAGTGTCATTGTTAGTTTCTTCCTTTCTGTTGTATTAATCTGTTCTTATCTCAGCCCACGAGCTTTACTTTATTTTCTGATTCTCTCCCCCATCCCACTAGGTGTGGGGGAAGTGAGTGAGTGGCTGCGTGGTGCTTAGTTGCTGGTTGGGGTTAAACCATGACATTCTATGAGTAACTTTCAGCTAATTCTTAGAGTTTAAAAAGCCAAGACTGAATCTATACAGGCATTTTAGTTCACATGTGCCTTTGAAATGAATCTCCTCATTGTTTCCAGTTTTTTGGTTCCCCTTGCAGAATAGTCTCAAAGTGCATTAAATGGACACCTCCTAAACTAGAGTACAAGCCCACCTGATACACCCTCAACAGCTAATTTTCTTTCAGGCCAAACTAGAGCAACCTTGAAGTAAAACTCCTCAGACACCTCTAGTGTGGAGAGTGGGTCCTCAGCACCGTATTATTCTACAAATGCAATCCTGTTGGTCTCTGCTACTTGCTAACATATAGTTTTCTGTCATCAGATGAAAATTCTTGCTCTTTCTCTCTCTCATGCCCCAGGAATATATATATATATTTAAATTATAATATGGATTTTATCATAAAAGGATTTTTAAAAAAAAAGTTGCTTTCAGCTTACTCTCTCTCAAAGTGGGATGATGAAGGCAGTGTCCTGCTAACTAGCAGGTGGTGGGTCTGGACCATCCTGGACTGTGGATCCATTTTTATTTTATGTTCAGAATACTTTCTCAGTAGAGTACCATACAACACCAGATACAAGCCCCTCTACTTCTGAACTAAAATGATCCTTTCAGTTGTATATTGGACTAATTTCAACGCCACTGAGGCTTTAATGTGAGGCACCAAAGAGCTACAGTTCTTTTAGGAATTTAGGTGTCTTTCTCTCCCACTGCTGAAGCATGTGTGACTTATCTGACCAAAGAACAAGAGATATAGCTTTTCTGACTGGCAGGCTGCATGCGAACAAATGGTTATGTTTCTGCAAAAGGGAATTTTGCAATAAGAACCAATGGAATCATTCTCTGAGATTTAGCATAAGGTCTACATCTCTGACCCTGTCACTTGCCTTAGTTTATCAGTCTTGGGGACATGCACCATTCAGAGGGCTATGGAAATCTCTGCAACGGGTGCTGATGCCTGTTCAAGATACCCAAGTTACTCTTTTTTTCCTGGATTGTCACATACAATTCTTGACATAAAAATGCCTCAGTTACTCTGAAACTGCTATTCAAAAGGTTATTGAAATCCCACTCTGATCTAAGTGGTATAAAATAGGCACACATTCTTCTTTGATCATGAGTCTATTTGTATGTCCACAGGGGCGGACTAACCTTATGACACGCATTTACTATCAACAGCCTTTGGGCAACAACACATACTGTGACATTGTCTCAGTCTGCAGCCAAAAATATCTACCAAATGCAATCGGAAATCTATTCTTTTTTGCCCTTTCTTCTGTCTTTTCTCCAGTATATTTTTGTTACCAGTCACATGTTCCTTAAATAAATCAGGATGCAGACTTTCCATCTTATCTCCTGTGATCCTGTCAAGGTCAGCATCAGTTTTGCTCGGTAAAGCCCACCAGGGGTTACTGGAGGAGTTCTAGTCCTAAAAATGCAAATGGAAGAAGGCAAACTACCTTCCACTTATCTGCAATTTAATGATTAATTTGTTGCAAAATCCAAATGCCAAATGTTTACATGAAGAAACATTCACTTCTGTTACTTAGTACCACACTGCACGTACAGCCTAATGCTTTAAGTAATTCACTACAACAATCTCCAAGTCATATCCAAGGCTGTCTCATGGTAGCTCTCACTCATAGCTTGTACAAGACAACAAGGTCAAGCTGACACCCTGCTTTGTCACTGTAGCATGACTTGTCTGCCACAGGAAATATGCACAAAGCATCAGGATCATAAAAATCTCAGACAGAGTCTTCTTATTTGTATGACCCATGAGGACAAGAAAAGCTTACTTTCTGAACAGCAGAAGTGTCTTATGAGAATCAGAAACACACAGAGAAAGACAAAACAATTATTTATTTTTAAGTAGTAGCATCAGGTTCCTAAAGGAAGCTTATACTGAAAAAAACGTTAAGGAAAAGAAGAGAATCCTTTTGTGTCCCTTTTGTATAATCAGATGGTATTACCTGTCTAATTTTTAGAATTGCTGAAGTGCATCCTATTTCTTCCAAATGCAATTGCAACAGACCAGTTGTGATAGCAGATATTATAAATTTCCTGTGGCCAATATATTAACCATTTTTCAGTATTTACAAAGGCACACATTACCACAAAAGTATTTATGAGAATAACAGCACTATGAATTCGAAAATAATTATATTTTACAAATATGAAGCCTCTACTTTCACATTAGATAAACACAACTAAAGGCATGTTTTCTCTCTTATCCCTGGTGTACATACAGGAACTTTGTGGCAAGTGAGGTGGTGTGGAACCTCAGGAAAACATGTCAAAGTTTGCGCTATAAGTGACAGTCTGCTTCCTGGTCCTGAATTTGGGCATCTTTCTTTTTTTTCTGAAGTATATTAGCAAACTTAAAATAGTTTGGCTGCTTTAGTAAAGTGCTTAGCAGTGTCACAAGTTTGGTGTTTTTTTAATTTCATTTGCCATTTGGGACCACATAGTTCCATAAAAATTGAAGTGGCTAAAAGGAATAGTTTATGTTTAAGCAACATTTCCTTCATCTCCCAGTATATGCACACTTAGATATCTAAAGGACAGACTGGCCTATATGAGTAAACAGGATACTCAGTCTGTTAGCTTTTTCCCTTCCTCCTCATCTCTTCTTTCACAAATCCCTTCTCATGCTTCCCAGATAATGCATCTTAGACTTTTCCTGTCTTTCAGTTCAGCACGTACATATCTTGAATGTCACTTCACACAACAGATTACGTCTGATCCTGATGAACCCAGTAAGAGTTGTGCAATGGAGTCACTGGAATCGATATGTCAATTAAAGTCTTGAAGCTGCTAAAAAAACCCAACCAAACAAAAAAACCCCTTGGTTTTCTTTTTCCGGTTTCAGTGGGACAGCCCAGTACAAAAGGGCAGAAAAGTGAGACTCATAGTTCTGTTTTCCTCAGCATCCTTGTGGTTGGATGGAAGTATTCCTTGTCCCCTGTGGTTAAGGAAATATGCTCTCATGAATTTGCACAAGTAATTGATCCTTTTAGTGGACGACTTTGTGGCTGAACCAAAGATTGCTACACTTTCTGACATCCTGTAAGAGAGCGTTCTCCCCTCAGTTTCAGTGCTAACACTTCACATTCTGTCTTTGGGCTTATCACAAAAACAGTCATTACAATTGTAATCAATCATCTGCCCTTCGAGTCCATTCATGTCAAATGACTGCAGCACCAAGGTACATTACATAAACTGTTTCTTCATCTTCACAAGACCGTTAACTAAGAATACAAGAAGAAAAGTCTTGGGGAACCAGCTCGTGATCTTGCAGCATGATTTTGAGAGAGGCTCACAACAGCTCCAAAAAGCAATGATCATGGGGTTGTCTGTGGTACAGCTCCTTGCATTTATCTGACTGATGCCCTTTTGCAACAAGAGCCAAACTCAAATTAGATATGAGTGCTTTCTCAGTCCTCTCTGATTGCCAAATGATAATACTTTGTTGTTGTTGTTGTTGTTGAAAAAGAAACAGGAAAGATGAACATGGCATAAGGAATTTTTTTAAGGATCTAAAAATAGTCTACTCTGTTTTCAGTACATGTCTACTAATCAGTTTGGATGCAAAAAGCAACACAAAGTCTGTGAGAATCAACCTAGTTTTCTAGAACTTTCTAAAGTTTAATATCCAACAGACCATATAAAATCAGGTCTTAATAATAGCCCAAGGGAATGGCATGACATTACAGGCCTCATCACCACCATTAAGTGATGAGTAATGCAAGTCTGGCATGGTTTCAGGCTTCATGGTGGTTAGAGCTGCCTTAGGCCAACCATCAGGTTGCCCACTGTGTAAGTTGGATATAAGTAATGGGCCTTTCTTTATGCTGAGGAATTTAGAAACTGTGACAAATGTGGTGCTTCAGATAAATTCTCTTAATGTAAAATTCAAAAGGTTTGATTAACATCTATCTTCTGCTACTGGAAGATCTACCAAAAAAGGCAAGTACGAGGGAGTCTATACAATTGGATATACTCAGTGTTAAGCAAGGTGAGAGCTTCGTCTTAAATATCATCTAAGGCAAATATAACTTCATTGTGGCAGGAGCATTCTGTCAGGTGCAAGTAGAGACAGAATATAGCCCAGCCCACAGTTTGCCAGCTGAAATATCGCTGGATTAGAAGCTAATGAATGGAAAGTATAATTTAAAGAACCATTGAGAAAATAGTTTAAAGATGTGCTTTTGTATTTTGGTTATCCCTTTGATGAACATAATGGTTTCCATCCGAGCAAGTTAAGTAATGAGTGCATTTATGCCAGTTTCTATTAATCAATACCTTTCTCTTCTGGTTAGATTCATTCATCTAAATCCATTTTGTAGACAGCACTGAGAAGAGGCAAGTGAGTGAAATCAAGGTTTAGTTAACTTTAGCTGTGTTTCTGGCACTTGTGTCACAGTTCAAAGTGAGAGGAGAAAGAAGTATAAGAGAATAGAAGTGAAATATCTCAAATAACTGAGTTTTTTGTCATATAAAGACTTAGAGAAAAGATTTGAAGTGTTGCTTGGTTAAAAAAAGCCTATAGTTTTAATTTGGGCCATTTTCAATTACTATTCCCCATGATCTGACTGTTCTAAAATATAAGAAATACCTATTTCTAAAAACAAATTAAAATTTAAATAATGGGTCATCTTGTCTCCAGTAGACTCCAAGTGTCTCATCCCTCTCAACTGCGTAACTGTAAAAACCGCTACTTTTTTATTTTCCCACAACTACATATAAGCGCCTGAAACAAATTCCATTTCAAGCACTGATTTTCAAAGATCCAGTTGCACTGGAACAATACATAATCTGCAAGTTGTTAGCCCAGATATTTGTGGGAAATAGAAGAAATAAACAATGGAAACTTGTGAAGATTTTTTTTTTTGCTTGTTTTCCTGAGAACAGACATAAAGTCGTGGATTTTTGGACACGGAAAGCAGAGGGAAGGAATCATTTAATTTTTTCTTTTGTTTCCTCAATAATGCCTTCTTCTCTACATCAAACTTGAGGACTTCAAATTGGATTTTTAACAAGACTAAATGGAGTGCCTATATAAAATATTTATGTATAGAAGTAATAAGGCTACTTTTGTGCTTTGTTTTCCCAAAACTTACAGGTCACAAAACACTGAACATCTACCATATATTAAGGTTGCATACACATTTTTCATGTTGTTAGTAACTTGATTTCAAAGAAGGTTTGCAGAGATACATACACAGTTACATTACATAAGCTCTGAAGGAGTTATTAGACTGATAACACCACTAACCTATACCTTAATTACATCCATGGTCTACATTGATGGTAGCACAACAGCTGCCAGGGAGCTGTTACAATGTCAGTGCAATTAAACTGAGATTTTATTGGCTCATCATTTTAATGTGAAGCATTCTTGCTGGGCGAAACCTTATCAAGAAAATATTTGGCCATTCTTGCATCACTCTCTTTGAATACAAATAGGGAAAGATTAATAAGGCTGAGTCCTTAAAGAAGAAAAAATGGGTTACTAAGAAATATGTCTGCAGAAACTATAAAACGGGCCTCTTGGCAAGAGGTAGTACCACATTTGAAGAACCCACCATGGCTCAGATATTCCCACAGCAGGTTTAACTTGGTTTATGATTTTTGGTGACCACAAAGCTTTGCTTATGCTCTCATTTGCAATGTTGTTGACAATGCAAGAATTTTTAGTCATGATGTATATTCATGAGTGTATATACAAATATCCTTATGTATATCCTTACATATATATACACACATAGGTACGTAGATGCAGTTTCTTTAATTTCTGTTATTTTATATTGAATGTTTAACAAAAAAAAGGCAAAAATCTGTTAATGTGCATCATACTTTTTTCTTCCATAAAATCTGTAGGAAAATTTTGGTGTACATATGGTGTACATAGTCTTTTTTATTGCTCTTAAACACATCTGTGCCTACCAGTACAGAAATCTAGTATCTGCGGCATTCTCATCCTCTAATAATCTGCTGTACTTTCAGGAACAATTGAAGCTCTGTTTTGTTTATAAGCTTTTCAAAGTATAACCACAATCCTATATTCAACCTGTGTTTTACTTCCAAGGCATCTTGCTAGTAGGTATAAAGCTTTTCCAGCCCTCTTCCTCTTTGGTTTCAGATTTTCCTTCTAACACATTTTTCAAAAGAGAAATTTTGGATCCAAACTTTTGGTCAATTTTGTGTGATGTCCTTCTTTGAATAAATAAATAAAATGAATAAATAAGTACAGCACAGGCCATACAGGTAAGCTTAGATCTGAATAAGACTTTGTGTTTGGAATTTCCAGTAGACATTAAAAACTACTCTGTTTACTGTTCTCTAAGACCATATAGAACATTTACACATAATTTGGTATATTCACCGTGGTGGACACATCATAGTATCTGTTTTTTAAACAAGAGCTTCCTTTAGAAGTCATTGGAAAAGTGAGAAGAGAATAATGTCTGAAACAGGTTCAATTAATTAGTGATGTTGAGTTCTTCTTCCTGATGAGATGACTGTGATTAAATGGTGCTATCCATGGTCAACTTGAAATATAGTCTATCTCCTAACTAGTCTAACAATGAAACATTTTAGAGAGGAAAAATTTAATTCAACCAAAGGTGGTGAATCATATCCAAAAGATTTGGACTTTTTTTTCTATTACTTAAATCATTAATCATTTGAAATTAAGTGGTCAGAAATATTCCACAAACCCACTGACTGGACTGTTTGTATATCTTTTAATTTTGTGAAAAATTAGATGAATGGCTTTATGCAGGGAGTCACTGAGGTTTGGTTTTAGGCCTTGTTATTGTTATTAAATTTTCAGTGTATTTACTTCAGTAGAATCCTCAGTATCTTTGTTATTACTATATAAGGAGAGATTACTTTTACAAATGACTGTGTCAACATTACAAATAGCCCCACTATATTACAGTTTTCCCATGGGTGTCCTCACTGCTAAGTAAATTGACCTTACACAGGACGATAAGTCATTCATGACTGGGAACCTTAAACTACAGATAGTGGAATAAATTTTGGAATCACTCAGTCCCTAACTAGACACTCTGTTTAGCTTCACCATAACCATAAATATGCTGCACAAAGTATCCAGCTGAGCTCCTAATCCAATCGGTCTCCTAGTCAAATCTGTATTTCATATATTCTGCTAAACTGTGTTTCCATAAATGCACTTTCAGTGTGGAAAAAGTACTGGCAGAATTGATGTTCAGAAGTGTAACCTTTGCTATGTGGAATCACATGGTATTTACAAAAGCATCTTCACAGTTTTCGCAATGAACCTAAAGTTCATGGAAAGATCACGTTCCAGTAACAGCTTAGTTACCAAATAGCTGAAAAATAAGCATAGCTTATTTCATCTGCACTTAACGAGAACAACTAAAGTTAAGAAAGCAGCTCACTCTCCAAATTCCTTCAGTTGTTTGTTTGTCTGGTGAGACTTCCAGCAGGAACACTTGTTACATGGCAGCTTTGTGATGTGTGCTTGGCTTGAAAGTCTTGATCTTGACAAGGACTTAAGTTGCTAACAGGCTTTGAGTCAGTACCAATCTGAGAAGGGTTGACTGCAGTGATGGAAAAGGATCGTTGAGCTGTTCCTAGACCTGAGAGTCTAAATATCATCTTGCTGAATGTGACTTTCTGTCTATTCAGATTTAGAATTGATGTTGCTAAATGAGAAAGAGGAGTGTGAAAAGATGAGAGATTATCTTCAGTGATATTTCAGCTCCCTCTTTCCCCTCAACATAACACAACTAAATCACTAAAAAATGAGACCACCACCTATAACCACCCACAAATAATTCACTATTTAGGCTCTGCTAGGTAAGATACTTACAAATGACCCATAGGGATAGCATATTTAGTTGTAAAATACATCTGAATTCTTTTTACTGCATATGGCTCTATAGGCAGCCTATATTAATCCAGACTATGCTGAAGTGCTTGGTGGAACACTTACTTAGAGGGAAAATTATGTTCCAGCTCTTACCTCCTTTGTTTGAAGAACTGCAGATATTTTGCTAGACACTACTGACTGCGGAGACACACCAGTGCTGGTGAAACTCCTTGGTGCCTCAGGCTTCTTTTCCTTCCTTTGTACACAGGACTGAAAATGACAAACACAAAGCTCTGTCCAGAATAAAATTCAGCCACTTGATACACAGCTGTGAATGCTTTGCACCACATCTCAGGGCTGGTTTAATGCTCTTCAGTGGTATAGGCAGAAATGCGCTTTTCCACCCCAGATATTAAGAACGGAGTGGAAGAGGATAGATTAGAGGAAAGAGTCAAACTCAGATGAAGAGCTGGGAAAGAGAATATATTTCTGGAGTTTCTTTTGCTGAGGAGGTGGATGTGGGGAAAGGACTTTCCCATCAAGCAGGAATTACCCCTCTGACATGACTACCCCCCTCAAAACAGACCTCTAGAACTTGTTCATCTAAGTCTTTCCAAACCAGGCTGATAGACTGGATGCAGCATCCTCCCCTCTATTGATTTAGGCTAAAAGCATTGTCAGAATAGTACTGTTATAAGCATTCTCTATTTAGGTCATTTTACTCTGGGATATTGTGGTGGGTTGACCCTGGCTGGGTGCCAGGTGCCCACCAAAGCCGCTCTATCACTCCCCCTCCTTGATTGGACAGG
>JAVKLA010000027.1:37268925-37289887 GCA_034782735.1 Sagittarius serpentarius | reverse complement strand
CTTGATGTCTGCGGAGATGTTTCTCTTACATGTTCTCACTCCTCTCCGGCTGCGGCTTCTGCGCCCCAGTACTTTTTTTTCTTCTCAAATATGTTATCCCAGAGGCGCTACCACCGTTGCTGATGGGCTCGGCCTTGGCAAGCGGCAGGATTGTTCTTAAAGCCGGCTGGCATTGGCTGTATCAAACACAGGGGAAGCTTCTAACAACTTTTAAAGAAGCCACCCCTGTGCCCCCCCCTGCTACCAAAACCTTGCCATGTAAACCCATTACAGATATTGAGCACAGACTGGATGAAGACTGTATTTAGCCCATGCCATCCCAACATTTTTGCTTCTCCTCTAGCTCGAAACAACCCATATAAACCAGATGGAAGAGCGATAGTATCTGCAACAGAATTCCTGACTGGACATTGTCCAAACTGCCAGAACTATCTGAGTGTGATATCAAGTTCACTCTAAACAGATTTTAGTTGCAGCTTGTGGTGTGACAAGTAATGAGGGCTTCCCAAGAAAGGTGAAAATGTGAAGGGATGGATGGATGGATGGATGGATAAATATGTTGATGGGTGGAAGAAACAGAAGTAAATATTCAGTCAGTAAATGGAGATGGCAGATTTCAGAGTTGTGCAAGAATTATGGCAGTTCTGCTTGCAGGCAAAGTGACTCTGGATACATAACAAGGTGGAAATTATGGGAAGGTTATTGTCTGTTTTCCTGTATTCAAACCCTTTTATTAATGTAAGGAGGGATATAGTCACTGTAGTAAAATGATCATAGACCTTCCCATACTTTAACTTCTCTAATCCCAGGTCTTGTGATGTCTGTAGTCACAGATGCTCCCATCTTCTCTTGCTAAGCACCAGAAATCTCTCTCTTCCCCTAAATTTGGTCTAATATTCCTGTTTGTATCTGCTATGGAGCACCATCTGCAGTGGAGATGAGAAGGAAAAAAGAAGAGAGGATTCAGAAAGATGCTGGCCCTTACAGAGACCTGACATTGTTGCTGGGGTCTGGATTCCTGAGCTGCTGATACCAGCATGCAGATCTAACAGTTTGTCCTTGTCTCATTTGGAAAAAGTGATGAGATGGAAGCTTCTCCAAACCTGGCTCGTGCAACATTAATTCAATGGAATTCTAAGCCTCAGAAGCAAAACTGACTGTCAGCATCTGCTGATGTTGCTGGGAGTTTGAATGCCTGCAGTATACCTGTTCAGAGTTGCTTCCATCATTTCACTCAGATCTTAGAGGAATGCATCCCATATCAATTACTATAATAATGTAGATAATCCACCACTAATCTTGATCCCATACTCTTGGCACCCATTAAAAAGTGGGTGGGTGTGGTTTTTTTCCATATCATAAGAGGACTCTTTCCCTGTGTATAAGATTTTGGCTGCCTCAAAAAAGGGAAAAGAGGGACAGGATTGCCTTTATGCTTCTCATCCCTGCAGTATTCCATTGCAAGAGTGACCAGAATTTTGACCATAATGTTTGAAATCAACGTCATATTAATGGCTCCAGAGAGACTATAATATTACCTGCACCGGATGAAGTACAAAATTACTCTGTGGAAAGTAATTTAAATCAATACAAAATACCTCAGAATGCTCTGGGAGACTTTGCCTTCCAACCTGCTCTCTACTTTATTGATGTACTACTAAACCAAAATAAGTAGTACATCAATACACAGTTTTAATTAGGATACTGGGGCCTGAGGATACGTCTGAGATTTTTTTGGTGGGGGAAGAAACTCTTTAAGTTTAGCAAGTCTAGCAAAGAAAAAAAACAGCTAAAGGAAAAATCAGTGTCGAGGGAATAACAAAAAAGCTAACAAAATCACCAGAGCTTGAACAAAGAAATAGAAGATAGTACAGGTGAAGATCAATGTCTCGAAGCAAACAGAAGGAAGAAAATAGACTGGTGCTATGGACAGCAATAAAACTTTGCTTTTCCTGTTATTTGCTAAGTTTGTTGAAATTTTTATAACACAAATGCAAATGTAGATTTAGAAAGAAAAATAAAAAATTATTAATTGGCAGAATAGAGGTTTTTCCCTTTAAGCCTGGATGGCAAGTTTTCTTCAGTGAATTGTATCTGAAATCATTACATGCATTTACATTGTAGATTTTCCTGTTTTAGGTAGAGATGACTGGGGCAAAAAGGAGAGAGAAAGGAAAAAAAAAGTCTGAAAGCAAGCAGTTAACTAATAGTATAACACAAGCTAGTTACTAAATTATTATTAAGACTTCCAAACTACGTGTACTGACAATAAAAATAACCAAGGTTTATTTGTGTGTGACCACAAGCATGCTATGGAGGTTACCACTGTTATGTTGTTATTTGAAGTGGTATTCCAAAAGAAATAAATACATTGTATTTTATATGAATAAATAGAAGAGGCAGTTTTAATACACTCTTAACCACCGTAAAATGTGTGGAAGTATATATTAAACAACAGAGAGTGTTTCAATAATTTTCTTTTCAGCAATAAAAGGTTACCTAAATCTTTTCTGAAATAATTTATTCTTAGATTAACAGGAACTAATATAGAATAGCAACATGTTAATTAAAGAAAGACACAAGGAGACAAATTCACCACTACCTCAGTTTCAGTGACTGAAAAGCAGTTTTATTTTATTCAGCCTGGATGCTATGATTAAGTGTCAATGAAAAAGTTTTCAGTTTTAAGAAATAAAAACTATGGAAAAGGTACATTTTTTTTTTGTTTTTACAACAATTCTATAACAAACAGAATAATTTCCTTGTGTTCTGTTTTAAGACTGGTAAAATTCTGGTGACTCCTGCCCTGTTACTCTTGGCCTGACAACATACAAATAGACTCCAAGGCATTTTATTCCTGGAAGTAATATACAATGAAGTCAATAGTCATTCAATATTTTAATGAAGACGAAATTCTTAAGCCTTTTACTTGAGGAAAAGGGACCATTTCACTTGGAATGTGTGAGTCTTTCCAAATATTGTCAATTTCCTTATACACACTGTAAAAATCCTGTAAAAATAATGTTTGACTCTGATCTGTGATTTTGTGTCATGAAGATCTTGAAATGATGCTTCCTTTTCTTATTATTTGCTTTTTGAGGTTTTGTTTGGTTGGTTTTTTTTGTTTTAATCATTATTATATTTTAGTATTTTTCTCACCAGGGTCACAATAGATTTGATAAAGGATGTAACTGAAATTTTCAAAAATATTCATTACTTGCCCAATGCTGTTCCTATAAAAGTATGTAATAAACTTTTTTTGGCTTCAGGAGGAGCAGCAGGGTTAGGTTTTACCCATTCTTTCAAAATTCTTCCTTTTGGCTTCTGCATTTTCTTTGCCAGTAGAGGAAGAAAAAGCAGTAGAAAACGCAGTATAAGCAGCAAAAGCAGAATTAGAAACATAAGTAAAACTGTGATATTATTTTTTTTAAGAATCTTACTCTTAATCTTTAGTAAATCTACAGTAATTGCAAAGATTAATAGATTTGTTGTTAGACAATGAATGACATAATCTCAAGAGATCTATCGCTCCAAGCCTGGATGGGTTTCCTGTGTAATTTTTGACAACTTGTTAAACCTTCTTGCCTCCATCGTCTATTGGAAAACAAACAAAACAAAACAAAACCTCAGAATCTCCCAAGAATTATTATACTCTCTATTAAAAAGGAGCAGTGCTAATAAAACTCATTAGTGTCTTTGATATGGTCAGATACTATTGCTGTAAAGAAAATACAGGCACAGTACACAAGATGTAGTTTCCAAACCAACCACTGCAAATACTGAGAATGCCTTGAAGTTCCAGAATTCTGTTCAGCAATTGGTTGCTCACACGGCTGATGATTTGATGACTAACTGCTCTTAGGAGTTGTCACAACTTATTACATCAACTATTGGTTAAACTGGAGACAGATCCAACAGTCTTCTGACATTTGGTTCAACAAGGTTGTAAGATCCAAGAACACAGTTACCTACATAATCAAACAGTTTTAATTTGCCATTAAAGACTCACCCAACGCAGGTCTACAACTGCAGATGGTCTGTGTTTAGTAATTGATGAGATCTGTATGCATCACTTAATCACTGGGAGAAAAGGAGAAAGAAATACTACCTGTAATATCGGGGTGTTGATTTTTTTTTTGAGGCTGATTTACAATCTGATTTCTTTGCATTAATCTCTGTCACTATCTAAATGCCTCTTCAGACTCTTGTTTATAAGGTGTTCTTACTTTCTAAATGTATGGCTGTATCAATTTGCTGTTGCAACTAAGCCAATATTTTTATTCAATATTGCTTAAAAGAGAACCATATATGTAGCTATTATTCTTCTATACATTTTCACCTTATTTTGGAGCTTTTTTGCCCTCTTTTAGATTTCCTTCTGCATTCATCATCCTCCAAACTGATATGCTTATTCTGCCTTGTTCTGAGCAGAAGTCTTAATAACAATACAGGATATGGTCTTGACTGCAAGGAAAATATTTTAACTTGAAAAAAAAAAAGAGTAAGGAACTAATTCACAAAAGGAACTGAACAAGAAAAGAATGGAACTTTATACTGAAATAGCAAGCAAATCCTCAGACATTTACATTTTCCTTTACAATCGCATTTACAGAAATGCTGGAATCTGTCTCAAATCCATTCAACCAATGAAAGCCTAACACCGGGCTATAATCATATTATACACATATACACTCATGTTTTCCTAAAACGTTTTATATATTTGATGGTTTGTAAAGGTTTTGTGTGGAGAAGCAGAAAATCCTTAGCTTAGTGAAAGAGTTATTTTTCCTTTGCTTCTTGGTCCTCCCTCTTCTGCCCTGCTTTACTGAGTCTTCTGTAAGGCTGCTTTTTGGATCTTACTTTTCTTCTGTTTGAATGCCACCGAGACCTTCCTTCAAAACAGTTAACAATTTCAGCAGAAGAACTGTCTGGCAGGCTGACCATCCAAGGAAGAGTTAGTTACAGGTAACCTCAAATTCTTTTCCTGATAGTGTGTTTTATTTCTTAGAATAGAAAACATCAGTTGTAAATTAATGGGCAACAATAACACAAGGCTGCTTTAGCTTTGGCTGATCAGGAGACGGGAAGACATTTCCACCCGATAACATCTTTCTTAGCACCAGATTACCCTTCCTTTTGTGACATTCTTATTATAACTCATTATAGCATGAAGCCAGGGAAATTATATTATTTACAGTAGTGGCTATTCTATGGACCTGGACTGTCTGTATTTTGATGGCTTGCATACCTACAAACAAGGTTGGGATATTGAGTAAGATATTAGATTTGCATTTAATCAAATGAGTGTTCAACTACGTAATAATTTCCTTTTTTCCACCTCTTTTCCAGGTGCATCAGAAACAAACACCAGCAGATATTTATCACATACATAGCAACGATATTTTTATGTCTGTCAGTGGCAGAAGGTATGGTTATGTGGAAATACAGTAATTAAATTGGTTTTCCTAAGATATAATTTTGCCTTTTTTTTTTTTATAAAATATGGACATGTTTATTAACAGACAAAAAGGAATTAATATAATGTGAAAATGATTTAAACAATTGAGCTATTTTATTTGGAAAAGTTACTACTCTAAAGCGCTGTCATCTCTGTAACAAACAAGTTTTACCACTGTGAATTCTGTTTCTGTGAATGACAAGAAAAAACTGAAACCTGAGCTATAATTGCATTTCATCATAATAGCAAAACATGGTTAAATGAACCATCATTGTTTTGCCTGCTTGCTTTTCTTTTCAGAAAGTGTCAGAAACATTACTAGTAAATGTTTTTACTTAAAAAACATGATTTTTGTGCCAAAATTAATCAAACATGGCATTGTTTGAAAGTTCCGAAAAAGTATTAATGCCTGATGTGCAGGGTGTGGCCCCATGTCACAGACATGCTCAGTAATGAGTGTGATGGATAACCAAGGGACAAGCTGCCCCATGGAGGGGGGTCAGGCCAGGCACTGAGGGTGACCCCGCACAGGCTGTGCTCTCGCTATTGATGTGCAGTCCTGCGGAGGCTGAACATCGGGGCCGGAGCTGTGGACTGGTTAACAGGGTTCACTGGCAGCCCTTGACATGGCAAATGATGAACCAGATCTGGGACCCCTCTGGGAGCCAAGCTGGGGCAAAAGGAGAAGGGGCCGGGAGAGGATCTAAAGGGTAGGGCTGAGAGGTCCATGCAGTGGACAGGGAGAGGGCTGGAAACTGGCACTCCTACAGTGTTAATGGGGCGGGGGTTGGGGGGGAGCACCAGGTGGGGCTGAGCAGGGCCAAGAAGGGTTGTTAGTGTCCTCCAGGCCCTGAGAAATTTGACCAGTGAGCACCTGTCAACATCACATTGCAGGATCCATCCTATCATCCTTTCAGCTATAAATATGATAAAAATGCTGTTTATGTGGAAGGTGTCTTTTCCTCAAACCCATTGAGTTTTTCATTGGAACACTATAAAACAATCCCTAACAGATGTTTAAAGTCAGGGCACATTTGCTCTATTTTGTGTTCTCAATTCCCATGTTAGCTAATGGATTTATACTCAATTAAAGATAAACTACCAGCAAAAAAAAGACAAAGAGCAGCACAGTGTTTCAGTTTTCAATGAACTCCTTAAAAATACTGTAATAAAAATCTCACGTACTTAAGATCATTTGCTTCTTAAAAAATTAATAAAGGGAATTTCTTAGTGCAGTGGCTTGGCTGTTTTTTCTTTGAAAAAGCGGAGCTTCTATCAGTTGCCTTATTGTTTCATAAACATAAAAGTCTGACTCCTGTTAGCTGCTCCATTGGCATTAAAGGACCAGTTTTCAGGCTTGACCAAGTAAGATGCCTTTTTACTGCATTAAGTAAATCACTAAATTAATGCTTAAAATGGTATTTAGGTGACTAAATAAGGATTTATGTCCAAAATTTTTATACTTGACTGCCTAAAATTAGGAAGGGTAAATGAATCTCTAGTAAAGCAACAGTTACTCAAGCAGAAGTGAATTGATCTTCAAAGCTGGGAAAAAATCAGTGAATTTCCCTGAAATGGTTTGGATATGAATGCACTTTGCAGGATTAGGCCTTCAGAAAACCAAGAATTCTGTTCTGCTGCCTACATTTGGCTCTTAATCTTAACTTCCCTCAGACATTTTTTCAAAATGATAGCACAAAAGATATAAATGCTGAAATAGGGAAATAATATGTAGTTGCTATAATGCAATTATTTTAATTATTTTCTCATGACATGGAAAAGATATATGAATTCAGATTTACCTGTGGGTGGGATTCATTTCACTCAAACCTCGGTATCATTAAAGTAGGTGCTTTCATTTAGAATTAGTTGTCTAGTTTCCCATTATAGATAACAGAGGTCTAGTCAATATATTCACTGGTGTTTAGGTTTAAGTCTGTTCATCAGATGCAGAGTTTCAATTTAGAATGAGGTGAATTATACCTTAGCTTCCACACTGATCAACTCTTTGCCAGCAGTGAGGGACCTCAGGTGATTTTAACATTGCAGCCACCAACATTTAGTCACATTAACCCAGTTAAATCATAATATTTAAAACTTAATGAAGTTATTCCTCAGTGACAATGGAATGAGAAAAGAAATTATAGTTCCTTGTCAATGTATAATGTAATACTGGATCTTTTATCTTTATTTTATAACAGCTTCTTCAAAATCAGCTGACATGAAGTCCTTAAAGAAATCAACTTCTAAATTTCACTTTTCTTTTTTTTTACCCAAGTGTACTCTCAACAAGTGCTGAACACATTAGATTTTAAGAAGAACATGAAAAAAATCAATATTAATTTGTTCAGATGTTTTTCCATTTTTTAACAGCTTTATGATGTGGTCAGCATACTAGACAGACATAATTTTCTATTCATCTCTGCACAGTTGTTTGATTGTTAGGTCTTGCCATGGCAAGAATTCACTATATTCAGGCATGAAAATTGCATTTATTTGTCCTGTATCCAATCCAGCATAATGGTGTGTTGTAGGGCAGTGATGAGAGATATCTATGAGGACAGAAAAGCTAACAGTCATTTTTGCCTTGGCATTTGATTTGCAGGGAGAAGAACAGGTGATCTCTGGAGAGCGTTTATGCCATCTGGCGTTAGTTTCTAGGTTAGATAACTTCATTTTGTGTAAATGAATGTTTTTCTATGGTTCAGTCTTCATTCTAGGATTATCAGCTTTGTCTTCTAGTTGAGCTGTACATGTTGTCATGTTAATGTACTGCATACTATTTTTTTTTTTTAATAAAATGTCATAATTTCTTTCCACATCACAAGACATGGGGCGGAGGTATACTTCCAGTCCCTAGTCTCCATGATAAGCCTACAGCTTCCTTTCCTGCTGGCTACAGTGGCAATATTCCAACAGGACAAATGCTGGTGATTAAGATTTTCTGCTTCAAGAAACACATTTTGTTCACTAGATGTCAAAGAGCCTTCTGAAGGCAACGTACAGAAGAAAGGCGCTGTGAGGAGCCTTGTTAAGAAAGCCAGGTCTTCTCTTCTTAACTGGAAAAATGTTTATGATGTTCTATGTTAACAACAGTTGCTGGAAGGATGTGTTTTCTCACAATGAGTTTTGCAGCCTGCTTATGACAATACATTGAATATTTGGTTGTCAGACAGAGCACTCCCCAGGTTACCAGCCCATGTCATAAGATTTCTAATCACTGAGAAAGAAAAACATACTGAACAATATTATCTGCCAACAACAGAGGGTAGTTTGTAAGACCTTAAAATCTCAGTGCAAGAGTAAACAGTGAGTGCTCATATAGTATTTTAATTTTAGGTAAGCACAAATCCAAGATCACATATGAAAAAAAGCTCCTTAAACATGTAGGTGTAAATACTGTACAAATTCCACCTCACTGTTTTGCTACAAGCTGTCTGAAGAAGATACCTTATTCTTTGCAGTCAGAGGATTAAATTGCACAAGAAGTATAGGACACTACGAAGACATTTACATGGAAGATGCCAATACACTTGTGTACACACCTGTGAGACAGACTAGAGGGCTGGGCTCAAATTCATCTGCAATGAGCTTATCATTCCAGGATGATTCAGATTAGAGTTGCTTGTGAGAAACAGGTATTTTTTTGCAGTGCAGTACTTCTGCCTTAGTTTAGACATCAGCAGCAAAATGAGATGAATCTGATTGTAAATGGCTTATTTCTCTGCATGGACTAAGAAAGGAGTCTTGAAGACTGGCTGAGCTCTAGGTGCGTACAGTGTAGAGGTAGATCATAAAATATTGCCTAGCAGAGGGAATTCCAGGCCATAGATTATCTGACATGATGTACCACAATTATGTTTCCCACAGGTATCTCTGTGTGACTATTTTATTAAATCATTGCATGATCATTTTGCTTGCTAGTGGATATCTTGAATGCGATAAAAAAATAGTACAAATATAAGCAAGAAGACATTTAAAGCAGAGATCCAGGTTTCATTGCCACAATATTTATGATTAACCTGTGTGTTTACGTTTGTTATGTAAAACAGATTTTCCTGATTAAGAAATGTATTAAGAAATAGTGCATCAGAGTTTTTACCTCTGCCATTACTATGTAGCAGTTTCTTGCTAATTTTTGAGCAAGAACTTCCCTGTTCAACGGCCTGTTCTTACTTGTGATTAGTTACTGTAAGTTACTGTTTTTAATCCCTTCTTTTCTAGTTTAATGCCTAAAAGCTGAGAGTTGCCCAGCAATAATAATCTAGTTGAATCTGGATGTGTGGAACTGAAGACCACAGCCCACAAGAGAGGGGCCCAGTGTCTGCTCTTTGTGTTGATAGAAGCTTACAAAGAAATGCAGTACCTTCTAGGCTTCAAAGTTACAGGTCTTTTCCTTACAGTTATTGAATTTTACTTACATTTTTAACTGAAGAGTGGCACAGCTTCAATGGGAACATGGGAAGTGTCTCTGTTCCAGTTTTGTAAACCACATGATGGTTACAGCAGATCTCTGAAGTAAATTCTTTAGCTCTGTAGGCTAAAGATGGCCAAGAACTTGGACCATGTTTTTTGTGGCCAACTGTGCTAACCTCTAAACTACTATCGAAAAGGTAGGCAGCAACCCTTCCTCCAGGGGCTGTGTTTTTAATAAAAACCATTGTGACTACGATTTATGCTGTCAGAGAGTATTAAATGTGCAAAGAATGCGCATATCAGTTTAGCTCCCTTGGGACATGAAGCCCAGCAGTACTGGTTTTGTAAATCATAAACAATTTAAGGCTGGATGGGGTCCTGAGCTGCTTGGTTCAGCCAAGATGGCAGAGCCTCTAAGTAAGTACAATGCCAAACTTTGGGCATTAACATATTTTCTGGCGCAACTTTGGTTGCCTGCAGACTGTTAGGCACCTAAGTAGTTAGTTGGGAATTGCTGATCAGCTTTTTGGACTTTCATGTGTAGATCCCAATTACTTTGTCATATAAATGGTTTTTGGATCTGTCCCTGAGCTCTTCAGAAGACACCAAAGAATGGCTTGGTATAAGCCACTCAGTAAAGTGATCTATTGCAAGAAAAAAAAGAGACAGCAGTAAATATTATATCTAGTGGTTTCATGTTTTTGTTTATCAGTGGTTTAGAACTGAAAAAAACCCTGTGGGGGATTGACTTGAGTTCTGTGCCTGTTGCAGACAACTGTTTCATATCATCTGCTTTGGAAACGTATTAAATATTATTACCAAATTAAAATATTTGATCCTTTTTTTTGAATGTATAGAATTATGTATGGGAACATTATGTACTTCTGTGGTTTTTAATCTGTGAAGTTGTTTTGAAACCAGGTTATAAGCTCTGCATTGGAAACTGTTCACAAACACAAATGCATTTAAAAAAATCAGGAGGCAAACTTATTTTTAATGTTTTAATCCCAAGGGAAACTAGACACCTTCTTGAATTTCAAGATCTTGACATTAGTGATGTTTAGATAGTTTCGAAGTATCTGACACTCTAAACCAATTCAATTATTCTACTTCTTTTGGAGTATGCATTAAGAACTGCAGTGTAAGTGTTATTGGAAGAAAAGCTCTTAGAATTTAACAAGATTTAATTCAGTGATTCATATCCATTTCTGTTTTGTGCTGATGATGAACAGGAGAACATATCTTGGCTGAACTGCATGTCCTGAAAGGAAATTATTTGATCCCACAGTGCTTTTCATGGTAAAGAAAAAAAAAAATTAATAGCATTAGTCAGATTTTTCAAGAAGGGACACTGTTGTTTTTAAATTTATATACACAAAGGAATATTTGATTGCTATTTTTGTCCAGTAGCACAAGATTTCCCAAACAAGGTGCATAATTCCAATACAAAAAAAGTAACTAAACTGAGATGTTGCAAGAGGATTTTCTCCTTGCAGGTGTCAGACAAAGAATACACTATATTGTACCATGCGCATAAAATCTGTGCAAACCTGCATGCCTCAGTTTTTTTCCCACAACAGACAAGCTTGGACTTTGCATGGGTACAGAAGCTCCCATAAAAGTTTTGAGCTGAATGTCTCTTCATACAATACCGGAACAACCTGCCAATGAGCAGTGACTGATCAAGACACAGAAAAAAGCAAGATGGCAACTTACATAAATATCTGTCTATATATTTCGAAAGACATCACCGCTTTGCAATAGAAGTAAAGTCTTAAAAACCCTGTTGTCTCAGATTCCAGACTCTGATGACAAGAGTGTGAGAAAAAATGAAATAATCAGTGCTTTGAAATAGCAGTGCAATGCTCTCTAGAGGTTTTAAAGTGGAGAGCCTTTTGATGAATTACTCTCTTTTCTGCTGTCAGTGCTAGAATGTCTACCAATGTGGTAGATGTTAGTGCAATTAACCAAGGTTGCTTGATCTTACAGATTCATTAACACTGTTTACTACAACACTGGTATTTTTAATAAGATAACCAATTTATTTTTTTGTCTTTTTTTAGAATTTGGGCTCATATTTGTACTTAGCTGAACTTTTACCCACAAGTAGTTAGTTGTGATGCTTATTGGGAAATGCATATCAGACAAATGTAGAATAAAATCAGATCAAAGCCTTGGAGTGTATACCAAGGTGGAAAAAAATGCCATGGTATCTTTGGCTAGAGTGGAGATAAAATAAATTATGGTCTCCTAG
The DNA here is from genome assembly GCA_034782735.1 of Sagittarius serpentarius. NCBI lineage: Eukaryota > Metazoa > Chordata > Aves > Accipitriformes > Sagittariidae > Sagittarius > Sagittarius serpentarius. The sequence goes on along the minus strand of JAVKLA010000027.1, from coordinate 37,277,759 downwards.
TGCATAAAGAATGAAAAGGATCTGCATCATTATATCCACCTTCCTGTTATTTCTGACAACCACAAGACAGAATGTAGTTTATGTATTTATCATAGTATAGGTGAAAATTCAGTAAGTTCCCAGCACACTATGGGAAGGTTGTTCTGGAATAACTGTATTATTCCCTAAATTTTTTAATAGACAGTCTATATACATGAGCTCTTACACCCACATTATCTTCGGTCTTAAATAAATCTTATTCATATGTGTTATTTTATGTTTGTAAAGATCACCTGTATTCAGATTCTCTCATATCTCTCAGTCTTCAATGGACAAATGAGCCAATAGGAATCTCATGAAATTCAAGGGAAGGAAAATGCAAAGTTCTGCACCTGGTGGCACAAGTTCATGCTGGCAGCAACTGACTGGAAAGTCTCTACAGAAAAGAAAGTGGAGGTCCTGGTGGACAAATGGACCAGGATCCAGCAACGTGCTTTAGCAGCAAAGGCGGCCAACAGCTTCCTGGGATGCGCTAGGCAGGTTGAAGGAGGAGATCTTTCACCTCTCGCCAGCATCAGAAGAGCTGTGTCCAGTGGGAATTGTACTGGGCTCCCCAGTACAAGAAAAGCAGGACATCCTGGAGTGAGTTCAGGAAGGGGACATAAAGATGATTAAGGGACTGGAGCATTTTTTATGTGAGGGGGGGCTGAGAGAACTGGGACTGTTCAGCTTGGATAAGAGAAGGCTCAGGGGGCTCTTATCCATGTATATACAAACCTGATGAGTGGAGCAAAGAAGATGGAGACTCTTCTGAGTAGAGCCCAGTGCCAGGGCAAAAGCTAGAGAGCGCAAACTGAAAGACAGAAAATTGCATTTAAGCATAAGAAAAACTTTATTACTGTGAGAGTGATCAAGCAGTGGAACGGGTTTGCCGGGAGAAGTTGTTAAGTCTCCATCCCTGGAGATGTTCAAAACCCAATCAGACTTGGCCTTGAGCAATCTGCTCTCACTGACACTGAGCAGACGGGTTGGACCAGATGCTTTCCAGAGGTGCCCCACAGCCTCAACCTACCTTTGACTCCATGCAATCCTGTGACTCAGCAAGGCAAACTTTTATGCACAATGTCTAATTTTGTCTAACCTGACCAGGAGGTAGATGCTGTGACTGTGTTTCCCTACTCAGGCTGTAAGAAGAATTGGCTGGCACTATTGGACGCTGCCTCTGCCTTTCTCCTCTGCGAAAACCAGGGACTGGTGAGCAGAAGCGGGCTGTGTGACAAGGTTGTCCTCTGTCCGGAAATCTAGCCAGGGCATGTATTCGGAATTTTAAAGCACTTTGCGGTCATAAGAAAATAAGAACAATCATACAAGATGAAGCTAGGTCTTAAGCTAGATCACTTTGCCAGCTCCAGCACTGTCCATTAAATGGTGTGTAAGGAAAAGTATAGCAATGAGGCAAGAATAAAGTGGTACTTCCTTAGAATATTCTGCTAGCTTTCAGCATTAGGCATCTCAGGGACTCCCTGAGCTAGAATTTATATAGAGGTAGTTCATAGCCCTTTAAAGATTTTTTTTTTTTGCATGAAACTATCCAGCTGCTTTTTGAATTATGTGCAGTATTTAACTTGAACAATGTCCCGAAGCATGAAGTTTCAGAGCCTAACCAATGCATGCTGTGAATGACCACCTCACTGTTCTAACCCTTGCATTCATTCTGTTCAGATAATGGTGATGCCATTTCCTTTTAGCTTTGGAAGAAGCTGGTACTTCACCCCATACTTTACAAGTGACACCAAACTTGCCTAAGTATGTGTTTGACAGGTCCTCAGGTTGTTGCCACTTGTTGCACTTCCGCTGCAGCTGGTGGAGCTCTGACAAACTGCGCACACTTCAGAATCAGTTTGTCATTTCATTCAGTTGCTTTTGGATAAAGCTTATTCTGGTTCTGAGGAAAAAAGAAGTATTCATTCATGTAGGAAATATCCAAGAAGATAACTTTATCTGTAAAATGTTTTGAATAGAGTTATAACATTACTGCATAATTTTACAGGGTTCTACATAGGATTTGCTTATTCTGCTACCATCTAGAGGATTTAGTATCTATAATATTCAGATTTTGCAAAAGATTCACAGACCACACATATTCTTATTCATATATTATTTAAGATTTAAATAGGATTTAATAGCTATTGAAGTGTTTTAGAGAATGTGATTTTGAAACTCTGATTGTAATTCATAATTCAGTCCAACTATGAATAATGATTTTCTTCATTCAAAGTCTTGATTTTTATGACAGTTAGATCAGATTTATGAGAGAAACTTCATTTTAAAAAACTGCAATTGACATCAGATCCATTCATTGATATCCCTTGAGCAGGTAAATATTAAGCCCTCACAGCCTCACCAAACTTTGCATGACTAAACATCTAGAAGAAATAATATTTTACTATCTAATAGAAAGGAACAAATCCCAACAGTTCCATTTGGAATAATAAAAGCCAGTGGTGAAAATAATATGGTTTCAGGGGTGTTGCTTTGCACTTGAAATTATGGTAAGTAATTAAAAGAAACATGCTACATCTGTAATACCAAATCCCTCCCTCCTCACCAAACCATCACTACCCTAGAACAGTGATAATACAGAGTTTAGTTCATGATTTAGAACACAAGTAACCTAGCTTCAAATTGTTGCTCTGCCTTACTTAAACTTGGTATTTGAACCTGTATTTTGTTCATCAATGGAGACTGTCCTAATAAACTATCGATTGGTCATGAGAACTGAAGAGGGAAATGTTCACTTTCCATTAAAAAAAAAAAAGAGTCCTATCTTTCATTTACTATTTTCTCCTTTTTCTTGTTAAAATTAATATATCCTTGCTAAACATTAATTTATTGACAGCTTTTTTTTGCCTTATAAGAATCATATCTGAGAAGGTTAAAAGCTTACTTGAGTTGTTCCCCCACCACCAATTTAATAGCAATGATTGGCTGCATAAACTTTTAGTGACTCTATAGTTTTCTATAATGATTCATGAATTAGCATAACATATATTCTGATTTCAGAAACTAGCAGTCGATGAATTCCTGTTATAGACCTGCAACAGAGCACTTTTTGCTCTTTATAATACATACGTTTATGATTTTAAGATATGACTTTTCATATTGAAATGTGAAAAAATTTAAAGCATTCTGAGTCTAATGGATATTCATTAAGCTTGACAGAAAATTATTTTCCCTTTACATGGCAAACTTTGAGATTTTTAATTTAGTCACATCTTTAAATGGAACAAAAAACAAACCAAAAAATCTCTTTCATATATCAAAAAGAATAAGAAAAATATATTTCATTATGGATAATACATAACATTTTGGTTACAATATGATTTTTAATTGTATTATAAGTTTTTAATTTAAATTAGGTTTTACTACATTTCATAAAATATTGAATGCTTAATTTTGTTTCACTCCTTTTTATGATATTCAGATGTTGTTAAATCTTCTGTGAAAAAGTGACATTTAAATAAAATGATATTAATATAATAAAACAATTATAATAAAAGGTATTATCATACAAATAAAGATGTCACTAAATTTAGAATTCGAAAAAATAAGCTCCAGTTTTCCCACTGGCTACCAGCAGTAATGGAAACTTGAATTCCCATTTTATCTCTGATATCTACTTTTAGTATAGCATAAAGTAAGCTACATAATCTGTTAGGCAACATTTCATTTGCAAGAAATGCAGTGAGGATTAATGAGCTGCTATTTGCTAAAGCTATGAGACTGAAAGTCATTTAAGAGCAGGACCACTTTTGGGTTTGAAGAAAATAATCTGTTCTAATTTGCCTAGGACAGCAACTGGCCTAAAGATGTCTTTTGGAAAATGTTTACAAGTAGCTCAGCCCAGGAGAGAGTAAAATTCTCAGACGTTTATGAGAAGTTGAGGAGAACCAGAGCTGAATTCTGCTCAGTTCTCACCTGTGGACCATATGACTCCAGATGAATTTCTTCTTCAGGCAAAACATCACAATTTTTAATCTGTATTATTTTTCGGTTCAAGACCCACTAACCAGCTACTCTTCTGGTATAATCTAGTTGGGGAATACCTCAAAACCTACATCTCCAGATCGCAGCATTCTTTTGGGAAAATATCAATGTCTTCTCTAAAGACTGGACATCCAAACTGAAAGAAGACTTAGTAGAGGACGTTCAAGAGAGATTAAGACCTCACATCAAAGAATTTGCCACTCATAGCCTTCTCTCAAATCTTGCTCAGTCACAAAGAGTAGAAATGTCAAAAACGTTTCTTCCCTTTCCAAACACACACAACTGTGAGTTAGGTGTGCCTTTTTTCTTCTTTTCTTTCTTTCTGCTGTCAAAATAAAAAGGAGTATAGAGGGGCCAAGTTTCCACTTTCCATCTATGGGGAGCCTGAGAGAGCAGAGCAACAGATTTTCAGGATGAAAAGGAGAAAATCTGAACATTACCAGACCATGCGTTCTGTATATATTAGTGATGAACAAAGGTTGAGAAGCTTATTCTGTGTATGAGCAGTAAGTGAACTGTAAAAGGGCAAAGGATTTGGGGAGCCATATTTTCTATTTATAGTTCCTTTCCATCTAGACAAAAGAGTGCTCCTATGATTTAGGCTTCATATGAGATGAAAGCCCACCATATTTTATACTTTCATAAGTCTTTAAATAAGGGTCAGCATAACATTCAAAGTGCTTGGATTTCTATTGGAGTAAATAAGGGAACTGTTTACTTTTCTTTTATCGAATCTTTGGATCCCAGATGTTTTAATGTATGGTGCTTTGATGGAATACTGCTAAACTTTATCATGGTAAGCTCTCCCCTTGACAAACTAAATTCTGAGCAGGGATCTGATCTGGTTTCATTTTAGACTGTACTAATTTTCTTTTAAAGGATGTTTTATGTCAGAAAGTTAAACCTTTGTTCATGGCCTGATTTAACAGTCACACAAAACAAACTGCAGCCATTAAAAGCAAATCAATCACACTTTATAACATGGACATCTTCCACAGCAAGCCATTTAGATTGAAGTTTGGAGCCAATCTCCACAATATACAATTCAAAAGAGTCATAGGATAGACAGTCCTAGTTAATGTTTTACATTTGTTGAAGGATTATCATATTGAACTATTACTTTACTTGATTTTGTTTTTAAAACTACATAATTAAAACAAATTACACAATGGAGAAAAGAGAGGCCAAAGGAGGTTAAGTTGTATTTGTTAACATTTCAGCGCTTTTTATTAACATACAATATGATTTGCAGAGAAATGCAGGATCAGTAAGGAGAGAAAAATGTGAAACAGCCAGAAGCACTATATGTAGTACTTTTAAGTGAATATAAGTCAATGTAAAAATCAGGCATCTCTAATGAAAAACAAGAGTCTGAGCAAGAGTTCTTGAAGATAGTATGTGGTTTTATTGACTACAAAAAGATTTTAAACATGCCTGATACTATTACTTAGTTTTTGTGTCCTGATAGTGCCTCAGGGTACAGTTAGGATCACTGACCTTCATTGTTTTAAGTGTTTTATGGATAAGACAGAAAACATGGGTTTTGCCCTAAGAACCTGACAATTCACCTTTGATATTCAGCTAAAATTCTGCATAATTTGGAATGACATTGAATACAACAGGAAAAAAATTGAATTTTAAACCAAAGGTTGAATATTCCTCCTCCTTACTCTAACTGAAATAAATAGAGCTTCTATAAATTTATCCAGGGTGAAGTATAATGAAAAATGGTTACATAAAGAAGAAGCCACATCTGCTTTTAGGCAAAATGAGACAGGAATAAACACCAATTCCAAGAGAAATCCAAAATGCTGCACTGTATTATCCAGATTTAAGCAGAGTTAGATAAAGTCTATTGTGCTCTGAGTTTGCTAGGAGTATGATTGGTTCTGCAAGAAAGTTAATTTGGGAAGCATCCCAGAGGGAATAAGGAATGGGAATCTTTGCAGCCATACTGTTTCTTGTACTAGTGACCGCATTTTCCTCCTGGGCACACAAATATAGGGAAAATGCATTGTGGGACTTTGACTGGAGAGAAAAAAATGCTTCCTGCCTGTGGCACTGTGCTATATCTTTCCTGCTCTGAAAGTTCCCATGCCCATGTAGCTCATCAGCTAGCTGATCTCCTGCGTCTTGCACTACATCTTGAAAGGCTGGAGAAAAACTGCAGCACTGTGATGGGAATGTAGGAGCTGGCAGAAGCACAGGAAAGAGACAAGGGGGTAATGCCTGCAGGAAACATTGGAGTAAAATGTCATCCAAGAACAATTTTACGTGTCTTTCTGCCCTCATACTGCCATCACTCTCCTAGCCATGGAAGCCTGAGACACCTTGAGAACATCAGCCTCTTGAATTGCAACTGCGGTGCATGACACTTTCAACATCACAGAACATGCTGGCAGCAGATGCTGCTTTAAAATCTAGTCATGTTACAACATTTTCTTGCTTGTTGCATGCAAATTTCACAGGGCAGAAAGCATGTTGTGGAGACATTCCTCAGTTCTCCAAGGACATCTACCCCTCCTTTTTCTTTTAATACTGTCCACTTGGCAATCTTGCCTTTATTTATAAAGAGCAAAAGTGAAAAATACCTATAGCACGCCTGCCACGTCATTTGTTTTTCCCTTTATCAGTCGTTTCTAACTTGAATTTATTTCGCTTTGGAGTTTTACTCTCTTCTGACTAGGCAAATGTATGTACAGGTTTTTCACTTGTTGTACAAGATGTAGAAGAAAATAACCAACAATATGAACAAATACACATTGAGCTAAAACACCTAAAAGTTTTGGCTTGAGCCCAGGAATCAGGCTCAGCACTAATGTAAACTAGAACTTTATTGTTGATGTTGGCATGCCAAAGGGCATATGACAAGATTTTAGCTCTGTTTAAGAATTCCTTCGGGTATTTCAGTCCCTAAAAATATAGCTCTTAATACTGCAGCAGGCTTTCCTAGGACAAATCTATGCTCACAAATGTGTTTCACTACTGTACAGAAAATTGGCTTGATCTAGGTAAAGCTCATTGTTTAAATCAAGAAAACAGGACAGAAAAGGAAAAAGACTTCAGTATCTTGGTCCAGAAAGCATATAATTTTTCTTTCTCATTAGCTTTTAGTCTTAAGACCTTGAATAACCTAATCAGTGCATATTCTCATTTATACAATATATAGCTATAGGCTCTTTCCCATCTCTGACAGAAGCTGCGCTTGATTTTCCATTTCTTGAGAAGCAACACTGTGCATGTTTCCATGTCTTCTCAGAAGGATTTACAGTCCATGTAAGCAAACATCCAAAGAACTGTTATGCTATTCCTCTTTAAATCTCTTTGCAAGACACTTGTGATACAGCCACAAAAAAACTGTCCATAGCTATGGATTCAGTAAAACTGAGCATAAAACTTATTTCAAAGATCTGATTTATGATAGTGGCTATCTGTCTTAGCTATCCATTGCCTGTTGTCTAAAGAGCAGGGAATTGAAGTAGTGTTTTCTACAAAAAAAGCACTGACTTTTCTAGCACAACAGGACTCTACAGTCAGACTAATGTTACTGTTCCCTTCCTAATGATAACCATTATGTCAGTGACAATAAGCACTAATTTTAATCAAAAAACTCCATGCATAAAGATGAAAATACATTTGAAACAAATTATTTTGGTTCCATTAGTTCACACAGGCTTAGCTCAAGGCTTTTCAGAAAGACTGGCAAATGAAATGTTGCCATACGAAAAATGAGAAGAAAAAAAAGAAAGAAGTTATTCTTAAGGATGGATAGTTCTTGCTCCTGCTGCTCCTGTTGCTATGCCTTCTTCTTTTTCTCCCCGTGTGCTACTAGCTTTCCCTGCAAACTCTATATCCTCTTCACTCCTACAGCACAGGACTTCCTTTGAGGTACCATATCAAAGTAGTTGGAGAGTGGACAATACTGTAGCTCTGGTTTGGAGGAGCAATAGCTAAGACTGCTTTATACAGGGTGCTGCTGTGACTTACAGTCAATGAGGAAACAAACTACAGAGCACAAAAATTTATGTGAATTACAAGAGCATCATCATGGATAACTAGAGCTTGTACCTCTATAGTGTTTTGAGTTGTACCAGATCAGCTTTATACTTTCCACTAGGTTTAAATTTATAATTAAATAATTAATATGCATATAAATTTACATGTATGTGTACATATATGTATATACACATATATACCTATATTGTTATGTACATATATAATTATATATATATAAACATAGAGGACTGTGTATAATGATTTACGTCCTCTGTTTCAAGTAAAGACCAGATTCAACCTTTTCCTTGGCTGTTCATTAGATTTGAAAATTGTGTCCCTGTTCATAGGTTTGTAGTAAGATGAAAGTTTCAGTGACGGTGTAATATGGATGTTCCTCACACAAAATATACATGCATACATATAAACATCCAGCGTCTTAGGAAGGCTGCTTTTACCAGTTAATTCTGAAAAAAGACATTTTGTTGAAGTGTTTAGTCTTACAGTTAAAAAAGATATCAAACATTGGTTTTAGTACCACCATCTCATAATAATTGGTGTCAATGTTCAGCAACAGATGGCATCAGAGATTTATTTCTACTTACATCTATAGTTACTGGTGTCACGGTTTAACTCCAGCCAGCAACTCAGCACCACGCAGCCGCTCACTCGCTTCCCCAACACCCAGTGCGATGGGGGAGAGAATCAGGAAAAATGGTAAAGTTGGTGGGTTGAGATAAGAACAGTTTAATAGAACAGAAAGGAAGAAACTGACAATGACACTAATAACAACAAGAAAGTGACAATAATAATAA
>JAVKLA010000027.1:37250656-37268825 GCA_034782735.1 Sagittarius serpentarius | reverse complement strand
TGAAAAGTCCTTGACTTGGTCTAAACATGACTGAGCAACAACTGAAAACATCAGGGTGTTATCAACATTCTTCTCATCCCAAACTGAAAACACAGCGCTGTACCAGCTACTAGGAAGACAATTAACTCTATTCCAGCTGAAACCAGGACGACAGGTTATCAGCTACTTCAGACATAAGTAAATTATTCATGTTTCCCTGTTTATAGGATAACATTGTACCAAGGTGGATGACCTCAGCAAATGCCTTTATCTCGGCATCAGTACTGCACTAGGCTTATGCATCAATGTGCCTTTGAAGCACAAAGCCTTCGTGTTTCAGCACAGTTTTCCAAGTGAGAAGCTTTGGTCTTGCATTGACATAATCTTAAACTATTATGTCAGGTGAAAAGAGTAGGAAGGGGAATAATTTTCACAGTATATAAATAATAATAGTGATTATTTATAAGAACATCTTGGAAAAACTTGAATAGAAAATTTTGTTGAATTTTTAAATAATTGCCTTGTTGGATCAGTGGCATTGCTCTCCCTTCCTTCTTTTGGTTAGTAATAATGAAATTTATTCCAACTTCAGCATCTGGCTTATTGGCACAGTTAGTTGGAGCATTTTGCATTTTCCACAGGTTATTCATATATTTCTAACCAGGCCTTGTCATACTTTCCATTTCCATTTGAATTTGTTCTGCCAGATCCTCTGTCAGCAATGAACGCTCCATCTAAAGCCTGTTGAATTCAGTGGAATGCGTACTTCTGATTTCTGTATTGGGATCAAGGCCTATATACCTTACAAATTGCCCTTGCAGGCACTAGGGCAATCTCCTAATTGAGTGTAGCCATCAGGTGGTAAATAGAAACTTATTTGCCAAATAAATCCACCAGCTGCACCTCACTGTAGAAAGCAAGCAGGTAGGACAGGATAGTTTTAGGAAGCTAAGATGGCTGTAGATGGATCTCTACATGTGGCATCTATAATCCAAATCCGGTACAGCAATTCTTTGTTCAGTGTGAGAATGTGGCAGTGTGTAAATGTTTCATAAATTCAGGGATAGGTTTTCAGTGGATTATACTGCATGAGGTGTTATTTTTTTGGATTTGAAAGTCTGGGAAGTACTGGCTGTTAGTATGTCTTTCATATGAAATACAGCTGGCTAGGTAACAGGAATGCTATGTCATGGGGGAAAAAAACCCAACAAACAACCAAAAACAAAACCCAAACCCAAACCTCAAGTATCACAGAAAATTATTTGTTTTTTCAATGGCATCCCAAAAAATAAACAAGCAAATGAGACTACCTCCTCCGCTCTTCCTCCTTCCCCTATTCCCAGTCCACAGCTCTGTGGTTAAGCCATTTTTCTGGCACACGACAGACGCACGTTCAAAGCCCCTCCAAAAGGAGTGCTTCCACCAGAGGTGTCCACATCTGCCGTGTGAAGGGCTGCACAGCTGTGTGCTCCGGAGCCAGCCCCAAGACGTAAGGAGTAAACGGCCCCCACCCCGTCCCCAGCTGTGTAATGCAAGAAGGGTGGGAAGACAGCGCTGCAGCCAGGGGCTTCCTTCCTGCTCCATGGCCGGTGTGCCAGGGGCAAATGCCGGCCTACTGTGAGCCGCCAGTGATAAACAGGTCAGAAGGCTAATGCCCACACCCCCATGAACACATTTGTGTTAGCTCTGATCATTAGGTTGCTGCCTCTTCTAGAGTAATGAGTCATCTCCTCCATTTCTGCTCTAAGATTTGACTCCAGACCTGTGAAGTATTCTAGAGACATTTTTGTTGAAACAACAATTTTGTTGAAACAACAATGGCAATTTTATTGCCATTAAAAGTTACAGTTGGCATTTCATTGCTATTTAATGGAAAAACATTTTTCTTGAAAAATCCCCTTCTGTTTTCACATCACACTTTTAAACTGTTAGAGGAAGTGGTGGGTGTAGCAGGACAGCAATCTCAGCAAATGATCAGAGGAAAATCAGTGAAATAAGCCTTGAGCCAAAGGAAAATCATGACTGAGTAAGGGAGGTTTTTCAAAAATAAGCAATGGGAAGTCAGTGTGACTTCTACTCCTAAATCTTTTAGTCTGCTTGATACTGCTATCTTAAATCTTTCTTCAGATCAGCTTTCTGTCATCTGAATGTTGCCACTACCGATGATGATTTCACTTCACTAGGGAACATTATTCTGTTGCTAGGAAGTAAATGTGGTAACCAGGATGCTATAAAACAACAAAAATTTATAATAACTTCCTTAAAGTATGATATTCAAAGAAGGTATTACTGTCTGCTCACATGGCAAGTCTGTGATCATTCAATAGTAGAACAGCCTAAGAAATTAATCTCTAGAAATGAGAAACTGCAACGTTTACTTGCAAAGTGATTACAGAAGAAACATCTGAAACATTGGCAGGCAAATTAACGTGTTAGCTCATATAGCAGGTGATTCTGAGAATAAAGTGGATGGTATACAAGAGAAACATTTGCAGATCAAAAGAGAAACCCGTGGAGATAAGCCCTGTTATAGGTATAAGGATTTTAATTCAGGTACTGTACTTCTTTAAAAATTTCATAAAATGGTGCTGATTTAGTTATCTATACAGATAGAAAACAACAGCATGGGAGATACGTATGGTGGTTTGATGCTTCTCTTTCTTATCCTTTGTCTAGTAATCATATGAATCAAGAATAAAATACCATTGAGTTGGAATGGAAACTTTTTCACAACCATTCTGCGGAAATGCCAATAACTTCACAGGTATGGGACAGTAAAAATATCACAGGCAACTTCTGAATCTAATCTCTTGACCACTTTGCTGAGCACTGTGGGAAAATTGCAATGGTTTCTAGTTAGAATCTTGCATGGTCCTACGGGATTGCCAAGACTATTTATGGTCTATGCTTTATTATTATAATGTGCAGGATTATTATTTTCCTGGAAGGATCTTGGGATAGGGCTTTGTGGTTATTTGCTGTTAAGTGGAATGTCTAAATAAAAGTATTGTGGTTAGACAGAAATAATGGAATATGTGGTTTACCATATAAGGATTTCTTTTTTTTCTCTCTCATTTTCAGTAATATTGTAGCTCTATTTCCACTTTTGTGTTTGTATTTTTAAATCTCTAATTAATAGAGGGCTCATTCTATTGTACATTTGTGTCTAATTACTTCTTTGATGGGCCCAATCTGGTATTTAGACATCTAAGTGCTTGAGAGCATCCACCATTATTTGCAAACTTAATTACCTGCGGTAACAAAAAGACAAGTGAAAAGGTGGAGTTCCCTTTGGAAGTCAGCCTTTTTACATTATCTACTTATTTACAGAATATACACAAGAGGCCAATTCACTTTTGGAAAGATAAAATGGAAATATTGGAAAAACTCAAATCACCCTTTTTCCTCGTTGATGCTGGAAGAAGTAGTCAAAAGGAAATGTTCAGAGTAGGCAATACTGTAATGTATTTATGTATTACAGAAAGTCATTATACATAGCAGTAGTGAAGATCGTATTTAAGTTCTAGCCTTTTTTCTGAATGTATGGCATATATAAAACATCCATAGAGAAATTAATAAATAGAAAAATCTTACTAAGTGTTTTGGCAGAATTGGCTGTGAGGAAAGAAGAGATTTTGATAGGTATTTCTTTAACAATCCCATAAAAATGTAATATATAATTACATATATTTAAGTTAAGCTTATTTTCAGAATTCAGCAGTTGCCTCTGAAATGACTTTGTCATATATTGAATTTTATCTATTTGTTATTGTATTATGGAGCAGCTTTCCTATTTTACATATAATGACTTCCATTTAATCCACTTATTGGTAATTTGATCTGCTGTCAAAATGTCTGGAACTGGATCATGGGAATAATAAATAACTATTTTTTAACTGTGTTTGCTGTAAGAAAATATTTCTAGAAAATTCAAGGATCTGCAACGGAGGTTTTTTACTAGGGAAATTTGACATCCTGGCACATGACTGGGTCACACATACAGAGGACAGCAACAAACGAATAATGTCTCAGAAATATTTCTGAGGAATTAACAGGGGATTAAAGATAGGAAAGGCTATCTGATAGTTTTCAAAGCAGGGTGCAGCAAACTGTCAGAATTAGACCCATTGTGTACATCTTGAGCATGCAGGTAACAAATGTGAATCCTGCATTTCCTCTAGAGCAAAATTCAGATTCACTTTTTCATCGTAGGTTCTGAATATCTGGAGAGGTGGACATCCGCCCCACTTACATATATCAGTCTCTGGTATTATGCACACATATTTCAGAGACTGACCATCCAGTGCTTTCCATGACATTTACATTTCAAACTCACTGATACGATTCACGCTCTGGTATTTCAATCTGTCTGTCTGGACCCAGGAACAATTTTTAATTTATACTGTCAACGCTACCTTCCCGAGATGGAAAAGATAGATAGAATAATCAGACATAAATTATAACCATTATAACCTGAAGACTACATTATTTACAAGCTGTTACTAGTTAGTTGACCACTGAGCTATGGAAGAACACCTCAGAATTTAACCCCCATTCCCTATCGATTCCTTACTGGAAAGCAATTTAAATAAAGAAACCAAAATAAAAACACATTAATGTTCCCACCAGTATCAGTCTGACAGTCTTGACTTTCTACCAAAAAAAAAAACCAAGACATGCTATTAGGTGGGGTAAATTTGAACTATAGCAGGGAAAAACTTAAATTCTTAGAAATCTTGCTGGTTTTAAGTGTATTCCTTTTTACCCAGTTTCTCAATATAAAGCATACTGAAACATCGCTGCTTGAGGGATGCTGAGGAGGCATTATCTTTCTGGCAGAATGTATCATAACTGGGTCATTTTAAGTCCTGGAATAGGTTAAATGGTCACGCCACAGACAAGATGGGGTAGGGCCCAACAGGAAACATATGGAGACCTTACTCTGAAGCCCTGTTTTAAGTCCAAGAGAAAATGGTTTTAAATTATGGCTTTCTTCCACTTCTGAGAATGGCTTAATTTTGGGGTTACATTATTGTTGTCTACTTTGGTTGAACCAGGATACTGATCAAAGCTGGTGTAAAGGTGGGTTTAGAAAGATCTTGGACCACTGCTCTGGCAAAGAAAGAAAGAAAAATAGGAACTGGGTTAGACCAACCCATATTCTTCTTTCAGGTACTAGCATTGTCTTTGTAACTCCTAACAACTCCCAAAGAATTTTCTTGTCATAGTCAGTTTTTTCCTCCTATGTGACTCTAAAGTGACAGCATGAAGCTGGAGGTTTTGAATTATTTCTTTGGGAAAGTTATGCTTCTCTCAGGAGAAGAAATGTGTTCTTGCTGCATCTGGTTAAGCAGTGAGCATACTGCAGAGATAAAAATCAACATTAAGTAATCAACAATTATTTCTTAGTATGTTAAAAAAAGAAAGATTTTTTATTTTGACAACAATAGCAGTTCTTCAGTCCCACATATCTCTAAGAAATATCTCATGGAGGCAGAAATAAGACTGGGAACATCAAATAATAGTACCATAAATATGTGATTACCACAGCTTCCTTGGGTATGAAAACTCCTTTTCCCAAACCATCACTGACCCGAGAGATGTTATCAGCTAATAATTGTTTGTTTCCCTAGAGCTGTGGTAACTAGTGCTGTGTGACTTTAAAGGAGCATAGATATCCAAAACAGTTGATAAGTGTTCCTTTTAAGTAAAAAATAGATACTTGTTTTAAAATAGGCACTCTGGGAATACTTTTGTTTGGCTGAAAAATAGGACCAAAGGAACTGACAGATATAAGAATAAATCCTCTTTGTGGCTGACTCACATAATATTCAGGTTAGATTTAAGACTCATTTTGAGAATGCAAAGGGTTTCAGTTTCATCTTGTCTGCCTCCAGACCACACATTATTGCATGGTATGAGGCATCACCTTCAGATTTTTTAGGTATGGGTGGGGATGCTTTAGTATGTGATAACATGCAGTTTTAAATTAAGTCTCGATAGCAGCAGAAATGCTAAGATTAGGAACAGATGTTGTATAAGTTTATTTGCTAGGTTTCCTAGGTTTCAGTGCCTAGCAGACAATAATACATACTTTCCAATGTCACTGTTCTAGTACACTGATTTTTTTTTCTTCCTTCTTTTCCTCTTAGCTCGTTTGTTCCCTCTCTGCATCCTTAAGTAGCTCATCATTTAAAATTTCTGAAGTAAAAGAAAAAAGGATAGCTACTTGTCTTGCGCAGCTGCTGAAACTAATAAGTCTGTCTTTTCCAGCCCAGGCTTTCTCCTTTGGTGTCCTGACTGTTTTGGTATGGACTTCCTTGAGTAATTAACTAAGGATTGCATACTGCACAGGACTACACTGGATGCACTGGATGTAATTTAATCAAGTTCAATCAAATCAGCTATTAGAATGATAACTGCTTCCAAAGCCACTTGCTGCACTTTTGAGGTTAGCTCTGCTGCCCGCCTCCAAGCTTAATACACTTTGACGCTGTTGTCATCTCTCACTGTCACTAGGTTCCTACACCTTTTTGCCTACCTTACACCTTTTGTCTAAGTAAAAGCCTTAGAGGACAGGGAAAGGAGGAAGAAAGGAGGTCCGTAAGTTCCTCCAGCTGTGTGGAACTCTGCAGCTGGTTCCTTCTCCTCTCCTCCTGACCAAGTAAGAGAAAACTATTATCAAGTAAAATCTTGCTTCTGGCGTTGTGTTAAAAATATATGTTGCAATTAGACATCAGCAAGTAAAACTGATCTAAACGGGATGAAGTCAATTTCACATCTTACATAGTTTGCATTGTCCTTTGGGATGGTCTGACATCCTTTCCTAGCATATCTATTAAGTTTGGCATGAACAACTTTGGAAATGGCAACATCTTTACTGTATTTCTTTTAGGATTTACGTTGCACCAGAGCACGCAATGCACAAAAGACCTTTGCTACCTTAGAGCCAAGGAGGACAAGTGAGAGAGGCAATTAAGACACATTAGTGGTGAACATTTTACTATTTTAATCTAAAAGGGACTGTCCCAAATGTTATCCAACAAACAGTTGTTATTCTGTTCAGTGTATACTGTGCCTGGGGTTATTTCTCCCCATGTGCAGGACTTTGTATTTCCCCTTGCTGAACTTTATGATATTCCTCTCTGCTTGTTTCTCCAACCTGTCAAGCAGGTTGCTGCTCTATACGGCAGCACAACACCCTGGTGTACCAGCCAGTTCCCTCAGCTCTGTATTATCTGTGAAATTGCTGAGGGTGCACTCCATCGCCTCCTCCAGGTCATTAATTAAAAGTTGCAACAGTATTGGCCTCAATATTGACCACTGTGGTATACTACCAGTGACTGGCCTTCAGCTGAACCCTTCACTGCTGATCACAACCCTCTGGACCTGGTTGTTCAGTGAGTTTTCAATCCACATCACTGTCGACTTAACCATACTTTGTCAGCTTCTCTATCAGGATGTTACAAGACAGTATGTCAAAAGCTTTGCTGAAGTTGAGGTAGATAACATGAACTGCTCTCCCCTTGTCTATCAAACCAATCACCTCATTGAGGTTGGTCAAGCATAAATTCTCCTTCATAAATCCATTCTTACTACTCCTGATCACCTTCTTGTCTTTCATGCCTTTGGAAATGCATTCTAGGTGGATTTTCTCCATCATATTCCCCGGGACTGAGGTTAAGCTAACTCCTCAGGATCCTGAACTCCACCATCTCCTGGTTGCCACAGCCAAGGCTGCCCTGACATTCACATCCTTGAACAGTTCTTTCTTGTTCATAAGTATCAGGTCCAGCAGAGCACCTTTCTTTGCTGGTTCTTCAGTTACCTGTGGCGGGAAGTTGTCTTCAACACACTCTAAAAATCTTCCAAAGTACCTGAGTCCCTCTGTATTGTCCCTCTAGCAGATGTCAGGTTGGTTAAAGTCCCCCATAAGGACCAGGACCTGTGAATGTGAGGTTTCTTCCAGTTGTTTGAAGAAGGTCTCATCTACTTCTTCCTGATCAGGAGGTCTATAGCAGGTACTACAATAGCACCCATGTTGGTCTGTCTGCTAGTGTTTACCCATAAGCTCTTGACTGACTCCTGGAGACATCATGGAGGCAGACCTCCACGCATTCTGGCTGTTCCACACAAAGGGCAACTCCTCCTCCTCCTCACCTTCCCAGCCTCTCCTCCTAAAAAGGAGCTCCACTGAAGCATCAAGTCACGTGCACCTTTCCACATCTTCATGTAGTCTCAATGTAGTTGTAATGGCAGAACTGTAAAGAAAAGGAAGATTCCTTTGGTTTGGTTGCTTTAACAGCAAGAAAGAAAAACAACCTGGCTTAAGGCAATCTTTTGCTTTACTTATTTATGTGATCAAAATAAGATTTCAAAAATGGAAACAGCTAGTGTCTGTTTCATATTAGTATGACAGGTTTAAGATGTAGGGAGTGCAAGACTTTGGCTCAAAACTGACTGGCTGATTAAATTTGATAGCCTTGTAATAGAATTTTATAAGACTTTGCAGAAGTGTATAGTACAGAAATGTGACTGCATGCTGAATAAGCTCTTATCCCCCATTTTTTAATACCAATATTGTGCAAACCAGGCTCTGAAATGTATTCCTTAACTAAAAGATTTGTTATATTTAATTTATGCGGAAGGACAACCACGTGGGAAATATCAAACTTTTCAGTTATTTGAATAAAATTAACTAGTAAAATGTGCACTTTACAAACTGTACAGATGCTTGTATCTTATCTTTTGAAAATTACTTAGAAGAGATATAGCTGAACTGCTTCCTGCTTTCTTCTTTTTATCAGCAGACTGTCTTACTTCAGTATTACCAAAACACAAATCAAATTCACTTTTATCAATCAAAGTTCATTTAAAGGATATTTCAGCTACAGAGATAAAAGACCAAACTGAGGCTAATCCAATCACTTCTGAAAGTGAAACATGACATTTACAGAATTATTTTCTGTAGGTATAAGACAATTCTTTCTTTTTTTTCTGTTTCAAATCTAATATTTCTCTTCCATTCCAAACAGATTTTGCTATAGAAGACCACTGAAATAAAAAGAACTTGGGTTTTGGTAACACAATGGTTTCTATAGCAACATATTAATGTGACGAACACAAGGTAATTAGGGACAATGAAAGAGACACTTTGAGCGACTTTGGAATATATTCAAAAGTAAAACAAAATGCAAAATACTGTAATACAGAAACTCTATTCCTGATTAATGTATGCTGTTGTGTGTTTTGCAATACTAGAAAATTGAAGACACAAATAGAGAAACAGTATAGTAAGCAAAACTGAAATCCTTCCTATTTAGATTGAATACCCACATAAAAAAATATTTTAGAAAAAACACTTGCATATAGAAATTAATCTTTATCAAAACTACCAATAGGAGCGGTGTATTCCACAAAGAACAGAACAGTATATATTGAAGGATCTAGTAGACAGAAACCTGACTGATCTGGACATTTTTCTTTACACACATTTATATAGATGTATTCTATAAATGCACACATACATGTCAACATCTTTCTTACTGGAATTGCTAATACAAAATAGCATATAGTAGCCCAACACTTTTCCCTTCACTTGAGTGTTTTATAAACTTCCACTGTGCTATACATGTTTAGCCAAATTTGAAGACAATGACAAAACTCCATTCACAATGGGGAAAATAATCAAGCAGGAGGAACTCAGATTTAGAGATTCTTAGAGAATACAGGATTGGTATGTATCATACAGAATCAAAATGTTGTTCTACAACAAATGTACTTCTCATGTACAGAAAGTCTTTTGTAGTTTTACATGATCAACTGGTTTCCATTGTCTGGTTTCATATTCACGGTATAGGGAAAAAATACTGGGGACTGGAAAAGGGAGCCATTACCTACAAATAGCATATTGCTAGAAGCTCAGGGATATTCCTGAAGTTCTGAACCTCCCTACTTTGTGGTGAAAGCCAGAGAGAAAGGCATTATGGGGAAGTTTGAATAAACTCAAAGGACAGTGAAAGCAATTTCTATTATTGAGTTTGGACTTCTCATTGTTTAGATACATGTATTACTAGTTCTTACTAGTGTAGAGGGATATAAGTTTTGGAATAAAAGGCTATTTTAAAAAATACTATTAGTTTCTTGGCCTTCATAATGTGCCACATATCATACCTATAAAAGAGTTTATTTATCACAAAGCTAGGGACAAAAATCTTCAAGACACCCAATCACTAATCTGGAAAAAAAATCAAAGTCTTACTTAGAGACACTGATTTGGTTGTGATAAAAAATCTGAGTCCCCAGTGGATTAAAGGATCATGCTGCCTCTTCTTGGCCATCTGCCAGCAATTAATAATTTTGAACTTCAACCGACTACAGATAATTTCTCTTTAAAATGTGTTTCCCCTCCTCCCTGGAGTTTTGCAAATGTGGAACAGTTATGTGAAGGCTGAAAGTTTTACGATCCACACTTAGCTTTCCTTGATACATACAAGCCATATTTGTCAGAGCTTTTTTAAGCCTTGCTTACAAGGTGGGCCAGCTACCAAATGCCCACCCAGCTGCTCTGTCTCTCACTCCTCTTCCTCAAGAGGACAAGGGGAGAAAGTAAGACTAAAAAGTTCAGAGGTCACGATAAAGACAGAGAGATTACTAACCAATTACCATCCCTGGCAAAGCAGACAACCTTGGGGAAATTAATGCAATTCATTGTCAATTAAAATACAGCTGCATGATGAAAAATAAAGACAAATTAAAACAACACCTTACTCCTGTCCCCACTTTTTTCTCAGGCTGCACATCGCTCCTTCACTCCGAACTCATCTGCGTCCTCCCCCACAACCCGAGCAGCGCAGAAGGGATGGGGATGTGGTCAGTTCATAACTGTTCCTCTCTGCTGCTCCTTCTTATTCATACTTTTCCCTCCTTCAGTGTGAGTCCTTCCCATGTCCTTCAGGATAAACCTGCTTCAGAGTGGGCTCTCCATCGGCTGCAATTCCTGTCAGGAAATATCCACCCGCTCCAGCATGGGGTCCTCCATGGGCTGCAGGGTGGATACCTGGTCCACCGTGGACGTCGCGGTCTGCAGGGAAACACTTGTTCCACTGCGGTCTCTCCTTCAGGTTGCAGGGGAATCTTTGCTCCAGCACCTGGAGCACCTCCTCCTCCTCCTTCTTCTCTGACCATGATGTTTTCACTGTTCTGTTTCACACTTCTTTTCCTCTCTGCTCCCTAGTGTTTAGGCCCTTTCTTAAATGTGTTATCACAGAGGCACCACTAGCTTGGCTGATGGGTTCAGCTCTGTCCTGCCGGGGGTACATTGGAGCTGGCTGGAACAAATTGTGTCCGGCATGGGGCAGCCCCTGACCTCTCCTCAGGGAGACCACTGCAGCCTCCCCACTGCCAAAACCTGGACACGGACATCCAATACAGACATGAACAAAAAAGTGGCTAAAAATACTTCAAACTTCCACTGTAATTTTGCACTTGCACTAGAAAGGCTTCAATAGTATCTCAAACACTGAACAGCTGACAGTAAGACCGAAAGCTTCTGAGTTTGATTTAGCCATGTTATTTAAATACACTGCGAAGGCAGGACATCAATCCATAGTGGTGAGTCTGAGGCTCCTGCTGTGTTTATCGCAAAGGCTGGCCCAAGCCTGTGACTGATGAGCTATTGGGTAAGGAAATGGTATAAATACCATTCCCTTCTCTGCCCTTGCCTTCAGACCCTGGCATGTTTTAGCCATGCTACCTAATGATCTCTGCAGGCTTAAGAATGACTTTGGCTATTCCTTATTAGGAACAAAACTATAAAGAAGTTTTTCAGGTAATCTGAAAACATCTGCCAATAACTTTTAAAAGTGTAGCTCTTGTGTTCACAAATACCACCTATTTTACAAAGGAATGTGTGCATGGGAGAAGCTATTTAAGCAGCGGCTTTGATTATTACTTGCTTATATATTTTTGTATCTCCCCTGGCAAATCTGTTTCCCTGCTACCTTAAGCTAAATTTCATGGGTCTCGTAAAATAGTTCACTGCTCTAACCTGCACCCCATTGTAACTTCTCCTTGTGGTGTGGGAGGACTCAAGGAGAACAGCATTCACAGTGACGGTACTGGGTCCCACTGGAAAGGTGCAGTTCTCCCTCTTCCAGGACATAAAGGTCACAGCTGAGTATTACAAGACTTCATACTTCCAGCCTGTCACTGGTCTATTGCTACTGCTCTCCTGAGCTTGCAGATAGAGTGGCAGCAATGTGTAAGTCCTTATCAGAGAGTAAACAGAAGAAGGGTAAGGAGAAAAATAATACATATATAAAAGGAATTAAATGCAATTGCTTTCTGGTACATTCCAATGACTTTTAAGTCATTTTCTGAGTCCAGGTTTTCACAGAGATTTGATTAGGAGGGCTTGGGGAGTTTCTGAACATGACTGACAGGGAAGAGTAAGAGAGGGAGGAAAACATGAAAAAAAAAAAAAACCTTTTCCAAAAGAAATTACTATGTTAATGTTTTTGGTTTTGTTTTTGTCAAAGAAACAAGCAAGCACACAATCAATATACCAAAAAGAAGTTGAAATCTTTTGGGTTTTGGTGTTCCAGCATCAAGCTGACACATCAGAACCTGATTTGAAACCAGACTGACAGCCTTCTGACCAAGGTTATCAGTTGATTTTAGGGGCTTTGTTATTTATTTACAATGACAGCTTGAAGATAAAGTACTTCAGAAATGAAACTTAAAATAGAACGTGGTGTTTGACATGGTCTTATAGCATGCAACATATACAACTATTGCTTTCACAATAAATGTCCTAGCTGTACTCACAAACAGCAGCACCATTAAACACACTTTCCTTCTTTCTGTCTTTCCTTTTCCATCTTTCCTCTTCTTTCTTCATATCTTTCGTCTTTCCTTTGTTTTGAGAATACTGGATGGAAATCCTGAAAAAATGTATCCTGAGTTTATCACATCAATTAAGATAAATTTCTGCATAAAACCCAAATAAACATGAACAAAAATAATGAAAATATTAATTAATGTCTTATAAAATTCATCCTGGAACCTTCTAGTCAAGCTAGTGTCTTTTGAGTCATGTCTGATTGCTGGGCTACTTTTTCCTTGGGACCAATGAAATCCATCCCCAGCATAATATTATAACCCCCTTTGACATTTTTCTTAATCTCATTTCCCTCCTGCACTAAGCAGAGAAAACTCAAATGCCAGTACCAATCTTGGCACTACACAGCCAAAGAAAAAGTACACACTGAATCAGGAAGGACATTGCCAGCTGAGACTTCAACCAGCTGAAAAGCAGTGGAGCTGCCACTACACAGTCAGCACTGGAGGGTTAAACGAGTTTATTCATCATTAGAGTAAGTTTACTCCTACTTTTCATATAACTTATGAGCAAAGCATTACATGAGAATCTACTACTTGGGCCAAGACTGCCCTAGAACATGTTGTGCATATACATGAACACATTATGTAAATAGAGAATAAATATTATACAAAATCAATATCATAATTATATATGCAATGTATTATATGTCAGTATATCTTATATCAATATTGAATGTAAACATGTTATGCATTTATATAATATTTATGAATATTATGTATTCATATATGCAATTCTAGAGAAAATAGAAACATCTGAAAGATATGGACTTGGTGAGGGTTCACTGGAGGTTGGCAGAAGTTGGATTTGCAGCATCTATAAGTCAGTTCTATTCATCTGATGCATTTTACTCTCCTTAATTTATATATCCTTAGCTAAGAAACTAGTTTTTTCTGAATGTTGCGATTCTCTTTTACCGTGGACCCCGTGGAGAAATTTCTTCAGACAGTCCCTGGTTTTTTTTGTTGGTGCATTCAGGTCAGTGACTCTTACTCTCTTTCTTTGTTTATGATATAGATTTTGTTTGTGAGTAAAAAGACCAGACTGGGTTTTTTTATTTCCCATTAACTTCCTGCCCTCAGCTCTATTCCAGAGGAAAGATCTGATAAAAACTAGGTAAAAACTTACCATTACAGTTACTATGTATTTAATTTCCTCTCTTTTATTTTGATGTAAAGAGATAATCTTGTGAGAAGAAAACTGGGTCCACAATGCAGCGCTCTACGTAAAGCTGAAA
Source organism: Sagittarius serpentarius (assembly GCA_034782735.1). NCBI lineage: Eukaryota > Metazoa > Chordata > Aves > Accipitriformes > Sagittariidae > Sagittarius > Sagittarius serpentarius. The sequence continues at coordinate 37,254,708 of JAVKLA010000027.1, read as the reverse complement.
AAAATCCTTCTTTCCCTATATAAGCCCATAATGCATCAACATATTGAATATCAAATATAATTCTGATTATCCCATCTCCCAAGGTCACCCAAGGACAGACAGACAATGGAACTGCAAAAGGCAAAGAGAAGGGTAAGGTAGGTAACTGGAAGCATAGGATAAGTAAAGATCAAGTTAAGATTAAATGGGGTAGCCTGAAAAAAACACAGATGAGTAAAAAGGCAGATGTGATGCTGATCTGCAAAATCAAGAAGGTTACAGAGAAATTGAATCAGAAACAATCAGTATTTCTTCAAATGCAAGAACAAGTGCATACCCAATGAAATTTATAGGAGAAAAAAATATAGTAAAAAGAGGTTGGGTTTTTTTCACATAACATGTTTCACGTGCTTAGAGTGTCTTAAGTCTCAAAAATAGAAATGAAATTAAAAGGGAATTAATGGGAAAAAGGTGCATCAAGGTCATTAAGCATGATGATTGCTTATTGCAAGCGGTTAAGGGATGCAGTGGGGCATTTATCACTTTATATTTGTCCTCTTGCACTTTTTAATAAAGACATCTGCTGGTGCTCTTGAAGAAAGGAGACAAGGTTAAATCTTTGGCCTGACTTCGTGGTGCCATCCTTTCACATCTTATACAAAGCCATCACAGATTATTTTCATTGTATGTAATTAGAAGGCCTGAAATGCTCTGTAAGCATATTTTATTAATGTGCGAACTTAAGCAAAAGATCAGACTGAATTTACGTAAACCTGAAATTAAAACTTATTTATTTTATGGGCACATACTATACCACAGTCTTATAAGCATCTACATGTTTAAAATATCAATGATATCAAGGAAAATGAAAGGAAATTTAGAGAAAAAACACATTTTTTTTGTGGGGTACTGTTGGCTTGATCTTGCTTTTCTGTAACACACAAAGTAAAATAACCACTAACTACTCATGAATCAATGGGAGACCTGGACTTTCTGACAGTAGATCTCTAGTTGTGGTTTACTGTTGTCCTGGACTCTCCTTGATGGTGTGCTAGTTCTTTGATGCTCATGTGTCCAAGCTTCAGATGCTTACGGTTTTAACAAGCTGTTACCATTTTCCTGAGGCATGCAAACAAGAGCAGGAGAAAAGTGTTTTTTAACAGTTCGTATCTCAGCAAAAGACATACAAGTGGGTGACAGTACAAGTAATGACATTTACTGTCTCTAAACCTCCATTAGTGCCACAGGTTTTATTTTACATACATTCTCTCACAACTGTACCTAAAAACCTTAATATCACATGAAATGTTTTATTATTTGTCCACTGTAAAGGCTGTAGAACAGTAGTGGAATCAGGAATCCAGTGCTTGTGATAGCTCACTCTTTGTTTTCCCTTCTACATCTTCTTCCTGAGGATGTTTCCTGATTAACGAGAGAGTCAAGACAATTGGGCTGGTGGATATTCAATCTGATACTATAGCTACTATATCTTTATTTGTGCTAGGCTGAGCACATGGGAATTCCAGATAGTAACAGTGACATTATTTGTCACTTCCAGTTAAGAAAGTTGCAGGCAGAATGTTTCAGCTCAATGCTGTTTTTCCTGCATTCTCAGCAGAAAGACTGAGACGGAGAGAGAGCTAAGACAGGCCCAGCTTCCCAGTAGGCCTAGTTGTACAAACACATATCCACTTCCCTTCTAATTCAAATATAAATAGATTAAACTAAAAGTACCTGTGATTAAAATTTGATGTTAGGCTGTAAGAAAGGAACAATGAAGCTTCACATGGTTGGTAGGAATTGTGGCTAACCAATGTGAGGATAGCCCAGTGCCTGCTGCACCTTCTTGAAGACAAATGCCCAAGTCCTAATTTAAAGACTGTTCTGGTCAAGGCCTAAAACTCATACCTGGATGGCACTGAATCTACACAAGTACTTTTCCTTTAGAGCGTCTAATACTACCAGATCTAACACTCCTTGTTCTAACTGGCAGGTCAGTGTTTTTCACAGCCAGGGATGCCTTCTCCTTGGTTAAGCAATTTTTCTCTATAGCTCAGCATATTGAGCAAATAAAGAGTACCTCTGATCATCCAGAAGAGATATGTAGCTCTGCCTTAGATGAAAGGGCAAAGTCACTGGAGAAATTCTTTTGACCTTAAATCAGAATAGTATAAGGACTTGATGGAATTATGTTTCTAAAGAGTTCAAATTATAGAGTCAGATTACTGCCTGTGAAATTGCTAATGTTTGAGGCTGACCTAGAGTGAGGATGTCTGCTTAAATGAAGTCCAGGCACTTCATGGAACAAAAGCTATTATAAGGATTATACCTATGAACACAACATTATACTCTGCTCAGCAGTTTTATCACAGCCGTCATCGAACACACTTTGAACAAAGTATGTTAGAAACATTCTAGCCATAAAAGAATGCTTGCAACATTTCAAGTATCAGCTCATTTTTATATAGAGCCACAAAAGTAAAATATGCCAATTAGGCTGGCATTTATTATCATCCCAGCCCTCATCTGCTTAACGCCTATCTAGAGGAAGATCCTGACCTCAAGGAAGTGCATGTAAGTTTTGTCATTGACTGAAATTAGTACAGGGATCTACTTGGTCTGTGTTCTGAAAAAATTACAGTTGCAGAAGACAAGAAAGATGCTCTTCAGAAGGAAGGTAGTACTTGACAACACCAGTAGCAGTTTGAAACTGATGAATAGGTCAGCTGCCCTCATTCAGGCTAAGCAGAGGGGCTAACGAGTTGCTTTCTAATATTGTCATATTTTGAAAGAGGAAACTGTTGTCTTCAAAAAGGAACCATCAGTTCAAGGTCAGAGTCAGAGAATAAGAGAATTTTCCCTAACTGGAATTACCAGCACAAAAATATTCATTGCAGCTCTTTACATTGAAAGAAAGAAAAGAAAAAAAAGAAAGAGTAGGAACTAAAAGCGGTTCTAGAGAGAGGGTTCTTCAGGGTAACAGGAAGGCTGCAAAGCAGATGGGAAGTTGTGAGCCTTCTTTTACCAGGAAAGGCAGTGAAGGCCCTAGGTACTGATTACATAAACCTGTATGCTTGTATTTAGATTTTTGTACTTAGACTAACTTTCTGGTACATCCTCAAAACACTTTCTGTGTTTCTCCTATCATGTTTCTGTTAGTGCGTTCTTGCTGTTTTCTCTTTTATGTAACGATTGCCAAGTAATAAGAAGCAGAGCTTTTAAGTATATAGTTCACACTCAAGTATGACCTTTGCCATCATTGCCATATATTAGTCCATGCATTCTTTAAAGAACTGGTTGATTGTTTGGTAGCTTGTTCACTTCTTGATCTTTTATTAATTATTTGCTTTATTACTATTAATAACATGCTTATATCCACCTTGCAGTTTCCCTTTTATCATATTGAGTTGGTCCTCTTATTGCATGTATATATATTTTTATATATATGCATTCCCCGTAATACCTTCATACAACTTGTGCTGTACATGCTTTAGACTTTCCACATGTGTATAGTTATTATTATATTCAGTTCTGGTCCACAAGATCTCAGTTTACCCTTTGATACTGTGGCAGGTTGACCCTGGACACCAGGTGCCCACCAAAGCCACTCCCCTCCTCAGCTGGACAGGGGAGAGAAAATATAACGAAAGGCCCATGGGTCAAGATCAGGACAGAGAGAGATCACTCGACGATTACCATCACAGGCAAAACAGACTCAACTTGGGGAAATTAATTTAATTGCCAATCAAATCAGAGTAGGGGAATGAGAAATAAAACCCAAATCTTCAAAACACATTCTCTCCACCCCTCCTTCTTCCTGGGCTCAACTTCACTCCCAATTTCCCTACCTCCTCCAGCCCCAGGTAGCAAAGGGGATGGGTAATGGGGGTTGGGGTCAGTTCATCACATATTGTCTCTGCTGCTCCTTCCTCCTTGCTGTCTTCCCCTGCTCCAGTGTGGGGTCCCACCCGTGGGAGATAGTCCTACATGAACTGTTCCAGCGTGGGTCCTTTCCACGGCAAGCAGTCCCTCAGGCACAGACTGCTCCAGCGCGGGTCCCCCGTGGGGTCACA
>JAVKLA010000027.1:37235803-37250556 GCA_034782735.1 Sagittarius serpentarius | reverse complement strand
AACCTGCTCCGGCCTGGGCTCCTCTCTCCACGGGCCACAGGTCCTGCCAGGAGCCTGCTCCGGCGTGGGCTTCCCACGGAGTCACAGCCTCCTCCACGGGCTGCAGGTGGATATCTGCTCCACCATGGACCTCCATGGGCTGCAGGGAGATAACCAGCTTCACCATGGTCTTCACTGCAGGCTGCAGGGGAATCTCTACTCCAGCACCTGGAGCACCTCCTCCCTCTCCTTCTTCACTGACCTGGGGGCGTGCAGAATTTTTTCTCTCACATGTTCTCATTCCTCCCTCCAGCTGCAGTTTCTGTGCCACAGCAACTTTTTTGTCCCTTCTTAAATCTGTTATCCCAGAGGCGCTACCACCATCACTGATGAGCTCGGTCTTGGCCAGCGACGGGTCTGTCTTGGAGCTGGCTGGCATTTGCTGGATTGGATATAGGTGAAGCTTCTAGCAGATTCTCACAAAAGCCACCCCTGGAGCCCCCCTGCTACCAAAACCTTGTCATGCAAACCTAATATAGATATCGAGAGCTACTTCTCGCTCCCTAATTTCGTTGTATGCCTCCACTGTGGCATGGTAAACTTTCCATAATTCACAGGAAGTATTATTATGCTGGATGGTTCAGTATGATAGCATACATGGTAGATCAAAAAATGAACACTCAACCTGCATGAATCAGGTGCTGTGTCCCAGATCATAGGTAATGGAGAGCTAAACTACAGTTTCTTTTCAGTGTTCCCTTCAGTGATTTTATCTTTAGCAGATCTTCCATAGTATTCTTCATAAGAAATCCTTCAAAACTAACAGAACTCTGCATTTTAGTAGTCTTACAGACTACAGGGAGGCTTCTATTTCCGTTTTTTTTCTTTATATCTTCTCCTGTAGTATGTAATATGTATTTCTCTTTGTATTGTGCTGGAATGATGTGGAGGTCCAGAGTGACTGCATTCCCTCTTTCAAACAATGCCATTCTCTAAATTGTGCTTGTGTGCATCTAATCTATATTTTGTTCTTCAAACAAACAAAGAAACAAAGAAACCAAATACATAAATATAATTTTAGGTACCTTAAATTAATCTTTTCAACTACTGTATAAACATTGGATTCTACCAGTAGTTCTGCTCCAGAACTCTTCTGCTGCAAGGTGGATACCAGAGAGTCTGGCACACATACAGTGCTTGGCATTGGTTATTCCTTCAACTCTTGAATGTTTGTTAATGTCTCTTGACTGAATGATTAATGACATTGAGTCTGTTCCAGTATGAAGCTTAAACTGTCTATGATTTATTTCCTTTACACCCACTGAACCTTAAGTTTCTGTCTGCTTTGACATCATATTATCAACAGCTCAGAGTGTACATACAAAAAAACACAACTTGTACTGGGAAAACTAACTCTTCTCCACTTTCTTACTATGAGGACTTCATGGGCATGATCATAATGGGCAAGAAGAGAGTTTAGGAGGCAGGATTATCAGCATATAAGGGTCAGTCCTTAATAGAAGCCTTGATACAACTGTGAATTCATATTGGCTATTTCTCAATGGATCAAGATTAAAGAGTGATTTGCTCTTTAAAAAGTGTCAAAATGCATACATTTCTAAGTAACTGGAAGAGGAACACATCAGTCTTGTGACTGAGCTGGAAAACACCGGGCTCATATGTGAAGGTTACATGTATATTCTGATGTACAAAGCCTTGTTATTCCAACCCTGCCTATGTCTTGCAAACACACTGATCCTTATCCATTATAATAACTCCATTAGAATGAGCACATTAACTGATAAAATACAGACTTTTTAAGACATAACAAACATGCAGTCCCCAAAAAAGTAGTTAAAATGTAGGTTTCATCTCTTGGTGATGTGTGGTAGAAAGTGTTCAGATACTGTATCAGTCCTCAAAGTATGTTTTTACAAGGTTCAACTCTACACTTCAAATTGTGTAAAATTTGACAGGATAAAAAGCTAAACCTTTTGTGTAAAACAAAAAGCTTGATAGGACTAATTTACATTAGTGTGTTTAATAGCAGCTCTCCCCCATACACCTAGTAAAATTCATTCTCTGCTACAGGCTTCAGAAGCCCAGAAGAGAAAGAAGTGTAAAGTTTGCAGTGTAGTGTCAGGTAGGAGAGTAGAGGAGGAGGAGGAGGATGAAGAAAATGAGAGAGAAAAGTGAGTAAGATGAGAGGCCATGGAGGATATAACAGCAAGAATAAGGTTATTTTGGGAAAGAGAAGAAGGTTACAGGGACACTACCTTTTGATTTATTGCCATACATGATAGAAGAACATGTAGGGTTAACTAAGGTTACGTAGCATTTGAAACCACAATACATCACATTGTACCACTGTAAGCATATTTCTCAAATATTAACAAGCCACAAATCTAAAACACACTGTGTGTGTGAAACTGAAACTGCTTTACAGTTTGCAGTACAAGAGAAAGCGCATCATTTCAACTGACATTTGGACTAGCTGTCAACCAAAAAACTGCTTATGTCAGTTGCAGCATATTGGATCATCCTTTATTGTCTGCAGCCAGGATGATAAAGTGTTACAGGCAACAGCACTTAGAATATGCTACTATATTTCCTGACCAGTTTGATGTCAGAAAATATCCTGAAGGAGGTGACTAAGAGTAACTAATTTGTTTCGTGAAAATTTGTTCAGAATTTTGTAGTTGCTGCCAAATTTGTGCATATATGTAATACAACCATATCAGTTGCTTTAGCTTGCTTAAGCTTGCTTGAAGAAAAGAAGCATCTCATGCTTTTTTTATCAGAACATTATACCACTATCTATTTAGTCACCACCAGTTAAAAATTACACTGACAGATAGAAAAGAAATAAACTTGTAATGCCAGTATTGCTGTAAACAGTGCAATCTAGTCTCTAACATATCACAGAGCTTGCTTTGTATGGAACTGACAATCGCAATGAGATTTGTAGTGTTGTAAATGAACAGTGTTGCAATCATGGAACTTTTCACAGAAATCTCAGCATAAGTTCACAGTTTACAGAACTTTAATTCACTGTTAACTTAACCTTTGTTGACCTGAATTCTGGAAGACCAAGAAGCACCTCTTTATCAAAAAGGTATATCAGATACTGTTTTAAAGAGATCACTCTAAAATTCCACATTTAGAAAGCTAAGTTACACAGAAATTTTGAAATACGTTTTTCTTCTACCAAATGCATTCTGTCATCTCCACGTTTTAAGAAATGTTTTCACAAACATTTGGAATAAAAAGGAAGCTGTTTTCTATGTATTCTATTTCAGGTTTATTTCAGATGTCTCTGCCACACCCAGTACTTGAAGTAGCTGAGTATATTTTCTTTAGTATTTTCTGTTCTCTGTGCCTACCCATGTCTATTCATTAGCTTATTTTATTTACTTTGGTATCTTGTTCTTAGATAATAAACTCTGTAAATGAAACTTGCTTCCATTCTTACAATTACTTCGTTGTAACATATATCTGGCTACTACTGTATGTAAGCATTCTGTATCTGATTACTACTCCCCATTCTACTCCCAATACCATCCTCTTTTTTAAAGATAGGCAGTTGTTATTATAGTCACACTGCAATTGTACATGCCATATAATTTATTAGTATATTCTCACAATTTATTTGAACAAGTGAAGGGTACTTGAACCAGATATAAGGAGAAAAAGTAAAGAAGCCATTAGTCAAAAAATACACTCCTCTGTGATTAATAGTTCTTATTTAGCTACTTATAGATTCTCTGAGTGTGACCTCTGGGCTGTCCTAAATTATTGTGTGTAGCGGTACATGTCAGGCAGAATAAATGCTTTATCTCTGTGCCTGATGATTTGTCTTGAACATATCTTTACTAATAATTTTCTACAGGCTTGAAAAGCTTTTATTATTTTCAGTAAAATTAATGAACAATCCAAAACTTTTGATCATTTTTCCTTTATTCATTCTCAAGCAGTATGAACAGTTGCATTATGAATGGGTTTAGGGTTTATTTAATATAATCTTTTTGTCTGATGAATAAAACCAATGTGTTGTTTCCCAGTGCATGGATGATTAAATTGAGTATAAGAACTTTTGAGACAATTTGGATTTAGGATAAACCACATGAAGTTTATTGAGGTTGGCTGTTACTACAGTTTGGCTGAAGACTAACATGAAGCCTAAAGAAGTCCTCAGAAAATCTGGAAGTTCTGATATGTTCATGGACTGTGTCTGAAAGATTGGCATTGGAAGACGCTCTGTGGATCTCCTTGTCGTTCCTTCCCCTTCAACTCAGTTCAGTGCATAAGCCAAATCTACTTGTTTGAGACTGATTTCCAGAAGCTGATCTTCAATAATAAGTACAAAATACTAGTGGCAATTTTTTCATGTTTCTTGGATTAGTTGGTTGAATATTGCAAGTTAAAATGAATCTCTAGTTGACTGTGAACATAACCACATCTTTAAAGTTTCAGTCTCTTTTCCCTGCAATTGAAGGTTGAAGCAATTTATTACATTTAATGCTAGTCACCACTCTGGGACGCTTGCACTGCCCGGCTAATAACAGTTAACACAGGTATGTGAACACTGGCTGTGAAAGCGACATCCTAAAATGCCTGAGAGAGCCTTTGCCCAAACTGATCAATTTACAGATGAAGAAGACTATCGGACAGCTTAAAGAGTGGCCTGGGAGTTACATTGAGACTTTAGAAACAAAGAGGAACTCAAATGGAAAAAAAGTATAAAAGATGCATGAGAATTTACAAAATTTTAAGTTGTAAAATTTGTGAGACAGTGACCTAGAAGTGCGAACAGCAGTAATCAATATCTGTTTATGCACTGCTAGAAATCTCCCAATGGCATCAGGACATTTGCCTTGGCTAGCCAGAGCCGTCGGATGCTGTGACAAGCTTGAATCCTGGCTTCTGTGGGTGAATGTGGCCTCGCTGGTGGGCAGCACAGGTGCACAGGAAGCTGGAACACACGCTCCTCTCACAGCAAGTGTGTTCAAGTGGGAGAATCCATACGTCTAGGAAAGGGATATGTGTGGTTGTAGCCTGCACTGCCTGTGAGAGTGTGTGCACATAATTCTGTGTGTATATGCCTATGGGTGTGAGGTTACAGCATTTTGGAACTGCTTATAGAGGGGCGTTTCTTAGCATTTTATAAGTTTCTAATATGGAGGTTTATATGTTGTATTGCTGATATTGATCCTGAATGAATCACATATTGCCTGCTAATTATGTGTCATTAATAAATCAATAAAACATTTTGATCTGGATTTGGTTTAAAACACATGAATTGAGCAGTTTTTCCTTATGACAACTTTCATTACACTGGTTGCATCAATACTTCGATAATTTCATGGACTCACGTAGTCATTATGAAAACACATACATATTTTTATATATATACATCGCTCATCAGTTATATGGATGATCCTTTATGGAAAGATCAAAAGATGTGCAACAGTCCCCTCCATGATTTACATTTGATTTACAAAAGGAATATACATCTTAAAAAAAAAAGGAAGGAAAAAAAAATGAGGGATGGTCACACTTCCTTGCATCCTAGTTTATCCACATTATATCACCCTAACAACTGCTGTAAGCACATTCACTTTATTAAATTTGCAAACCTTTTGAGACAGGAGTATTTTTTTTTCCTTTTAGAAGACTGCCTAATATTGTCAGGGAAATGTAGTGCAATTTTAGGCATTCCTACATTACAAGTAAACAGCAATAAAAATATAAATCCTAGAAATGTATACAAAGTGTGATAAAGATTAATTCCAAATCTGGTAACTTACAAGTCAAAAGGTTAATTAAAGTCCAAATCTAATCAAGCTAGGCAGTATTGATTTTTATGCCCCAAGTGAAAATTCTGTGTAGATAACAGAAATAAATTCTCCATTTGCTGTAAATGCTGATGAAGTTCACTGAGATCTTAAAATATTTCTGAAGGCAGCTCAAAACATGAAGAGAAAGCACTTAACACTTTCAGATCACCAAGAATTGGAGTACTGTCTACTCATTCTGTAGGACCACTGGCAGTGTCTGATTTATATACGTGCTAGAAGGGGTGATGTGTGCAATTTCCTTCTAATTCCATCCTTGTCACGAGAAATAGTCATTCATTTTATCTTTAATATTTTTATTATTAATATTAGTTAGTTATCTCTCTTGATTTCTTGCTACAAAGCTGTGCTACTCGTCTGTACAAACTATTCTCATTAGCATCATGACCTTTTTTTGATCAAGTCAAACCTTTTTCACCATCCTCATGTTCTCAGTCCATTTATTTCAATATTTTTCCTTCTGAAAGCTGTTAATTCCTGGAATTTAGGAAGTCTCTTAGATCCTTTGCTTCCTCTGACAGTTATTCATCTCAGAGAGAAAGCGTAAGAACTGGAGAAGCACTGAGTCTCTAAATCTGAGCTTTTTCCTCTTTTTGGTGTTCTTAAGCATCCATTAGAATGATGTTCAGCCTTTATTCTTTTCTTTATTTACCTAAAACTAAATAACCATTGACCAACAAAAGTATTTTTAATATATTTCCAAAGAGCAAGGCTTGTCATTTCCTCCTGCCTAGAGATGATACAGCTGAAATACAGCTCTTTTCTTAGCCTAAATCAATCAGTTTCCCTATTTGTTTCACAATGTAGTAAGACAAAGAGTTCAGCCCATCAGCCCAACAGAAGCCGTAGACAGCAGAGAGAAGCTCAAAACTGATTTTACAAAAAAAAAAAAAAGTTATAATCTTAAACCATAGTAAAAAAATTCAGCCAAAATAAGTGATCTTTAAAATGTCATACAGGGAAGCCACAAAGATGTGAGAAAAGTATGAGTGAAAAGAAGGCAATCAAAGACAAATCACAACGTATAGAAAAGTGGTCCTACCAAAAGTAGTGTGGAAAAAACTTTTAAGGTTATCTCTGGCTTATACAAAAGCCACTCAAACCAAGAACATACTCCTATCGGATAAGTGCCTTGGCAAAGTGTTTTGTTCACGCTACCTAGACAAAGGGCTTGGTGTGCATGAATTTTTCTCTGTTTTTATTTTCCAGTCAGAGGAGTTAATCTAATAAAAGCTTTCCTCAGTTTGAAGCATCCCTTTTCACTAGTTCATTCATATGCTTTCATCTTCCTCACCTCTCTATCCCTAAAACTTTATTGAACTAAATCTACTGAAATCAAGAGATTCTGTGGTTCTAAAAAAATTATCTTTACTTTTGATGTTTAGTACAGTATAGTAATAAAAAAATACATTTTGCATCTTTGTGAAAAATATGTGGAACTATAAAAACATACTTCCTTAATTGCGTAAGGGTTTGCTTCATAGGCTGATGGTTTCTTCACTTGCCTGTGTTGTATTTGCCAAAATTTTTGTATTTGCCTAAATTGCTTTATGGGTTTTACTGGGTAGCAGTAGCTTGTATTTTGCCAAGGGTAATGTCCTAACAACATTTTTATAAAGGTACCTATGAGGACATGTTAGGAACTTAAACCAGACTTCAGACTGACAACAGCAAAAATAGTCATGGGAGAGGGAAAGAGTAGCCTACCATATTAAGGATTTGGTGAGAATTAGTGTTAATTGCAATTTAGAGATTCTCTAAATCCTGGAGACAGGACTAACAAAAATATAAATGTCATTCTGCTTGGTGATCATGTTTCTTTGTGTATTTTCTGGAGCTATACAATTACAAGCTACATGGAAAAGCTATGGGGACCTTGGCCTTTACTGAAAGTTCTAGTACTTTTTGCCTCCCTGAAGACAAGAAGGAACTGATGAATCACTTGTTGATTTACACTAATCATGTGTTTTGAAGATTTCTTTTTTTGATAGTATAATTTTAAAATAAAAAGAAGCATTGTACCTTACAGATAGCTTTTGTTTCATTCTTACACAAAACAGATAATTGTTTTTATGCTAATCACTAACTTTTTAGTGGAGAGGAAAGGAAGAGAAAGGGAAGAGAAAAGGAAGAAAGACAACAAAGAATTATGTCAGATGCTGACACTGAACATGTTATATTCATATATGAATATTATACGCTTATATTCATATGACATATGAATAATCAATATTGCATTGAATATATTGAGAAATATATTCAGTGTTATGGAAGGAAAGCTGAATGAAATTAGGGGCAGAATTTTCTTAGGAAGTGAAAATACTGCTTTCTTAGAAGTGAGGAACTAGCTTATTTGAGAGGAGGGCTTCCAGATTTGGAAGATCCAGACTGAATACAACAAAACTTACTGACCAATAGAATAACTGAGTTTCTAGAGAAATTTGGACTAACTGACTGGCCAAAGACAAAGTAACTGGACTTATTCATAAGAAGCAGCAGCTATTAAACATATGTACATTTCTGCCTACACTCAAGACGAACACGGAGTCTTACTGATTTCTTACACTTGTTAAAAATATTCCTACCCACATAGTGGAAAGGCCACAAAGCACAATTTAGAAAAATTCTCATGACTTCTTAAATGTAGCTGTTATTTTCACATAAATCTTATAAATATCTTATTCATATATAGTCATATGTCTTATTCATCTCTTTATTCATACATTTCATATAAATCCCCTATATGTAATGTTTGTTCTCTTCAGGGCAAAGGGTACTTTTTTTTGTAGGGGAACTTCATTTCCACTGTTGTACTCTTTTGCAACACACTTGTTTTCTGCATGTTGAATGATATACTAGATGATTCCTCTAGGTTAGTAAATTAATTCTTAATATACCAGCATCTAATTCTCAGTTTCCTGACAATTACAGGGTAGAAAAAAATTTATGAGAAAAATGAACCCTAGCAAGAATGTGTGGGAGGGCTCATGCACAGTAAAAAGACCGTAAGATCACAGCTGGTAGGGAGAGGGAAGTACTGTATTAGCATTAAATGATTAACTTGCAGAAGATTAAAATTACTAATATGACATTAGCAAAGAAAACATTGTTCTGTCATTTATATTGTGTCAAAATGTGCATGATGCCTCGTAGATGGTTCTTATAAAGGAAGCTTACTGACCTATGTCAAATATTATGCTCCTACATATCATTAGGAAAGAAAATCAGCATAAATTTCTCACTGTTTTTGGGTGAGAAACTGTGGAAATGAAGAAAATGATATCTTTCTCAAAAGTTTACTGAAGTAAACTTTTGAATACACCATTTCTGGTAGGGGTGTGAAAAGAGCAGTTATAATATTAAGAGATTTTGTAGAATCACTTGATATTTAGGAAAGGTTATGGGATAAAATTTTCATAACATTAATTCATTGGGAACCAGTGGTGTAATCCAGTGAGATAATGAGGATGACGAGAGGGTAAAGCCAAAGGGATTACTAATTTTTTTTTTAACTAATGACCTACCTTGTCCTTCATATGCATTTTGTATCCGTGCTCTGAAGAGGAGACAAATCAAATTTCTTACAGGAAAGCAGAATCCATTTTTTAAGAGAAAAAATACCAAATATAGTTTTATTTTTATTTCTTGTGGTGAATTTCATACTATATTCTGGTAGCATGTTTAGAGTCAGTATGAAAATGTTCCATGAATGAAATGAGGATGCTTTTGAGGGAGAAGATACTACTAAATATTTCCTCAGATTACTTCTATTTCTTTTTTTACTTCTATCATTTCAGTTTACATTTAACTTAGAAGTTTCTTATCCGCTTCACTCATTGTGGTGGGTTGACCTCAGCTGGCGGCTAGACACCCACCCAGCTTCTCTCTGATTCCCCTTCTCAACATGGTAGGAGGAGAAAATAAGATGAAAAAGCTCATGGGTCAAGATAAAGACAGGGAGATTGCTTACCAATTCTTGTCATAGGCAAAACAGACTCAATTTGCAGAAAATTAATTTAATTTATTGCAAATTAAAAAGACTATGGTGAGAAACAAGGACAAAAACTAAAACACTTTCCGCCCACTCCTCTCTTTTCCCAAGCCTAACTTCATTCCTTCATTCCCAGCTCCTGCCCTGAACAGCACAGGGGACGTGAGGAATGGGGATTGTGGTTAGAGGAGGTTGGAAGGCTGTGGCATCCTGCCTGTCCCATGATTTTGTTTGTGAGGACAATGGTGAGAAGTTACGGTGTAGTTGTGTGCTCCATTTCATGATGACTTTAGTGAGGTAGGCTTTTTGAGTTGAAAAGCATTCAGGAAATGTATTACAGAGTTCTCACACATTCGTATATCTGTGAGTAGCCCTCAGTGAAGATTTTGCAGGCTGTCCCCAGGCTTGCATGGATAATCTTTGGCATCTTGTGTTGAGTGTAAAAAGATTCACACAGGAGCAAGTTTTCAAAGCCTTTTGCAAATTTTTACCTTTTTTTCTGTTTTCCAACATATAACTACTAAATATTCTTTTCTTGTTAGTATTGTCTTGATAATGAATAACTGATAATGACTGGTAATGGTTTTTTTATGTACTCTATTGGTGTTTTAAACCTCCGTTGCATCAAACACGCTTGTGCATGCATGCGAGTTCAATGCAACATGTCATGCTGTGATCTTCCCCAGCTAAACAGCATCAGAGGTACTAGTGGATGCACTAGAGCAATAGCATTCTCCTTATCTGCTGAGGAAACAAATTTGTTTGATACATAAAATTTGTATGATTCATAAATACTGTGGTTGACACCAAACGACAACTGTATACTAAAACTAAGGCTTGTCAGAACCCTCTATAATCAAAGGAGGAGAAATGTAAGTTATCATGCTTCACCCCACTGTTATAAAATTCTGCCAAAAGATAAATAATGTTTTGTGAACAGCTGCAGAAATACTCAATATATGTCATAGTGATTATGAGGATAACTGTCTCTCTGAGTGACCTGAATTATCTCAATACGATTCCACACCTAGTCTTGAGATACATTTGAGAAAGCCTAGGACCAGTGATTACTAACATGAGAAAGAATTTATTTTAATTTCCTGCTAAGTACAGGCTGCACAATTTTGACAAGTGATTCTAACATCAGTTCCATGACTCTGGTAGAAAAATAAGTACTTCATTACACAGACATTAAATCTGGATTCAGTAAATGAATATTACAAGAAAGCCAGTATAGCCTTAGGTACAGCCTTAGCAAAACTGTTTCATTAGTTAACAACACTGATATGGAAAACCCAAACCTCATTGTCTTGCTTCTTATGAGGAATGTCTTTTTATTTTTTTCTTTTTTTTTCACCCTAACTTCACCTTCCAGCTAGTTTTTAAACATTTTTTGTTTCATCAGATTATTAAAGAGCAATTTCTCCTTGTCACCTGTGATGTATTGACCCTGACTGGCAGCTGAGCCCCCATCCAGTCCCTTGCTTACTGCCCTGCAGTTGAGATAAAGTTGAGATGAAGATAATTTAATAACCAAAGGGGAAAAAAAAAAAAAAAAGAAAAGCCCCCAAATGATGCAAAGGCAATCACTCACCACCTTTCACCAGCAAACCAATGTCCGGTCAGTCCCTGAGCAATAGCTACTTTGGAAAAACTCCACCCCATCACCCTACACTTGACCCAATTTTATTGTTCAGCATGGTGTTATATGGCATGGAATATCCCTTTGGTTAGTTTGGGTCATCTGTCCTCACTGCATTCCCTTCCAGCATCTTGCACACCACCAGCCTACTCACTGTGGGGGCAGAATGAGAAACAGGTCAGAAATTTAAACCACACACCATACGGGCCACTATGAAGAGAATTAGCTCCATCCCAGCCAGATACAATATACACCTCTCAAAATTTCTCTTGGCTAAACTAATTGAACTGACTACATAGGAGGTTAACGATGGTATGTTGTGGCTGCTGAAAAAGACAAAGGATACTGTAGTCCATTCTGCTGTTCCCATCCAGTTGGAGTTTTACTGAGTAACCCCACTGGATCAACACTATAAACCACTCTTTGACACTCTTTGTAATCTCACTAGGGAGAAAAATACCGAACAATCAGTGACTTGCCCCTTCAAATTTTCTTGCAGCATGCTACCCTAATTATTTTACTGAGTATGAAGATGCCCCTGTATGACTCATTGATTTGGTTTGTTGCTAAAGAAAGAAAAAATGCACCCAAACTTCTGCTTTGTTCTATGCTGCTCTGACTTCACACTGAAGCTGCTCAGCAACGTGCTTAAATATAATCTATTAACATTACACTAAATAAGTTAAGGTGATATTTGTACATGTGCTACCAGAGACATAGGTTTTACAATGAGCATATTGGCTTACATGTGCATGCATGTGCAAAATTAGATATACATAAATATACAGGATAATTACAGGACCCCTGTTCACAGCTATCTTTAGGCTTTCCACATCATGTAATTGATAAATGTTGGCAAATTAATAGTGGAAAAATCAAAACATGAAAATGAAAGACATTTTTAAATCAATTTACTAATCACATCATAGACAGTTAAGATATATTATCAGTACCTGTGAACAGAAAAACAGCCATTTCAGAACTTTTCCATTAGCATTAGATGTTTGCAGTGTATTACTTTGTCTTTAATATCTATTCTGACTGTTCTCAAATTTATTTTAGTTGTTTTCTGCCTAAGCTGTTCCAGAGTCGATAGACGGTCCTCTGATGAGCAATCTGAGAGTCTGCCAAATAAAAACTTGACTTAGGCAATGTTATCTTTCATAAAATTATTTACCATATCATGGCTTTAATAAGATTAAGAAATTCAATATAGCTGATTTACATTTCCATGTCCAGGTTCGGGGGTTTTTTTTGAGAATGGTGTTTGAGAAAGAGGGAACAGATAAGAGAGAAGAGAGAAAATGGAGAGTTATCAGTCTGACATTTACCATAGAAACTGGAGAGCCTTTACAAAAATTAATATTAATAATCATACCGGCATGTCACTGTAGAACATGATTTATGCAAGTAAATTAACAATAGTTATGCCTTTAATTATGTGAAAAAAAGTCAAGCCTCTGTGTACTAAAAGTGTACCTGAGGCTTTCCAGTATTAAATAGGTAAAAAAATACTGAGAAAGAAGAAAACTGAACTACTGATTATTTATTGTTTATGGTTTTTTTTAAGAGCAAGTAAAAACTAAAAAATGTGTACCTAACTTACTTCACATTGATGAGGAAGGCTGCTGGTAAATTAAAGTGGTTAATATGAACAAAAAAGAATCTGACACTATTTAGTGGGTTTGAATTTTTTTGTTCATTAATTTGGAAAAGGTTTCAGTTAGATAGACATTACTGAATTTGTGTTTGTATGGATAGCTTAAAATAGTGCTTTTCCTGAGTGTAAACAAGAGCTTAGAAACAATTCTGTGGTGAAGGTAGACTATATTTTCTGTGTAGTCATTAAAAAAAGGAAAGGCATTCCTGAGGGTGACTAGCATCTTAATATGCTAGCACCTTCGAGAGATCACAAAGGTCTTATGATTGAGGGATCACACTGAGGTGCAGAAATGGGATCAGCTGTAATCTCTGCCACAGGGTTCTGATACAATCTTGAATAAGTCACTTAAGGTACATGTGTAGTAAGAAGTACCGAGTCATAACCGAGCTAACTTGAAAAGCACAATTTACGTATTTGTTAGGGACACAGTGCTAATTAGCTGCAACAGTGTTGCACTGTATAGCTATATCAGCTAACACCTGTGTACAGCACTACTTTGTGTTATGTGAATGCATCCAGCAATGACTTGTCATGAACCATGACTAAGGCCATTCTCCAAATGCATGCTCCTGCACCGCTTTTACAGTAGCAGTCACACTGACTACCTATCTCCCTTCTTCCTCATTTCTCCTCTGCTCCTCGGCATCCTTCCTCATCAGCTAATTTGTACCTAACTTCAATAACCTATTGTATTGAGGTTTGTGAGAGACTGAACTAAGAACTGTTTGTCTCAAAGACTGCCTGCTTATCAGGACGACTACAATGCCACAGAGATACCTGGCTTGTGAAAGCAGCTGAACTCCTGCAGCTGCTGAGACCTCTGGCTTGTGAAAGCATCCTGCCATCAAGCATGTACCCATATGCAAGAATGTGGGGACGGCAAATACCTGCAGTTGTCATGGAAATTGCAGCCTTCCAAGGGGCTGTCAAGACAAGCCCTGCGTGATCGCCCACCACAGAAGCACCTAGAGACTTGGACCCCCGGGAAGCTGTAGATCCATGGTGGTGACTATACTTGCAACTCTATCCCAACTGCTTGCTTGATTTCTGCCTTCTTTCCTTTTCTTCCATCCTATCCTATCGCTACTATTTTTCACTTCTGATAATAAAAACTGTTTCTAGTACACAGCATTTGACCTCATTTGTGTCTTAATCTTGCTCTTGGGATCACATCGAAACCTCCTCCGACATTGGATCAGGACCGGTTTGCATGGCAAGATTTTGGCAGCATGGGGGCTCCAGGGGTGGCTTCTGTGAGAAGCTGCTAGAAGCTTTGCCTATGTCTGACACAGCCAATGCCAGCCGGCTCCAAGAAAGGCCCACCGCTGGCCAAGGCCAAGCCATCAGTGACAGTGGTAGTGCCTCTGGGATAACAGATTTCAGAAGGGGAAAAAGTTGCTGTGGCACAGAAAATGCAGCTGGAGAGAGGAGTGAGAACATGTAAGAGAAACATCTCCGCAGACCCCCAGGTCGGTGAAGAAGGAGGGGGAGGAGGTGCTCCAGGTGCCGGAGCAGAGATTCCCCTGCAGCCCTTAGGGAAGACCACGGTGAGGCAGGCTGTGCCACTGCAGCCCAGGGAGGCCCACGCTGGAGCAGATCTCCACCTGCAGCCCGGGGAGGACC
>JAVKLA010000027.1:37220267-37235703 GCA_034782735.1 Sagittarius serpentarius | reverse complement strand
GACCTGTGGCCCGTGGAGAGAGGAGCCCAGGCCGGAGCAGGTTTGCTGTCAGGGCTTGTGACCCCGCGGGGGACCCGTGCTGGAGCAGTCTGTGCCTGAAGGACTGCAGCCCGTGGGAGGGACCACGCAGGAGCAGTTTGTGAAGAACTGCAGCCCGTGGGAAGGACCCACATTGGAGAAGTTCATGGAGAACTATCTCCTGTGGGAGGCACCCCAGGCTGGAGCAGGAGAAGAGTAAGGAGTCCTGACCCTGAGGAGGAAGGAGCAGCAGAGACAACATGTACTGAAGCCCAGCTTCCCAGGAAGCGGCCAGACATAGCCTGCTGATAGGAAGTAGATAATAAAATCTTTTGTTTTCCTTTGCTTTCATGTGCAAGATCTGCTTTTGTTTTATTAAATTGTCCTTATTTTGACCCACGAGTCTTTCATTATATTTTCTCTCCCTTGTCCAGCTGAAGAGGGGAGTGATAGAGCAGCTTTGGGGGGCATCTGGCATCCAGTCAGGGTCAACCCTCCACCCCTATCACTGACAGAGCACTGTACAGCAAGATGTAGACAGAATTGGTCGCTCTGTTCCTTAACTGTAACAGTGAGAACACACAGTCTTTCTTATTCTTCTCTCTTTCTGTCTTCTCTATCCTCATTGTAAATTGTTTGAACTGTAATTTCTACAAATTGGTTCTTATTATACGGACATCCCTGGGTCTAATCTGCAATGTAGCTGGTCTTCTGTGAGTGTAACAATGAAGTCAGACTAGAAAAGACATACAGAAGTGGATATAAAATGTCCAGTTTGGAAAAAGGTGGCAAATGTTTCTAGATGTGAAATAGCACCGATATATTTGTGAAATAGCACCGATATATTTTTGCTTGAAAGATTTGGTATTGGATACGTACCCAAATAAGGAATTTCATAAATCAGGGTTTTTTCCAGCAGTTTTTCCTATTCTTTACAAATGAATTACATCTCCTCAGCATTAGAAGGTATGCTATTACAAATCTACATATTGTCTAAGAATAGGAGATTATTTTTTGTTCATCACAGGTGCTCCAAGAAGTATGATGTGCATCTGAAATCTCTGCATAAGGAAGAAGAATAATCTTACCAAAGATTAGCTGAACAAAGCCAGGATAGATCACTCTGGACTTTCATACACCACCACGGTAGATGGTAGTTGCTTAAACTAGATATCTACATTTTCGATGGATAAGATCAGATGAGATGAATCTCATCCTGTGGTACAATATGTCAGACTAAGAATTAGTACTACAAAGATTAAGAAAAATTAATACTATATGAGTTAAACAGGATGATATCAATTTCTTTCATACTTCACTTCTGGAAACCCCATTTCTGTATAGGCAGTTTCTGTTAACCTCTTTATCTCCCACTCATTCTGTCCCACAAGAATCTAGCTGTCTTTCTTTCAGTCACTTTTTACTGTACTCCTTATTTTCTGTCTTCTTTTCCAAAAGAGGATCCTTCTTCTAGGTCATGCTAGTTTTGAGTGTACCACTGCCTGGTTTTCTCTCTTCATTCTCATTCCAGGCAGCAATCACTGGAGGGTTCCTTGAGCCACTTCTTTTTCTTCTTTTTTCCCCTCCCCCTGTTTTCTCCTATTTGATTCTTTTACTCCCTCTTTTTTTCTGACTGTATTCTAGCTTTTCTGCAGAGAAAATTCGTACCACCAAGCTTTAAGAGCTAGGGTAGGATTCAGCTACTTACTTACAGCTGTAAGAGTAGTTTAAGATAATAGGCTGTCTAGATAATCAAGACAAATAAACACCTTCAGAAGGTGAATTTTACCAACATTAATTTTCTCAATCTGCCATAGATGGGTAAATTCTACTCAGATATACTTCACTGTTAATAACAGGAACGTAGACCCTTAATTTTAAATAGATCCCTTATTTTTAGACAGCTTTCTGGAGGGTCAAACCAAATCTCACATGATTCCATAGGACTGAGGAAGAATACTGACAAACTGAGCCTTGGATCAAATTTGATAGAAATAAATCTACGAAGTTTGATTTGAGACAGGGAAAAAAAAGATAATTAGAGTAATTTTAAGAAAGGACTTTTTACCTTTGCAGGTGTCTAAACTCTAGTTTCACCGTAAGCACCTGGAAATTGACACCATAAATATCTTCAAAGGGCTGGCAGAGAATCAGCTGGTTTGGGTCACAATGGACTGAAATCAAATATATACAATGTTAATAGGATAGTGCAGAATTGGCAGCCACACAGCAGTGTGGAAACCACCTTGCCAGAGTCACCAACATTCCTTGACTTGTCTGTGTTATTTTAATGACTAAGCAGTAGACGCATCTGAGAATATAATTTGTGAGTGCCTGAATAAAAAACTAGCAGAACACCATCCCTGGACAAGACAAACCCAAGTCCCGTTTCCCACAGATACTACTTTTTCACAGATTTGACACCTGGGGTTCCTAATGGACAGTTTCCTTACACCATCAGAAAATCCAGAATGTTGTTCTACATCCGCAAGAAGGCCTAGGGCTTTTATGCCTTTTTTGTTTGGAAGATCTGTATGACTATGTAGCATGGCTTCCTCATAGAGCAAGAGAAATCTGGTACGGGAATTAATTCCCCTTTTTTATACAAAATTACATTGTCCTCTCCCTCAGAGAAAATATCAGAAATTTTGTATTATTCATTGTAAGCAAACATATTACTGGGATGCATATTTCTTCAATAACCACTTCACCTTTGTAAGAATGTCTGTCAAAGCTATGTGTTTTTCAAGGTATTTCCTTGAGCTATACCTCACAATTACAGCTCTAACAATATTAAGGAAATGAATTCCTGTGTAACTACAGCCATGCAGTTAATTGTAAATTAACCTCACAAGTTTTGGGGTTTATTGTCAGAAGGAAACACAGGAAGATTAATGTCTCTGATAGATGTACAGCAACTGAGCATTATGTTGATACCAGGGACACATATGGGAACATTTCATTTGGGAAAAGAGACATATGTGTGCATGTGTGTATGTGTGCATGTGTTTATATCTACATTGAAATGCTATGCCAATAGTTGAATACATTTTTACATTTCCAAGTACAGTTATGTATATATTAAAATATATAGTATATATTTGAATTAGCTACAGACTAGTCTAAATTTTAATTCTTCATAACCAGATATTTCTGTGTATTTCAAATTCCTTGAGTATATGGAAAATTAATGTAAGTAATAATAAATGATAGGAGCATCAACTTAGTAATTCAGAACATCCATGCCAATTATCTTATTACTATATTATTATATTACTTTAGTACATTATTGTCAATTACTGCAATTATATTACTGAGCAGAGCTGATATTGCTTAGAGGAATTTCAAAGAATTTAGTTTAACATAGCAACATTTATCATTAACACCTTAATAAGAAGTTTTACATCAGGATTAAAAAATACAGCTTTATATATAAAGTGCCTGAAGAAAACAATTAAATATTTAAGCATGCTCTTTCATGGTAAAGAATGTATGACGTTTTCAGAAGTGGGAGAGTAGAGTATTGCTGGAGGATTTGTTAATTATTCCAAAGAGTTTCTAATGTTTGTGACTCCTAGGTACTAGTTACTGGTGAAATTTAAAGTTTTTGAGGGCTGGCTTGTGCACATCCTTGGCACCCACACTCCACATTTAGCTAAGAGGAAAAGCAGGTACTTTTTGTCAGCTCCTGTGAGCTCAGAGTGGATATTTGCCTCTGAATCTGGTATTACCTCTTGTGGTTTTCTTCATGCTTCAGCTTTGCAGTGTTTTTGGCCACTGTTACTGAAGCAGGTAAGAGAAACTGATGTGTCCTCCTTATTCTTTACCAATCAAAGATTAATTCAGGCTGGAGGGCAGTGAAAATACTGCTACTAGAATGATCAGGAAAACAGACAACTTATTTTTTTGAAAGACACTAAAAGAAATTATTTATCCCATTTAGGAAAAGAAGAACAAGGGTGGGTACAGTTCAATTTCTTAGGAATTCTCCAGTAAGAAAAACACAAAGAACAAAAAAATCTCATTAGACAAATGCGTATAAACTGATCAGGATGAAATTTAAGATGGAATCTGGTAGATGGTTCACGACTAAGGTGAAACTTTAAGACAGCATTCTAACAGGAACAGAAGGAATGAAGAGACGGTAGGAGCAGGTTTGATCTGTAAAATAGATGATATGTAAATATTTGCTGCCATAGCAAAGAAATGAGCTTGGTATGGTCTACGGTCTCTAGATTTGCTTTCCTTCAGTTATACTAATGCAATGCTTTCAATTGCAGGGGATTTGTTTCTTATTTATAGCAACAATAGTTAAATTCACATGCAATATTCTTCTTGTGCTTGTACAAGCACAAGGAAAGATGCTGATGCACGCTGTCCTTCATCTTCCAACTTGCCTATCCAGCTATCAGGCTTCCTTCCCTGACACTTTTAGAAATAATATATTTCTATGTCTTGACCTGAGCAATTATGTAGAATACCTGGCCTGGCAAAGTACTAATGTTTAAACAATGGCACTTCCATAATTGCTGGAGAGTGAACAGGAAGTTTACATTTCCCATCTACTCACTTATAAATTAAACAAAATTCTAGAAGTTATGAAAAAAATATACCCATGAACCAAATATTTTTATTATTTTATGAAATAGAATTATTTTATGAAATAGAATTATTTTATTTTATAAAAGATAACTGCATATCTCAGCGTTTTTCCTCTAGCAATGCTGCCTTCTATGCTGGAATCAGGTATTGTACTTCTGCAGTGTAAGAATTTTTTAAAGCTAAGGGTTGTAATAACTGCTCAAGCTAGTGTGTTGGTAGCTGTTTCTTTGTCTTTTGCCAATGATGTTCCTAACTAAAGAATTTTGTGTAACACTAAGATGTAAATGTGAATTGACAAGAACATGAGAACATTTTGGAGACAGAAAAGCCAAAAGCTTGTTTTCCCATATTTAACTGAAATAGAGTACAGCTAGACAAGAAGAAATACACAAGTTAAAAAAAAAGCACCAAAAGCACACATTATAAAGACTGAGTACTTGAAAAAATAGCTGGAAGGAGAAACAACAGATAAATGAACAAAGGGTAAAGGAGGGAGAGAGGGCAAGATCTTGAAACCTTAGATCTTTAAAATCTTCATGGCAATCTAAGCTTTTCAGAGCTTGAGGTAAAGGAAAATTTGCACAGAATCTTTTGTTTTCCTTCGGCTGCAATCACGTTTGCATTTAGCCACAAAGTGTAGATGCATGTGGCCTGTAACCTGCACTGATCTACAGCATGTAATTCTGATGTACAGCCTCCAGCAACTACCCTGAGTAAACGTGTACATACAGATAACATGTGGGCTTTTAGCTGACATGACTGCAGTGGAGTTTTGTTCCTAAAAGAGAATGATAAAAAAGAAAAGGAAGGGAAATCTTTCAGTTGCTGAGTTCCGCTAATGTGAAATGTCAGAGAAGAATGAATTGTATCGTAACTCAATATAGTAAACTGTTTAAGCATAAGGATATGACATGAAGCACGCTCTGTTGGCCTTGTCCAACATACCGTTTAATCAGCCTTATCTGAATTCCTACTGGAAGCATAAATGCCTACCTTTTAAACTATGCAAATTAGATAAGATAAATTTATTATATCCACATTTATCCACAGACCCACAGACTGACTAAATGTGCCATTTATTTGATTTAGCTAAAAACAGAATTACTTCTCAGTCAATGAAAAAAGATTCGGTTCATAATTCTTTTCTAAATTTTTATTTACTTTTTGCTTAAGCTACAAATCGTTTTGACAAGCTTACCTAAAACTTCACAAAGAAATCAGTACCTCATCTTTAAAGTCATCTTATTCTCTTCTCCACTCTCAGTGTTTGGCCTTCTTGTAAAATGATTCACTCCTGGCAAGATTTCTCTGGGAACGCTAGTTCGCGACCTGTATTTGAGAACAGTAGTTCTCTGGCAATAGGCATAGATTGCTCAGTGCTTCTCTGCTCCTAAATTCAGGTCTTGCATTCTCTGAGGTTTCAAAGATACAGTATGCCATGTTTGGAGGGTCAAGCAGTGAGGTCCTAATATGTTACAATACTGAAAAACAGGCTGGAGCACAAAACAAATGAAACAGCTGTGGTTTTCAAGGAGCTATTGATTTTCCACTGAGCAGATGATTTGCCACTACATTTTGTTCTATGGTTTCCTTTAGCTAGTACATGTAGGTTATATTCACTGGTGGGTGAAACTTCAGAACAGGTTTTATTTTATCCAAACTGTTAATCCATCTTTCTACTAACAATAATCAAAACACATGCTGGATACCTCAGTATCACACAGTATGAAGATCTGGTAGAAATGTAGGATTTGCAGACTTCATGACACATACATTTAACAGCAAAGTGATACTCTTCTCCTTTCCAAAATATAATTTTGAAACTAAAATTATATTTAAAGTATTTGGACATGTATCAATCAGGTGGTTAATAAATAAAGAACTTTAAAAACAACAGAATTTCAGCAAATATTCGGGGTGCATTTCAGGCTTACAAACAGCAAAGTTGTTCTGTGTTCTTCCATTACAGATATTTTAGCCACTGGGTAAGATATTATAGGAACAATCAATTTTTTAATTAAGAAAATAAAAATACAAACTGTTTTTCTTTACTATATTAAGCTAGGACATGCTGCGTGTGGAAAGTAACACAAAAACAGTGCCTCAATGTTCTGCCTTATGAATATGAATTACAATTTCTTGGGCTTCTTGTTCTATATACCTACAATGACATGACTTAAAGAAGCCTATAGAAAGTATTTTTTTCTTAAGGAGAACACAGGGCAAGAAAAATACAAAACTCGCCTCTTCTTGGCTCAAAATATCTAAATTAAGTGGC
Organism: Sagittarius serpentarius; assembly: GCA_034782735.1. NCBI lineage: Eukaryota > Metazoa > Chordata > Aves > Accipitriformes > Sagittariidae > Sagittarius > Sagittarius serpentarius. The sequence goes on along the minus strand of JAVKLA010000027.1, from coordinate 37,228,805 downwards.
AGTTACTGTGGAAGAGGGATGAAAAAGAAAACCTTAGAAAAAGTCTTAAGAGGAAGAGGCATGAAGTAAATCAAAGCTGTTGATAATCCACATGATAAAATACTTGATTCCGCTGATCACAGAACATGCACACAGCAACCACCTCTAATCACTAAACATCACATTTAAAGAAACAGAGACAGTAGGAAAGTACTTATGTTTGACATACCACCTAAATCAGAAGCAACAGTAACTTTGATATTTTCCCATAATGATTTACTTCTGATTTTGAAAGAGGTTTTTGCTCTGGTCCCATCAATATTTAAGCATATAAAACATGTCCTTGTTCCTAGTTCTGAGATAATCTGTGTGTACAATTCCTACAGGTAAAACAAATTGAATTTTCTTTTTAATGGAGCAGCTGCCCCTCAAGAAAAGTCATTTTATATAAAACTTCTTTTTTTGTAAGCATATGTCAAATTTTGACAACATGATTTACAGGAAAAAAATTATATAAAGTTCATAGATTATATGGACAAAATAAAAATATTTTACTCCAATGTTATCAGAATTTTTCACTGCGATTTATTTTCCAATTCTGTTGATTTATACTATGCTACACTTAACACAATAAAGACATTTGAGATTTTGAAACAACATTAGAATACACTGTGATCTCTTCTGAAATATTTAAAGGTTTTTGCTGTGCTGCTAATGTAGACAAAAGACAAAGCAGAAAATACTTCAATTTTCTTAGATGAAATTAAAAGAAAAACTTATTTCAGGCCATTATTACTTTCCTCTATTAATTTCTCCTGTCCTTGACTTGGTATAACTCTCAGTTCCTCAGCTATAAACCCTCTTTTGGATTTAAGAGCCTAAATTAGACAACCAGACAATCAATCTTGTAAGACAAAATTTGATTCCATCTCCTACATCTGGTACATAACTTACTCTTCTTTTGCCCTTTGTGTTTTGTTTATTCCCCTTACGCCCATCATTTTTACGCACATGTTGGTTTTCCACTGTTGGTAACCTTCCTTCAGCCCTCCTGTTGCAGAGTTTGGTAGTCCAGACAGGTTAATCAAACCCTGATTATCCCAGTCCAACTGGGACTTGTTGGTATTTAGTCTTGAGAACTGCATGGGCTCCCTAGTCTTTGCCATGAGCTAATAGTACCCTTTTTGCTACAGAAAACATCTCAGTTTAGGTAGCTTTATGAAAGACAGCAGCAAGGATCTTAGGTATCTGAGAGATTTGTGGAGCCCATGAGGTTAGGCTGCAACCAAGTGGTAATTTTGAAAATGTTGATGTCTCATAGATGCTGAACAACGGAGCCTAAAGGATTTCAGTTCCAGGAGTGGAGTCCTGAGAATGCCATTTAAGTTGTTATTTTTTACAACTTAAAACCAGCAGAAAAAACAATTCTAAGGGAAAAAAAATTATACAAAATAAAAGTGGTTTTTCTTTCCATATTTTGTTTTCTTTGTTTTTTAGGTGAGTAAGTAAAAAAGTGTAGGTCATGTTATCTGTCTAATTTTCATACAAAATTAATTAGAATCTCTAGAGGTTTAACTCCTGTGCTTCCTTGCTTTTCAGCATGGTAATTAATTCAACGAAGAACTGTACAGAATTTAGATATACAATATCTGTGAACAGTTCAGCTATTGAATTCAAGACTCAAGGAATAATTCTATCTATCTTAGACCTGGGAATACCTATGATAGAAGGAAATACCAATTGCCTCATCAAAATTCAATTTGTCAGATGACAAAACTGTACAAATCACAGAAGGGTAACAAATAGGAAAGAGCAGTCATAGGTTATCGTGACCTTTGCTCCTTAGCCTTTGAGAGCCAAAACTGGTAACACATTTGGGGATTCATTGCTAATAATGTCTCTTCCAGTGAAGTGAGTGAGCTCTCCAGGTTGCTTCAGAACACTTAATATGAAGCAGGGATGTGACAGGGCTGAGCTGCCCTTTGTAATGTATTATTGAAAGTAAATAAGATACAGTAGTTGGAGATACGCAGAACATACAGGGACAGATAATGATCCGTCAGCCAGCTGCAGTCTGTGGAGGGAATGGGGACATCATTGATTGTTCCCTTGAATGTATGCACCGTGCTCAATAAGGATTTGGCCAGAGGTAGGAAAGAGAATGGATCTACTGTCAGTCCCTCTGAAGAGGCTTGAGAAGCACATACTCCTTGAGCAGTCCCTGCTGAAGGAACTGCCTGAAGGAGAATGTCTCAGGCAACCTTTAGAATTAATAAATCAAAGGCTTTGAAAATGCTGTCACTGGCCTTAGGGAATGTAACCCAAGACTTTTTTTCCCTGCAGCAAGAAGCAACCTATCTACCAAATAAAGTAAGAAGGTTGTCAGTCTCCAGACGTGTCTGCTTCAGCCAGACCTTCCCAACTATGCCTGTGGTTTGCTCAGTCATTCCCCTGTGTTGGTCCCTTACCTATTCATCATGTGCCTTAACTTTGTATTTGAACTTTGAATCTGAATGGGTTTTTTTCTTTTTTTTTACTGTTTCCTGAAGGAATGTTTTCTTACCACTTTATTGTTACAGATAAAGTACACAAACAAATGTTATATACATATATTCATAAGTGCTTCTTTTGTTTTGAAAAAAATGTTAATATATCCTGTATTAGCAATGGTTCAAAAACTAATTGTTTGTTCTTTTTGCATATTGCAATAAATCTTCAGTAAGACTAAGTGAAAATCCTTAATTGAAAAATATAACTGAAGTTACATTAAATGATCACAACAGTTGCAAACATAATTAAACTGAAACACTAGCATGCATAATATTGAATTCTTGATTGTTTGTAAAATATGTCAACAGTTTCTATAAATATGCAGATTTTGGACTGGCTTTGTAGCAGGCCCTTGCTAGTTTGCTCTCAGCATCACACAAGAAGAAAAACAGTTCTACACCTTTATATAACAGGTTATGAAATAAAATCAAGATATTACCAGTAATATTGTTAGTTTTATTTTTATTAACCTCACAGTTTCATAGAAAGTACACTATACTCAGTGATAACATCAGATTATATGAATTAATTACTGTTAGACCTCTACCCTGGACTTCTTCTGATGTCTTTACTTAAGCCAGAATTCATCATTTGGCAGTACAATGAATTTGACCAAGACAGTGTTATGTTGGTTCTCTGCAAGAAGTTGGCATATATAACGTAACACATATTGAGGTATTTCTGCATGGTGCATTTGTTACAATTTCAAAGACCAAAAAATACCCTTAGTTAAGATTAAGTTTAGTAGGTCGTACCTTGAGCCTATCTGTAATACCTAGTTCAGCTGAAAGAAAAGTTGCAGAGTATAAGGATAAGCAGAATTAAGAAATAAAAGTAATTTGGACAAGAAAGAGTTTCTGTATCTGTGTGGACTAAAATAAGACGATGTCTGTTGGGCCTTTACACTCACTAATGCAGCCCTACAAACTTCTGGAGGGTACAGGGGGCTTGAAATGTCTGGATACAAGCCAGGTTCAGTCTGGAAGAAATATAGCTTTATTCATGCAACCCTGCACGAAAATCCTCTCCAGACTGCAGTGGTTATGCAGCTATACTAGCTCTCATCTGCGCAAGCCTTGGAAACTCTACACTGTGCTCCACTGTATGGTCTAAATTTACCCTAAGCGTTTGACTACAGGGTACCTTCGCTTTCAGTACACTTCAAAGACAGAAGTTATGTATATAGTGCATATTGTGTCAGGGGCATTTACTGAAAAGGACAGAATTAGGCAGCAGTGCTTTTCAGATTTCACTGTGCTCATTTTCAGAAACCTGCATTTTAATGAACTGAACTTTTGTGGCACACTGTAAGATATCACCTAGAAACGGTAACTCTGTATTAATGAAGGACTAGTAGTTTTCATTTCCAGTTAATTTCTTTAGGGATTTTTGTTTGATTTGCTTTTTATTGAATTGAGACATTTTTCTTGTAGGATACAGCAGTTGTTTACATAGTTAACATTATTACCTAGGTTGAAGTTGAGGTACAGACAGAGCTAGGTAAAGGTTCTGAATGCAGTATGACTCCTGAATATTTTTTCCCTAACTTGAACACATAGGTATAAGAGAATATGTTATGCTTATGATAGAAATGAGCCAGAAACGGGCCCTTGCCACAAAGGCTAATGGCTGCGTTAGACGAAGTATTGCCAGCAGGTTGAGGAAGGTGATCCTTATCCTCTACTCAGCACTGGTGAGGCCACACTTGGAGTACTGGGTCCAGTTCTGGGCTCTTCAGTACGAGAGAAACGTGGACATACTGGAAAGAGTCCAGTGAAGAGCCACGAAGGTGATTAAGGGTCTGGAGCATCTCCCCTGTGAGGAAAGGCTGAGACAGCTGGGACTGTTGAGCCTGGAGGAGACAAGGCTGAGGGGAGGATCTTATCAATGTATACAAATACCTGAAGGGAGGATGCAGAGAGGATGGAGCCAGGTTCTTTTCAGTGGTACCCGGTGACAGGACAAGAGGCAACAGGCACAAACTGAAACACGGGAGGTCCTGTCTGAACATGAGAAACACTTTTTTACTGTGAGGGTGACTGAACACTGGCACAGGTCGCCCAGAGAGGTTATGGAGTCTCCCTCTTTTGCGATATTCAAAAGCTATCTGGACACGGTCCTGGGCAACTGGCTGTAGGTGGCCCTGCCTGAGCAAATGACCTCTAGAGGTCCTTTCCAAACTTAGCCATCCTGGGACTGTGAAATCTCTAGTCCTATTTCTGTTACTTACTCATATAGTGCAAAGAGTAAATGATCACGGTTATGTTTGCTATGATCCATTATCTCTCCAAGACTTTATTTCCACATTGTGTGTTTAGATGCAATGGAGCTTGCACCAGGTACTGCTTCTGGGCACACATAACTTATGCAGACAGCCAGTTACTGGAAGGCCTCGGCTCTGCTTTGCCAGGGGGTTCTCTGGATGGTGCCCCAATGAGTGACTTTCGACCAGTATATTGAATGCATTGCTGGCGCTCCTAAGTGTATACCGCAGGACTCCCATACGTAGACAAAAGGCAAATTCACCCCAAAAATCACCCCTCCCACTAATTTGCTAATGTAGAGCACCCACAGAGCTTAATCTGTATCCCAAAATAATGGCAGTGTTCAGAGTAAATGATGAATAAAAGTGAAGATACATCTGTTTATTTCTTTCTCCTTTTGCCCCTTCCTGAAAATGGAACCACGTTTGTCAACATTTCCAGTTTATTCTAATTTTATTTATTCTTATGACCCAGCAGGTCAACATCATTAAATTAATACCAGTGTATGAAGAGTTGCTCTTTGCTGTATGACACCCTCTGCTGCTCTGTAGTTTTATTACAGACAGGAGCATGTTACAAGTTAGCATAGGTCTTAGATACTACAGTATTCATCTAGACTTTTATGAGCTTAACCTAACGGGACTCCCTGCCTTTGCTGCAGCCTGACCTTCCCAGTTAGGCCTAGGTCTTACTCACTCAGTCCCTGTGTTGGTCCCCTACCTACAACCAGTTCCTCCACTCCTGTATGAATCACACGTGCCTCAGCTTTGCATTTGAACTTTTAGATGTTTCAGATTTCCAGTTACTTTGGACCTAGTTGCTGCTTTTTCAGAGGCAGAGAGTATCTCAGACCCATTCCAAATGGTAGCCCTGTACAACCCTTGATTTACATCCACAGTCTGGGAAAAGAGGAAAAGGCTCACTCTCTGGGGCTCCCTAGAACCCATGAGGAAATCCAGCTTGTGCGATGTGAACGAAAAGCAGCCAGGGAGCCAATTTTCTCCCACAAACCCCAATATTTAGGCTTGTGCTTACCTAATGAGTCTGAATCTTTTGTTCACTGCAATGTTAAAAATTTTCCCGAAGGAATAAAGAATGACGACAACACACTGAGGTAACTGTGTTGTGACAAGGATTAGTGGGCCAGTCAGTGACATGGACTGAATGTGCAGCATCAATCACTGCTGACCTTCAGAAGCACTGTATATCCAGAGGCCTGTGTCAAATGATCTGTTTTGGATACTTAATTTTATCTTACTCGGGAAATACATCAAATTTCAGTGGAATGCAAATAAAAAATTCTCTATTACTACAGTAGTTTTTAATAAGGTTTTTCAGCTCAATGAAATCATTCCAGGGAGATAAAGACACTCTGAAATCATAGGTCTGAGAAGTGTGACATCATCTGTGCTAGTCTGTGTGCTCCCTGCATACTCTGAGCACATCCATTCGCTTATCACACAAAAGTACTGGACTTTTAAGGTACACAGAGAGAGAAGTCCAAACCCCTAACATAAATAAATATTGGAACGAAACCCCCTTTCCAAAGGGCTTAGATACCTTCCAGTTTCCCTTGTCCTGCTGCGTTCTCCACCCTTATCTGTAGGAAGAAGCCTGTTCTGGAAGGGGGTTGCAGGAAAAATGCATCCCTTGAATTCTTGAAAAGGGCCAGCTTTGGTCTGTACCCAGAGAAAGCGAAAGTGCTACTGCATACCTCCCTAAGGTACATAATATTTTCAAATAGTAAGATTTTTGGTCGTTAAAAAAATATTTCTGCAATTCAGTCCCTCCTAGAACAGTGTAATCCATCTAATTTGTAAAACTACATCTGCACACAGCAAAAGCTCCAGCTTGTTCAAGGCTATCATTTTAAATTCCACTTTCTCAGAAAAATAGCGGTGCCATGCAAAAGCCGTTGGAGATCTGATCTCAGACAGTATTAGCTTAAGGTATGAGGAAGAATCTATTGACCTCTAAGAAAGCTGCTTATTTTTCTCTTCCCAAATTCCTGTATTTCAGGAACGTTTTACCTGGACTTAGAGTATTGAATCTATGCACTCTTAACTTCCAACACAATCCAAATAAGTGTATGGTTTCTTGACCACCAGACAACCTTCACAATGAAAGTACCGAGCCCTCTCTGTGGGACACTGGTGTGCCCCTGTCCCAGAGAGAGAGAGAGAGAGAGATCGACAACACAAATACAGCAAGACTGAGAAGGCTGAAGCGGCTGAAGGACAACCCTGATGGTTTATGTGCAGATGTACCCAGATGACCTAAACATGCAGAGGCGGCCATTCAGGATTCCACCAGCTGGAGTGACTAAACTAGCCCTTACGTCGCTGGGGTGCGTGGGGCTGGCTCTGCCCCTGCTCATGCCAGGTGTACGCCAGCTTTTTCCTTCTGACCCCATCTCAAGGACACTGAGGCAGCTTCTTGGCTAACCCAGCTCTGCTGCCGGAGCACACGGCACAGGTGGCCCGGGGCTTTTTCAGAGATCTAGGATCTGGTCAGAAAGTTTGACACCGGTGTTTGTTTGGTTTTTTTTTTCCTTTGTGGAGTAGAAACAAATGCTTAATTTACTTATGTAAATGACACAGAACTAACTTTTATGTAAAATGAAGAATAATTTCTAGAGAAAATGCCCAGGACAACTGTACCTAAAAATTCGTGAAGCTGAGGGCCACTTAGTTTGTCTATAGCCAATGTTATGAATATTGTAATAGCTGTAGACTTACTTGCTCACATTGGGGACTCACTGTACAAGCATTGTACAAGTATAGACAGGAAATAGTCACTGAGTAGAACAAATTTACTTTGGAAAAAATCTATCCTTTTTTTCAAGTTACAAAGCATCAGAAAAGTCTAAGAGGAAGATATAGTTAAGGGAGACGGCATGGTTTTAAGTAAAAACTGTTGTTGGCATGGGACGCATCAAGTCTGAGAACTCATTGGTGTTATTGTATCATCTACTGATTGTGCTGCTACTTCAGAAAACAATGCATGAAGGCTGGCTAAATTGTTTTTGAAATATCATCTTGGAGACCGTTTTCCTCTCTTAAGACCCCAAGTGGCAAAAGCAATTGAAGGTAAAATAACACAATCAAATAGATGTAATATAAAGGCAAATAGGCAGGAGAGCTGATAGTTTTCTCTCCAAAACAGCAGGAGATGGTAAAAGATTAGAGGAAAGAAAGAAAAAGAAGTGAACTAGAGGTGTAATAAAAAGTACTGAATCCAATGACAGAACTTGTAATTACAAATCATAGACCAGTGGGACAAAATCAAGGACCAATTTTCCAGAAACTAAGAAGTGAAACTGTTTTTTCTTTCATAAATGTTTTGTGACTTTGCAATATTCTTTTGTATAAGTAAAACATGAAGAAAAAATGAAATTGAGTGATTTTTCAAAAGTTTATACCTCATTCAGGACCATAGTTTCTGCTGCAAATTAGTGTGATGTATGCGACTGTCCAGGTTTAAGCCCAGACAGCAACTCAGCACCACACAGCCACTCAATCACTCCTCCCCAGTGGGATGGGGGAGAGAATAAGAAGGGTAAAAGTAAGAAAACTCGTGCATTGAGATAAAGACAGTTTAACAGGTAAAGCAAAAGCCACGCACTCAAGCAAAGCAAAACAAGGAATTCATTCATCACTTCCCATGGCCAGGCAGGTGTTCAGCCATCTCCAGGACAGCAGGGCTCCATCACGCTTAACGCTTACTTGGGAAGACAAAACACCAT
>JAVKLA010000027.1:37157882-37213396 GCA_034782735.1 Sagittarius serpentarius | reverse complement strand
TACAACTGGACTAAGAAAAAAAAAGAACTACTTCTGAATATGGGCTAGGACTCCTAACATGGGAAGGCATAGAAATCAGTCAGTTGCCAGTTTCCTATTTTCTTTCCTTGTTTTGAACCATTAAAAGACATTCTATCAATTTCAGTACTTAAAAAAGACAATAACTGATTGAAAGTCCTTTCTACCTGAGATATATTTCCAACAATTATTGATTATGATAAGAATTCCTAATCTCTACTGCTGTCTGTGAATCCCGGTTCAGCATAACATTTACATTCTCTGCTAGTTCACCATGAATTAAAAGGCAACTAAGTGATTGAAATACACAAGCACTTATCCACGAGAGGTTTCCCTTGATCAGTATTAAGGGTGGTATTTCTTAAGTAAGATTTAAGATCATCTTAGTGGGTAATAAATTCAAGTGGCTGTAAGAAAAGGCGACAAAAGGAGAGATTCTGTTTCTAGTATTGGATGGAATGCACTAGTGATACAACCTTGAGAAGAGTTAACATACTGGAAAACAAAGTATGCTGATAGTAATACTTCACTCTGAAGCTCTGACACAGCATTACACATTGCTTGTTTCAGCTCTGTGAGTACCTCAGGCATGCAGGAGAAATTATATTTCATGATATGGGCCCAAAATGCATTCCTAGTACACATTCCCTAGTACGTGCTCCAATTACTTACTGACATTTCTCAGCATGAGTGTAACAGAAAAGTGGTACAGTAATGAAACAAGGCTTTTATTAAAATCATTCAAATATGCATCTACTGTCATTGATGTAAATGAGATGAATAAGCTCAGGTGGAAATATTCAGGCTCAGTGCAATATTAAATATGAACATTAAAAATTTCTCTTTGTTGACATCCATCACTTTCAAACTAGTGCTGGCTTTTTTATTTTTTCCCCATCCTGGTCAGAAACACTTCATTAAGTTAGAGTTCATTGTAAATACATTTAAATTCATTCAAGGCAGAATTAGAAAGTCAAAACTATACAAATAGTACCTGAAAGTCAGGACATTTGAAAATCCCCATCACTTCCTCTTTCTGGTTTCTGGTAGACTGCTACAGACAGTTAGAAGTAGTCTTATATTCGCAGGCTCTGGTCCCCATAGAGGACTTCAACCACCCCAGTACCTGCTGGAGGGATAACAGAGCAGGCCATAAGTAATCAGGAGATTCTGGAGAGCATTGATGACGATTTCCTCACCCAGGAGATAGAGGAGATAATGCGGAAAGGTGCTCTGCTGGACCTTGCATTCATAAACAGAGAAGGGCTCTTTTGGGGTGTGAAGGTTGAAGGCAGCCTTGGCTGCAGTGACCATGAGAGTTGGGAGCTTAGAATCCGAAGATGAGGGAGCAGGGCAAAACCAGGACCACAGCACTGGACTTTAGGAGAGCAGGCTTTGGCCGCTTCAAAGATCTGCTTGGAAGAGTCCCATGGGAAAAGACCCTGGAGGGAAGAGGGACTCAAGAAATCTGGTTAGGTGATACAAGGATCACCTCCTCCAAGCTGCAGAGCAGTCCACCCCACCAGGTAGGAAGTGAGGCAAAAATGCCAGGACAAATGCCTGGCCAAACTCAAACACAAAAAGGAAGTATACCGAAGGTGGAAGCAGGGTCAGGTATCCTGGGATGAATACAAAGCCACTGTCAGAGCATGCAGGGATGAGGTTAGGGAAGCCAAAGCCCGACTGGAATTGAATCTGTCCAGAGAAGTGAAAGACAACAAGAAGACCTTCTATAAGTGCATAGGTGACAACAGGAAGACTTAAGGAAAATGTGTGTCCACTGAGGAACAGGGCAGGTGACCAGGTGACTCAGAACATGGAGAAGGCTGAGGTACTGGAACCCTTCTTTGCCTCATTCTTTACTAGCAAGCCTGGCCGTCAGGAATCCCAGGCCCCAGAGATGATGGAGAACGTCTGGAGTAAGGAGAATTTACCCATGGTGGAAGAGGATCAGGTCAGGGAATAGTTAAGCAAACTGCATATACATAAATCCATGGGTCCTGATGGGATCCCCCATGAATGCTGAGGGAGCTGGCTGATACAATTTCGAGGACATCCTACATAATCTTCGAATGACGATGGTGACTAGGAGAGGTGCCTGAAGACTGGAGAAAAGAAAATGTCACTCCTGTCTTCAAACAGGAAAGGAAGGAGGATGCAGGGAACTACAGGCCTCTCAGCCTCGCCTCAATCCCTTGGAAGGTTGTGGAGCACCTTTGCAGCTGCCAGTTTTGTGATGCTTTGGTGCTGAAGAAGTCGGTGGTGAACCAGAAATTTCCAGGCTAAAGAGGACACTACAATTTTTTTTACGTCTTTTCTTTCCCTGAGACACAGAATATCTTTCAGTGTGCTGTCACCACCAGTGTTCTGCCAATGTTGATATCTCCACTTTAATCTACTAATGACAGAGAACAGAATGTTTAGATGGAGAACAGAGAACAGATCTTCTCCTAGCACAGAATAGTTGAGGCTGGCAGGTAGCTCTGGAGATCACATAGTCCAGCCCCCTGCTCAAAGCAGGAGTGGCTAGAGCAAGTTGCTCAGGGCTATGTCCACATGGATTTTTAATATCTCCAAGAATAGAGACTCCACAGCCTTCTTGGGCAACCTGTTCCAATGTTGAACCACCCTAACAGTAAAAAAGATTTTGTCATGTTTAAGTGTAATTTCCTGTATTTCAGAAATCTAATTCCAGAGAAGGTACTTCAATGTATACAATTTGAAGACCTTGCCATAAGAGGAACTCAAGGCATCCTGAGTAATTTAAACATTAGGTCTGAGAATTGAATAAAATGAAGGGTTCATAGGTCATAAAACCTGTTGCTCACACCTGAAGCAAGACTATTTGAGGCCTCAGATACTTTTGTTTTGGAGTTTTTTTCCCTCTAGCATTCCCTCCTGCCCTGGTTCTATTGTTCTTTTTACCAGCTTCTTCCACAGACCAGCAAGAATAAATCCTCTTCTTGTTTGGAAGCTACAGCAGTGGCAGCACTGCCACTGACAGCTGGACACATCTGGTGCCCCTCTCACCACTGCCTTTACTAAAACTCTGTTCCTAATCCTGTGAAACTCTGGTTTTCATTCACTGGAGGAAGATGTCTACCTCTTTTAGCGAAAGAAGAGGTTTTAGAAGACAATGTTCAGCTGATTATCCACCATTATCCATCCCTAAATCCTTTGAAAATCCTCACCTTGTGAAGTGTTCCATATAATTTGTTCTTAGATAAGTGAATCATATGTGCCTACAGTGAAATATGCATTATTTTTTGCTTTACAAATCAATGCATGACACTGTGTTTGTGAAATGTAATATTTATTATTTGTCAGTCCCCAAACTTTGCACCATCTGAATACTTTACCAGTGAGTATAACATTTATACAAAAGGAATCACTAGAATAAAAAGAAATTCTGGGATCTCACCAGGAATAACATTCAGTAAGTGATAATTTCCTATTTACAATTATTTTTGAGAATTTAACAAATTTGTCATATTGTTTTTGTATTGCTTTAGTTTCATAATTAAATGTATATATATATATGAGCTTTGGAGATAATCCCATTGCAGCATCAGTGTTGAAATATAAAATAATCTACCTCTATTTAAATCTGGACAAACTATTGTTTAGTCAGGGTGACATGAGCAGTTTTTTGTCTCCTTTTCATATATGGCAATTACTGAAAGAAATATGAAACTTCTGTTTTCTCTACTTCAAGAATGAATAGCAAGAAGAGAATCAGTTCTGCCTCTATCTTTGGCACCCTTTCTTGTGTAAGAACAGCCTGGCTTTCATCCGTATTTTTAATACAGGTTGCAACAAAGCAGGACCTTGGCACCAGTTCTTTCCTCTCATAAATGCAGTCTGATTGCATCACAACCTTCAGGAAAAAAAAAATCCATTTCTTAATTAAACCAGCAAACAAACAAATCTTTCTCCTTTTCCTTCCTGACCTTGTAGTCCCTCCAACCCCCACTTCCTTTCCTCAATCAGGGAAGTAAAAGGTACTCTCATAAAAAATATTTAGGAGACAGAAAGCAACAGGATTAGAGCTTAAGGTCATTCATCAGTGTTAATTTTGAACTTCACAGCTATTTTGTGCCTCTTTTAAAAGATTCCTGAACTTCTATGTGTTAATCAGTTAATGTGTGGAAGCTTATTAGCAGGCATATTTCAGATCTCTATATAAGATGCAGACGGTGGACCAGATGCTATGGGCAGCCCTCGAGATCTGACAAGTACAAAGGTAGATTAAACAAAAGCAGGAGACAACATATACACAGAAGTTTAATTGCAGTCATTTAATTTCCAGTCCATTTTATCATGAGTCCACGTATGCTCTGAAGTACAAGCAATGACCCCAGTCCAGCAGAGAACTTAACCATCTGCTTAACTTTCAGCACTCAAGTTGGCACATTGACTTTAAAGAAAATACTAAAGTGCTTAAACTTAAACAGATGCTTGAGTACTTTGTGGATGAGTTCTATGGTGGTTTTAAGATGTCATAATTTCTGTGTGGTTGAGACTTGAACTGGCTTTTCCTTAGAAAATGGGTTTTGACATACACTATAGTCCACCAAAAAAAGGATTACATTATTTTCATATACCGTGTCCAGCCAGAGGACTATGTTGGCTGATGCTTACTGACTGTGGAAATACTTTCCCACCTTATTGCTCTTTTTTAGGTGTCTACATGTCCTTCTTGGACATGTTTTATGAAGGAGGGTAGACGTACCAATTTTTCAGATTTTGGCAAATTATTTGAGTTACCAGCGCTCAGTGAAAAGCAAGATATTCAGCAAAACTGTGATTCAAGCACAAATTAAGATACCTAAAACAGGTGAGTACCTCTGCAGTGAATGTCTAAAATCCTCTTGTTGCCAACGAAGATCTAGACAATACAGTCAAAAGAGCCTGGGAAGCAATTTTGCTCAACCTATTGGCTGTCCAGCTGTGTAGACCTCAAAGTGCAGTTGACTGCATTGTCTAAAGCCAGGATTTTTGGAAATTTAGCTTACTTACAGACCTTACATACACACACATAAATTTAAGGTTCTTCATCTCAAACTGAGTCTTACCTTTAAATTTAGTTGAGATGAATCCCAATCTAAATATCTGCATATAAACATAAAACTCAGTAATATACTCTGCCCACAGAAATTTAACTATTTACAGTGTCTAGAAATTGAAGCTAAGCAAGTTCAGTCCAATAATAAGACTTTTTATTTAAATTGTGAGATAATTAGCTACTAGCTATTAGCTACTTGACCTTGACAGGCTTGAGAAGTGGGCCTCTGCAAACTTCATGAACTTCAACAAGGCCAAGTCCAAGGTTCTACACATGAGTTGGGGCAATCCCAAGCACAAATACAGGCTGGGGGATGAGTGGATTGAGAGCAGCCCTGCAGAGAAGGACTTGGGGGTGTTGGTTGACGAGAAGCTCAATGTGACCCAGCAGTGGGCGTTTGCAGCCCAGAAAGCCAACTGTATCCTGGGCTGCATCAAAAGAAGTGTGACCAGCAGGTTGAGGGAGGTGATTCTGCCCCTCTACTCTGCTCTTGTGAGACCCCACCTAGAGTACTTCATCCAGCTCTGGGGCCCCCAACATAAGAAGGACAAGGACATGTTGGAGCAGGTTCAGTGGGCCACAAAGATGATCAGAGGGCTGGAGCAACTCTCCTACGAAGACAGGCTGAGAGAGTTGGGGTTGTTCAGCCTGGAGAAGAGATGGCTCTGGGGAGACCTAGCAGCCTTCCAGTGCCTGAAGGGGGCCTACAAGAAAGCCAGAGAGGGACTTTTTACAAGGGCATGTAGTGATAGGACAAGGAGTAATGGCTTTAAACTGGAAGAGGGCAGATTTAGAGTAGATGTAAGAAAGAAGTTCTTCACTGTGAGGGTGGTGAGGCACTGGAACAGGTTGCACAGAGAGGCTGTGGATGCCCCCTCCCTGGAAGTGCTCAAGGCCAGGCTGGATGGGGCTTTGAGCAACCTGGTCTAGTGGAAGGTGCCCCTGTCCATGGCAGGGGGGGTTGGAACTAGATGATCTTTAAGGTCCTTTCCAACCCCAAACATTCTATGAGTCTATGATAGACTAGCTTAGAGAGAGATCTAACTGTGCATCAGAGACAATACTAAAAAGTAGACTGGTTGTTTCTCTAGTTCACCCTATCAATTGAGAATGCTAATGCTAGTTTTTACTATAGGTTACATTTGGTATCCCTTCTGGTATCCTGTGCTGTATCACAGGATTCTCAGATTTGCCTCAGCAGAATTGAGAGACCAGAACTGACTTTTTAATGACCCATTACAAACCAGTTTGTAAAAGGGTGTTGCTTGTTTTGTCTGTTTTCTTATTCTCATTATTTTTTGAATATAAAATACAAGCTTTAAAATGCAGAGTTCTTGTAAAGAACAACCCATGCAAACTACAAGTATCTATTTCAAGCAATCCACCAAGTGCTCTCTCACAGCATTTGTGACAACAGGACTTTAATTTTAAGTACAGAACAGAGCTGTTAGTGCAGTTCCAAGACAGGAATGTCATTAAATGAGCAATAAATTGTGCAAGCTTCTTGCAGTCATATAATAAATCCAAGTGGTCAAAACCAACTCTGTTCCTACAGTTTTGTTCAGCTAGGTAGTATCCTGGTTTTTTTTTCCCTTCCGTTTTTCAGAGGTGATTGATGCTCTGAAGAAGGAGAATTGAGAAAGGCTATCACAATGACTGTCAGAACATTAGAAAGGTCAGAGTTGCATAGGTTATAGCAATCGCTTCCAGATTATATGGAACATTATAACTAATCCTAACGATTGTGTCAAGAACAAAAAATAGCACAACTTAAATAGCACAGCCTATGATAATGATACCTGTGTAACATTTTTCATGAATCCCATCCAGTAAGTATAGATTTTTTTCCAAGCTTTGTATTAGTTCATGCTTTTTCACTTTCCACAACAATCATTTTTTTCTATATTCTTATGCAAATAATGATCACTACAGATCACTACTGGCTTCTCTGACTTTGAGAAATAGGAATGGTCGTGTTCTTACCTCTGACAGTGTGTTAAGAAATAACTTGTGCTTTTCCACTGACAAATAAATGTTGTAACATTGCCTTCAAATTACGTGAGAAACTATAGAATCATAGAATAACGCAGGTTGGAAAGGGCCACTGGATCTCATCTGCTTCAAGCCCCCAGGTAGAGCAGGATCAACTTACATCAGGTTGCACAGAGCCTTGTACAGTTTGGTTTTGAATATCTTGAAGGCCTCTCTGGATGACGTGTTCCAGTGTTTCACCATCTTCATTGTAATTTTTTTCCCCCAGTACCTAATCAGAACTTTCCTTGTTGCAACTTGTTCCTGTTGCTTTCCATCATTTTACTTTATACCTTCAAAAATGTCTGTCTCTTCTCTACAGCCTCTCACTAACATAGCTGGAAACAACAATAAATCTCCACTGGCCTTCCCTTCTTGAAAATGAATGAACCCAGTCCTCTCAGGGTTTCCTTTGTGGCATGTGCCCAAGCTGCCTAATCATTTTGGTGGTCCCCCACTAAACAGGTTCCAATCTTTCAACATCTTCCACCTACAGCTTCAAAGGTGCTATGAAAGAGGATAATAATGTCTTCATACCCCCTACCTACAGCCAAGTGAGGAAACACAAATTATTTTCAGGATGTGATCAATTAAGTTCAGCATGTGATACCACTGAAACCTTGTTCTCCCACCCTTTCCTTTTAATCTGTCAAAGACTGATCCCCTGCCATGCACTAGCATGTGCCCTCATGCTCTACAGTGATCTACAGAGACAATTCATATGAAAAGCTCACTAGGAGCCACCAGGTCAGATACGGACAGTGGATAACTACCACATCCAATATCCAAAAGTTTGGTTCCCTGACTGAGGACAAAAAGAATCCAAATACGGAGCATTATAAAATGCGTTAATAGTTTGGCTCACATGCATACACTAGACTATGATTTTCACTCCCATTAAAACCTACTGCAAACTATCCCCTGCCTGGTAGATGGAATTAGGTCCCATTTTAATGATGATATATATTTATGCAAGAGTTGTATACACTAGGGACAATTCTATGCTGGTTCCTATATTTGGTACATATTTGCTTACATGAAGATACTACTAAAATGTATTCACAATACAGTGAGACACAAGATGAAGGATGATATTTTAGAATTGTATTTCTGCAGGACTTATATTACAACAATGAAAGTAAACAAAGTTTCATAAAAGCCTCAATATAACTGCTACTTCCTTTTAAAAACATATTTTCAGATACAAGGCATCTAGTCTGAAGAATTACTTTCTGCAAGGAAAGTAAGTTGTGTTATCTAACTCCTCAGAGTTCATACTCTCTGCTTGGCCTTTCTGGTAAACATTTATCCTAATCTTTTATGTTACTGCTCTTTATTTTTTTTCTCTCGATCTTTTCCTTTTTTCACTCTTATGGTCATATCTTAACCCTAGACTATCTGCTCCAGCTAAGCAATTTTTTACTATAGAAAAATATGCCTGCAACGAAAGGCAACCTAAACCTCTATTACTTTTTTCCAGTTACTCCCACTTATCTGAGAAGAGAAAGAGATGGTGGAGACAAACTGTCCCATAACATAGACACAAACATATGACCCAAAATAAATTAAAAGCAACTTATGCATTCCTTTATATAACCATTTTCAGTAGGGGAAAGAGGTAATAAAACACTCTGCTCTGGAGTTAGAATGTCAAACCGTGGTACTATTTGTGTGTGATAATTGAGACACAAGCTACAGGACATTTGGACCAAGCCCCAAATGGTAAAATAGTACCGAGCTTGAAGACTGATTTCACCAAGGGTCCCCGAGTCCAGGAATGCCAACTTTCCTGACAGATGTTACTTTGCTATTTAACCAAGAATTCATCCAGTGAGGAAAGGGTTTTGAGCTTTGATTTCACTCTATGCTGAAGTAGTGGCTACAACATCTACTTTGAATTTTGCAGAGCAGACAGTAAATTACAGCAGGAAACTGTCTAGTGCAACTTACCTACCATTTAGATATGTTTATTTTCTCTCACAGTTCATTTCACATCCTACTCCTGAGACAGAATTACTATATTCTGTCTCTAATCCAGAGCTGCCTGGACAGTTCTGATCTAAGGAATTTTTCTTTGGACTCTCCTAACTGAAGAACCCTCTATATTAGAAGTCTAGATATTATGAGAAGGGGTTGTTTTTTGGTGGGGTTTTTTTTTTCCATTTCTCATCCTCATAAAAATTGTGGTCACAAAGCCTGATCCATCCTGTGCTGTTTCCTGTTCTCATTACAATCTTTGTCAGTGAAATGAGACATCAGAGAATTTTAATACCCAGTACAATCTCTGAAAGACAGTAATATACTGTGTAACTCTGACCTTTCCAGTGTTCTATAATTTGATTGGCAGGAAGCCATTCTTGTTCTCTGTTACATTTCTGGCAATCTAAATCTCAAAAGAGAGGCTGTATGGCCAGCCAGTCAAAATGCAAAGTATGTCAGACGCAATGAGTAAGGCTCAGTAATATAATTTATAGATTACATTAGACACCACTGAGAAATGAAATTCTTGTCACCAGTCAGTTATTGTATGATAACAGTGTTGATAAACAGCCAAAAGAATAAAACAATTCACTTTTCTAAAAAAGGGGTCAAAAATGTTTTTTTCCTTCGGATACTGATGAAAAGGATGGTGTTACTAGGATCAATAAGGAGAGTGTAGTAATGCCCATATGGACAAAAGAGATATATAGCACAATATAATCCTTAACATTTTATAAATACTTTTCCAAACACCTTTGACTGCCATTTTGATACCTCTTTTTTTCTGGCATAAAAAGAAAGCAAGAAAAAAATAAACTGTTGTGTGAAAATGAATTGCAAAAGAAAGAAAAGTAACTATTCTCTTGCTAATGATTATTACAGGAAACAAAGCTAGTAAAGTCTAAAGTCTAAAGACTTTATATTCTCTGACAGCACATCAAAGTTGGTATCCAGAACTTAAAAGAATGAAAAACGGATAGAAATCTAGGTGTTTAAGAGCTTGACATCTAAGCCTGAGCCAGTTGCTCCCACGTCTCTTTCTAATCAAGGTAGCACTCACTTCAGCTCATCCTTACACAGATCAGATGCATTTCATTCTAAAGGTGCCTATTTCTATCCACTGATTACAAAACGAAGCCTAGAGTGACTATCAAGGGCTTAGATATTTGGCTTTCAGCAAGGTGGACTGACCTTGTCTGGCTGCCAGATGCCTACCCAGCTTCTGTCTCACCCCTCTCCTCAACAGGACAGGGGGGAAAATGAGTAAGCTAGTGGGTCAAGATAAATAAAGGAGATCACTTACTAATTAGCATCATGGGCAAAACAAACTTGACTTGGGGAAAATTAATTTAATTCATTGTCAATTAAAATAGATTTGTATATTGAGAAATAAAGACAAAAACTAAAACACCTTCCTCCCACTCCACCGTTCTGTCCAGTCTCAACTTCACTCCTACATTCCTAACTCCTCCATCTCCCTGCACCCTGAGCAGCGCAATGGTGATGGGAAGTAGGGGGCTGCAGTCAGTCCGTGACTGTTACTCCTTCCTCCTCACACTTTTCCCCTGCTCCAACGTGGGTCTTTCCTATGGGCTGCCACCCTTCAAGAACTGCTCCTGTCTGGGTCCTTTCCACAAGCTGCCATCCTTCAGGATAAACCTGATCCAGAGTGGGCTCTCCACCAGCCACAGTTCCTGTCAGGAGAACCTTCTCCAGCACGGGCTTTCCATGAGCTGCATCTTCTTTCATGAAATATCCACCTGTTCTGGCGCAGTTCCCTCCATGGTCTGCAGGGAGATACCTGCTCCACCGAAGTCTCCTCCACAAGCTGCAGGGGAACGTCTGCTTTGGCACCTGGAGCACCTCTGCCTCTCCTACTCTGACCTTGGTGTCTGCAGGACTGTTTCTCATACTCCCCCCCGCCCGCCCCATTCCTCTCTCTTACACTGCTGTGCAGTGTTTTGCCCTGTGTTTTTTCACTGATGGGTTCAGCCTTGTCACGTGGTGGATCTGTTGTAGAGATGGCTGGAACTGGCTGGAACTGGTTGCATCCAGCATGGTCAGCCCCTGGTCCCTTCTCACATTAACCTGGACACCCAATACAAAACAGCATAGATACACCGCTTCAAACTCCAGAAAGAAATGGCCCTGAGTTCTGGACACCCAGAATTTGTATCCATATCTGTGTTTTAAAGCGTAAGATGTGGGTCATCCACTCATCTGCAGGATAACTTCAGACTGTGGACATACTATAATGCATTATTGACTTAAAATATTGCTTTTCAAATAAGATATATAGCTCCACTAGTACATGTGCTTTTAATGTTGTTTATCAATATTAGTTGTCCTTTTAAGCTGTAGAAGAATCACATTAATCTTTTATGCAACTAGTTGTACCTACGGTAAAGACAATGATGCTTCCAGACTTCTTAGATACAAAAAGCTGGAAGGCAGATTTTCTTTGCTCATGACAAAATGTTAAAAGACAGTAAATATTCCCTTTCTCCTTCTCTTCTTCCCACATTTCAGTTAAGTTTGCACCATGTTTCACTGAAGAAGGATAGTTCTCTGTATACAACTGCAAGACACCCACTCCAAACGTCAATAACAAGAAAGGAGCCCAAAGCTCTATCCTTCTGTCCTGACAAGCATGCATGCTGTATCTCCTTGAGCAGTATTAATGAGCATAGCCCCAATGCCTACATGTTACTATTTATAGTAGTAGAATCTGACAATGGTAATGCTAGAGAAAGCTGAAAGCTGCCTGTCCTCTTGCCTTTGTTAAATGGGCAATGACATATCTCACCGATATCAGTGGAGCCACTTGTCAGCCTGGTTAAATGGAGAAAGCATTTAAAACAACACAGAGGTGGAAAGTGGCTGAAAAAAATTGAAGTCACTCTCCCAAACAAGAGTTCAATAAAACATCTGAGACCAAATTCAAAACAAGTTCCCTGGATCTGTATAAAATAGGTGGGAGCTGTATTACTTGTATTCTACCTGTGCAATGGTGTGTGCTTGTATGTGAAAGGATGCAAAAGGCAACAGGGAGTCAGAGGAAATGAAGGATTCATGGGGACCAAAACAACTGTAGACTAGTGCTTGTACTAACTGAAAAGGCTGGTTAGAAAACTGAGAAGGCACAAATTGTTTCCTCTGACTTGATAAGGCCATTTGTCTTGCTCATGAAAAACAAGACTGAACCCAAACTAACTAAGCTCCATCAGTAATTTTTCTTAGCAATGGAAACAACCTGTAAGCCCCAGAATATTGCCTACCTACTCAAGGAGAAAAAAAACAAACAAAAAAAACAACAAAAACCCCCAACCAAAAAAAAACCAAAAATCCACAAGAAGTTTATTTAGGTTAGTTAAAAAAGAACAAAATAGTATGCTATGTCCTTCCCCAAAATGATTTTGAATATGTCTTGTACAAATACAAAGATGTACACTTTCTTCAAAATGCTGCTTTCTCCATCGATAAGAATTTCTTGCTGCTGCAGTCACTGTTATATATTCTCTTTCTTCCCCCTCCACCCTGCAAATATATTTGCTATAAGCTAGGAAAAAAAAATCTTTCAGACATATCTTCAAAGAAAATTTGCCTTGGTGATAGTCTGGTAGGGGAAGAAGCTGTTTCTAACCAAAAATAGCTCAAAAATCTAAAATAATGTAATTAATCTGACTTTGAAATTAACATTATAATGAGACTGACTTAATCCTGATTTGCTTAAATTCATTTCATCATTTTAATCAGCTTGAAAACACTTTCTTGTTCTCTCCAACATACAAAATAAAAATCACAGATATTTCTGAAGCACTGAGAATTGCTACAGAATCTGCAAGAACATCCTTTTGAGTAATACGACCAGTATAAGTCATATTCCTCATAAAAGGGAGATCTTCACCTACTGGATTTATAAAATATTGTTAAATGGTACTTAATGGGAGTTGGATGAAAGAGCACAATGCTGTAACTCTGTTTCTTTTGCTACATGCAAAACCAAAATTGCAAACAATCAGTGAAATGACACAGCAGGAAAAAAACATGCAAATGCAAAATTAACCAATGTAAAAATTGTAGCTGTGTGCTTCTGATTTTGACCATTTTTCTTTTGCTTTACCCTGCTGCATTAAGTTTGTTTTTTATATCTAGTATGGAAAGACCACATAAAGAATCTCCTCACCTTTGACACTTTCAACTTCTTCACCCCCACAATTTTCTCTATGTCACGTAGTAGCTCTTACTCATGGCTCCGGCAAATTCTGTGTTAGTGAAACCGTGGGGTACAACAGGAACATGACAGTATGTCTGTGCCGAAAGGCTCTGTGGCCAATCAAAGTGAGGTAAATGATAGAAAACACCAAAGGATATAAGAATTTAATCAGGAATTAACAATCTGGATAACAAGGACTTGCCATTTCCTAAATTAAAAGTATTCAACCAGAGAAGACTTTAAGGACTAGGAAAGGAAAGAGTCAGTAGCAGCTCTCAACTTGTTTAACAGAAGACAGATTAACAAACCTGTCTCAGAATCTGGGGTTTAAGATTTTTCTTATTTCCATTTAAAGTATGATGACTGTTATTAAAAGCATAGGAGATGTTTCTTCTTTTCCTTTGTCTTTTCCCCCTTTCTTTTCTTCTTTTGTCTGATACTTTCTTTTCACTGCTATCACTGTGATGGGCTTAGAGTGAGACAAATGGGAAAAATCTCCTTTTTTCTTCATTAATAAGGGATAAGGTGTTTAAGACTAAAGCATGGGAAATGCCATGTTATATGAGGTGTCTGATAGCTATTAGATAACTCCTTATTTTTATCTGTTGTTCAGTAATTAAATAGTTTAGATTATTTTGTCTTCTTGGCCTCTGCCCCATTTACACAGGAGATGCTTATTAGGTTGCCAGTTAAATATACTTGTTGGCTTTTACTTACAACTGGTATAGTTACATTTATTTAAAAGTTCACTATATTTCTTCTGTACTATCTATGTATTTCAATACTGAGAGCAAGAAACCATCTTCTTTATCAGTTTCTAGAGGGAAATGCCTGAAAGATCACACTGCTGTAGAATGCAATAAAAGAATCTGAAAAATCTTTTATGATGGAGGTGTAGTGGTATGAATGGAGTCATCATACATCTTTATGTCAGAACATCTGCACTCTTCACTGACACAAAGACCTCTGCATTAGCTGAGGGCCCTTTACCCAATGTAGCCATTTGAATTCATTCTTTGATCCTTGAAAAAACTCAGTTTTGACATATTAATGCTATTCTGGCTCCAGGAGAATATTACAAACAAAACCTTTTGTTTTGCAAAAAAAAGGTATTATGACACTGGCCTAGGGACAAGAGAAAAATGATCTATTTTCTGTGATTTTTTACAGATTGAATTAGACAGTGAATATACTATTTTTTTAAGAAAGAGAGTTATTACTGGAAATATAAAAAGATTAGGAAAAAAATGTGTAATCCATCTATAACCTTCTTCTAAGGCGTTCAGGTAACCTTTTAAGGTCTGAGTCAGTTGGGAAAGTATTTTGTAGGATGAAAAACGCCTTGATATTTGTAAATTCTGCAAAGATATCAACTGTCAAATCAACAGTCTACTTGAAAAAGAAAAAAAAGATCCCAAAAGTTTCTGGGATACTTTCATACAGTGATCAGCTCCTCAAGATAAATTTTGGAAAATTTATATCATGCATCTCATCTCATCTCATCTCTGAGTATTTTAAGCTTATAGGTCTCACAGGTTCATTTAGGAGTAAGAAAGCCCATAAAAGTTAGGCTTTTATGTGTCTTATCAAGGATATGACAGCATATAATATTAGTACTGAAATTTAATGCCAATATGAAAGGAGGCCAACAAAGCTACATTTAACTGAAGAAATCTGAAGAAAGTCAGGGAGAAAAACTGAATTTAGAGACAAGTCAAGCAGAGCACAGTAAACCACTTGCACCTCTGAGGGAGTGCCTCTTCTTGAGATATTGACAAACGCAGAAAACCCTTCAGAAAACCAGGCTTTTACCTGGAATGAAGGAGCTCAACATCACACAAGGTTGTTTGGATCAAAACCTTTAGGAGATCTGAGTTATTTCATGCTGTTTCAAGGAAATGTATTCTGTTTCCATGCTACTTAATTGTTTTCTTTCTCCGCAGACACTTCTGCTTTGCTATTTTGTAATACAAGTTAAACTCAACAGAGAAATCAGTGAAATTAAAAAATAAGTAAAGCACCAAACAAGACAAAGTATGAAACACACTGGATGCTCTGTGTGGTTCTTACCCTCCACAGAAACTGTGTTGGACTTGGAGATCCTGTCAAATGGAAAAAAATTCATCATAGTATGTAGTCACACAGTCTAGCACTTTACAACTGTCCGGTTAACATATCCAGTTTTAAATGATGTAGATCGTTTTATACAGTTTCCCACATTTTGTTTTTATAACATTAAACTACTTTTAATTGTATAACCGGATGGAAGACAGAAAGGAAAACTAAAAAATTTTAAAAAAAAAGAGAGAGAGAGAGAGAAGGGGAAAAGGGATCAAGACCACAATCTAAAACAATAAAGGTAAGAAAATCAGGAAGAGAAAAATTAAAAATACTTTTTGGGACTGATTCTAATTTTCCTCAAGTCAGTCATAAACCTGAGAATGAACTTAGCAGGAATCAGATCAGACCCTAAATCAGGTAACTGACTGGTTCTGAGGTCACTGGGATTTTTTTAGGTTTCGGTAGGCACTAACAGGCTACCAACCTTGGGCAGTGAAATTGCTGTAGCTCCATATGTTTCAAAAAACTCAAAACTACTTACTGTCCTCTGAGGATTTGACCTATTGTTTAGAAATTCCACAGTTACAGAATTAAAGATGATGGAAAAACAAACAGAAAAACCTGAATCACCCTGAGTTGCCACTATGTCACTGAGCTGTCACTTTGAAAATCCCAGGCAGAGCGAGACAAACAAGCTTAGTGAGGGATCCCAGTGGAGCACTCTCCCTAGCAACAATAATCATATAAAATGAGTTTCTGCATCCTCTTCTTGTTCATGTAGCTATCCCTGGTTTAGAAACATGCAAATATTACAGTCAGAGTAATTTTTGAGTCAATTGATGTTGGTAAAGGTGCAAATGAGAAAATAAGTTAGACAATACTGTGTTTTTTGGTAGATCATACTTTGAAAAAAAAAATCATGCCACTCTGCACATTGGAATTGTCTGTATTTTTTAATAGTGCCATCATAGTAATTTATATTTTTATATTCTGTTACAAGCTTTAAAGATCAGAAAATTTATATCTTTTGTTATGTGTATTTAGGGGCATATTCAGGTTATGCTTCTGACTAGCTGAGGTCCCACCTATGCTTCTTATACACAGTTTATTTTTCCTGTTATTACAGGGATAAGTTCTTATGGCTTTTATTTCTTTCAATTTAATCAACACTAAAATATAAATAAATGCGCTTTTAGTTGTATCTTAATTCAGGCTGATTTGGAGTACTCTAGATCTTACAGTCAGTGTATGTATGGTAAGGAGAACCCCTTTCATCCAAAGCGGCTGAAAGTGATTAGTAGCAAAAATTGAATGGAAAAATATCAGATATGGTAAGAGTATGAAAATGAGTCCATTCCAGAATGCAGTAACTGAGAATTTACTTTCAGTAAAAGGCTGTTTCTCTTATTCAAATTCTTGGTCTATTTGTTATCCAAAACATGCAGGAGTAAGTTCTACAAAGTCACCTTGCATTATGTGAAAAAAACTAATAATTTTCTTTAAAACTTACATTTGGTAATTCAATTCACTGCCCTTATTTTTTATAAGAAAAGGTATAATTCCCTACTTGCATCTGCATGTCATTCATGATTTTATATTGAGCACATTTTTTCAAGTTTAAAAACTTACTTGGTCTTCTATGCCTCTGATCTCTTGCAGCCTACCCCAGAACAGTTTTTGCTTCCACTATTGCTTCATCTTCTTGAAATGGTTTGATCTGAACTGTGAACAATGTTCAAGCAACACCATGGATTTATGTACTGGCACAATTACATTTTCTGTTTTGTTTTAATTTCCATTCCTCATATTTCTTAGCTGATCTTTTTTTTTCACATATTGAGAGACTTTATCTCCTTTTTGAGAGATCCATGTCGTTCCTGCTACATTCAGGAAAGTACGCATTGCACAGCATACCTAAAGCATGAGTAGCTTTCCAGAGTAGCAGCTTATTCTCACATCATAACACTCAAGTCCCAGTAACATCTGTTGTACACACTGGGGTTCACTCGGCTGTGGTTTCTTCATGAGGTTTTGTAATGACCTGTGATCTCTCTGCACAAATATCCTGTGC
Organism: Sagittarius serpentarius; assembly: GCA_034782735.1. Lineage (NCBI taxonomy): Eukaryota > Metazoa > Chordata > Aves > Accipitriformes > Sagittariidae > Sagittarius > Sagittarius serpentarius. The sequence goes on along the minus strand of JAVKLA010000027.1, from coordinate 37,195,954 downwards.
CCAAAGTTAAGGAAAGCAGAATTATTCCATTTTGAAGAATGCAACCAGGAGCTACTTTCCTGAACATTATCTGTCCTTGCTTGTATCTAGAAAATGCTACCATCTTTATTTTGCTAAGTGCTGCTCTTCAAAGTCCTTAAAAACCAGTATAGTATGATTACATTGTAGGCTACTACACTGCATTATAGTACTTCAGGATCAGTGACTCACATATGTATTTCATTACTTCATTAAATATTGGTTCCTGATTTCCAGTTATTCCTGTGCTGCATCCTTTTTGTGTTAACTTGAATATTGTCAGGCTTTTGATTGATTTTTGTAAAGTAAATTGGTGGGTTTGATATATTTGTAAGGGCTTTCTGTCTCTCAGTACCTTAAGAGAGTTTTCAGAATCAAAAGCTATCTGAAGAAGAAGACAGTAGGTCTTTTCAGCTTCAGTCTGACCTAAAATGCTTTCTGAAAAGCTGCTTAATACAGTTGCATCTCCATACCATTGTTATGGATTGCTTCTTCTTTAATTTCTTTAAGTAAGGATATCATCTGTTATGAACAAGATGCTTGTACTTCCCTTCAAAGCCTAGTTTACTTTATGTCAGTAATGACTTGCAGGCTCTGTTCGTACCCAAAGCCCTTTGTACCCAAAAATACTTGCCAAGAGGCATGTGAAACATTGCCAGCCTGTTCCAATGACACTGATACTTTGCATGTAAAAACACATACAGTCAGCAGTTTAATCTGGTAAATCATGTAGAGTGTCCTCAATAGCTGGCAAAGATTAGTAGTTCTTTTTCACTGTTTTTTATGAACTGACCTGAACATTTTCTCACAGTACTAAATTTCTGGTTTTATCTATGCTAGTTGCAGTAGGGTTCTTGAAGTATTTTTATTTTTTGCAGGTTTTTCAGTTCCTTTTGCATGATAAAAATCTTCATTTTGGATATGCCATTAAGCATGTGGATACTTTATATCTTGCTATAATTCTGTCTACAATCCCTAATGAGTGTTTTCCTTCCTTTCCCATTCTGAGGATACCTTTGAATTATCCTCTGGTCATATCTATATATTGCACTGCTTTGTTGCCCAGCAATTACATCACAGAGTAAAACATTCTTGTGTGTGTTTCCTACTGGACATCTTATATTTGCCCACTGTCCTCACTATTAGAGTCATTATGAGACATCACAAACATTTTTCCTCCATTTGGTCTAAATTAATATCGCTATTTTGCAGCATTGCTTGGATTAGAAGTATAACTGAATTAGCCACCAATCTGATAGCCTAGCTGCAAATACAGCATTTGAGTGGTCTTTGGAATATGTGTTCATTAAGGATCTGTGGATATGCTCTTTATAGGCTATAATCTCTTCTCCACTGGAGCTCTGAATCTATTCAGGCAACACCTGGACTGTGGATGGTTTAGTGGACACAGATAAGGCTGAGGTCACTAAATATCTCCTTTGCCTCAGTCTTCACCAATGGGGTCTCTAAGGCCCCTGTGATCAGTGAAAGGGTTCAAGGTTGAGAACTAGCAGCAGTGGGTAAGGGCTCAGTCAGGGATTACTTGGGAGAGCTCAACCTATATAAGTACCTGGAAATCAACAGGCTGCATCCAGTCGTGCTGGGAGATCTGGGGCCTCTTATCTTTGACAGGTCATGGAGGTGGAGGAAGAATTCCCAGTAACTGGAGAAATGCAAATATTGCACCCATCTTCCAAAAAGGCCAAAAGAACAATCAAGGGATTACAGGCCAGGCAGCCTCAGTTTGCTCCCTGTGGAAATCATAAAGCAAGTCATGTTGGAACAAATTTATGGCCATATAAAGAAGATGACTGGGATTTCTAAAGGCTAAATCATACCTGACCAACCTGGTTGCCTCCTATGATAAAATAACCAAGTCTACAGGTGGAGGGAGAGCATTGGTTGTCATCTACTTCGACCAGCAAGGCTTTCAACATTGTTTCCCACAATATTCTTGAATCCAGTTTGGGACATTATGGGCTTGATGGGTGGACAGCTAGATAGGTAAATAACTGGTTGCATGTTCAGGCTCAGAAGTTAATGGTTAATGTGTCATACCCTGCCTCAAGGTAGGTAACATGCAGAATAACACAAGGGTCTATCCTGGATCATGTCTTGTTTGGCATCATTATCAATGAACAGGAGTTCAACTCATCAGTTTTGCAGATGATACCAAACGGGGGGGGAACATTTAATACCACTCAAGGCAGGGCTGCCGTCCAGAGAGACCTGGAGGAACAGGCCAACAGAAATCTCATAAAATTCAACAAAGACAAACGTAAAGTCTTGTACCTGGGAAAAAACAAGCCCTCGCAACACAGTTTGGGCACTAATTGGCTGGAGAGCAGCACTGCCGAAATGACCTGGGGGTCTTGGCTGGCAGCAGGACGATCATGAGTCAGCAGTGTGCCCTGACAGGAAAGGCAGCCATTGCATCCTGGGCTGTATTGGCAGGAGCATTCATGATAGATTATGCCCCTCTGCTTAGCATAGACCAAGTCTGGAATACTTCATCCAGTTCTGGACCTACTGCATGGGCAACACTGCAGCAAATTCAGCAAAGAGGCAGTGAGATGGTGGGGAGTTACAGCTTTGCCCTGTGAGGAAAGGCTGAAGGACTGGGACTTGTTCAACCTGGGGAAGACTTGGCTTCAGGGGACCCTTCCCGTATTAATGAGGAGGTTATCAATAAGACAGTTAGCTTCCTGAGGTCCCCTCCAACCTGAATTTTCCTGTGATCTTATGAAACTCATGAAGTAGTTGCAACACTAAGACACGAGATTAGTTTCATCTTAGCTAGTGATTGGACTGTTGCTTTTTCTCAGTCTGTTGTATCTACTCTTACACCATAGACACTGGACAGAAAGCTCATGTTCTTTGTCCTTTCTCTGGTTTTCTTTTGCCTAAACCTGCATATAATGCTGCAGTAGTAACATTTGTTTGAGTCTTCCCTTGAACAAATCTGCTGCCTTTACAAGTTGAGTGACTCTCTGTGGAGCCTTCACATGATCTATCTTTAGAGCCTCTATTCTACTTCAGTAATTGCCCACAATCATACCTTTAGGTTTAGTTCCCTATCTGTATCTTTTTGCTCCATTATCAGGTGTTCCTTTTTTTCCCCTACCTTCTAAATATATTCTTTTCCTTTCTGTGGGTCCTGGTAGTCTGAGTGCTACCACTACTTCTCGTTAATCACACATGATTCCATGGATACATCCACAAGACATAAGCTAGCTCCAAATATTCAGTTATCCCTACATGAAATAATGTAGCAGCTGTGGAAGTAGTAGTTCAGATTATCACTTATCCCAAGCCAGTTGCCTGGTTTCTCAGCAAGATTACTGATTAGTCAGTTAAAGTAAAGCACTGCACTGACTCAGCTGTAGCATACATAGTTATGGAACTAGCTCATGTATAACTCATTTAAATGTCTCTGAATAGCAGTATATTACCTGGTGCAGATATTACCTACATTTCTAAAACTAAACAGATTTTATTTAAAACAAACAAAAAAAACTCTTAAGGAGAGAGTGTAAATCATGTAAATAACATCCAAGCCACAGTAGACGGTATAGATAGTTTTAGAAAAGTAAAGCAAGAAGTTAAATAACCATACACTTTCATTCATTTTAAAGAAATATCAGCATATCACTTGGGGCCAAGAAGAATGAACCTCTTTGTCCTCATTTGAACATGAGCTTTCATTAGACATATGTGTGGAATTTTAAAAAATCATATTATGTAAATCACATCAATAAAAATATATTAGGATAGATCGCTATTCAATAAGAAAAGTATTTAAAAATATGCTCCATTCTGTCCCCTATTCTATGCCTTCATTCCCATGTTAGACCCATTTTACTGTTTTCCAATGAATTCACAAATCTTGAATATTGAATTGAAACAATAAGCAGAGTCAGGTATACAAAATGTAGAAATTGCAGTATACAGTAATTCAAAATAGATAACTCACAGTAGGGGGTCTTTGTTTTTTGTTTCCTCAGGACTACCATCACTTTTTTTCCAAGGAATGGCTTAAATGTAACAGAATAGTAAGAAATTTTCCAAAATGTACAGTACTTAATTAAAAGCAGGCAACTCCTGCAGCATTTAGGCTGGGAGTCAGTATGATTCCATGTTCCAATTTCAGCCATGGCACTGACTGACTTTGGACAACTTTGCTGACTTTTTCTCCTTGTTCCTTATTCAGCTCAGCTGCACAGCTGAGTAAAAAGCAAGTCACAGTGACAGCCAGCTGCTGTGCCTAACCCATACTCTCTGAGGAAATAAATTGAAAAGGAATAGGGAGGGAACAGAACACACTAAACCACCTACCATTTCAAAACAGACAATTGCAGGCAGCAAAGAAGTGTCTAAATAATGTGCACAGTCTGGAAGTCCTTCATGAGCATCACCAAGATTTTTCTCTTTGAACAGGTTTTTACTCTCAAGAAAAAACACTGTTGCTGACATTTTCTTGTGAGTTGACAAAGCACTGTTTAATACCTGGCACTTGGATTCTACCTTCTGTACATCCTGTTTTCTGCTCATGATAATAAACGTATTTTATTTAAAACTGTATCAGGGCAACGTTAAACACTGCTAGTGCTCGGCAGTCTATGTGTAGTCAATGAGCTATAAGCAGTAAAAGTTTGAAACAATGTAGAATCTTGCTAAAGTTCCCACTGTCTCTCTAATCAGAATGGCTTTAAACACTGTGAGTGAGAGGAGTTTCAGTGCTTCAGCACTGAGCAATGTCAGGATGGAGACACACTGGCAGTATGGAGAGCACGGTACTGCTGATATCCCTTTTATAGCAGACACCATTTCAACTTTGGTAACATATTCGTCATCAGATTGGCCGTGTGAACAGTGATAGCTTGTGTGTTTGCCAATGGGATTAATACCACCTATTCTGGGTTTTGTGCAGAATGAGGAGGAAGTGTAGCCTGCTGTTGCAGATATTGTGAATACATATGACTTCAAGAAAATAAATAAATTTAGAGTTAAGTGCCTAAAATTACATAACAGAATTAGTGGTTAATAAATTACTACATAGTGGGCTGTTGTGTTGCTCCAAGAGAAGGTAAAATCCCTAAATTTGTTTAAAAAAAGCAAGAAATCTGGGTTTTTTTTGTGTTTTACCTGGTACAGTTTATTTCCCAGTCCATCATGAGTCTGTTTAGTAAACAGGACAAGCATAAGGTGCCCATGAATGAAAGGCAATAGGCAGTCTCTCTCATAGTGTGCCTTGCAAATGTTCACAGATTTCACGCTCCTCTTAGTCTTTAGCTTAGTCACCAATGACAGGTCACAACTGTAAGGATAGCTTTACTTCAGCTTGGTCCCTAGATCAATTCTTAATTTGTTTTCACTGCCATGGGTGCTAGCAGTGTAATTCTGGGTCTGTGCCACAACCACAAAATGTTTTCAAAGTAGTTTTTGGAGTAACTGAAGCTATGTAACACAGTTCCCCTTTATCTCAACCTGCTTTGTAGCACTAAACATAATTGTGAACAGTTTATTGCAGAATTGTTAACCTTACACACTTAAGACAGCAGAAGACAACACACTGCTGTGAGGCATCTTGCCAGAGACTGGTGATTTAAATGCTGTGATGTCAACACATTTTAAAGCACATGGTTTAAGTGCCATTGTTATCTAACCCTTATTTATATCTTATAACTGGCAAACACTGACGTACAGAACAGAACTCTGTACCATGCAGATACAGCTGAAAATATAACACAGCCCAAGTATTGTCATTTCAGAATGAGGTATAAACCTGATTTATTAAATGTACTCTGTCAATGTTACACCAGGGATGGAGTGGTTACAGAACCCTTTACATTGTAAGAATGTATAATTATGATTCCTCCTTAAGAAGAAAGAGGATTTTTTCCAAAACACTTAGTATTTTTCAACATGCTGGGCTGTGTAGAACTGATAATGAGTTGAAAATTAGGACTGTCAGCAGTACATTTTACAAATGAGAATATAAACTAGTCAGATCCAGAAGCTATAACGAACTTTTTGTTTGGATTCTTCTGGGAGGGAAAAGGGCTGAGCTGGGTGGTTTGAGCTTGGGGTTTTGTTCCCTTGTTTGGGAGGCGGGGCAAGAAAGAGAAGCTCATGGGGGGAAGGGAATCAACCAGTTCATCACAGCTTTAGAAATCATCCCTAGAAGTACTGTGACAGAAATAAAAATATGCTTTACCATTGTCTTGCAGTTTAAACTACTATAATAAACATAAATATTCAATAGACAAAAATCTAAAACCCTGCATCAGTACAAATTCCCAGTGAACTCAATGGTAATTTTGCCTGTGTGAGGACGGAGTATGACATACACCTCTCTGAAGGAGGCCAACACAAAGTTTATGCAGAACTAAAATTTGTCATATATTCTGTTTTGAAGGCTTATGTCTGATTTAGGTGATGGATTCTTTTTAAAATGTCAACTCAAAACCTGCAGGATTTTCTCAGAAATTATAGTTACCTCTCATCATAGTAATCATCACCTTTTTTAAGGTTTTTAGTTAGTATTGCATGCATTGCATCACATATGTCTCACTTTACTGGTGATAGCAGTCTCCTTAGACATAACTGGCTAATTTAGCATTTAAATAACTTAGGCTATGTTAATGTAAAACAGGTAGGAGAACACTAATTTTGATAGGATAGTTATATGAATGAACAGCAGAAGATTTCACCCATTCATGAATTAATAATAATAAAATGCAAATCAGCTTTACAGAGGCAACTGCAACAAGATAAGTATTCTTGGCATTAAACACAGATGTCCAACCACTTTACAAGAAAAAAATCTTTAGTTTTTTCTAGATCCATCTGCAAATCTATATTATATTATCACTCATTTTAATTATTTTCAGGTTTTAGCTACTCAGATATTTACAAAAAATTTTCTTTGATGACTGGCAGCATATTTTGTCTTTGATGACTGAGGCCATACTCTGGCTCCCTTATTTACAGTTACTGGATATATTCTCCATGTGTACTTTACTTGCATTGAGCTGGACATCTTGAGGAGTAAGGTGCTATTCAATGAAAGGATGCCAGAACATGTCTCCAAATGCTCATGTAATTGGCCAATTGATTATGGTTTAGGAGAAAACATTTTCAGAGAGATGCTAAGTGAACATGTAACTTACATCTTACATTGTTTTAGAGCACTTTTAGAGATGTAGAGCACTTTTCCGAGTGAGGGTGGGGGATTAGTAGGAGATGACAACTAAATATCTTAAGGTAAGGAAAAAAACCCAAACATTCACCTACAAGGATAAGAACATTAGGCCTAGACTAATGAATAAACAATACTTGCCTTTTGATTCAACCTGTAAATTATAGGTATTATCAGGTAGACAGGTGGAAGAAATGTGGTAGCAAACATGAACAGGAAATCTGAACTGAATCTGAACCAATCTAACTGGACAGATGAGCAGACAAAAAGCTTTTGATAACAGTAGCATGTGAAGAGGGGTTTTGGTTTTAAAGCTATGGGAAGAATCATGCAAGCTGCTGTGTAAGGGGGACAGTTAAATAAGAATGTTCAAAGAACATTGTGAAAACAATGAAAGAAGGTTTGGGAATTGAATCAATATGAGAGGGTCACTACGGAGAGGAAAACATGGAAAAAAAAATGTCAACAAGAAAGTATTTTCACCAAAAAGTCAGGCAAACTATGTAGCAAAGATCCTAACAGATGTTCTGCCCTATTTTCAGGATAGTCATATGCAGGGGGAAAAAAGCAAAATCTAGTGAACAAAGTTATCTTTGTGAACATCTGCAAGAAAAATGCTCACTCTTATCCACTTAATAATTCTAAATGCACAAACTAGAAAGACGTCCAACTTGAGTATGTACCAGATGTATGAGTGCATCTGGGAATCAATACATTATGTTCACAGAATTACCACCTTATTTCCCACAATAACATTTTTTAATTTGCTCTTTTTTAGTGCTTCAGCTGCTGTCATATATGTTGCAATCATAGTGTAGGAGATACCCAAGTGAGTGATCAGCATTAAACAAGTTTGTTAAAATATGTAGGGGGGTTTCTCATCTTTTGTATCCGTGTGCACCTTTGTAGAAATGACAAATCAAAAAATAACATTAGAAATAAAGACATTACAATAAAGGAATTAACAAGAAGACAGGAAAAATAAACTGTTTGGAGAGAAGTCTAATACATTCAATATTAAAGACTGAAATGGATGAAAGTGATAGCTGGATATTAGATCTTCATGATGCCCTTATTGCTTTGATGAAAATATGATCCCCCAGTCCCTTGCAGCTTTAGCACATTACAGTGAAGAATGTTTCTCATATTTTGTTCTTCAGTCCACCATAAATTTAATAATCTCTGAACACTTGGGTTTGTGTTGAATGTAACATCTATAATAAGATGCAAATGGAATAATATTGTACTGATTGACTAGATAAACACATATGACAAAGCATATGGTTGGTGTAATGTTAGTGTATCACACCAAAATTTTTATACCGCAGATAAATTTGATCCACTGCATTCAATAACCAAAATAATTTAGGATGGAACTTTCTTTTGCTCATTCAGCCAGAACAGCATAGTTATGTTTTCCTTATAGAACACATTCTTAAATTTACATTGAAAACATATAGAGAATTCACAGAATGGAGTTCATTCATTCATTGACAAAAAATGCTACAAACTTTTCAGTAGAGCATGTAGAAATAAGCACTATGCTGGTGTTTACAAGCAACTTCATAGTCTTATTTTGAGGCAATCACCATAACAGAGTTCACAGTTGCACAGAGGTCACAATTGTCATCTCAGGCCCTGACTCCACAGCTCAAAGCTGTGAGCATTTTATATGGCTATCTTTCTGAACTCAAATGGAATTTCGGTGTCAGGTACATTTTCAGTTTTCATTTCAACATACTTAAGACAAGTTCTTTTGAGCTTTTGTTTCCGAGACCCTAAAATATGTATTTACAATATACCATGACTTAGAGGAGATACAAAATATGAAATAAAGCTGCTTATGGCATCAGTGTAAGTCAGCCTGCAAGCATAAAAGGTATTGGAATTTATAGCCTTTCAATCCTTTTACAATTTATTAATTTATGTATTTCTGTGCACACCTATTTTTGTAACCTCAGATGAATAAATACATGTATATACTAGTATCCTTGAAGCTTATTTGAAGCTTTCCGAAGCTTATTATTAATGGGATTTGTAGTCAAGCATCTCTGTTGCTTGCGATTAAAGATGAGAATGCTCAAATTATCTATGTTTGAAGGAGAAGACACACACATATAAATCCTTCCTTTTGCTCCTGTGCAGATATTAGTAGTGGAAGAGCTTTCCTAGAGATGCATCTCATCACTATTAATCTTCTCTGTTATAGTACAAAATTATAAATAGAATCCTTTATGTTATACAGAAAGGGAATTTTTTTTTGTGGAAACTTTGCCATTGCAGCAAGTTTCAGGTTTCAAACTGTTTACATTGAAGAAGTCATCCTTCTCTTACTGGACAGTCTTGTGACAAAACCTACAGAATTTAAGCTACAACTGTGCTGTAGCAGGGTATCAGGGTTGTGCCTGCATGTACACCCAGTGCACTAAGCTGCTAACTCCCTGTGTGATCTAGGAGCTCCCCACTTCATCTGCACATAAGAGCCAACACACTGGTCTGAGAAAAGGGACTTGCAACAATGTGAGATTCATACGGTCCCAGAGACTCCCCAGACAGTTTCTCCTACACCTGGGCCGGCAGACACTATTTGTGTGTTTGATGTGTTGATTAACCCCCTGGGTGGAAAATGTAGCCAGACTGCCACAGACCTTTCCTGCTGTAAAGCTGATGAAAACTGTACATAAATAAGAATCTTGTAAATAGCCAGTAGAAGCTGTTCTTGCAGATGCAAAAATGTTCATGTAACACAGTTTTCTGCAAACAGATGACATAGTTTAAAGGTGTTTTGTACATAGTTTAATACAATTAATAGATATGAATCATGCATGTGCTGAGGTGGTCATGTGGGTACAATTAATAGATATGAATCATGCATGTGCTGAGGTGGTCATGTGGGACCATGGTCCAGCTGGATGTCAGAACCGAGCACGTCAGTGGTTCGAGAAGCTCCATTCCAATCCAGCTGGATGTTGTTGTAAGGACTCTTGCAACAAAGACTCCTATCACCCTCTGGACTGTGACCAACCATCCTGTCACAGAGATTCAGTTCCCTAAACAACCATTACACTATTCAAAACATCCCAATAAATTAGCTTTTGGTTTGTTGTTTTTTCAGTAGACACTCTGACCATGAGTGCAACAACATTCAATTATACACGTATGTGGAAAATGCAAAAAAGATAACAGAGATGCAATACACGCACAAATAGCACAGACATGGAAATTCTTGTACAACCTTTACATACACCAGCACATTTTCCACTTCGCTTCTCACCTGTGCTCAAAAGAGCAACTAGTGTTAAAGTAAATGGCAAACAGTAGACAGCAGATGAAAAAAAGTGTGAAATTAGGCTCAGCCATCCTTAAAGTATAAGGTTTAACATCATCTTAAGAAAAAAAGAGCTGTACTTCTCTTTTATTTCTTACTTTTATGAGGGAAAAATTAGTGACCATCTGTGCATTGGAATTAGCAGATTTGTTGCAGTGAACTGTATATAAATAGCTAGCTAGCTCTGTCACAGGTCTTTATGGTGATTCCTTTAGAAAGATAATATAGATGAAAAATTCAGCAGATACCAATGTAAGGTAATGGGCAGAGTCTTCTCTAGGAGCTATTTCAAACAAAAGATCAGTAAAATAACAAGCAGCAGTCCAGGGAAACTATCCATAAATTTCTGGAATAAGTTACAATCTTTATTCAAGATCTAGCCACACTTCAATGTGAAGTTGAAAAGTCACACTGCGGTCTTATGCACCAGGATATCTTTCTTCAATAAACAGTCTGATAAAATCACGATGTCACAAAATTATCAACTAGTAAATTCATTGCATCTATTTCTTATTCTTTCTAGTTTTCTTTTGTAAAAGCTTAATGGTATATAAAAATGAATGAAAAGTAGTATTTGGGACTCCATATTTTTTATTTAATATTGTATATTAGATTGTATTTTCTTCCACTGAGAAAATCACTATAAAACTAATGGATTTGAATGGATACATTAAGTTCATAGACATGCAGTCTGAGAGCTGTAAAATTTCTCTTTTTCTGTAGGAAATTTTCACTTTGAGGAACAGCCCAAAATAAAGCTTAGAGTATTTTGCTCTTACAGGATGGCTGAAATTTTTTGGTCCTGGTACAGTGTATCCTAAGGAAAAATCTTACAGCTGTCAAGTCTTTTATCCTAAAATTTCCCTGGTGAATTTGAAAAGCACTTTCCATTTTGTGAGTGCAGCTATGGGTAAAGAGGACCCAAAACTGTTGCGGTTTGTATTGGTTTTATCTTTATATCAAAAAGAGAGAGAGAGAACAAAAGCTACAGAGACTCAAACAAAATTACTGATTTAAAAAATGAGACGTGGGGAGTTGAGGGTGTTCCAGTTCAATATCCTGATCGTAAAATGAATGGGAATGCTTTCAGAGATGAAATATGCTCGAATATACACACAGATGACAAGTAGAAACTTACATTTGGAGTTAAGTTAATAATTCACACTTGAACTATTCATCCTCTATTTTGCTTTCTAAGTACCTAAGAAAGGCATGATATGCTAGTCAAAGGAGCTTATGGTTGCCACATATACACAATTTGTTGTCCAGCTCCTGTTGGCAGCTAGGTGATCAACCTCATTACGGCGTGGCATGCAGCAGCTTGGCGTATTTCTGTACTACTCCTTCAACAAGGTATCTTTCATTTTTTTATTCTTTCTATATGTCTATTACCTCACTGAATTGATTTATTTTACTGAATGAGTGTAAGCATTCGGTACAATCTGTGGATTACACAATTTCTTTGCCACCTTCTGTCATTCAGGCCAGGTACTCTCATTTTAAAAATTTTTTATTAAACGCTTCAGGTATGTTAGTGTTAGCATGCTCCTTTCTTTCAAAATCTTATTTCCCTATCTACTGGTCTTTGCTTAGACTTCTATTTTCTAAACTATACAGGTAAATCTTTCTTTGTAATTCAGACTTTCAAAACGTGAATAATTTTGTTTGCCCTCTGCTGTATCTTTTCAATCTCAACAAGGTACTTCTTATATTGAGAAGAATAAAAATCGCATGTGTGTCCTGGTTTCAGCTGGAATAAAGTTGATTTTCTTCCTAGTAACTGGTATAGTGCTGTGTTTTGGATTTGAGATGAGAATAATGTTGATAACACCATCAGGACAGCTGACCCAAATGAGCCAAAGGGATATTCCATACCATATGACATCATGCCCAGTATATAAACTGGGGAAGTTGGCTGGGAGACACTATGGCTCAAGGACTGGCTGGGCACCGGTCCGCGGGTGATGAGTAATTGTATTGTGCATCACTTGTTTTGTATATTCTATTATTATTATTTACCCTTCTTTTTCTGTCCTATTAAACTATCTTTATCTCAACCCACAAGTTTTTGGTTTTTTTTTTTTTCCAATTCTCTCCCCCATCCCACTGGGGCAGGGGAAGTGAGCAAGCCTCTATGTGAAGCTCAGTTGCTGGATGGGGTTAAACTACGACAATGCGATAGAAAAAATGAATTCAATTTTTAAACCATTATCTGGGGACCAGCATAAAGTGCATTATTAGCAATGCATTTTTTCTTTGAAGCCAGCGCGAGTTGTGACATGAATTCAGGTCTCCCTGACTGCAATAAAAGTAAATGGAGTATAATGGGCCAAGGTGTTATACAGCACAAGGCTTTTCAAGCTAAATTTTGTCTCACAGTCAAGTGAGCCTGACTTACCACAGGCATTAGTATATGTAAGATTTACAGTCAGCGCAAGCCCTAACAAGAGACTGGAGGTCAAGCCAAGAGAATCTGTGCAAAATTGAAGTAATTCATTAGATATCTACTGTAGGCACCAGCTGGAGTCATGTGTCATCATTAACAGTAGGTTTTAAAGGTGCCACGTATATGCAAGGTGGTTCATAGAACAAATTAAGTCAGGAAAGTTTAAATTCTAACATTAGTCTGTGCCTTCAGTTATATAGATCCTTGGAGCTGAAATTTAAGTTTGTGCTTAATATTAAACACTTTGCTGCATTAGAGTCAAGTAACATTCAGAATTGCAGAAAATGATAGCAATCTAAAAGAGATGAGAAAAGGAAGATGAAGGAAAAGACAATGAGATTATACTACCACTGTTCTCATATTATTTTCGTCCTTTCCTAAATATTGTAGTCTTATTGTTTCACTAAAATAGCAGAATTTATGTTGATGATTAATTAATCAAACAAGAAAACAATATAAAGATTGGATCACTATAGCTCTACCCTGCTCTACTAGCTGAACAAATCAATGGCTGCATTCCAACATACAGTGATGTAATTCATTTGTATCTTAAAGTGAAATCTTCAATATGACCCACACTTTTTTTTTTTTCTATTTTTCCATTTGAGACAACAGTACCATTAGATGGCACTCTGGGTAAAGTTGAAAAATTACTTTGTAAGGCTGTTGCAACTCACGTATTTAAACAAAGCATAGTAAAAGAGAAAACAGCAAATGTGCCATCGAATGAAAGGATATACATATTCATTATACTTTCAACAATCTATAATGAATGTCAAAGAATTATTTAGATATTATGTTTGAGAGCAACATTTTGCACCACTTTTATACATATATATATTATTTTTAGATGAGAGGTAATGAATGCTCCCTATAAAGAAGATATACTAATTTGTTATTTTTTAATCTTATTTTCAGCTTTCTATAGGAGAAATTAAAGGCAAAATAAAGAATATTAATACCTAATGATGTTAGACAAGTATCACAACATGAACTTTTGACTGTACTATTCACCGTTTGAAAAAGCAAGTTACCTCTTAGGCATGTGTGGCCATCTCATACATATTTTATCTGAAAGTGAAAGCCTGAAATAATTTTGACTAGTATCAAGCTTGGCTTTCCTTTACTTTGTGTGTTTAAGTATTAGTGTGCAAGAAAAACTTGTCTTTGAAAGGATCTTCCAAGATGCTTTTTATTTTTCTTGACACAGAAAGTCTCTGCGTGAAAAAGAAGCAAGTAAAAATTCTGAAACACAAAGCAGTCAATTATTTAAAGGAAAAATTCTGCTCCTAGAACTTCTAGGCCAGTCTGTCTTTTCATGCATGTCTACCACTACAGTCATCCTACATCCTGGTGGACACAAACCAAATAGAATATTTAAGTAATGATACACGAAATAAATCTTTAAAAAATTGTCCTTTGACTCCAAAATTAACCTCCGCTAAAGCCAAGCAACCATGAAGCCAATGGAATTCTGTGCAGTTGCAAAGGTACACTGATGCAGAGCTGGGTGAAGGCCTTAGTAATCAAATTATTACCCGACTTGTTTTGTATGCAAATTTAGATTGCCACAGTAAGAAAACCTTACACTTCAGAGGTTTAATTCTACTTTCAAGCTGTACTTAATAACTTGTTTTCACCCAGTATTCCAAAATGTTCCAACAGCTGTAGATTTAATCTCTAGACACCTCTATCCCAACTAAAGCATCAAACATATTGCGAGTGAATGCTGTGAATTCTAAATTAGGCTTTTTATCATGAACACTAGCTAATATGCTTCACTCTGCTCTACAGTGTGAAGAAGAGCAAATGAAAGTTAAAGGGCTGTAAATGTCCTCTGATATGCATCTGGGGAGTAAAATATCCTCACTATTCTTCTGCTGCTTCAACCATGTGAAGCTGTTACCAGAAAATCATATTTTGGAGGCTCTCCAAATTTTTAGGGTCAAGTTGTCAAATAATTTATGTCATGTGGACTTTCATGTGCTGAGGAGTTCCTTAGAAAATCTTTGGTAATTGATGATGGGAGAGTGACAGTCTCCTAAACATAAGATGAGGAAAAATTTAGCTTGAATATAGTATTATTATCCATGCACTACATGACATATAACACTACCAGTTAATAGTACTGGAAGATTAATTGATATTTCAGAATAGGTCTATGCATTTTATACCTTGTTTCTATCACCACTGTTGGTGAACATTAATTTCTTCTCCTTCCTGCCTACTAGTACATTGCCACAAGAACTCCCATTCTCCAGGAATGATGGTCTTGTTTGATATTCAGCCACAGGTTTGAAGCTGCCTTTCCTTCTGTATGCAGCCTTCACAAATTATGCTCCACTCACATACCTGTACAGGGGGGAATTTCATAATTCTGCCACTACTAGGGCATTATAGGCTAGAGCCAAGTCTTCCCAGATGATCCAGCTGAGCTCTGATAGTGCTGTTATTCACTTTGTAAGTCTGTGTTAAGAAAGTTAGGTGGTAAAGCAATTAAATTAAAAATAAGGAAAAAACATTTTGAGAGAAAAGCTTTTTAAATTGGAGAATTTTCATTTACCTCACAGAATTATTTTCTGCCTCTTGGTTATAATCTCATAAAATATATCTTCTCAGAGACTTGTTCTTCCTTCTTCCTTTGCAATAATCACTTTGATGTCTTTTGTGTAGACCTGTTCTTATCTTGCCCTTGACTATTTTCAACACCGAAAATTTGCTCAGAAGTAGTTTTTCTTCAGCTATTTATTTCTTTTTTATTGTTTATTCAAGCAGTCAATTAAACTAAATCAATGTAGTCAGTTCAGCAAGTGGATCCATAAAGATCTTTCGATTTAAATTCCTATTTGGAATTTCAGTTTCCTTTGCAATGGGAACTGTAGTCTCCAAATATATACAGTTATTTTCTTGATGCTTCAGGATCTCATCAATGTGTGAATGAACTAATTGAAATGTTATCAGTGTAAATCTCTCTGTGTTGTTTTGCTGCAAAATTCAACTCTGTGAAATACCAGTATTTTAAAAGATAAAATGAAAAAATAGCAACACAACAGCTTTTGGTTGGTTGTTTTGTTGGTTCATTCATTTTCAAAACCACCTTTTGTGGTGCAGGAGAAATGTGAATACAAAGACAGAGAAAATGGAGAATAAGAGGCTTTTATCTGTGTATCAGCACACAAAATGGCATGTTAGATACCTAGTTTCAGACAGAAAAACTGCAGTTTTTCATTGCAGTTCACTTAGATTGGATAACAAAGAAAGCTAGAACACTATGAGGCAAATGTCTGCTACAGAAGATCCCAGAAGAAGGTGAACAGTAGGAAGTCAGCTACACTACACATTTCCATGAAAGTATAACAGAAAGCAATTCTGATTTTCATGGAATATACTGACTCTGGCAAAAAAAAATGATTGTCATTAAGTGTCAGACAAAAGCCTGCCTAACTATGAAATTCTCCAAAGGTCTTTTACCTGGTGCCTGCTTTTTTTATTCATCTGATACAACTGCAGATCCATCTGTCTTTCTTTATAGACCAAATAATACTGTGGCTTCATTATGTTCATATCTTTCCCTTATCTTTGCCCTTGCACTCACAGTAGACTGATATAGCCTTGCAGAAATATCTGGAAGAGGTGTAACAACAAGGCTTCCAGTGTCCTTAAACCTTCTGCATCACCTCCGGCAATCCACTGAGCACATCAGCAATTATATCAGGAATGCTTTTCTACAAAACCCTAGATGTATATTGCTACAAAGGCCAATTGGATGCTCTTAATACTTTGCATGAATGAAAATGCAGAGACACTAGCTAACCCCAGCCTAAGAAGAGTTTAAAATGGCCAACAGGAACCAGATGGGTACCCTGTCTTTGTGTTCAGGGTATAGAGCTGGAGTTTGTCTATAGTTTATAATGCACGGCACAGTAGTTTGCAGTATATATGCTTCCAACTACTAAGTGATGCTTCCAAAAAAAAAATTATTTTCTGCTTTTCTTCTACTTCCATAAGTTCAAACTTCTTTACTCCTTTTTTCCATGCTGATGGACATATTAGAGGAAGTCATTAATATGCTAAACAATCCCCTCTAGTATCTTCAAAAAAAGGGCAACATTTTATTATATCTGATCGTATGGAGTGAAATGCAAACTGACAAACTGTCTGGGGATGTCACAAATCTTTACACCTACACTGCACAGGAATTCAAATACTATAGCATTTTACTGTGTACTTTTAAAACCAGTGAATATAGCAATGAGTTATCAGCACTTGTTAAAGTAAATATATTTCATTATCTTTCTCATAATCTTCAATGAAACTATAAGAAAATTGTCAGGATTTGATGGACGTTTACTGCTTAACAATTTTTCTTAGGCAGGTGGCATAATTGTCACCATTATTATTATTAAATACTAGTTATTATTACATAACCATAGGTATTATTATGTAATAAACAGTATTTTGGTAGCACCTATGAATAGACCTCCTCAAAAGCAAGAATTTTATCTTACTTTTTTCCACACCAAAAGCCAACATTTTGAATGTATTTTTATTTTGTATAAGGAAAAAAAAACAAAAAAGCCCACAAACAACCAACAACAACAAAATAGCAAAACCAACCAAACAAAAACCCTCTACAAAAGAAAACGTGAGAGAAATGCAAAAAGATTCTAATATAACAAGTCTATAGGAATTAATACACACTCAAATGAGCAACTGGGCTACTATTGGTGTTGCTTAGCATATGAGATAGCTTCCCATCTAACTCCTGCCCCCTTCTTTTTCCTACATTGTCACAAACAGGAAAAGTTGTGGAAATGGCAACAGTGACATGAGTTTAATAATAGCATTACTGGAAAAGAGTACAGATGCAGCTTTCTACTGCTGCTAACTCTCCTCAAAATAGTTTCAGTATGTTGATTATTCGGGCAGCTGGGAGGAATATTGATTATGTTTGGTTGGTCAACAAGGGCTTACGTATACCCTGGTTGAATGACCAGCAGGAATACATGGGTTGATGGACTAGGCAACTTAGAGGTCTGAGCTGTGTCCGAGCTGCTAAATAGTTCGAACAGCACATACGGTCTCTTAGCTATCAGTGGGCCCAAAAATTACTTTATGCACAGATACAGTTTACAAGTTATGTAACACAGAGACTGTTCTTCTGTCTAGTATGTGGAATGATGGAAACAGATGTTAAGGGACTGGGCCAAAAGAACAGAGGGAGAAGAAAAGAAAAATCTTAGGATACTTCTATATTAGAATTTAGTTCTGCCCTTGAGAAAAAGATCTATAGAGCATAACAGATGGTGCTGAAGATCCAATATTCAACATTTGCTTTTCAGGGGGGTTCTTCAGATTAGCTGTTGTCTCATCCTAAGAGATGAATGTTCATTAATGCCAAGAATGTGTTAGGTTTGCTTCTGGGTTGGATCATCTGGTTTAGTTTCATCTAAGAGGTATCTAGTTTGTGAGCTCCCAGCCTGCACTGTTATGCAATCTGAAATCCAATGACTGGGAAAAATAAATAGGTTTGTTTTGCACTCTTAATCTAAAGAAATCGTAGACAGTCCTGTTGGCATTAGGAATTGTTTATTCCTTTTTCTTTGTTTCCTCCAGTGCTTGTAGGCTGTATATACACAGTGCATTGAATGTCAATGAGTATTTAGGATATTAGTAGTGACTAATGGAAATATTTTAAGGTAAATCCAATAAGAATTGTCTTAGTCATGGGAGGAAAAATCAATTACTAAGAAACCTGTGGGTGATAAAACTCTAGTTCTTGCTTCAAAGATCCAGTTGTGAAAAGAGTGACTGAAATGTTCATTTAGCATCATCACCATTTGTTTCCTCATGATGCATGGAATAATGTGAAGGATTTCTAGATATCATCTAAACTTGCTGTATTTTTTCAGTGTGAATGTTCCCTCCCACATAGACTAAGTTTTGCTAACTAGGTCTGGAATTCACAAAATGCGGCCAGTTTATTGATGTTATATGAAATGATCGGAAGAGTGTTCTACCCTAAATTCCTTTAAATACTGTAACAGTTCAGAATTAAGAAGGTGAGTATGGTGAGAACTGGCAGCCAGTCATGTTTTATAATGGCAGAAACATGATTTTATTTTACATTATTAAAGAAAACAAATTTATGTCAGTGTGTTTGAAACTTTCACTGAATCACACGAGCGTCACAAGCCAGCTCAGTGCTGTCGGACTGTAATTCCTTGCAATAGTTTGCCAGAGGAATGATGGAAAGCTCCAAGATGGTCTCCAAGGTCATAAGCATAAGATTCATAAACAACCCCAGAGATTTCAAAGATAAACAGCGAGTGCTTCATGAGTATTTGCAATGAAAAAGATTTTTCACTTAACAATGTGAGAGTATGCACAGTCAGCAATATTCAAAGCTGTTTAAAGCTCATTAACAAAGAGGCTTAAAAACATGTGATCTGATCTTGTTTAATGTTCAAAAAATCTTTTGACTTTGTACAGTAAAATGCTTATAGGAGTATATTCTATATTGGTGGCGATCTTTATTTTATCAAAAAAAGTGAGTATAATCTCTACGTTAATAGTGCAGGAATATGTAGAGAGAGGTTAAGTGACTCCTTTATGCGCAAAATGAGAAGACAGATGCAGATAGATCATACTTAAATTCATTTTTACTCTGTTCACTGCACTATATTTTTTGGAATTACAATGTCAGGGTGAGTTGTACATAATGAACAAAGTCACCAAAACATCACCTAAGATTTGAGCCTTAGCTCAACAGTTTCAATATCTCCTTGCTGGCAAATGCTCTTTTCTCAAACAAAAGAATTATTATAAAAGAACAGCAGTTGATAAAATTGCAATCTGCTGTTTTCTAAATTTATCCCTTTTTGGAATCAAAATATCTTGGAATTTCAATTGATATATATGTTTTCAAAATACCAAGATAAACCATTCTGATCAATGCATTACATCCAATGCCTAGGAAAGTCTTTCCCTTGCAAAGATAGAGAAAATATTCTGAAAAACTCATGAAAATGTGAAGGGAAATTAAATAGTCTAAAAAATGGGGAAAAAAGGCAAATGAGTCAAGGAGAGCTTTTGACTTTCTTACCTGAAAATGTTTATACCCTTTATCCAATATTTTTATTTAAGAAATACAGTTCTCTACCTGAGACTTATATGAGTAAAACATGATACAGACAACAGCTTGCAGCTACTTGCAGTGCAAAATTCTATAATCAAAAAAGGAAGATAGCTCTTCTTCTGTAACCACAGTGAACTGCTCTTCTACTGCATCTGAGTGTATGCTAGATTTTTACCAAGAGAAGAACATACAGCTAATAAGAACATTTTCAGGAGAGTGAAACAGGCAGAAAACAGACTACAGAGGATCAGTAGGGAAAAATGAAAACAGAGTATAGGATGTTGAGGATGCAGATGAATTGTACATGAAGATCTTTGTTAGCCATATCCCTTATTTCCCTTCCTCCTAAACTTGTCAGGCAGACTTGAGTTCCTAAATTTCCCCCTCAGTTTCAATCCCCAGCACCAGCTCTGTACACTCTCTAGTTAATCTTCTTAGCTGAAAATTCTCATTAACAATCTTAAAGTTAATGGGATAAGTATAGGCAACACTATGCACTTTACATTATGCATACTTGAAATAATTGTAAACAAGTTAACTCACTATAAGAATTATTCTGGATGTATCAGTGCACTGGGTGTAAACTGAAAACAGCACAACCAAATATGAACTTTTTTTTTAAACTTAAGTTAATTGATTTATCTTTAACCCTAGCATCTCCATAGTACACTGCAGATTACCACATGAGCATAGCACTGGGGTTCTGACCCAGAGGCACAGACATTTTTTTCCTGGCAAGGATGTCCAAGATCAATCACAGACTGGTTCTGACTATTGAAATAAATCTGTTAGTACACACTTTCAGTCCTGATTATGTAAAATTAGTCATCTACATTGATGTTTTAGACAAGATGATGTGTGACTTGTTTTTCAGTGTCCCAGCAAGGAACTCAAATTTGCAGTGAAATAATGATGTTAAGAAATCATTTCTAGGTAGCCTCACAAAGATAACTGGTGCTAATACTCGCGTGAATACTTTGTTTTTCTGAATTAATTTCATGCACAGAACGATACTCACATACATAGTTATGACAGCTCCCTTGTTCATACATAGTGTTATAAATCAACCTGCATTCAAAATTAAGAACGTCTTGAATAAACATTAACAGATACTCAAGAATTTTTTTTACTTTAATGTATGAGATAATCAGGAAAGGAGAGGCCCAGAAGGTGGAGATCTGGACTATTTGCTGAGCTCTTATTGTTAGATTTATACTACAAAAGGTCATGATTCAGCTCCCATTTAAAACTCTTTTAAAACTGCCACTGAGTTCACCAAGGAAAAACTCTATACCCAGCAAGATCATAATTACCAGAAATCTGTATTAGGTATTTCTGACTTACATTAGTTAGGTAGCAACATCTAAAAATTATATACTATATCTGGTTCTAGCTTGTAAATAGCTAAAAAAAGTAAAATTCACAGAGGAAGAAGAGTAAAGTTTAATTAAAATTACTTATATCAATTTGTTTACTGTTTTATATTTTTAATAATTTCCTCAGTATTATTTGGTAAAGATTTTCCTTTAGGATAGGATACCTATATTCTTAATAATACTATTAGTCTATAGACTAAAGGATTTACAGATTTTTTTTCAGGTTATTTTAAATTCTACTTTTTAAAACTTGAGTAATTTCTATTTATGTCCTAATTTTAATTAACATAGAAAATTAATTTGGTAGGAAAGTACAAGTCTTTTTCCGAGATCACTTCTGTTCAACACATATAGATTTAATGTGAACAAAAAAAATTGCATTACCTTGAACTTGAGTAAGAATGTTCAAAGCAGAAAATTTGTTTCCTAAAACCTATTTCTCTGTTGTTTATTTGTGTTATTTAACAGCAACAGTCATTGCAAAGGTTGCTGTCATGGGTAAAGTGAATTTGATTCAGCTGCTGCTAATCTTGTACAAACACAAAACTGCTAATTGAAAACCTAATTATGATGATGGAGTGATGAGAAGCACATTGGGCAGGATGACATAAAGCCCATGAAACACCTATTATAAACCAGCTGGTATCCTGTGAAACTAGAAGTATTATAGATTGCTTTCCTGGTTTGAAGCATGTTTATTAATATTGTCCCTTGGAAGGTTGGCCATTGTTTTAAATCCAGAACTCTCAATAAAAACAGAGTGGACTTTAACCACTCATAAAATAATAGTCCAGAATAATAATGTATAGGTCTGCTCTATCAGTGTTGAATTTAATAGAAATGTTAAATAAACAGGAAAATGGGAGACAGTAGGAAGTGCTGATGAATGCAAAGAATGAGAAATCATCAAGCAAGAACTTGATTTCTGCTTCAGTCATTGAACTTTTGGCAAGATACTGATTTGTATTTGGACTATGGGAAGGTCAGATGAACAAGGATTTGAATCCTTTTCTATTCAGACATTTGTGAAAGTTCTCACTGGGTTACAGTGGAAGTCTGTGCCAAACCAGGACCTAGCTGCACATTTTCTTACATGGTGTGGTGTTTACTGGACCTGCCTTTTTCTCAGTGTGCCACCTAACTGTCTAAGTGACTCCATGGTACTATACATCAGAGGAAGAGTAGAAATGGAGAACAGGTCATTTTTCTTGAAATATATTACAGAAAATAAAAAAGGCTTCACAATTTAGAAGTTATAAAT
Source organism: Sagittarius serpentarius (assembly GCA_034782735.1). Taxonomy (NCBI): domain Eukaryota; kingdom Metazoa; phylum Chordata; class Aves; order Accipitriformes; family Sagittariidae; genus Sagittarius; species Sagittarius serpentarius. The sequence goes on along the minus strand of JAVKLA010000027.1, from coordinate 37,173,186 downwards.
AACCCACTCTAAATATATATTTTATTATAGTTTTATTTTATAAGCTTTTAACTTTAACGTAATTAAGAGGTTACTAAAAAATAGAACTGTAATTTCTGGCTATATTAGAGACTAACTTTTAGGGGTAATATCTGAACTGAAGGGTGAGCATTACCTCTTGGCATAGCTTTACTGAACTTTCACCTAAAAGTTCCTTGCACTGTCTCATCTGGGAAAAACACAAAAAAACAAAACATTGTTAAATCTTTAGTAATATCAAATAAGTCTTTCTGTTTGTAGGGTCAGTAAGGTCACTTAGACATACTCTGCTACAAGAACAATCATATGACCATTGTGAATACTCTCATAAAGACAAAAGCATTCTTCATTTTCATTTGTCACAGATCAAGAAAATATAATCTGAGCATTTTTATTGGAAAAAAACCAACTTTGCCTGATGAACTTGACATGAAAACATTTGCTAAAATTATTGTAGTGTCATATGAAATAATTGTGAATGATAAGCATCTAGACAGAAAAGATAAAATACAATTAAAACACTTGGTGAAAGTTATGTAGGATTTGTATACCAGAGCACAGCATGTTTTCATATGTGGACACTGTTCTCACTTACACCAGCATAAACTGGTAGTGACTCAGTAGCTACTGGTAGTAACACAGTTGATGGAATTCAAGAACATGTAACAGAAAGCATACGCTAAACCAGAATTGAACCTGAAATTCAGTGTCTTCTTCAGTCTTATACCATTTACTAATACTTTACCCCAATTTCTGTTACAGTGTAACAGTTTCTCTACACTGAATAGTGTTATAGCAATTATGAGATGCATTCAGCTTTTCTGATAAAAGCAGCCCAGTTTTACACATGATCATTCACAGGGAGCATGCAGTATTTTAACGTCCCATGTTTTAGTATTATCTATTAGCTTATCAGAACTACAAATTATGGAGTCAGAGAACACACATCCAAGTACATTGCCAATACCTACTATTCTATTCCCCATCTCTCTGATTTTCTTTTTAAGGTTCAAAATATGTATTTCTAAATCACTATGTGAACAATCCTGTACAATACTATCCATGAAATATGTTTTATAAAAATTTGTGTGCATATGCCCTCACTTCTGCTATCCACAGATGTTTGTGAGAAGGACTGAACTTTGGATTTAGAGCTTGAGTTTTTCCAATATGATTGGCATGGCTTTCAAGCATTATCCCGGTATGGAGGAGGTAACTCAGACCAAGAAGGTCAGAATCACTGAGAACTGTCTCCTTCACCCAGCTTCGATAATGAGGCATGAAGGAAAGCTCCAGGGCTGATAGATCTTTTCCTACATCTATTCTGCTCTCATACAGAAAGCATTTTTAAGAGACCAATGGCAAAACTGATTAGACCAACAAGCTGTCTTCAGGACCTGAAATAATTCTCAAGGAGCTAGAAAGCCTGATGGACAGATTTCACTGGAAATAGTTCACGTAGTCCTTTTGAAAGAATTAACCTCCTTAATTTAGGTACCAAAGAAAAAAAAAGAAAATTGAATTACACATATCATATTTTGCTTCATGAATTCTCTGTGAATGTTTGACAGCTGTACAGAGCTAAGAAAATACATCATGGATGTACACCTGAAAGAAAGCAACTATTCAAACTTATTGATAAAAGACCATGACAATCCATTTTTCTAAGAAAGACTTTTCTTAACATGTTGAATTTCATTAAATGATACGTGGTATACTGATATTTATAGTTAGACCTCTTGATCAAACTTTTTCCAAATATATCTTTTGTTCTGTCCTTGATGCAGGCACAAGAGTGCCAAAGTCTAATGAAATTTGATTGAACTTTGATTAAGTTAATTGCATAGGGCTTTCAAATGCTAGCCTCGATAAAAGGACTGGATCTATTATCTTCAGTGGTGTCTAGACCAGTAAATATTTGTTCAAAGTAACTCCAAATAAAAAAGGAGAAAAGGAAAACTGTAGTCTCATTCTCTCGAAAAAAAATGTTAAATGCAATCTTTTTTGCCTAGAAGCAGTCTCTAAACAAGATTGAATCTAAAACATTCCTTTGGTAAGACACAGATCTGCTGAACTCTGTTCAGTAACACCATAGGAAAAGTCAAGAAGACTGGTGAAAAACTGGAATTTATGCCTTATATTTCATAATGTTCCTTGCTTTCTGTAAAAAACACTGAATTATTAGTGCTATGATAGTAAGGTCAGTTGGGTCATCTGCACAGTCTCCCTGCTACTTAATAAATCACTGAATAAATGAGTGAATTTCATCACAGGTTCATTTATTTAGCTGGCCAGTAATTAACTGATACTTAGGCAAGTAATAAACTACAGGACTGTGTTGCCACAACCAAAAATATACGCAAATTGGCAGTGAGTACATTTAGGTAGAAAATAAGGAACAGAGATTTCTAATCAGTGGCATTCTGAAACAGTCAACAAAAGAGGACCAAAAAAAGCCTGAGTACTTTTAAGAAAAATATTGACCAGTCTATATATCAAGCAATATTGGAATAACATCCAAAGTCATCTCGTTCCAGAGTTTCCATTTTTTTATTCAATATATTCTTAAAAATCAAAGAAGTCAACATATTCCCAGCAGCTACTGAATAGAAGTTAACTGTACTCTGTTACAGTCTGTTACCAAAGAGAAGAAAGTTATTCTTTAATAACGGCACCTCTACAAGCATACATTCTTCCCAAAATTGCAAAGACATAAGCTACAGAGTGATATAAAAGGTGACCCATGGTAGTATAGTACTCAGAGGTTTATCAATTTTCCAGTGGTTTTGTCCAAAATATCCCATTTATTACAGTAATCTGAAAAAAAAGGACCTTGAATTAGTATTTAAATTCTTTATTTATCCAACTGCTAGTAACCGATAGAACTATAGTACTATAACACAACTTCAAAATTAAAGCTGGGTGGTAGATGCCATATTAACTTTTGAAAGGTGTCTTCTAGAGGATGGATATTTATTTCATGAATGTAATATTCTCCAACCCTGGATGAAGAATACTTCATCACAGGGACTGAAGAGTTCTTGCAATACAGCATTTTAGCCAAGGAGGACTTTCTGTCTTCGTCAACTCCGAAGCAGGTCAATAATTGAATAAGGCAGCAATTACACTGGAGGTTTCAAGTTGCCCTGCTGCTTCTGAGGATGCATTTGCTGTAAGCAATTACAGTCATCACAGATTACAATTCTCACTTTGCTTTTCACAGGTAGGAACAATATTGCTCTTTTGAGAAGGTAGTTTCTGAATATTGAATGAGAAATATTCCCAAAACAGGTTTTCTCTCATCAAGCTAAAAGGAAGCTGAAAGAAAACCATATCCCTGTCAACACCCAAGACTTTGTTTTTACAACCTGACAGAAATATACAAACCTTACAACAATTTTTCTGATGAATTAAGAATAGAAAACAATGTATAATATGGCTTATGATGTGGTTTTCGCTGCTCTCAATGTGCATCCTTTCGTTATGTGGCAATGACAATAGTATTAATGACAAAGCAAAAAAAGGTGAAAATTCAATTATAGATAAGGTTATGAAATAGTATCTTACATTTTGTTCTCTCATGTCCACAGTTCAGAAAGAATACTTTCTATCTCTCATTGTCTTTGCACATTACTATATTGTATCATTTTGCAAGCCTTGAGAAGATACAGTAGAATCATTATATGTTGGTATATTTGGTGAAAGTAACAGAACTTGGAAAAAAAAAGTTATTTTACAGATAAAGTAGAAATTACAGTGTGTAAAGAACGGCAGATAATCATATTTCAGGCAAAGGCTTGTTATGTAATTAGTTCAAAGTAGAAATGATCACCTTCTCACGTGAAAAATTTTCCTGACGCATCTGTGGTGTGCAACACTGCAAGGATCACCTGAAGTTAGCCACACATTCCACCTCCTCATGTTGATCTTCAGTTCTTCTTCTATAGCACAGAAAGCCCCCCTGACACATCTCCCAGGAAAAAAATGACACAACTGCAAGTTCATGTGGAAAATACAGAGTAGCTCTCTGCTGATCTCTAGGCCATCCGTGGAGTAACGCTGGGACAGGAGGAACCAGTCTTTTTGCAACATCTATTTTATATTTTTGAATCTGCATTGAAATTCATATGACACCTGGAAAGGGGTGTGTGAATTAGCAGGGGATTTTCTGAAGAATGCAATTTGTGTTGTAGAATAAAACTAGAATCTGGAGGGCACAAGAGTGAAGTAACATATACAGATGGTCCTTTGAAAATGATTTTTTTTTTAATCTGGTTCATAATCATACAGAATTTTAATATTTTTTTTTCTGATAATGATTTCTCATGGTGGATTTTTATCCTTTCCTGACACTTACTATTTTGGTGTAATAAAAGACTTGCAGTACATCAATCTTTGTACACTAGGAGCAAGTGTATATACGTTCAAGTTCTCTTGGTTTCCTTAACAACTGCAAAAACATCGTGCAAGAAGGGGATTTCTAGTCAATTGCTGCAACATGATGTTCTATTGGAAGAAAGGCTGGAAAACAATATGACTTGCCACGTTTATTTTTTTAAGTTGCCTACATTTTCTTTCTGTGATGTTGTCGATGTTGATGATGTTTCAGTCTCCAAAGTGCAGTTGAGAAACATTCAGTTCAAGTTAGATTTATGTGCATCAGCTTGATAATACTATCTCAACCCACAAATACAAATCAGAGAATGCTGTAGCTGCCGCCTTCTTTCACCACTGCCAAGAGCTGCCAAGGTGAGGTCCCACATCTTGCCTGAGATGCTTTAGCCATGTCACCTTTGCTAGCTGTGGCACCAGCAGCTAGTGATCCTTTGTGCTGCCCGTGACTTTATCCTTCTGAAGTCTTAAATATGCATCTAGCCCAACCTGAACACACCTTTTCACTGACAACGCAGTGTGAACTGTTGCTGCCTGTCTATGTTAACAGGTTATTGCCTTCAGATCTGCCACAAGTATTCAGTCCTGTTTCCCTTCTTTTCTTTCTCATCTTTCCAAGTCGTTAATATCCTCTCAGACAATTTGTTCAGTAATGCTTTTGATGTGCACAAGAATGTGAGAAGGATGTGAGATGGGGAGTTTCATTTACCACTCTGTTTGCAGTAGACTTAAAGATAACTCTTCATCTAAATTAAAACTCAGTCTTTTTTTATTTTTATGTAACTGCTTTCCATTATTAGTTTCTGCTTATATACCGTCAAGCACATCTACTTTGTCCTACCAAAATTTGTAATTAATATTGGAAATGCATGAGTCACTCATTACTGACCATGATTCACATTACTTTTAAGTATTTGCTCAGTTTTAACTGTACATATTTCTTTTGATTAAATCTCTGCAAGAATTCTAAGAAGCAATGGCTCAACAGAAATTTTTCTGATTAACAAAAGCCAGCCACAGGAAGGACAAACACTAGAGGTTAATAGGGTTTTGATTGTTTGGATTGATTGAAAAGGTCTCCCAAGTAATGTTTTTTCAAATTCAGTCTGGGTGGGGGGAGCATGTTTATTGTACAGTAGACTTTGGTTTTGTGTTGTCTTGTTCTTATGAATTCATTTTATATTTCATAGTAAGACAAGGCTAGGCTCAGTAAGCTTGGCATGTTCCCTCTTTCTTTGCTAAAAGATGTTTTAAAACAGCAGGTGTAATGGAAGTCTAATGCAATAAACAGGTCTACAGACAAGAGTAAATTCACTGTACTGATGATGAATGCAAATAAAATGAGCTGAGATTGAAATGCAGCCAAGAAAATGCAACAGAGAAAAAAAAATAGAAAATGAAGAATTTTCTTTGAAAGTTCTGTTCAGTTCTGTTTATGCTTTTTCATCATATGTCTTCTTGGACAGAAGCATTTCCTATCTCAGACATCACGCTTATATTACAAAACTTTTCTATTGTTTGTCCTGAAAAAAAATTACTTACCAACTGTAGAGACACTAGTTTAATTTCTAGATTATCAGGGAGAGGCACATAAGCAGCTTAAATCTGTCTCAGGCACCAAGTCATTCAAAGTCCAAATCAGATCTGATGTTATCATGGAGAGTAACTGGATTAATTTATAAAATATACAACATTAACTATTGTCACATTATTCACATAAATAGATTTAGGAACAATCACCTCGAGGCATTAAAATAAGGACTCTCTAAACAATCCTTGAAATACCCGTCAGTGTCTTTCAAATTTGCATATAAAGATAATACATTATTCGAAGTGTAAAAGGGTATAATTTTCCACTGGGCTCAGACTGAAAGTCTGTGTTTGAGTAAATGTAGCCCACAAGTTAAAATTCAAGGACTGTAAAATGACATAAATCAAACACTATGAAAGTCACAAAGTTTAAGATGTCTCATGTGGTGTGCAACATTTTCAGCTATTACTGGCATTTTCAAAGATGACTGAATATACTAATTGAATTTGTAATACGCAATAGTATCGGATCAGATGTTAGTAATTAGGAAAGGGCCGAGATGAACCAGACTCTGAAAGCATACTGTAGTGCTTTAAGATCAGATGATAATTACAATACAGACATAATGAAGTTTTATGATAAAGGGTGACAGATTCTGCTCTCTCACGCTATGCAAATCTGGATTCACTGCATTTTTGCTAATGCAGACCTTTATATTCTCATCAGAATGGCAGAAAGGAGGATACTGGCCAAGAAAAATTAACTGAAAGAAGGAATATGAAGTAAATATGCCTCAAAGTGGGAACAGCCAATATTATAAAGGACAGTGAAATACTAACTGAGCAATGAAATAAAAAATTGTTCATCAGATTCAATGTTAAGAAGATGAAATAGACTGTAGGAACTGACAAAGTGGAAAAGCAAAATTTAATAATCAGGTGCTTTAAAATACCCTCTCTTGAGCTGAACTCCTTTAATAACCAGCCAAAAGTGAGAAGAAAGTTGGTAGAGTCCAAAGATTTACAGTTCTAAGCTCTGAAATCCAAAACTACACCTCAAACTAGAAAGTGTGATCAAAGATCTTATTGCATGTGTGGAAAATTGGCAACATGAAATGTTTCTCATGATGGCTTGAAAATGACTGAGTTAATCTTTTGACTCTGAAGGCTACCTTCTTAAGGAGACTCATAAAATAAGCCTAGTTAAAGCTTTCTGCTACAATGATTTTTCAGTTATCTGAATGCAAGCTTCTACAGTAAAAGGAAAAGCATTTTTCATATCTGAGTAACTTAAAAATAATTACTGTTTTGCTGAAACTTTACAAAAAGAAAATCCATTGTTATTATCACTAGTTTGAACATAATGAAGGTTTACAGTAGCAGACTTAATATCAATAATATTTGGCCAGCAAAATAAAATAGCAAATGAGATGAAGTATGTTCAGGCAGATAGGGCTTTATTTCTGGCTTTCACACTATCCTGATGTGTAAATTGCCTTGCTTGGCTTTTTCTCTGCACACTCAATTTTTCACCTTTTGTTCATCTTATCTTAGTCAACTATACACTGTTCTGAACAAAGACACTGCATTCTTGCTTGTTTGTGTTTTTCCTAGTATAATGGAGCTTCTGTAGTTGGAACATCTAAATAATGCTGTAATGAAAATTAGTAAACAATAGTAATGTCACAATTTCAGATATTTTACAAACATTTACACAGACTCAGGCCATCAAGTAAATGTAGTATAACAGAATTATGTCCTGTGGCAAGAGCCTCTGATCTATATCACTGCATTATCTGAAAGCTTTGGCCAAATAAAATAACTTTTTTAACTGACTGTACAACTGTTGTTAGAGTTCTTATTTTGTTGTCTCAGGTACTAGACAGACACATAATGAGACTATATGCCCTGATAAAACAATATCTCTAAACAGCTTGATCTCTAAGTGAGTAAGGTACGAAGTTTTTTAAAAAGGGGTCAAATACAAAATAATTAGATGACGAGCGGAGGAATAAAAAAAGAATTCAAAGTCAGATCTAAAGGGCGCTGAAGTCAATGGTCCAACATCCCATGCAAAAGAGGCTTTGGATCAGATTCTTAACCAGCAGAGAAGAAAAATCTGGCTCTCTCACACCCCATTCATTAACAAGTCTGTCTCCCTTGGAAACTCTAAAATAATTTGATAGGTGAAAACTGTAATGAAAAAATCCTGGTTAATCCTTAAATTGGAAATATAAGGAAAATATATTTCTTAGGAGACTGAACAATTAATGAATTTATGAACAAGCAGCCGTAAATTAGCAGAAGGACAGCAAGTCCTCCACGATATCCCCTTCCACATTCTTAGTGTCCTCCATCCACTATTGAAATAAGACGTCAGTCAAAGAGTTTCAGGTTTCAGTGGATTTGTCACCAGTTTGTCTATATAATATTTCCACAATGATCTATATCTGCCGGTAAATACAATCGCTAGCAGTTGCTCTAGACGTCTGCGTCTAAGTGTTTTGAAAGACTTACATGGCAGCATCAGTCTCATTTTTACCAGAACTGAATTTCTTAAAAGGTTTTCTACAGCTTACAAGTTCTTTTGAAACCTCTTGCTACTGTGCATGGTATTTGTTTCTACAGTGTTTAGGTGAATTTATGTGATCACTTTGAAAAGCAGGAGACTTAAGATGTAACCTCTTTCTCACTGTTCTTTACCACACCCACAACTCTGTTGTGGTAACAGATTTTAAGATCACCCTTAATCCCTCGGTACAAACCAGGTTTTTACAGCTTTAGGATACAGTTCTTGTATATTTTCCTGGATGGCTAAACTCCTGTGTGAATTTCTGGACCTCTCCTCTCCTAGATTTCCTTTCTAGTTTCATTCTGCAGTTCCTTATTCCTTCAGATATTCTGATTCAGTTTGTGAAGTGCCTCTGAAAACCTCATCAGTAAAATATTTTGGGTTAAAAACCTTCATAGTGACAGTCTGATGACACATTTAGATCATTATAATTTTTGTTATGTGATTTTTCTCATTTATAGCTAAAATTTCTTGGTAACTTTTCTAAGCACTAACTTACATTGTGCTTTTGCTCTGAAAACATACTTGCAAAAAGATGCATTGGGAGCTGAAAAGAGGTGATTTGATCAGATAATTTAAAATGTTCTGTAAAACTGTTAAAGCACCCATTTTCAGTAATAATATGGCCAACTAATTTACTTGATCGCTCCAAAGGGGCATCTGAGCTGGTGGAAGTAGCTTTCTGAAAAATCTTGCTTTAGAAGAGCTCTCCTGTTACTATGAGGATGCTCTATGAGGCTGTCTCTTAGAGTATGTGGTAAATCAAGGGGGTCCCTCATGCTTCTATCTCTTTAGAAACTCAATCACTTTCTTCTGCCCCAGAGCCCTACCCACCTAGAATTTATTATTTCAATGATTGTGATCTGTGTTAAGACTTTTATTTTATTTTAATTTTATTTTGTTTCATTTTATTTTATTTTATTTTATTTTTACTTTATTTATTTTATCCCTGTCACAGAAAATACTGATGTGGTTTGTAGGGAACACGTATAAGGCTTAGATATGGAAACAGATAAAGGAAAGGTGGAAAGCGGCTAATGGGTTGCTGACAGCTGACAGTGTGGAAGAAGCAGGGAAGATGACAAGACCTGCAGTAAGCAGTGGGAAGGACTGAGATCTCTAAGGTCCAGAAGTCTTAGGGAAATTGAAGGCCTGAAAGAGTTAGAGGCTTGGTCCTCTCCTATGGTCCTGAGACTGAGGGATTTTGTGTAGTAGCACTGAGGTGTTCGCAGACCTGGAGTACAAGGGAGTCAAAAAATTCTGGGATATGAAGGAGCAAGGTGTCACCATGATCTCTTACCCTTCCCAGAACATTTCTAACAGCTCGGTCTGGGACACATACATAAGCAACTGTTGTCATCATTCTCTCTCACGCTTATCCTCATTCAGGTATCAATATGATGACTAAAGAGATTCAACCGTTGCAATGTTTTACAAATTTATCTTCTATAATGCCTAAGGTCTGCAATATATTTCATTCCAGAGAGCCAAGAACAGAGATGTTTAAAATATTTACTTTACAGTGAATTAAACTTTATATGAAATTGTAGTGGATCGTGTTACGCACCACATATATACAAACATAGTTACAGAGCAGGTCTCTGCATTCTAAAGTGGAGCTTATCCTTTTCTCCTTCTGCAGGAAGGCAAATCCAACCCTGAAATACACAGGAGCAACCACAATTTTATGTACGCATGCAGATGAAAACATACTTCATCCTACAATCTTTATGTTGTGTAAGAGGTTAGTCATTTGTTTGCCACCTTAGTCATTTTTGTTGTAGTGTTGTACGAAGAACTCTTCCAATTTAGTATGTACCGGAATTATATTGAAATGTGTTCACTTATCTACCAGATGATTGAAAACTGCCATATACTATGGTGGTCTCATTGATATAATCTCCATCTTCATAGTGTGTCTGAACCTTGCACAGAAATTCTTATCTTTTACGCAGACAGGAATTAAAGATTCAATACAAATACTCTAAATGCAGATAGATACACTTCCATCTATATACATACACACATGCGTCCACACAATAGAACAGTAACTCTTAGAATAAAGTCATAATGTTATAAGCACTTTCCTTTTCCTGAAAAGGATTTCCACATTTCAATTTAAAAAAAAAAATATAAAAACTGAATTAACTTCACTTCCTGTAGGACCAAACATTTCAAGCTTTGATTTTTTTTTTTTTTTCTGTAAAATGTAAGAGAAGGAGAAATCACTCAGGCTTTCAAGTCAAATTTAGCACAAATCCAGTCACCCAGTACATATATCCAGAAGTATCCAATTATTTTTCTTCTCCATAGTCACATTGTGAAACTGATTCTAATAAACTGTTACAGATTTTACGTCTAGACCAAAAATCTCAAGAAACCCAGAATGCTACAGGGAGAGTCCAGAGTACACATTTACAAAGCCCAATGTGCTTCTAGTAGCAAGCAGAACATTTCTTAGATAAAAAGCCCAAGAGGGCTGGAAGAAAGATGCTATGGAAGAGGGAAATAAACTTACCAACAAAATAACGTCTCCTGGTAACCCAGAACAAGGAACATAAGTTTTATCCTCTCATTCTGAATTAGAGCATGTGAGCAACACTCAACTAGGCATAGGAATGATTTCTCAATAGCGTTCACGGTAGGTGACAGGTTTTTCCACTTAATCTCTTGCCTGCAACTATGGAACATAACCTGTATATGGCTTTGAAAAATCATTTAATATCTTTTCAACTCAGTTTTCTATTAGGAATAAATGAGGAATAAAAATACTTTAGTAAAATATCTCATGTTCCCAAGACAGATAAAGGGAAATCTCAAAAGCTTTTTTCCATTTTCCAGTAAAAACACTTTTCCTGGGGACTGCATATGATCAGCACAAATACTGAAGTGTTGACTCAGAAACTGAACTTCTGTTTTGACACAGAATTTTGAAATCTCATTCATAAACATTATAGAGGTAATCATAGCTGTGATCTTCTTTATTCTGACTAGCTATTGTTAAAGATAAGTTTGTGATTCTAGGAAAAACAGCAGGAAACTATTGGCTTATTAAGTCTGTTAACATATCTTTCACAGCATTTCTGATGGGAGCAAAAACACAATTCAGTATTAATTTTCATCATTCAGTGAAAATAAATAAATATTTATTCAGAAAAGGATATTCAGTAGTCTGGCTATCTAAATTGGCTGCCTATATGGCTGCCTGAATTCAGTAAACTGAGTACGAATATTAAACTTTGTTTCACATGTATAGTTAATTCTAGCAGTACACAACTGCAATCAGATACTTAAAGCTTTTCAGCATTACTTTGTCTTAAATTTAATAATATTTCATTCACTAAGTAACCATTCAGTGCAATAAAATATTTATTATCTTTATAATGCTTACCAGGACTTTCTAACACGGCTGAATTGGTGTCCAGATTAAGAACTGAAGAATACATATATTAATTTAGTATAAGAAAGAAATTACTGACAATATAAGGGAAAAAAACCCTAATGGTGTATTGGCAAGATATTTAGATAGCAAGACTGATAGAAATGTAAGTTTCTTTCCCTGTTTCTCACTAATATTTTATTGCCTATTAGTATAATACCTAATTCTAATTATTTTAGTAGGAGGTAGAGTATTTTTAAAGATGCCAGAAGGTGTTAATCTATTATTCTGTGCAATTAAATACCTTAAGATACATCTGAAAGTATTTTTTTTTAAATTTTTTTTTTTTTGGTTCTTTGGCCTAGGAATTAAGCATGATGTATTTTGGATTCTGATCCGAAAAATTCAGAGACCAGCTTTCCTGGTGAACCTTCCATCTTTAGTCACTTCCAATCTACCGAGAAACTGTTGGCAGCAGCTAGTTTCTGAAAAGTAACTTTTTTTAGCTAGCTCATCAGTCTATACAAACAAGTTTCTGTAACTAGCTTATTTTAGTGACAGACAATTACCATTTCAATTTGTAAGCCTCTGTAACACTTAAATGAAAAAAAAGAAAATAAAACATTTTGTCTTTCACTTGCATATGTATGTACCCTAAAGGCATATGACTGAAGCAAAACCCTATCATAGACTTAACATTTGGGAAATAAAAGTGATTTTGTTGTTAACATTTCCTTCCTCTTTCCTTCCCACTATGTACTAAACATACAGAAAATAACAAAGTTTTCTTCTACCTATTGCATACACATGCAACTAGCTGCACATGGTAGTAGTCAGAGTTGCACTCTAGAGCATAAGCAAAAGAAAGATGGGAGTCTGTCAGTCAGGACTGTGCTTATTTTACTTTGTTGATAAAATGAAAATATAACCCAGGTTGCACTTAATTTGCTTTGGTCTCACTTATTTGCATTTGAGAAGCTTTAGGAAACAAAGACGCAGAAATATTTGGGGAAGGGGGAAAAAAAACCACAAAGAAAACGGTAATCATTCACATATATTCACATGCTCCACAATCAAACGAAATCTCAAGTAATATCTAAGCATAGCCTTTTAAAAATAGTCATTGTTTTCCTCAGCTATCACTCAACAAATCCCCACCCATTTGCAATCCTGGTTTCAGATGCATAGACACGGCAAGTTTCCGCACAGCTCCCTTCAGCCTCTTTGAATCCCATCTATAGATGTCTGAGCAGTCAGAAGGCATTGCTCCACAGAGGCTTGCGTATCAGAAGGCGTTCATTCTAATATGCAGTTATTTGATCCAGTTCTTTGACAGGAACTCTGAAATCACATTTACAATCATGTCATGATCAGCTCTACAATCACATATGCTATATATTTACTCATAATGTTAGATATGCTGGGTAGAGAAGAACCTTATTTTTTTTTCTGAAACATATCTTTCCTAGTATGTATTAGCTCATGGCAGATCCAATGAAAGAAGTCTGTACTTTTTTATGAATAGCTGGTGATTGGAATAGATGGTGTATATGTTATCCTTTACCTACGTGTATATAAGTAAATTACATTACGTAGCTTCAATTAACAGAGAGAAATATTGCTGAGGAAAAAAAAGGAAAAAAATGAAAAAGATAATTAACATAATTCTTTTCCTGTTAGTAGAATTCTTGTAAATCTGTAAATACATAATTTATTTGAAATAGATAAAGCAAACTGTTTTAATTCTTGTGACTCCCAGAATCACGGAATCGTTGAGGCTGAAAGGCAGCTCTAGAAATTGTCTAGTCTATCCCTCCTGCTTACAGCAGGGTCAGTTAGAGGACATTGCCCAGGACTGTATCCAATTGTAGTTTTAATTTCTCCAAGGACGGACACTCCACAGCCTCTTTGGGCAACGTGTTCCAGTGTTCAATCGCCTTCACAGTAAACATTTTTTAAAGTTTACGTTTTTAAATGTTTAAGTTCCAGTGTTTCAGTTTCTGCCCATTGCCTCTGATCCTGTCATTGGGCACCTTCAAGAAGAGTTTGGCTCCATCGTATTTGCTAAATCATCAGGTATTTATACGCATGGATAAGATCCCCTCGAGCCTTCTCTTCCCCGGGCTGAACAGTCCCAGTGCTCTTGGCCTTGACATACAGGGCAGAAGTTTCAGTCCCTTAATCATTTTGGTAGCCTTTCATTGCATGTGCTCCTATATGTCCATGTCTCTCTTCTACTGGGGAGCCCAGCAGTGGACAGAGCACCCAAATGGGTGTAACCAGGGCTGAGCAGAGGGAAGGATCACCTGGCAGCCTGCTGGCAATGCTCTGCCTAAAGCAGCCCAGCAGGCAGCTGGCCTTCTTTGCTGCAAGCACGCCTTGCCGGCTCATGGTCAACTTCTTGTCCACCAGTACCCCAAGGTTGTCCTCTACTAAATTGCTTTCCAGATGATTAGCCACAGCGTGTATGAGAGCATGGGGTTATTCTTCCCGATTTCATGAGTTTCCTGTTGGCCCATTGTTCCAGCCTGTCCAGGTCCCTCTGAATGGCAGCACGACCCCCCGGTGTATCAGCCGCTCCTCCCAGTTTTGTCTTATCTGCAAACATACTGAGGATCCGCTTGGTCGCATCATGCAGGAAATTAATGAAGATGTTAAACAGTACTGGCCCTAGTACTGATTTCTGCCATACCCCACCACAGTCTAGCTTCCAGCTGGACTTGATGCTGCTGATCACAACCCTTTAAGCCAAGCCGTTCAGCCAGTTTTCATTCCACCGTACTGTTCATTTAGCTCATTTGTATTTCACTGGTAGGTCTGTGAGGGTATAATGGGAGGCAGTGCCAAAAGCCTTGGTAAAGCCAAGATAAACAACATCCTTTTAAGTTAACATAAAGTGATAAAAGTGAGCAGTGTTTTTAAAAATCATATCCTCAGTTGGGTTTTAGTGTTTGTTTTTCAGTATGCTGTGGTGGGTTGACCATGGCCAGGTGTCAGGTGCCCACCAAAGCTGCTCTGTCACTCCCCCTCCTTGACTGGACAGGGGAGAGAAAATATGACAAAAGGCTCATAGGTCAAGTTAAGGACAGTTTAATAAAGCAAAAGCAGAGGTCGCGCGCGACAGCAAAGAAAAACAAAAGCTTTTTATTCTCTGCTGCCCATCAGCAGGCCATGTCTGGCCACTCCCTGGGAAGCAGGGCTTCACTACTCGTAGCGGTTTCTCCAGAAGACAAACATAAATGGCAAATGTCCCCCCTTCCTTCTGCCTTTACTTAGCTTTTATATCTGAGCTGATGTCATATGGTATGGAATAGTCCCATTGGTCAGTTTGGGTCAGCTGTTCTGGCTATGTTCCCTCCCAAGATCTTGCCCAGCCCCAGCCTGTTAGTGAGGGGTGGGGGGAAATGTTGGAG
>JAVKLA010000027.1:37144340-37157782 GCA_034782735.1 Sagittarius serpentarius | reverse complement strand
GAGGGGTGGGGGGAAATGTTGGAGTGACAGCCTTGGTGCTGTGCGAGCCCTGCCCAGCATTAGCCAAAACACTGGTCTGTTATCAACACTTTCCTAGCTGGCAATACAGAGCGCAGCACTACGAAGGCTGCTATGGGGAGAATTAACTCCATCTCAGCCAGACCCAATACATATGCTGTCATTGAAACTTTAAGATTTACAAAAGACCAGTTGGTTAAAGACAGGAGGAAATGAAAAAAAAAAACCCAAAGGCAAAATTCTTTTATTTTGAAATTTTAGCTCATTTCCATATTAAGGAAGAAAAAATGTGAACAACCTTTAAATACAACTGTTCAAATCAAAACAAATAATTTTGAGTGTTTAAATAAATTTGTTTACTTGTTTCAGTGTATTATATTGTATTAATTATATATAGTATATATTTTATATATATTATATATAGTCTATTAATTATATGGTAGCTTCTATTAGTACCAATATGTTAATGTTTCCACAGAAGTAAATACTTGTTTTCCTTTAAAGACAGAAAAGGGTGGGTTTGAAGCATGGTTTTTTCCCTTCTTACTGTTATCTATCTTAATATAAAGATTTATGAACAGAGATAATTTAGGAACTGAGATAATCTTCCTCTACAAAGCTAATACCATTTAAAGTTTATCTTTTTAAATAATGATACTTGCCCTACAGTGACACATACAGTTCTTGTTAAAACTTGGAACTGAAAACAAGCACTCTGCAGAATGAGACCTTTTTAAAGTAAACAACTGAAACCAAGAAGCTTCATTACTTTTAAATCCTGTTTTCTCATTAGGACTACAACTCCTTGCCAGCTGGAAGTGATAAGGGTCTAAGAAAGGAATTTGTTCTGCTACTACTTTAATTTTTATTTGTCAGCTTGCCAAAGCTTACCTCTTACTGCAGCCACAGACCTGAGAACAGATAGGACTTGGCACTGGTTACCGTAGTAAAGAATGCCTCTTGTCAAGCCTTCTTGAAAAAATTTAGTGCCAGACCAATTTGCCACGGAGCAGTCTGTGCCCTTTTCTTGATTTTTCATTCTTTAAATTTCCTATTATTTTCATCCTAGGAAAATAATGTCGAAAATAAACCTTTTCTAAAATAATGAGAGAACCAAGAGGCTAACAAATAAAACAATCAACTTAAGAAACCTATCCAGTTGATCAGAGAATAAGAATCCTATTTCATAAACCAATCTGAAGCATTGCAGTTTGGTTTTATGTCACTTGGAATAAAGCAGAGACATTTATCCTTTTTCACCAGGGAAAAAGAACGAAAAATTAAGGAGCAAAGGGTACATGACAGCACAGCAGATCTCAAATTAGTATACCAAGAAGTCCAGTTGTTTCTGCAACTTCATTTTGATGTATGAATTAACCTGTGACAGAGATTTGAATTTGGATCTCTTACCTCTCAGTGAAGTACTTTTTCCTGGCCTTTTGTGAGAAGCAATACTGAGCAATGGAAGCACTGCCCAGTCGTAAGTTCCCTGTGTCTTTCCCTACAGAAGGAGAGTCAAGCCACAATCTCTGTGCTAGGTTCAGTTTCCCAGTACAACTGATTTGCCTCCTTCAGCTATAAAAAGAAATTCTGTGCCTGCTTTAGTTTTAGCTGCTTTACCAATTCCTTCTGCCAAGGCACAGGATGCGTGACAACAGATAAATATGCATGGCAAATACACTGTCAAAGAAGGTCACACCCCACTGCCAGAATGGCCGTTTGGTTTGGGAACACTTAGACATAGGATAATACACCAGGAACCCAGTACCCATCTCTAAGCCAGGAAATTCAGAGGCAAGGAAAAGCTAAATCTATTTTTGCAAACAGTTTGTCTGGCACATAGATAGCTGGCCCTGAGGAACTAGCTTTTCTCCCCGCAGGAAATATATCTGTCCCAGCTTTGCTGGCAGTTTTTTCTGTTTCTTTGGCACCAACTTTCTATTCACAATTTTATTCAGATCTTAATCAGGAACATATTATTGTTGTTCTTGTTTAACATGGTATATGATGACAGATACTATCTGCAGTTTCCTAGCAGCTATAGCGAAGATCAACCTGAAGTCTTACACTCTTTTAGGATACCCCTACAGTTAAGTGATTGTCCTCTCATATTCTTTCCTTTTTCCGCTTCTTAGGGTTTGCTGTTACTATGACTGTGTTCCTTGCTGCTCAAGAAAAATGTTCACAACAGAAGTTTGAGCTAACCAAAACAATGTTAGCATAAAATACCTATTTGCATGCAACATGTTTTTCACCTACACATAGCATCTAATTAATAATTAATTGACTACTAATAATAGTAGTAGTAGTAAGAATAAAAAAAATTATATATATATAAAATAAATAACCTTTGTTAGACCAGCTGAGAGCTGAAAAATGTACAAAAATTAAAGCACAAAAGACCTTTCATTTTAAATACATTTGTGAAAATGTCGGTGTTATTAACACCTATGAAAGTGATCATACTGCAGTTGGACCAAGGATAAGCTATCTCAAAATATAAAACTTTCCCATTTTCTAGCCTGACTGTCTAGGCGTTTCAATCTTTAGTTGGCATGCCCTGTATATTACAGATCCATACATCTCATGGATGAGATCTGACAACTTTGATGGAAATATAACATACATCTGATTCCAAACATCTAGTATATCATATATCAAATCACTCTAAAAAAGGCAGTCAGCCAAACTGCTGTACAATGTCCAGCTTTATGAGTTCTAAACTTGAAGGCAGAAGTCATTGAAGGCAGAAGGTGATGGGGAAAGAAAAAACTTTACTTAAGTCTATACTGAAAAGAGAATAGACTATCCAGCAAGCTTTGGGAATACACTTTTGAAATACATTTTGATCTTCACTGTGGTTAGGACAACTGGGTGGAATTTTGCTTCTACAAGGCAAATGTACCTATTGGGCGGACATGGCTGAGAATTTCAGAATGAATAGTAACTTGGATGATAGTGACAATGAAATTAGAGCTTTCATGGAGCTCAATATAGAAAGAGAGAAAAATTATATCAAAATAATAATTTTTAAAAATCAGATTATATACTTCAATAAACTTGTTTCATTTATCTGCAAATTGTAATAATGGATCAATCTAAGAAATCGAATCTGGAAGAAAATTTAAAAGTATAATGAAAGAGCATTCAGGCCAAAAGATGAGCTCAGTATGCAACTGAATCACAAAGATCAAAAAGACAAATGCAAATGGTTACTGCAAAAATCAAACAAGGCGCAAAGATGCAATAACTAGAAGCCAGTTAGTAGCAGGAGGGAAAGCTAGAATTGGGCTGATGTGCCACTCAGTGGAGAAGGAAAGCTATTGATAGTTGATGCCAAAGATATGAACTCATTTTTCACTTCATTTTTTATGTAAAAAGTTAACTGGACTCAGACATTTATGACAATTATTATCAGTGGCAGAAGGAGAAGACCTCAGTCTGACAAACCCAGAATGGGTTAGAGAGGTTAGATAAATCCAGTGTATTCAAGTTGACTAGCAATTTCATAATAGGACATTTAAGCATCTGACCAATGAAATTTCAGGAAGGCATGGCCAGACTAGAGAAGGTCCAAAGGAGGACCACAAAGATGATCGAATGTCTGGAGAAACAGCCCTATGAGGAATAACTGAAAGTGTTAGGTCTTGTCTCCCTGGAGAAGAGAAGGCTCAGGGCAGACCTCGTCACAGTATTCCAGTACTTAAAGAGCAGCTACAAAGAGGACAGAGGTTCTCTTTTCCCCAGGAGTCACATGGAGAAGACAAGGGGCAACAGGCAAAAGTTGCACCAGGAGAGGTTTTGTCTCTACATAAGAATTTTTTTCTGGTAAGAATAATTATTCAGTGGAACAATCTCCCTAGGGAGGGGGTAGAGTCCTCATCATTAGAGGTTTTCAAGATGCGAGTGGCCAGGGTGCTAGATAATCTCATCTAGGCTCCCTTTCTCACAAAGTTCAACCTGATAATCTTTTGAGGTCCTTTCCAGCCTGGTCTGTTCTATGATTCTATAATTCTATGATTCTGTGATTGTATAATTCTATGAATCTCAGTTTTCCAGTAATCATCTTTGCAAACTTATGAAGGACAGATGAATTTCCAGGGGACTGGGAAAAAAGCAAGCATAATAAATGTCTTTAAAAAAGAGTATTTGGGAAATTAAACAGACTCATTATATTAATTTAAATTCTGAAATAAACGCTAGATAGTATTCTTTCAATTAGACAAAAAAATACTTTTAAATATTTTGAATGTGACAAGGAACTAAGGAATAGAAAAAAGATTTATTAAGAACAAGGCTGGACAATCCTAGTTGTTTTACATGAGAAAGAAACAGCATTAAATGTGGGGAGGAGTGCAGGGGCGGGGGGAACGAAAAACAAAAACAAACCAGAACACAACTATGTATGTAGTAGATTATGTTATTCAACAGGGAGAAATGCAAGATACCACCTGTAGGAAAGAAAACTCTGAACAAACACAAGGTGGTGAAAAATTAGCTAGGTAGAATCTAATGGTTAGAGCAGAGCAAATCTGTAAACAAGTCGACAAATGAAACGATGTTGCTGAAAAACCATGGTGGGCTGTGTAAATAACAGTACAGCATACAGGAACATAAAGTAATCTTTCTGCTTTGTTCAATATTGGTAAGGCTCAGATAAAGTAATACAGAAAGATGTAGACTTACTAAGCAAATTGCACAAGAGATTGATAAAAATGATGAAAACATGCTGTCTGACAAAAGCCTGAATGATCTGGAATTGTTATTCTAAAGAAGCTCAAGGAGGGATACGATAACTGTTCTGAAGCGTGTAAAAGCTCCTGCAAATGGTTTATTTTTTTCATATTTATAGTGGAAAAGACAAAAAATATAGATCTAAATTACAGAGAAAAATCCCTATAAATTAAACATTAGGAAAAAAACTTCCTAGTGGCAATGCCAGTGAGACTTAGAAAGAGATTGCCTGAGAGGCTGTAGAGTCCTCATTACTGGAGGTCTTTAAGAACACATTAAACAAATGTCAGTCAGAAACAGCAGAGACATGTTTGATCATTTCCTATGTTGAAGGGAAAGCCTTTTTTGATTTCTTGAATGACACTGAAACTCAAGAAGTTATCCTAATTCTTCAGTCTAAGTACACCTATATGTGCTACTGAAATTGGAAAAGGATCGCACATTAATGTAAAATTCTGATCGCTTCAAAGGATGATTTTCTTTACCATACTGAATGTACTTACTTTGTTGCTAGTTTGACAGATCTTTATAGGGACTAAAAAGTACTAACAAGAAGCTGTAGTGTAAGACTGGACTGTTAATTTGGGAGTGAGAAAGTTCCTTCTTCAGTTCATTTGAGTATGTTGAAATTAGCTTCCACAGAGCTAGTGAAAGTCATGGTCACACCTTATGCTAGAATGAATGTTCTGCTGCAGTTACTAAACATAGAAACAGCCAGGGAAATTTATTAGGTGGCCTAGTGGTCAGGGAAACGATACAGCTCCCTGCTCCAAAGAAAATCCAGTTGCTTATGTGTTGTTCAACAGATCTAAGAAGAGAGAGTAAAGGAGCTCCTCATATCAGCAAAATGGCCAGTCATTTTGGAAAGCCTAGGATTCTCACTTGAGGAAGGTGAAAAACTAAAAAAGAATTAGAAAGGATTTAGGTATGAATCTGGGTCATTTGGGGAATGTTCCCTCATTTTGATGCCTTAGTATTTTGTTGTTCTTGGTAGTATTCATAATTTATTTCCTTCTTTTTTATTTTATTTTCTTTCCCTACAGCCAAAAAATGGTAAGTCTTAGCTTCATATGGATGAAGGCCAGGGAAGAGTGCAAAATCTCCAGAGGCTTTGAAAGATTCCTCACCTTAACTTCTTTCCACATGACAAATTTATTTGGTGATATCTTTAATGCTGTAAATGGGTTTACCTCAATGTGGTTTTCGATTATGTAACACCATATCTAGGCTCTTCTGCTTTATTTTCAGATTTACCTTTCTCCACTTGCTAATATTGATAGTTGTTTAGACATACACAATATGTAAACAAATAATTCTGCATATGAAATGGAAACTTCTGTGTGCAAGAAAAGCTTCTAGGTGAAGTTTCACAAAACATAAACTAACAAGCTTCAGTCTTCTGTAACTGAACCCAATGAAAAAAAATCTTATTGATTTCACTCAAGTCACTGAGAACAGGATCAAACTTGCAATAGAAATAAAAAATTAAAATTTACATTCCCCAAAGATCACACATCCTAAACGTAGGAATGAAGATAACAGTCACACACAATAGCTCTGATACTTATCTCCAGAAACATATCATGGCAATGACTCCCACATATTAATAAAATATTGATTTAAGCTTCTCATCACGCATCAAAACACAGAAAAATGCACGAAGTCTAAAATTCTGAGTAAATCGCATCTCAAAGTTCTAACTAACTGCCCTCCCTGCCCCCAGTCATTAAGTTATGGGGAAAAGAAATACTGCTGTATATCGTTTTGAGTATTGAGTCATTTGAAGTCTGAACTATTCAGAAACACTGTACTTTATTAGATGAGTTGTGCGGTTGGGGTTTTTTAGTGTTTTAGTTGTGTGTTTTATCTCTTTGGTACGGCTTTCCAATGCCCTCTACAAGTTCTGCTCTCTCCACTACCCAAACTCCAAATTGTACCTTCACTTCCTTTTCCTACCCGAAATGCCATATTTTTAAAAAAAATAATAATATTATTAGGTTTTGGACAAACAATTAATCCTATTCTGGCTGTTTTCAGTAGAATCTCAGGAAAGGTGGAAAGTCCTTCAATTGCCCTAAGTGATACCTTTTTAAATAGCTGTAGCTGCGCTGAATGTGAATCTTGTGCAAAGGGAACAACAAAATTCAATTCAGTAAATCTTCATCTACCATAAGGCATTTAATAAGTTGTTCTCAGCCTGTGTGTGATTAAATTGCTATTGTAGATCTAAAGTTACAGTCACTGCTCTCTGCTTTCAGATATTTACACAGGATAATGTGAATGATTTCATAATAAAGTCATACACATAAGAAAATATTTTTCCCCAATTTAAAAATTATTATCCAGCTAAAATACTTAATATCCAGACCTGACTTTATCAAGCTGGATTAAAAGTGATGATCGCAAACATGCACATTATTTCAAAGAGTTGTGCCTCACATCTTGGATTTTTTCTATGTCATCTGGATAATAAATGCTATAGCACACGAAATTGTACTTGCTTCTTACATTTTTAAAAAATTTCAAAGCTTTATTGAACAAGATGATAAGCAAGTCAGTCCAAATCAAGTTCCTTGCTGCAGTAAAAATATATTTCTCAAGTAAACATTTAAATATGTATATTCCTATGTTATCTTTTCATAACACTCCTTTCTAGGATGTCCAAAATGCTTTCCCCCTTAATTCAAGGAAGTGTGTGATGCGCAATTCAATATTGTGTTAATGGATAATGTTCTCAGTTAATTATTTCCCAGAGTATTGAAGGCTGGAGGACAGGTATTGGAATATACTGATAATGATGGAAGTTTAATCAATAATTCATACTTTTGTTGATATTAAGAACATCCTCCGTGGAAAGAAATCAGAAACTACATTTAGTTTAGGGAGATAAGTCTTCCAAGGCTTTCTATACTCCTTAGAGAGACATTCTGTCAGAGACATACTCAAGGCACCCACATCAGTTTTGTATTCTGAATCACTCCCTTAAATAAGAGATTCTTTCTGTCTCTATTGTCTACCAGTTCAATTCTCTCAGGCTGCAAATAGTTTCTGTGGACACCCTGACCCCAGCTTTAGATGAAAATCACTAAATTTCGCAACTGATGAAATAGTTTTGCATGTATTTTTTTTTTCCTGTTGAATTTTTACGAGATGGGAGATCAAATGCAGGAAAATAATTTTTTTTCTCTTTTCATCTACATCAGCCCAAAGTGCCTAGGAAGAAAAGACTGGATCAGGATCAGACATTTCTGTAAGCTATTTTCTCCTTGAAGGTCTCTGTTTCCCTCCATGTCCCATGGTTTAGGTTCGGATCCTAAGAGTCCAGACTGGACTATGTAAGCACTTTGCAGTACATTAAAAAATCACTAAATAGAAAAGACAGTGATAAAACATTTTACACAGTGTAACTAAAAATGTTTGCTTGAACAGGGTTCTCTTCCTTGTTTGTTTAGTTCCCCCTCCCCTCAAAGAGGACAAATGACCCAGTGAGAATACAGGTAGAGATGGGACATTTTACCTTCTTAAATTTTTTGAGCACTGGGGTTGAGCCACATTTGGGGAACTTTCTGAAAACAAGCAACTTTGTAAGAAATTGCCATTCACGCAAAACTGACCTGGAGAAATTTTCCAGCAATATTTAAAAAAAGCAATATTTTAAAAAAAAATCACTAATGCCTCATAATTTTTTATTAACAGCTTTCCTTCATTTTCCCTATATTATTATTCAAAATATGAGGAATACTAATATATATTTGTACTTGATAACCAAGCTGTCTCTTCTTCTCTTCATGGTTTTAAAATGTCTCTGTGCTGGTTTCTTTAGTCAGAGATTCATTTGTAGTCAGAACAATATCAGGATCCAGCCATTCCTTCACCATTGATATACACCATAGCAAATTCCCATCTGAATACTGAAATTTAAGACAATCATAATCACTCATTTCTTGAAGTTTTTCCCAGTATAGTTTGACCCCACTCTCTACCTGCACTAGTTTACCTATATGTTTGTTCAAGCTATCAGTAGGTCTGTAATTTACCATCTAGTTTGCATTTTATTTTCTTCTCCTTTAAGTGTACTTTTCATTTTAACTTTCTTCTACTTTTTATTCTATGTGTTAAACTGTTGATTCCCTACAAGATCTTAAGGTTTCTTTCTCTCACTTGTTCTTTTAACATTCAAATTAGTTATAAGTCTTTTTAACTAGCAACCTGAGAATTTACTAGCAAATTTCCAGAGTCTGATCTGAAGCTCTAAAGCTCTTGCTTGACCTTCAGAGAAAGGTTTCTCAGTAGTTCCTAAAAACAAGAAAAAAAAAGGGGGGGGAATGCGGGGGGGGTGGTGGTGAAAAAAGTGCAGGTGCCCATCTGAAAATGGAGGCATCCAAAATAATTACTCATTTTTTGAAATCTTTATATGGGAATCTTATCTGAGTTATACAGAAGATTAAGTCTACTACTATGTGAGAGATGCTAAGCAAGGTAAACATCTTCCATTCTAAATACCTTGGCTATCGGCAGAATCACCAGCAGTTGCAAGTCTGTTCTCAGAATGTATAAAACCTCTCTTGAATGAATGTTTAGCTGCTGGGCAATGACTATAGACACAAAAATTGTATGTTCATGAAATAATTGATAACAGGGGAAAATCATATATCTTTATTTCTGAATTTGCTATGGCTATCGGTTAGGGAAAGGGACAGATGCATAAACAACTATTTCCAACTCCAAATGCTCGTCATCAGAGTACTTGCCCTTGAGAAGACAACAGTTCAAAAAATTTTGAACACAGTACTATTTGATAATTGTAGTCTGCAAATCATTTTGTTCAAGTCACTCGCTTTCAGAAGCCATTTAGAATCTTGCAGTATTCAATAGGGAAACTTCTCCCTTTTCTACCAACTTAGCAACACAGTCAGAAACTGAAAAAAAAAAAACCCTCTGAGTGGTCTTGTGGACAATTGTTATGAGGAACAGTTTCATTTCAGTTAATTCAAGCTGTCATCAAGAATACCTCAGACTGATCTCTCAGTAAATACGGCATATAATCACATAGGCCCTTTTATGAAACATGAGAAACTTCATGTGTTAACCTGGTAAGAAAACATTATTTTTTATATTAGGAAAACTACCACTGAATTTTCACAACTTTCAACAACAGACTCAGGGAAGATCAGAAGGACATAATATAATAAAGCAAACTACCAGCAACCCTGATTTTAGTATTGGTTTTATATTACCAGTCAGTACTCTAATAATTTTTACAAAGGTATAGTCTCCTAAGTAAATTAGTAATGAAATGCAGAGAGGAAATTGCTATTTCTTATCGTTTCTAACATTCTTAAAAAAGCATAAAAATGATCTCATATTTATATAGCACTTTTCATTCAACAGATTCATGAAGCTTTTATCCAGTGTTTTCGAAGAACAACTAAAAATTGAGGTTCTCAACTGAATGCAGGTTGAAAGCTCAAAACATCTGACTCCTACTAATATAATGCAACAATTCACAGAAAAAGAAGAATTAAGAGCAACATACATTATTTTGTTGTATAAGGAACAAAGGTCTATTTACACAATAAATGCATAATAGGATTTGGAGGATAACAGTTTCTTGACAGTGTCTTTTACTACAATCCACTGAAAAACTTGAGGGTTTTCTGAGCCATCCTACCAGTAACCAAAAGTCTTGCCATCCAGAAGTGAAGGGGCTACAACTGCTATCTATGCCTCTGCTACAGAATAAAACAGGAGTTGCGGCAGCTGTCCGTCCATGAGGCTGAGTGGCAGCCACACTACAGCAGTGTTTTCCCTGGGCCACCACTGTGTCATGAGTGACACCACTCTAAACCAAAGACAAAAACCTCTTGGTTCAAAAAGTCTAAAGTAAAGGAAAGGATATTTTCATAGAATAGAAATAACAGTGTTGCATGTTCCAGAGTCAAACAATAGAGCGTTTATGAAGGGTACAAGGTTTGTTAGGATAGCATTGGACCCTGAATAGCCAAACCAAGTCCAGTATTGTCCCTGTCATCTTCTGGAAATAGTCTGTGATAGGATGCCCCAAACACTGCCTTGATGCCATCACTGAAAATGCTAATTGATACTAGTCAAAACCACACTAGAGAATGGACTATAAAATAAAACATCATGCATCCAAAATTAAATGCATTCTCTAGATCACAATGTAATAGTGTTTATGTTGATTAATGTTATTATTACTATAAAATGGTGGTAATACTGGTAGATGCTTACAGGTGTTTTAAGAAGCCTCTAAACTTTGTGAGTCATTATAGGTCTTGTCTTTTAGATAAAGTCAGGCAAAATGAGAGATGTCAAAAGAAGAAGAATCAAAGGAAATTATCATAGGCAGGAGTCTGCAGAAGTAATAAATTCCTGGGACTGATAAATTCTCCACCCAGGAGATTAATTAACACATCAAATGGACACACAATTCATGTTACTCACCTGCAAGAATAGTCAAAGGCTTTGCTGTGAGGGTAGCTGGGAATTCAGGTAATTACCTTGTGCCAGGTGAGTCCCTTGTCCCAAATCAGTTCATTGTCTCATCTGTTCAGAGACAAGGTGTGGAGGTCCTAGACCACCCAGGGAATCAGTAACTTCTGTGCACCCTGTGTGCACACAGTCTGATATCCATGATGCCCTCATACTGAATGACACCATAATTACAGGACAAACTTGAGTCTTATCCTTATAAATCACTTATGACTTAAATTCCATAGCTCCTGCCGCATCAGAGACAGAGTGATAAATTAAGTATCAGTTTACTATATTTGTAAGAATTCAACTATATATTAGTGATTAGAAAATAAAAGAATGTCTCTGCCATGAAATTTTTCTGCCATTGAAGACACACTGAGATTCCCAATTGCAAGTTCAAGGAGGCACTTACTGCCTCACAATTTAACACTTTGCTCAGGAAATATTTAGATTAGAAATATTAGCTAAGAAAATTTATCATTTTCTAGCATTCTAAAATTTACAAAAAAAATGAGGATTAAGAATCTTTTATTTCTGTTAAATTTATAAAAATATGTTATTTATATATTCCTTTCGGGTAATACCTATGCTTTTTTAATTAATCTGAGAAGTTCCATCTGAATGTTTTTGGTAAAGTGCTTTTAGTTGTATGTATTCCTTTATCTTTTTTGGAGCAGGTTCCTTACACCGTCTTGTACTTATGTTTGGGAGTCAAATAAATGTCCCTGTACCAGATGACAGACTATAATAGCTGTCATAAAGGAATATTACAGGAGTACTTTCATTTTCTGGTTATTTAAGGGAAACTTTGAACCCATAATGTATAATTAGATTTGTCATATGTAATGTACATCAATTTTGCTGCCCTTCTAGTAAATTACATACCCAGGACTGATCAAATACTTTGCCTTCTCTGATGAGACAACTGCCTCAATGGAAGAGGGAAGTACTGTGGATGCTATTTACCTCGACGTTAGCAAAGCTTTCCATCTAGTGTCTTGGAGTATCCTTGCAATCAAAATACAGAGATGTGGTTTTGATAGGAAAACTAAGAACAGTGCATGGAAAGCTGACTGTACATCTTAGCTGAAAAGACTGTGATCATCAGCAGGAAGATCAGCTGATGTCCAGTTATCATTGCCATTGCCCAGGGTGCTGATGCTGTTAAACCTCTTCAATAACAACCTAGGCGATGGGACAGAAGGCACCTTTTGAAAGCTCATAGCTGATACCAAACTGGGTAACATTTGATATGCTGCAGGGTAAGGCTGCTGTTTACAATGATCTTAACAGGTTGGAAAAGTTGCTGGCAAAAGATTCATAAATTCCTGCAAAGACAAATACTAAGATCTGGGACAAAACAATCCCATGTGACAGTACCTGCTGGGGAACAACTGGTTAGGAAGGAGTTTTGCATAAAGCAGGCCTGAGGGTCCTGGTAGACAACACGTTGAACGTGAATAGATGGTAAGCCCTTGTGACTCTCCCTTGTGCCGAGAGTACAGTAAATCTAAATATTTTGCACAGATGTGCCACCCAGGAGAAATAAGCAATCAGAACTAACTGTATATTGGTCCTCAAATAAGGCTATTGGTTGTGTTTTTTGTGTTTAACTACATGTGAAGATACCTAGAAAACAGATTCTATCCAGGTATGTTTTATCCTGGAACAAGTGCTGAGAAAACTGTTCAATAACTCTATCACTTCCAAATTATTTTAAAAAAAGAAAAAACAAACCAAATCAACACACGCCCCCCCCCCCAAAACAAACACAATAAAAAAAACTTTAAAAAGAATGGCTGAGTTGGTTCTAGCTCAAATTCCAATCACTGAACACTGTGTGATGGAATTTCTGTTCAACACACAGTTTACACAGGTTTTTTCCGTTCAATGTAGAGGCAAAAAGAAAAAATAACAGAAAAAAAAAACAACTCTAGATACTTTCTAGAGCAGTTCCATTATCATCCTGTTGAAAGAAGGCAACCAAATTCTTCAGTGCTCTTGGTTCCCTAGGGCACCATCTACGTGTTGATTGACTTTTTTTAAAAAAAACTGACCTTATGTCTTTCTTAGTCTAGATACAAACTGTTTATGCTTGACATATTTCTCTGAAACATGCTATGTCTTGATTAAAAGCAGGGGTAAACCCTTAGCCTGTTTGGCTAGGGAAAGGAGAGGAGAGGAGAGGAGAG
>JAVKLA010000027.1:37122823-37137227 GCA_034782735.1 Sagittarius serpentarius | reverse complement strand
CTTGCCCAGCCCCAGCCTGTTAGTGAGGGGTGGGGGGAAATGTTGGAGAGACAGCCTTGGTGCTGTGCGAGCCCTGCCCAGCAGCAGCCAAAACACTGGTCTGTTACCAACACTTTCCTAGCTGGCAATACAGAGCACAGCACTACGAAGGCTGCTATGGGGAGAATTAACTCCATCTCAGCCACACCAAATACAACATTGTACCTTTGCCTGTTCATTTCCAGCTTTGAAATGCAGAATATCTTTGAATTTTTGTTACAATAGACAACCTAAAAGAACATGTGAACATCTTTTAATCAGCTCCAGTTGGGCCGTCTCATGTTTTGGATAGTTCTTAACTTAAAACATATATCACTGGGTGAAGACTACCCAAAATCATCGTTCAGATTGGTGAGACTTTAGCTCCATCTGCCCAGCCCTAACTCATTCACATGTTCAGGTACTTCCTGGAAAAATAAACAAAGCATAGAAAATAGTTATGGGGAAGCTTGGTCAAAAGCTCTGGAGTACATCTGCTCTGCTGTAGTGGTTTAGGTTTTCAAGAGAAAGAACCAAAGAGGCACTCTTAACATCTTTACATACTTAGAACACATTTACAGCAGGAGATCAGAAATTAATAATAATCCAGGTAACAGCTAGGTGGCCTGCGGATAATATGAGCAGCAAGGCCACTGGCAAGTTTTGTAACCATCCAAATTAAAAAGAAAGAGTGAAAACAATAGCCTCTTTTGTTCATCTCCTCCTTGGGCAGAACACACTCAAAGCCATACCAAAAGCTGAGCCCTGTGTGGAAATACTATGTATAAAGCCAGGCAGACCACCAGCTGGGTCGCAGGCACCTTCATCAGCTGCAGGGAGGGTCTTGTTCTCTTGAGCCCATGGTACTGGTCACAGCTGGACCAGAAGCCTTGACTTAGATGAGTTTGTTCTTACAGTGAGTGTGATTGTGTGTATGTGCCACAAGCATGTGTTTCTTAGAAGATAAATCACAACCCACCCAGGATACCCATCCCGTTCAGGAAGCAAATTTTGGATTTTTTTTGTTAATGATTACTGTGCTTCTGTTCTTGAGATTACCTCACCTCTAAACTCCCCCATGGGAAACACGAACTATGAGTTATTTGTGCTATGCAGACAACAAACCAAAACAAAGTTTCTGCAGCAATCCCAAAACTGTGCTTCTACCTGCACGCATTTTGGTACCCCTTGATAGCACAGCAGAACACACATAGCTTTCTTTAATGAAACTGTCCCCTTCGCTGCCCGGTTCAGATCTGCGGTAACAGTTATAAGCAGATACGTTACTTTAAACATATTATAATTAGTTTAGGATTGATATCTACATCTTCTTAAGAAACATATGAGTTGAATTGAAATGTGTTGCATGTGTCTAATGTAGGGTAGCAGGAATGCAGCAGGGTTCTTCAAGAATGCAGGAAAAAGAATTAAATGAAAATGCTTGAGACAATCAAACGCTAAAATTTCCTCATTCAGTGGCTATAAAAAAGAGATTGCTTCTCAGTTTAAAGGTTAGCCTGTTTGTCAGGGAAATAAAAACATATTACTTTTCATTGGTGTGTGATTGTCTAAATTATTAAATACTTGGTTAAATTGGCAGAATTTATGTTCACTCTGAAATTAGAACAATCAGTGTGCCTATAAATAGTCCTTACATTGACGCATAGCAATGTGACTCTTCTAAGGATGCTCTAGCACTTGAATGATTAATGTGCCTTTTACCTATTAAAATGTAGCTATGCTTTGTGTAATTTATAAACCTTCATTTAAGTGCAAGTGTGCCAAGGAAATTTTCTGTAGTTTAATCTTCAGTTTCAAATTATTTATTCTCAGTGTACAGCTAACAAAGTTCAAATACCTCTTCAGACTTTATATAGATATTTGTTTTGAACTAACAAAGCTGTTTGTGTCCTAAACCAAAGAAAAATTATTAAGTATTATACATTTGCCAAAATGATTCACTTCATATATTATTCGTTTGAATTTTGAAGCTCTCTACCTTCCAAATGGTAGTCCAATTGCATTCTTGGCCTTTCAAGGAGATCTGGACTAGCATACATTGTTTCTGTTATTCTCTTTATTTAGATTTGATTAAAGACAGTTTTGCATGAATAAGTTCATAGAGAAAGTGACAGGCACCCATTCAGATCTCATTCCTCTCATATATATTTGTGACTTTGGGATATTGATCCATCATGTTCCAACCGATGAAACAAAACACAAAACTGTGATTAACTATCTTGACATTTCAGTAGAAATTACACCAAAATTAGGACAAGGTTGAAGGTTCCTTGGAAATGTAGATAAGCCCCTTAAGAGTACGAAACAAAAGGAAAAAAGAAAAAAAAAAGAAAAAAAAAACTAACCAAAAAAACCAACAAAACCCCACCAACAACTTCAGAAAAAGTGAAATATTTTTCTGTTTTACAGAATGTTACCTATTCCCTCTCTGGGATCTGCAATCTGGGATGGTCAAATGATTGTTTCCCAAATCTTTGATTTGGAAAAAATAAGATGATAGATATGATTAGGTTAAGTCTCATAATCATCACAAAAGTATTTTGGTACTAAACTCCTATTGACTGAATTTCAAAAAAAAGGATGTCACTATACATCTTCATACATCTGGACTTCTTTTCTTTTTCTTTTGTCTGACACAAATCACAGCAAAGTCTTCTTCCATGCTACAAGCTATGTGAAGATGCAGGCTTTTTGAGTATTAGTCGTGAAATTCCGTTTAAAGGGAGTTAGATTGTATCTAAGAAGCAAACTAAGATATATGAAAACATAGTACATTGAAAATTATAAGGAAATAATCTCGGCATGTGAATCATATAAACAGCCAAAATAGTAAAGAGTAAAGAAATAAGTATGACCCTACATAATTTCTGCTCTGGTCCTGGATCGCTGACTTTACATTACGGAGTTAGGCAACAGATGTGGATACCTCATCAGACTAAGAGAAGGTATTTTACAGGAACCACTGGACCTGTTGACTCTGCTCAGTACAGACCATTTTGATTTACAAAAGGAGTTGTGAAGATTTGATGTACATGAGTTACTCTTCACAGAGTAAGAAAGGACAATTCTGTGTTGTTTGCTGAGAGAAGAGATACAGAGCACCTATGGCTTCAAAGGACATCTCAATAGATAAGTTGCTTCCATAATGGTATTGCTGCTTCCATAATGGTATCACTGCTTGAAGGCTTTGGGAAGGAAGGAAAACCAGTCTTCCTCTCTTTTCCCTATCCACTCTCTCAAAATTAGCAGAAATCAACAGGAGAAGGACAGTTGTCTGCATAAGTAAGAAGACAGAAGACTCAAGAACCCACTCTCTTGGGAAAGACAACCCCTGTTCTTAACTCACCAGATCTACAGAGCTACCAAAAGATGATTAAAATTTAGTCCAGAAACTTGCTTTCTTTCTTTGTGAGATCTCCTTGTCTCCTTGTTGGTGTCTCACTCCTTGTTAGGTAAAAAAATTAATTCTGGGATGAGCTAAGATATGGTCAATGTGTGAACAGCTGTGATTTTTACAAAATTGCACAGCATTACAACTGATACACTAGGTCTGGCATTAGCTTAACTGCCTGATACTGCCTCATTGTTTCTCTGTTCCTTTCCATCAGCTGTTTCATTCCTCACACGTGGGTTATCAAATCTCTACAGTAAAGTTTGCAAATTTCATGTAAATGCTAATTTCTTTGAATAATTTCTGAAGTGTTGTAATGCATAGTGTTGCAGTTGGTGTTTAATGTTAAATACATTTCTTTATACTTACTGCTTGTCATATGAATGTTATTATCCCATGGAATTTCAGAAACAAAATTGCATCTTTCGTACTCTCTATAACATATATATCTGCCCATATCACAGTAGGTTAGTCAGCCTAAGACATCTTGATAGTCCATGGAGGACACAGACAATCCTTCTCATTTTAAAACAGATCTCTAAAATACATCAGATAAATATACTCTAAAAGTGTGTATATTTCTCTCCACTGATTTTAAAGGGACTCTAGGAAGAATACCTTAGCTGTAGACATTGTCGAGGTCTGAGGGTAGGTGGAATGAAGCCTACCTACATGCTGAAGACTGTGGTATTGAACTTCTCCTTTGCTGTCATTAGCCTTTTTGTAGGACACAGATAATATTTAGTTATCAAAAGGAACATGATTATTTGGGAAGTCAATGATTATTGCTATGAAACCTAATTAATTCATTAATTTGCTTATTTTCCATATTTTTCTTAGTAATTTCTTTGCCAAAGCTTATTTTATGTCTCTTCTCACTTCAACACTGTACATATGCACAAAAGAACTCTCTTTATTTTCAAAAAAGAAATAAAGCTTTAAGTAGACATTTTTAGGTATTATTTTATTCAGAAGTAGCCTACATTTTATTATTTAGCTTACTGCAGTAACCCTTTTCATGATAATAGATAATGCAAAGTCATATTGATTTCAGTAAAGGCACTTTATTTGTTTTCATAATGAGACTTAATTTTACACACTGTAGCATATTGTCCATGAAGCATGCAAGTGTCATTGACTAACAAGAATAATATACCTAACCTTTTTAAACTCTATAATAAACAGAGCAGACCAGTTTATTTCCATTCTTGTTGATTTTAGGAAGTTAATGATGCACATTTTATCAGAAATTTGGTTAACAATCATTTTTT
The DNA here is from genome assembly GCA_034782735.1 of Sagittarius serpentarius. Lineage (NCBI taxonomy): Eukaryota > Metazoa > Chordata > Aves > Accipitriformes > Sagittariidae > Sagittarius > Sagittarius serpentarius. Next base: position 37,132,526 of record JAVKLA010000027.1, on the reverse strand, counting down.
TTCTTCCACAACACTTTAGACAGAACTTGTATTGGTTTTTGTTCACATGAAGATGAACTGAATTTATCATACAAGCCATAAGTGTCCAGGTGTTCTCCAACTGAATTCATCACTTCAGCTTCATCCTCTAGGAAAATGGCCAACAGAAGAGGAATGAAAATAGATGGGAGTGTTTAAGTATTCAGTTGTTTATGATTTAGCTCAGAGATGTTCAGATCTTCTCACAGAGAAACTCAAATGTGACATGTAAAGCAGATATCAGAAAACCTTGAAATTCCACTACAGATTTTCTTGACCAGCGACTTCAGTTACCAACTGTGGAACAAACCTAGGAGAACTTCGAATTCAAAATCAGCTCTAAAATATCCACAGCAACGGTAGAAATTTCAGACAGTAATATTTGGAAGATTGTCCTGGTTTCAGCTGGGATAGTTAATTGTCTTCCTAGTAGCTGGTACAGCGCTGTGGTTTGGGTTTAGGATGAGAAGAATGTTGATAACACCCTGATGTTTTCAGTTGTTGCTGAGTCGTGTTTAGACTCAGTCAAGGACTCTGCAGCTTCTCCTGCCCGGCCAGCAAGAAGGCTGAAGGGGCACAGGAAAGTTGGGAGGGAAACCAGCCAGGACAGCTGACCCAAACTAGCCACAGGGGTATTCCATACCATGGGACGTCATGCCCAGTATATAAACTGGGGGGAAAGCTGGCCTGGGAGGGAGCACTGCTGGGGCATTGGTCAGCGAGTGGTGACCAACTGCGTTGTGCATCACTTGTCTTGTGTATTCCAATCCTTTTATTATTATTGTCACTTTATTCTTGTTATTAGAGTCATTGTTTCTTTCTTCCTTTCTGTTCTATTAAACTGTTCTTATCTCAGCCCACGAGCTTTACCTTTTTTTTTTCCGATTCTCTCCCTCATCCCACTGGGTGGGGGGGAGTGAGTGAGTGGTTGCATGGTACTTAGCTGCTGGCTGGGGTTAAACCACAGCAAAGACGAACAATCTTCTTAATTTCAGACTGATCCTTAGTTTTGTACAAAACATGATTCATATATTTCAAATCCTGCTATATCTGGTTGTTCTTCAGAGCCAATATGGTCCATTTCAATGTGAACATGATTATGGGGCATTTTCTCTGGGATACTAAAATCACTTCTATTCCTGAGAAAAAAAGCATATAATTTAAATGTCATTCAGAACTGTGGAAAGCATATGGTTTTCCAGTATCACGCCCCAGAGACTGATGGTTAAAATGATTCCTATCTAAGCAGCAGGAGAAATCACAGATCACGTGAAACACACAAAAGCCTATGCTGCAGTCCATAACTGCCTGTTCTGTAGTAGAAAGTGTGGCCCCTGTGGGCTATTGAATCCAGCATACCCTTTTTCATCTCCGCTGCCACTACTGTTCCTACTTCTCCGCCAAATAAATGATCACCTGAAGAAAGTCTATCTTTATCACTTAATTGCCTTAGTACAACAGGTTGGGCACATTCTGCAAGTCATTTTCTACTTTGGGAATCTCTCATATTGGGAGAGATCAGCTTAAAGATGGCATTATCTCAGCTCAGAGTTAATTTAGGCTGAATCAGTTCCTTATACATTCAAGACACATGTACTTAGATGCTTCAAATGCTGTGGGATAATGAGAGAGTTAAAACAGAAACAAGAGCCTACAATGGAAATTCTGCTGCTTTTTTGTCAATATTATCATGTCGCAAAGAATATTAATATCAACTCAACATACATGTTCTGTTACATGCAGTTTATTTAGCAAATAAATTCTGTTGCACAAATGTTTAACATATAATACTGCAGAAAAGCATGTAAAATCCATCCAAAAATAATCTTGCATCTCTAATGTAATGTTTAGAAATTTTACCCTCAAGGTCTGCTAGAGATGTTAATAGGAATGTTTTATTTGAGGCTTCAGACGGTCAAGACTGCAAAAGACAAATGCAAAATATATTTCTTCACCACTGAAAGAATACTTTAAAAATATGTAATGCATTACAGAGTTCGCTAATATTAAAAAATATTCTGCATATGTGGAAGTATATGTACATATGCTTAACTGTATTTACCACTTGAAGTAGGAGTTTTAATAAGTGTAGAATGTAGAAAAATAAACCAGAAAGATATGGCATAAAAATAATTTGTTCAGCCCAGGAATGATGTATTAGTCATCAGAACTGCTGTGGGGCAAGTGAAATCTCATAGCTAAAATATTAAGAACAGAAACTGGTGTAAGTGGCTTAGCTGTTTTGACTTCAATGACTGAATTCAGAAAATAGTTACTGATGACCACGGATCAGTAAAGGAAACCCTTGTGAAGTCCGGTAGAACTTTTCAAAGACGCAGTTTCTATGACTGAGGTAAATATGGTCATCATAAATAGAGTTTGTTATTTCCAAGCACTAGTCAGACAAAATTGTACAAACTGTTTTGGATATGGCAGAACAGTAGGATTTAATACAATATCATCTATTCTTCATGCTTTTCCTCTATTGGTCTTAAGAAAAACTTTTCTACAGAAATGTTTGCTATTAGCAATTGAGGCACAGAGAGGGGCAAGAAACTTTGCAGGATGGTGCAGCAAGCCAATGGCAAACCAGGATATTAATTCAGATTTTTCTGAGTTCCAGACTAACATTTATACTACTAAAATGACAAACTCGTACTGCAACTAGAGCACACATAATTGGGAAACACTGTCCATTTGAAAAACATCTTCCCGTAGAAATATTTCTTTAAACAGTAAGTATGAAGAATAAGCCTATGTGATATTTCACATCTGCAGATTAGCATAAGCTCCCAAGTGTAATTTAAACATGCTGATGCTTTCTTTGTTTCTCAAAAGAATAAAGATTATTATTTTTTAATACAATTTTTTGCACTACATTGCGATTTTGCCTCTTCTGGCTCCTTATTCCTGCATGGTTTTGGTAGCCTTACAAAAAATAACATTAAGGACAAGGTCCTGCATTTGAATGTTTTTGCTGTGCAGCTAATAGAAACCTACAAAGTTTTCCAGTGCAGACAAAAAGTTCTGTATTGCAGTGGGACATTCAAAAGGAGCTACAGGGAAAAGTTTCAAACATAAAGCAAACTCTCTCAGGTTTTTGCTGCTAGGACAAGTGACTTTTACCATGGAGGTGTCTGTGCTTGTTTAGGTAGAATTTATTGCCACACTCTTCAGTTTCCCACTTTCTTCTTCTTTGTCAGGTTTTACTGATCCTTCTACACTAGTTCTGGGAGTTGGACTAGTAAGGAACAAATAGGATAGGCAAACAGCAGAGATGTGTTTACAGACATGGTTTATCTCTCATCTCAAAAATGTTCTTGGCTACCTTTGTCTTAATAGCAACAAGAAGTACAAAAACTATCTTATACTCCTCAAACACTGGGAGCTTTTTTTTCCCTGCCCTCCAGTGAAGAATCTTGTGCTCAGATAATCAGAATAATTTTCATTTTTCTTTGTCTAAACATTTAATTGTTTCATTGACTGTAACAGTCCAAGAAGATGTTTCATATATATAGCTGGAATGAGCAGCAGAAACCAGAGCTAAGGAAATGTTACAGGAAACAAAGCCCACAGTAAAATGTAATTCCTTCCCATTGTTGCAATAGTTGCAGAACAGTCTTAATTCTCGTATAATTGCATTTATTTAAATTTATGCCATTATTTTGCCAAGATATTTGTGGCTGATTTTGTTACTTACGGTCTGAAGCTTACTGGCAGCTGACCCTGTAAATTTACCATAAAGAAAAAACAGTACTCAAACTTTTAAGCTTGCTGATGTGCCATGATTGGCCCTAAGTTACAGAGGGATTTGTTCACTTGAAAAAGCCACTTACATTGATAAGTGAGAAGAGTTTAATTTGACAGCTTAACATCAAAAAACTCACATTCTGCACTTCCATGTAGATGCAGCTACTTAAGTTTCCCTCTTTTTTTCTCTTTTTAAGTTTAAAAGACTTCCCTAAAAAGCAATACTGTGGTGTGTTGACCCTGGTTGGATGCCAGGTACCCACCAAAGCCGCTCTATCACTCCCCTCCTCCAATGGACAGGAGAGAGAGAACATAACGAAAGGCTCGTGGGTCGAGATAAGGACATGGAGTGATCACTCAGCAATTGCCATCACGGGCAAAATAGACTCAACTTGGTGAAAATTAACTCAATTTATTGTCAATCAAACCAGAGTAGGGCAATGAGAAATAAAAACCAAATCTTAAAACACCTTCCCCCCACCCCTCCCTTCTTCCCAGTCTCAACTCCATTCCCGATTTTCTCTACCTCTTCCCCGCCAGCAGCACAGGGGGACGGTGAATGGGGGTTGGGGTCAGTTCATCACACCTTGTCTCTGCTGCTCCTTCCTCCTCAGGGGCAGGACTCCTCACTCTGCCCCTGCTCCAGCCTGGGGTCCCTCCCATGGGAGACAGTTGTCCACAAACTTCTCCAATGTGGGTCCCTCCCACAGGCTGCAGTCCTTCAGGCACAGACTGCCCCAGCGTGAGTCCCCTGCGAGGTCACAAGTCCTGACAGAAAATCTGCTCCAGCCTGGGCTCCTCTCTCCTTGGCGCCACAGGTCCTGCCAGGAACCTGCTCCAGCGCGGGCTTCCCAGGGGGTCACAGCCTCCTTTGGGCATCCACCTGCTCCGGAGTGGGGTCCTCCCCGGGCTGCAGGTGGAGATCTGCTCCACCGTGGACCTCCCCGGGCTGCAGGGGGACAGCCTGCCTCACCGTGGTCTTCCCCACGGGCTGCAGGGGAATCTCTGCTCCAGCGCCTGGAGCACCTCCTCCCCCTCCTTCTTCACCGACCCTGGGGTCTGCGGAGATGTTTCTCTCACATATTCTCACTCCTCTCTCCAGCTGCAGTTTCTGTGCCACAGCAACTTTTTCCCCTTCTTAAACCTGTTATCCCAGAGGTGCTACCACTGTAGCTGATGGGCTTGGCCTTGGGCAGCAGCAGGTCCACCTTGAAGGCAGCCGGCATTGGCTCTGTTGGACGTAGGAGAAGCTTCTAGCAGCTTCTCACAGAAGCCACCCCTGTAGCCCCCCAGCTACCAAAACCTTGCCATACAAACCCAATACAAACAGGTATTAAAATGTTTTCTTTGGGAAGGTTTTGAGAGCATGCATCAAAAATTAGATATCTTGGTATGTGGAATGACGCTGGGGTAAAGAACTGTGTCAAACACATTTATTTGCCCCATTCAGACTGATCTGGGATGAGAACATCTGCCCTAGATAAGTCAGGACAGATATTTAAATAGGAGTATACAAATCTGGACCAGGAAGAGTGTCCCCAGGCCTGAACCCAAATACCAGGCCACTTACAGTTTCCAAATCCAACAGCTCATGTTTCAGTCAAAATTTTTCCCAAAATTTCATTTTTATGAGAACACCAGGGAGGTTTTCTCATTGTTCTACTGTGGAAGAAAATGAATACATTTCAAAGTCTAAAAACTCACTCCAGAATGGCATTGATTCTCCAACCAGCTCTGCTTGCACCAGACATGCAGTAGCAAGAGGTTTGGGGAGACTTACAACCATTGTCTCACCAAACACAAGGCTTCAAAAATCATAAGCCAAGTCTCTAGAACTCGTCGAGTGCTTGCATGTCATCAGCTTTGTAATACATTATTTTTTGAGTTGTTATTTTTCTGTTTTCTGGTTATTTTGTATATTGCATCATGTTTTCAAATCATAATTACAAGAAACTGTAGGAAAGATTTTAATCTTCTAGAGGAGGTTTCTTAGAGAAAAAATGAGATTATCATTTGGAAACCGTGGCTTACAGACTCCCAGACATTTTGCTGAAATCCTAGGAAGTCCCGTTAAGGCAAAATACTTAAATAAAGTGTTCCTTTTCAATATCATACCTGTGAATATCAGATACAGGCTTTGTATCCTGGTCCCTCTCTCTGTACTTTAGAACTTGGTGATGGTAAGGCATAGACAGGCTGTGTAGTCCACTCTGGGAGCATGGCTGTGAAAAGGCATCTCCAGAACTGGGAATGACCAAAGGTAAATTGTTAGCTCCTGCAAACTGTGGAACAAAAATTTTCCCGTGACTCAGAGCATCCTGCTTCCTAGACCTTTTGCCTGAGATTGAAGTTCATGGCACGGTGGTTCTCTACGCATGTTTAACTGATTCTGTAAGGTAGTATCAGATGACAGTCTCTAAGAAAAGGCACTTACAAGAGGTCTTAAAAACCCCTAACCCCTTCGGCTGTGTCAATCAACATAATACATGATGTAAGTTAATTTGCGCATATGTAATCTCATAATTTGCTTTCGAGAAACTCAATAAGCTTGGCTGTACAAATATCATCAAAGCAATGAATGCGTAACTAAAAGAACTTCATTTTAAAGACTGTGCAAACACTGATAAAAAATGGTAATGACAATTTCATCTTTCATTTTTTAACTATGTCTGAGCATGTTTTTTATGGCAACATGATGTAGCAACTGGCATATAAACCTGTTTCAACACAATGCTGAATTTTTAAAAGTCATCTGTATCAGGTGATTGATTTACAAAGTAACATAAACTTTATTTTACAACAGTTAAGCCAGTTAGGACCCCACTTCACGTTTTGAGTTATCATGCAATTTTTATTTCATTACTAAGAATACAAAGATGCACCCTTTAGTTAAATTGAATTTAAAAAAAAAAAAGGAAAATAAGAAGTATAAAGAAAGGATCAATTTCACAGATAGTGGAAGGCAGTACAGATTAGATCCTTTGCTACAACTGAAAAGAACTACAACAATAATTCTATAAAGTGTTCTTCTTCCCAGCTGACAGCATGTAAATTAAAATAACGCATGGAACAGAATTATAGCTATAAACCAACTGAAAGAGATATCACAGTTTGATTCACGAGTCTTGTCACACACATAACCAAGGCAGGGTCAGATGCAGTTACACTAACAATACTGAGACTACACAACAATGATGATATCATTGGTCCAGCAAGTGGAAGCACTGCACAAGCAGGTGCTACCTGAAAAAAACCCTGACCATCCAAGTAAATCACTTCCTTTCATACAGTAACTGAATGTCCCACAAGCATATTTAAGGTATCACATCCCCCTGAGGACAGTCAGAGGAATGGTTATTCCACTCTGTGCCTTCAGGAATGAAAAGGGGTACAACACTCGATATCCATAGCTGCCATCCTGAGCAGTAGCTCTCCTACACACATGGAGGAAGCAAAAAATGTTCATTGCTTCCTCCTCTGTGATAACAGACCTATGTCCTACATATTTCCTGACTTTGCCACCCATCCGTATATTGGCACCCCACACATGCATCCTTATTCCACTTCTATAAAAAATAACTCTTCTCTCTTTCCCCACATACCTCTACTTACTGTATCATAGCTCCCGTTTACCTTTGCTCACTAACACCACATCTGTTATCTCAATTTGCCTTAGATGTTGTTGGTGCATTCTTAGCAGGCCATGCAGCCTGTAGGAGACATTGAATAAGTGGATCCACATGGGGAGAGTGAAGGGAAATGATGTTCAGAGCCTACTCCAGAAGGATCCATAGAAGTCTTTCCTACAGCAATCATGTTCCTAAGTCTTAACACTCTGGTCTTAAAATTGTTGATACCTCAGCAATTCTCTTAGAATTTCTCATGTGACTCAGTCATTACGCTACACAGAACAAAAACCAGCTGCTGAAACCCCTGGATACCTGCAGATGAAGCACTAGGGAGAGAATTGTGCAAGGTTAAATTTGTGGTGTGTTCGTATGAGTGTGAGAATGAGCTATGCCAGTGTTTGCATTTCTCTCTCCTCTAGTACAGAGCAGAAAAACATTCTTCCCTTAGCAAATGTTTTGTAATGCAAAATTCAAACTTATCAAACATGAGCTCCTGTGGAGCCACAAGCAATCCCCTTGAAATATTGAGCCCTAAATAACTATTTTTATTTCCTGACTGAGAGGTTTTTTTATTTTCTTATCTTTTATTTCCATCCAGCAGACAATGCAGTGTTCCCACTAGAAGAGATGGTGAGAATGGAGATAAATACAATGAATACAGATGTGACCGTTAGAATGGAGAAGATACTGCTGTACATGTGAGCCCTAGGTATTCTCCCATTTAAAAAGGAGGGGGGAAAGTAGAAGAAAAGTGATTTAGTGCATTATAAATCATATTTAATAACAATAATAAAAAGTAAAGAGTAGCTTCTAGTTCTAAGTTTCATATAACTTGCAAAAATAAAAATTAGAAAACGTGACTCAACCACTTTTCTACTTTTAGTGGCTATACTGTCCTCATTATTATTTCACATAGAAACTGTCAAATAGATACTGTCAATACAAAACAGAAGAGCTGAGATGGTCAGGACGGAAAACACTTGCACATGTTCTATACTAACATCTCTGAAAAAAAGTCCAGTAATTCCATTTCAAGGACTATGACAGAAAGAGGTTATCTGGGTGTGTTACAGCTTTTGTCAACATACCTGTCTCGGCTTTAAACTAGCAGTTTGGTTACCGAGAATGATGTAACCAGAGCAGGTTACTGCCCCTAAGATTGTGTGGGAAGCTGAATAAACAGATGTGATTTGACCTACTGCTACTATCATTATATTCTGCAGTTCTTCAGATAAACACTGAGTACACATACTCCACAACAGTCTTTGTCACTTCTGAGTAATCCACTGGTTATTTCACATCTAACTCCAATCACAGTTCATGACTTGGGCTGTCTCTTGCCTTTTATGTATCCTTGAGCATGAATTGGTAAATAAATCACTGCAGAAATACCAGCAAGCCTCTGAAGGAATTCCTGTGACTACGGCCCGATCAAGTGACTTGTACAAATTCAGCCGAAGAGCTATGGTAAACCAGTCATCTGAAGAGGCGTTTGCCATGCCCTACACTACACAAAGCTTGGGAGAATTCCCACTGAAGTCCTCTTGAAAGAACTAGGTACGAAGGTGGAACCTATATATATTTGCCCACCAGGAAAAAATGTAAGGGGGGAGGGGTGGTGAGGAAGAGGGGAAGGGAAAGGAAGGAGAAAGAAACAAAAGGAAGGTGAGAAGGGAAAAAAAGCAGGAAGGAGAGTAAGAAAGAGAGAGGGATGAAAAAGAAAAGGGTGGGTCTTTTACATATATTTGTAGAAGAGAAGGAAATAGGTACCAGCAGGATACAAGACCTTGTCTAGGATTTAGATATGAGATGTGCAGTATAACATTTTAGCAAGTTTATTTTAAAAACCTAGTGCAGCAAGGTTATATTGTGTTTAATTTATGCTCAGCTGGATACTTTAACACTTCAGCTGAACAGTTTGCTATGTTCAAATGTATTAAGCTTTATCTACACGGGACTTACTTACAACATGTGGTAACTAAACCTTGCAGACTTTTCAGAAAGGAATGAAAAAAGACAGAAACAGAGTAAGAAACTGGAGACAGAGTCTGAGAGATCTTAAGCCTAGATATCAAAGCAAGAGCAGATTCAACCCACTGGATGTCAGAGCAAGGACCCTTATATACGAGTGCTGCGAGGGTCTTCAAAGTTTGTTCCTTCTATTTGTGGAAAAAAAAAATCATAGCATCATGGAATCATTTAGGTTGGAAAAGACCTTTAAGATCATAGAGTCCAACCATTAACCTAACACTGCCAAGTCCACCACTAAACCATGTCCCTAAGCACCACATCTACATGTCTTTTAA
>JAVKLA010000027.1:37111693-37122244 GCA_034782735.1 Sagittarius serpentarius | reverse complement strand
CATCTACATGTCTTTTAAATACCTCCAGGGATGGTGACTCAACCACTTCCCTGGGCAGCCTGTTCCAATGCTTGATAACCCTTTCGTCAAAGAAATTTTTCCCAATATCCAATCTAAACCTCACCTGGCACAACTTGAGGCCATTTCCTCTTGTCCTATTGCTTGCTACATGGGAGAAGAGACCAACACCTACCTTGCTACAACCTCCTTTCAGGTAGTTGTAGAGAGCGATAAGGTCTCCCCTGAGCCTCCTTTCCTGCAGGCTAAACAACCCCAGTGCCCTCAGCTGCTCCTCGTAAGACTTTTGCTATAGACCCTTCAACAGCTTTACTGCCCGTCTCTGGACCTGCTCCAGCACCTCAATGTCTTTCTTGTAGTGAGGGCCCCAAAACTGAACACAGTATTGGAGGTGCAGCCCCACCAGTGCTGAGTACAGGGGGACAATCACTTCCCTAGTCCTGCTGACCACACTAATAACTAATAATGAACGACTAATAACTCCTTGAGTGCAATTATCACCCACCTGTGAGAGCAAAATGTAAACAAAGAAAATCTGTGATTCTTTCATCCTTTTTCATATAGAGAATGGATTATGGGTAGATTAAACTTTCTAATGAAGAGAAGGAAAAAGTGAGTTTTCAGGGGAGTATTCAAGAGAATATATTATAATATAAAAATATAGAAAGTTATTTTTTTTCCCCGCCAAAATTACATGTTGAGTAAGTTTCTCATTTGAGAGGAAATGATTTATCAGTCATCTCCAAAACGTGATCTTTGTTGAAACAAGAAAGAAAGAATATGATATTCGCCATTCTCTCATCTTTTTAACCCCTTTCATAAATTACTTTGTTCTCTGTCTTTTTCTCCTCTTCATATGGCAAGTAGACAAACTTCATTTTTGCAAAATGAAGCTTCAAAAACCTGTAAATTATTACCAGATCACGTAAGTATGCAAACTTCCTGTACAACTTTCCAATGAAAGGTAAAGGAAGATGAGACAACGAAATTTTAAAAGCAAACCAGTTAGGCCTCCTGAATGGAAAAAGCATAGGATTCCTGGGTTTGTGAACTCTATGTTTACACAGAAAAATCATATTTTTTTGCTACTCATCTGTGAACATATGCTATTATTTAAGTTGCTCACAGACAGATGGACTATGTGTTTGGCTACGGAAACCAATGTTTAATAAGAAAAAAGGCTCCTGGAACTGCTACTACTTCACAATTACTTTTCAGAACTTATTATTACAACAGCATCCAGAGACACTAATCAGGTTGCTGGGCTGGATACTGTACAAAACATACCGTGAGATAAAACCTATTTTTAAAAATATGCAGTCTGTTTCTAAAACATCACAAAAACTGGTTCTTACTGCTGGCATGGGATTTTCTGACAATATATTTTCTCATCGTAAAATTTTATCTGGAAAGACATTGAACTATTAGTATGAAAATGATTGGTTTTCTTGAATCTCAAATTTTGAATTTTGAATTATTTTTAATGGAAACTTTTTTCCTTTTTGATGTTTCATGATTTTGAGTTCACATTTTATTTTGAAATTGTACTTATTTTTACTTTGAAATTTAGAAACCTGTGGAAGGTTTTAATTCAAACAAAGTAGCTCAAAATATTTTGACTGAACTTCTCTGAGTATTTCACAATATTGCTTTTTTGGCTGAAAAAAAGAGATTTATTCTTCTTTTTCAAGTTCAAGAAAAAAAAAATGAAACAAACCCTCGAAAGCTGTTAAAGCTCAGGAAAACATTTCTTCATCCACAAAACCAGAAGAGTGAAAATACTAGTAGCAATGTGAACTAAAATTTATCAAATACTAAACAATATGATTCATTCATGCTCCAGATGTTTTCTTGTTTCTTTGTTAAACTTCTCTCAGCCTGTTCCAGGTCTTTTTTTTTTTTCTTTTTAAACCTTTTTGACATTTTCATCCATTAGGATTCTTTTATCATTAGGATTCTTTTATTTGAGCCTTTGTACATTTCAGTAAGGCTAATGCTTGCTTTGCTAATTTCTGCTAGTCTTGCATTCTACTTTGAGCTGTTTAATATATTTATTAAAACATTTTTACTTATCACAATCAATGAGTTTTCTTTTCTACCATGTCCTCATAATCTATAGGGGTTTTTATTTCATAGGTAATTCTCCCTTTTTTTCCTTTCTTATGTTTTGCTTGTTTCATTCTTAACTAACTCTCTCACTTGTTTTGTAAGAAGAATCCATACTGAAAATGTTCTTCTTACTTGCTTAGTTATGCAGTTCAAACTATTCACATTTAGGTTATTCACGTGTACATTTATGGAGTACACTCTGTCAAAATGCTTCACAAGGCGACCACTATCCAGCAGACAACAGTCTGTTGCAAAAAGACATAATATCACGACCCCTTCATACACACTAAAAATTTAGTTACAGTACTCTCAACATTATAGCATTTGAGTTCCTTGCTATTGTTAACAATTTTTCTTGTAAAAAGAACTCTGGGATTGAAAAGTATTTATCTCCATTTCACAGAAAGGGAAAATGCAGTGTGGGGTAGATTAACTGATTCACCTGATGCACAGAAAAGTCTATAGCTGTTATGAGATGTGATCTCCCAAATATCCCACATACACTACTTCTTATAGAAGCCACTGCTTAATAAAGTAAAAATGAACCACCGACATTGTGTGGATACTAAATTTTAAAGAAAAGTTCAGATTTTTTTGGTTTTTTGCAAAGTGTTTAGGAGTGCAAACCAAATGGAATCCAAAGATTGTGAATCGGCATCAATACATAAAGTATTTAATACTTTTTCATGGAAAAAAGAAAAAGAAATAGAACTGAAAATGCTATGTCCAACAGCTCTCATTGCCTTTCAAAGTAGTCTGGCCATTCTTGTTCAATGAACAGCTCTACCCTTGAATTTACAGTACAATAATGGCTGTTTTTTTAATATTTTTGAAAAGTTAAGTCTGAAGAGAGCTCATAAAATGTATCTCTGTAGCTGTCTTCCTGTATTTTGCGAATATAATAGATCATACCTTCATGAAAATACTGATGAATCACTGGACATGAAAATCAAACTTTAAGAATCAAATCCACAACCCTCTAATGTTCTGCAAAACTTGATATTTGTACAGTTGTCAGAGCAAAGCACAGTCAGATAAAGTAGTCCAGTAGACTGATTATCATTAAACAAGTAAAAGTTTGAAAATTTGTTTTGAATGAAACAGAACAAACAGGATATGAAGTCCCGTTCAAGTGTCTTTTTGTTTCCTGGCTATGTATAATCACATATCTGGCAATGCATCCTCCAAACTCAAATGCTGACAAGGCAGGAATCTGTCACTGTGTCCAGCCAGTTCAGTAAGCCAGAATCCCTAATGGTGGATGAATGCATATGTTATGCTTTTCTTAAACCAAGATTTCCAAAGCTAGCTGCCTAAGGTTTCACTTGGATATGTTTTCAGGTGCTGTTTAACCCAACTCACAGTAACATTAGTAAGCAATTCGAAACTTAATTTTATGCATACAGTTTTTAAAAAGATGGGTGTCTCATTTTCACATCACTTTGTGTGGATGCCTATATAGGAAAACTGTATGCTTTTCTTATAAAAAAATCACAAGTTTGTTTCCTCTGCAAAATAAGAATATTTTGGAGATTTATAGTTGCATTTTCTTCTACACATTCCTAACTAACTTAAATCACCTTCACAGCTAGTTAAAATTATTATGTTTTATCCAATTAAAAATAATAAAACACATAAAAGAGAAGAACAATGCACACATATGGAATTGCTATAAAGACAAGATTATGTAGGAAAATTGAATGAACTGCAATTCCGTTTGCAGTGTTCTGCATCCAGACTGGACCTGACTAATTCCCCACTTTTGGCTGGAAGCTCCAGATTTCCATCCCCACCTTCAGGCTTGCCAAGCCTCATTCATCTGGCAGCTCTGTCGTGCATCCTTCTGCCCAGCCGAGGTATCACATGTCCTGCTGGCAAAACAGCAACTGCGGCCGTTGATTGCCAGGGGCCTCGGTGGCACCTGCTCAGCCTGCAGCCATCTGACCTCCTTTCCCACCATCCCCCAGTCCCCTCCTGCAATCCCCATGCAGGCTTAGAGTGAGTTTAAGGTTGTCCAAGCTCCTGATCCCACTGCCACCACCTTGTTCCCAGGCAGCAGGTTAGATATCAGCTAGCCAGCCTCGCAGCAGCACTGTCAACCCCTTTTTTCTTACCAGCCCTCTTTTTTCCCCACGGCTTCCAGTCCACCTGATCCAAAGAGCATACATATTGAAATAGCAGTGTATGCATGAGATTCTCAGCCCTGTTGGCAGGTTCACCTCAGTCACAAGTTTTCTGAAAACAGCCATACAACAGCTTCAGTTACTAGTGGGTTCTCGTCAGCAGTTTACTGTCGGTCTGTTATTTTTCATTTGGGTTGCAATGCTTCTGAACACCGAGTTTTTGTATTTACTTGATTTCTGATTTCTAGATGTCCAGCCCTGATTTCTTTTCTTGTTCTTATTTTAACTGGGATTCTCAGATAATTTCCAATCCAAACTACTTAGTATTTAATAGCAGGAGAAACCATTCTTTCACTATGTTGCAGGACAACAGGAACTACATTTAAACTGTTAGCTATCACTTCTCCATGATGGTACAGAATTAAGAAGAAAAATTTCTCCCCAGTGAACAAACACCAAATAGCCTACCTATAAGTGATTTTTTTTTCTGTTCCGGTGAAGGAGGAGGTTGACTATAGAGACACAGACATCAGCCACATGCCTGCAACTATGTTATATGATGCAGAAGGGCATGTATTACCCTGGCTGAAGGATGGGGACCCCCTCTGCAACTTGACAAATCTGAGCCTGATTGATGGTACCTTGAGGCATTCTTCTGTATGTGATCTGATGCCAGTGTAACTGCACTGATCACTTCTACAACTAGCTCTTATTATTGAGCAGAGGCATAGCTGAAATCCTCAATTCAGCAATAGCTGCATTTACAGGTTTTCATTTGCCTTTGTAGTAAAGTAAATAAGAATGGGAGAGGGTTAAGAACTGGTTTAAACTGCCTTAATATATCACATGTAAATAATTGTCAATTAACCAGAACTCCATTAGGAAGCCAATAATGGACAATTATTTTTAATGGAAATGTTCGCACTACTTTACAGCTTTTTCAAGTGGTTCAGTACAGGCAGCATGTTAAATCACCACGTTTTCCAACAAGCTATTTGAAATCTGTGGCAGTCGGATTTGATTGATGCAGTGTACCAGAGAGCATAAGTATTGCAGAAAATGCTATTTCAGAGTTCAAAGGAGTAGAAAAATTGTTGTTTAATAATTCAGCAGTGAAATGAAAATAATGTAAAGAAGATCAGCCATGCTTTTTTATTGGGTGGTATTCATAGCAACATTCTCATTTCTAGACCTGTTTTTTCAAGTGATATTTTTAATCACATGCTTTGAATGAAAGCTTTGTTCTTTTTTTTCAAGAGTGAGGTCAGAGGGGGGACCTCTTCTAAAAGAACAAACTATCTTTTATTCAGCATTATGGCAGAACTAAAATTTGTTCTGTGTATCATACTTTCCTTTTGTTTCTGCCACAATGATACACAAATAATTCAGCAGAAATCTATGTCCCTGTGGAAGCTATTGTTTTCATTGTGTGAAGTATTCAAAAGTAGTTGTAAACACTCAGCTGCATCCTGTTTTAACACAGCTTAGATGAGAAGTGGAGTTCCGGGATAACTGTGATTTTCATCCATTTCAGTGTTTCTCCTATCTCCAGGGCTTCCTTTACACTCCAGATGAGTTGCTTGGCCAGCGTACACAGTGTCTCTTACACATGCCCATTCCCACCCAGTTGCACTTCTCCGTCCAGAAATCCTAAAGAGCAGGAATCCCCAGGCAGCTGGTACATACTAATTTGATGCTCTAAAGACCCCTATATTGGACACCTGAAGTAATAGACACCTGTATCAATAGCACTCCATGTCTCACATTTCCAGGAAAATCTGAAAAATATTTAAAGGCATATTTTTGAAAAAGCAAAATGCAGTTTTCTCTGATGAAAATCACTACAACTGTATCCACCAACATAAATATTCAAAGCCATTTGAGCATGCTTATCAGGCAGCTGGACAATCTGGTGAATTCTCAGTTCTAAGAATTGAATTTCCATAACTGTTCTGCAAATTCAGTTTCAAATGTTGATTTGTCTAGTTGAATATCCTGGCTATTGGAAATCCAGTTTTCAATCGGATTTAATTGCTAAATCCTCTATATGTCTGAGAGTACAAACACAAGTTTCAAGTATCCTGAGGGAATTGCCTCATCCTATACATTTTCCAGTGTTCAGCATACCTGGCCTGAGCCTTGCGTGCTATCAAAATACAAAAGAACAATTGTCGTAAGAGTAATAATTCATGTCAGAGTGTTTCTAAATTTCAGCTCAAGAAAGCATCCAGTAAATTAATTCAGCCATTATTTTATTTGACAACAGGTTTATTAATGAAACTGATATGGATTGCTGGAATTCCAAACCCAGTTGTAGCAACGAAGATTTCTGCTACAGCATATATCCCCTACTGTGCAAAACATGCCCTAAGCCATTGTAAGATTAAGCCAGTCTAGAGCTGTTTTTTAAAGAAAAGCATCAGCAGTCACTGCTCTGTTTATCAGTCTGAAACAGCATTATGTAGCAACTCCTGTTCTAGTACTTCAGTGCTGCTCAAAGATTTGAAGACCCCTTTTATGACATCAGTCAACCTATATACATCTTTTGGCTCACTGTGCTCTCTGATTCAAGGATCTTCCAATTTCTAAATAAATTTTCAGTAGGTTTTCTATAAATTTTGAAAAAGGAAGGAAAAAAGACACATTCCCAAACATGAAATATGGCTAGCAACTTCTATAATCTACTATCTCAACAGTATTTGGAAGAGTGCCAGTTAAGAGGAGCTTTTTTCCCTGAGTTTCCATTCTTCTGTGCCTTCCTAGATACTGCAGATTTACTTGTGTAACAACAAAATTAAGAATACAATTTTATATATATTGTTTACATATGGAAGGGTATCATTGAAGAAGACTATTTTGTTTTCTGTTGTATGAGGAAATAAAGGAATAAACATTCTTTTCAGTCAAAATATAAGGCATCCAACATATAAAGCACAAAACTGTTTTCTCAGTTCTGCAAGAGCAATGTATACAGGTAAAGCAGCACATGTGCAAAGGTCTGAAAATAGCAAGCTGTGGGGTACCTCATATGTTAATCTGTCACATAATGTGGAATCAAGAAGCGTACTGCAGGTACTAATTTTTATCACAGGTGTTCTACCAAATACTGCAGCTGCTAACAAATAATTTGCATTTTGTTGTAAAAGAAATCACTAGAAAACAAGTTGACCTTTTTCAACAGACAATAAAATCACTTTCTGGTGGGAATATGCACACATTTAGATTTATCCAGGTGTTTATCTGCTGTATTGGAACCATGCCCGTGTGTCCAGCTTCTTTCAGTATCAGGTACATTGCAAACACTGTCACAGCAGTTATTTAAGCCAGTGCTTTCAGTTTGGGTCTTTAATAGGTTTCAACAGAAATGGAAAAACAACTTAAGGAATTTTAAATGTGGCTTGTCAACGAACATATATGACCTTGTTTTTATTAGTCATGTGTGACAAACCACTGAGAAACAAGACATGAAATACCATGGACCACAGATCACTAATTTAAAAGAATCACTGATTTAAATGAACAAGAAATATTGTTCACAGTATTACCCACCTTATAAAGTTATTCAAGATTTTAATTAGGAATAAGCCTTACAGGAAATGAATCAGAGACTATAAAAACAGCTGTGCATAGATCATAGATTTTTTCATTGAATTTGTTAAAGAATTACATATTGGATTTTTTGGTACCAATTCTTGGCATCCCAAAGCAGTAATAAGGTGCATTTTCTAAGAATTCCATTTATCATTTTTCCTATATAAACTCTACAAAGCATTTCCATAATGCATATACTTCCTATTTAATGAATGTCCATTTAAATCAAAAGCGATTGCTACTTTGGGATTTGGGGAGAAATGTCAAAAAAAGCTTATTTATAGAAATAAAGATAACTGCACCATGCACAAAGCAGATTCAAAGTTTTTTATTCTGGTTGTTATTAAGGCAATACATTAAGATTTTAGAAACCTGTGCTTACTAAATGGACATTCTGAAGCTGAGTTTAGTTAGTGCCACTGTACTGTGAATCAGACATGCGAATTTAATCTCTGCTGTGGTATACGTGGGTGCATGTTCTTCAGAAAGCTATTCAAAATGCTTTAGTTTTTACATCTGCAGAAATCAGTGCTGATTTACTAAATTACTGATAGTTGTAAAATATTCAGTTAATGGAAGAGGTAGTAGAATTACAAAATAACTTTGGAATCACAGAATCATCTGTGTTGGAAGTGACCTGAGAACACCTAGTCCAACCTGCCTGCTCAAGCAGGGTCAGCTAGAGCAGGTTGTCCCAGATCATGTTCAGTCAGATTTTGAATATCTCCACAGATGGAGACTCTACAACTGCTCTGGGCAACCTGTACAAGTGTTTTACCAATCTTACCGTAAAAGAAGTGTTTTCTTGGATTCAGACTGAACTTCCTATCTTTCAGTTTGTGCTCATTGTCTCTCCTGTCACTATGCACTACTGAGAAGAGTCTGCCTACCACATTTTCAGTCGCTCCATCAGGTGATTATGTACATCAGTAATAACCAGGCTGAGGAGTCCCACCTCTGTCAGCTTGTCCACTCCAGTGCCTTAATCATTCTCATGGCCCTTCACTGAATGTGTTCCAGTAAGTCCATCCAGTAAGTGCATCCAGTAAGGATGACCCTCCTCAACCTGCTGGCGACAGCCCAGGAGGCTGTCAGACTTCTTTCCTGCAAGGGAACATTGCTGGCTCAAGGTCACCTTGTCCATCAAGAGCCCAAGTTTCTTCTCTGCAAAGCTGCTTTCCAGAAAGTCATCTCCCAGTGTGTATTGGTGCATGGGGTTTTTCCTTCCCAGATGCAGGATTTTACTTTTCCCGTTGTTGAATTTCATGTGGTTCCTGTTGGTCCATTTCTCCAGCCTGTCTCAGTCGCTCTGAATTGCAGCACAACCCTCTGGTCTGTCAGTCACCATACATACAGCTGATCTCACTATTTAGATGTCTAGGATTTAAGGGAGACAACTCTCAGACATTACTATTTGACTAACTGGGAAGATAGCCAAGTTTTAGGACTCTGAATCCAAGGTAATAAGGAAAATCTATATCCCAGTGGTTAAAATTGTATTGTTTTCATCTTATTCCATGTCCCTGTCTGTATGCAGAAACACTGAGCTCTCTCTAACATAATCCAACAGTACTGAGCCTAGCATAAAGCAGAGCTTCAGCCCTCCTCAAAGACATTGTGGGTGGTAAGACCAAGCCTGCAGGAAAAGAGCTGGCTTCTGTATTATAGTCTGGGGATTATGGTACTCACCCCGTAAATGGAGAGACCTGGTCTCTTGACCTTTTCAACCCAAAGTGATCTATACTAGCATTTCTCCTTCCTCAGACAGTCTCATGTTTTCCAGTAAAACACTGACTAAATAAGAAAATACAAATCCAGAAAGAAACATGGGAGCAGAGCTCAGGTCTATCCTTTTTTGATTTTTTTACCAGATTCCAGCCTCAGCCTAGATGTTTCTCTTCTGTCTCCATGATAAATGAAGTCCCAACAGTTACTTGATAACTTATTATTTAGGGAACACACTAGAAAAATAGTTTGGTTCCTTTCAAACTGAGACAGGCCTATAACTAAATTTTCATTAAATGACAGTTGAGTACTACAGAAGCAATACCTTCTGGAAACCATGCTTAAGTCCTGCTCAGTATATGCACTTGCAGAGAATTACTTCAGAAGTATGTTCCAAGGGGATGAGCATATTTATCCTGAAAGCACCATAAGCTTTCAAAGAAGCCAGCCTTTAAGTTCCAAAATTGGATTCAACAGTATTGATATAGATAGCCCTGCACTTGGCCTTTCCAACTGATTAATGCTAGGTCAGCCCTTTCACAGTATATTCATCTTCTTGCATTGCACTTTGGAAGCGACAGATGCTTCTAACTGATTGTGTGGGGAGCACAGCGGTCTAACCCTGACTTTTGTGGGGCATTACTCAGATTAGAACACTGAATTAGCCTCTGTAGATCTCACCTGAAGTCTGCATTTATCAGATGCAGCTCTTTTCTTTCCTGCTGTGGTGGGTTGACCCTGGCTCAATGCCAGGTGCCCACCAAAGCCGCTCTATCACTCCCCTCCTCCAATGGACAGGAGAGAGAGAATATAACAAAAGCTCGTGGGTCGAGATATGGACAGGGAGAGATCACTCACCAATTACCATCACGGGCAAAACAGACTTGACTTGGGGAAAATTAACTTAATTTGTTGCCAATCAAACCAGAGTAGGGTAATGAGAAATAAAAACCAAATCTTAAAACACCTTCCCCCCCCCCCCGGG
>JAVKLA010000027.1:37065954-37078257 GCA_034782735.1 Sagittarius serpentarius | reverse complement strand
GGTGCACAAGAAGTTGGGAGGGGACACAGCTGGGACAGCTGACCCCAACTGACCAAAGGGATATTCCATACCATATAGAATTACAGAAACATGAAATGGTTGGGGTTACAAGGGACCTTAAAGATTATCTAGTTCCAACCCCACCCTACCATGGGCAGGGATACCTTCCACCAGACCAGGTCACTCAAAGCTCCATCCAACTTAGCCCTGAACACTTCAAGGGAGGGAGCATCCACAACCTCTCTAGGCCATCTGTTCCAGTGGCTCACCACCCTTATAGTGGAGAATTTCTTCCTTATATCTTATCTAAATCTACCCTCTTTCAGCTTAAAACTGTTACCCCTTGTCTATCACTACATGCCCTTGTAAAAAGTCCCTCTCTGTCTTTCCTGTAGGCCCCCTTTAGGTTCCGGAAGGCTACTATAAGGTCTTCTCAGAGCCTTCTCTTCTCCAGGCTGAACAACCCCAATTCTCTCAGCCTGTCTTTATAGGAGAGGTGCCCCTGCCCCTTGATCTGATACAGGCTGCAAACACACATTGCTGGGTCATGTTGAGCTTCTTGTCAACACCCCCAACTCCTTCTCTGCAGGGCTTCTCTTCAATCCACTCATTGCCCAGCCTGTATTTGTGCTTGGGATTGCCCCAACCCATGTGCAGGACCTTGCATTTGGCCCCACTGAACTTCATGATGTTCTCATGGGCCCACCTCTCAAGCCCATAAAGGTCCCTCTGGATGGCATCCCTTCCCTCCAGCATATTGATCACACCACACAGCTTGGTGTCATCAGCAAACTTGCTGAGGGTGCACTCAATCCCACTGTCCACATCACTGAAGATGTTAAACAGCACCATTCCCAGTATTGAACCCTGAGGAACACCACTCATCACTGCTCTCCACTTGGACATCTAGCAGTTAACTGCAACTCTTTGAGTGCGATCATCCAGCTAATTCCTTATCCACCGAGTGGTCCACCCATCAAAGCCACATCTCTCCAATTTAGAGACAAGGATGTCGTGTGGGACAGTGTCAAATGGTTTGCACAAGTCCGGGTAGATGACATCAGTTGCTCTTCCCTTATCCATCAATGCTGTAACACTGTTGTAGAAGGCCACCAAATTTGTTCAGTCATGATTTGCCCTTAGAGAAGCCATGTTGGCTGTCACCAATCACCTCCTTATTTTCTGTGTGCCTTAGCATAGTTTCCAGGAGGATCCGTTCCATGATCTTGCCAAGCACAGAGGTGAGACTGACTGGCCTGTAGTTCCCTGGATATCCTTTTTTTCCATTTGATGACATGCTCAGCATATAAAGCTGGAGGGAGAAGAAGGAAGTGAGGACGTTTGGACTTACAATGTTTGTCTTCCCAAGTAACCATTACGTGTGATGGAGTCCTGCTTTCCTGGAGACGGCTGAACACCTGCCTGCCAATGGGAAGTAGTGAGTGAATTCCTTGTTTTGCTTTGCTTGCATGCGTGGCTTTTGCTTTACTTATTAAACTGTCTTTATCTCAGCCCACAAGTTTTCTCACTTCTACTCTTCCAATTCTCTCCCCCATCCCACCGGGAGGGACTGAGTGAGCAGCTCTGTGGTGCTTAGTTGCCAGTTGGCATTAAACCACGACAGATACTTACTGCTATGATGACATTTTTAGAATTATTGTATGTGGGATAATGTTTTTGTATGCTAAGTTCATGGAGATTTAATGATATTATATTAAAAAATAAGGATCTCTGCTCATTTCATGAAAAGTCAATATCTGCTTAGTATTCGTTGATGAATTATTGAATATGTCATTGCACCATCAATAGATCCAGACAATCATATGAAACGTGTAATTTTCCCTGCTTTGCTCAGATTTACTACACAGGATAATCAGAGTGGTTTTGATGCACAGATGACTGACAACTTTCATGATCAGCTTGTAACTTGTCTGTCTATAGCTAAGGGATTTGAAAGTGTTTTGTTAATGATTTTAAGTTGCCTATAGCACACTTTTGATAGTGCTTCAGAACAAGCATTTTCCCTGTGAGATCCTTTTTATGCTTTGTGTTTTTCACTGTCAAATCAGACCAAGTATGCTCCTTTAGTTCAAGGTTCAATTTACAGTAGTTGGTAAAAACACTCACGTACACTATCTTCATTTGGAAGATAGTTCCTATGTTATAATCAATAACTTAATATCAAGAGTAAGTTTATAGTCTGACTTAAGTTACAGCAGAGAACAAGTGTATGGAGACAGACCACATACAGAAGTAAGTGGAAGTAATACGGTTCTGTTTTAGAGTGTGTATTGCTTTTCATATACATATTTGATACTCAGCATTTTTCATAGGGAACCAATCTTACAAATATTTCCTGAATCCGTGAAGCATTACTATGATAATAGATGGTATACCTCTTTTGAAAACAAGATCTCTTAGGAAAAAAGTCCAATTTTAGTGTACCTAAAAGGGGAAAAAAGTAATTGATCTGCTGTCTGTTGTCTTAGATTCATCAAAGCTAAAACTGCTTGTTCTTTCTTCTAATTGGAAATTCTTTGCTTCGGAAGAGTCTCTGACTTGCATGATTGTTCCTGCCAGGTCACAAGAAATCAAACTTTCAGACTTTCAGATGAATCAAATTCTTGCTCAACTAAGTGGCCAGAATGTGGCTTATATGATTGAAGGTGCCTGACAAACACTAGACATTTAAAGACTCTTAGCATCCTTTTCAAAAAACAATAAATTAATATTGGCCAAATACTTAATATTACCAAGATTAACATAACTAACAGAGAGAACATGGCTCCCACATTTACATGTATACACTAGCCTTTTTAATAGAGCTTTCAGAAATGTATCATTCCTATAAATCAGACCTGTTAAACCCACAACTTCTCTGGGCAGTTCCAAACTCTTTTGCTCTCAGCAGAAGTCAACACCTAATAGCTTTTAACATACAACAGAGGGACTTAAATCTGTATCCAGTGAGAGGGGATAAAACTCAAGCCTTAGGTAAACCTCCCGAAGGACTCTGAAAAGGTCTATCTGCTGATGTAAGTTTCTTCCAAAGAGTCCATTACATAAACTACAATAAATACAGTGAGATTGAGTGCCCTAGTGGGATCAGGTACACCCTCAGCAAATTTGCAGACAACACCAAGCTGAGTGGTGCTGTTGACATGCCTGAGGGATGGGATGCCATTCAGAGGGACCTAGACAAGCTCGAGAAGTGGGCCAACGTGAACATCATGAGGTTCAACAAGGCCAAGTGCAACGTCCTGCAACTGGGTCGGGGCAACCCCATGTATCAATACAGGCTGGGGAATGAAGGGATTGAGAGCAGCCCTGTGGAGGAGGACTTGGAGGTGCTTGTGTGTGGAAGCTGGACATGAGCCAGCAATGTGCACGCACAGCCCAGAAAGCCAACTGTACCCTGGGCTGCATCAAAGGAAGCATGGCCAGCAGGTTAAGGGAGGTGATTCTGTCCCTTTACTCCATTCTTGTGAGACCCCACCTGCAGTACTGCGTCCAGCTCTGAAGTCCTCAGTACAAGAAGGACATGGATGTGTTGGAGTGGGTCCAGAGGAGGGCCACAAAAATGATCAGAGGAATGGAATACCTCTGCTATGAAGAAAGTCTGAGAGAGGTGGGGTTGTTCAGCCTGGAGAAGAGAAGGCTCCGGGGTGACCTTACTGTAGCCTTTCAATACTTAAAGAGTGCTTTTAAGAAAGATGGGGACAGACTTTTTAACAGGGCCTGTAGCAGTGGGACAAGGGGTAATGATTTTAAACTAAAAGAGGGTATATTTGTCCTAGATATAATGAGGACATTTTTTACGATGAGGGTGGTGAAACACTGGCACAGGTTGCCCAGAGAGGTGGTAGAAGCCGCCTCCCTGGAAACATTCAAGGTCAGGTTGGACAGGGCTCTGAGCAACCTGGTCTAGTTGAAGGTGTCCCTTCTTATTGCAGGAGGGTTGGACTAGATGACCTTTAAAAGTCCCTTCCAAGCCAAACTATTCTATAATTCTATGAAAATAGGAGTGATCAATGATATTTTCAAGTCAATTATTTTCTGTAGTGCAAAACTTCCTGAGCAGCACAGTACTTAAGCTATGTGTAATAGCTCTTGTGCACAGTTTATTTATTTTAATCAGCAATTAATATCAGGATTAATACCTGTACATCCAATTAGATTTGTACATATGCACTGTAGGGCAATAACGTATCATTTTGCCAATCATTGCGCGATGGCAATGGTCAAAGAATGTTTAATTGAGTACTATGCAAACTCTACCTTCTAACTATTTCCTAGAAAAAGTGAGATTCCTTCTGAAGAGTTTTTAGTGGCAGAGTATTTTTCCCATTTCAACTGAAGTAGTTAAAATAATATGCACTCCTAAAGAATATGTAGGTATGCAAAAATAAAGATGTTTCTTTCGATAATGCGAGCACTTAGGTATTTTTAAGTGAGCACCAAGTTCTGAAACAGATGTAATTTTACAGCCGTGTTCTAGGTCTCAGGAAAGGCAATGAGTTACAGTGGAACTGCTGACAAACAGTTATACTAGTCCTAACAATATTGGCATGATAACTAGATGTATCTTTCTTTAAATATCTTTGTAGCTTATAGTGAACTGTGAGGAGCTTTAGTTTTTCTCTTACCATTTCCAAGAAAACCTGAAGCAGACATATTAAATGCATAAATATTTACCATTACAGAGGCTAATACTATTCATTCGTGAACACTTCTGTTGATTTATGATGTAGCATAATGCAAGGAGCTTATATTCTGCTGATAAGTTCAGACAAGGAAAACTGGAGGCTAAAGGGTTTTACAGTGTATCTTGAAAATGTGCATAAGCTTAATGAGCAGAAACTAAACAGTTTCTCAGATGCAACCTGAAGAAGGAAGGATGGGACCCCAAAATTATATGTAACATTCATTAATACATTTGGGGGCCCTTCCTTACTTTTTTAAGAACTTATATTTTGACTGTGCCCTTGTGTTTCAATTTCTGTGGAGGTAGACTCTTGAATAGCCTCATTCTGAACTTATAAAACTATACTAGGAAATGGAACCACTCTACATACTACCCACCAACCTGCAGGGTGTCAAAGTAGGTTACATGGTGCCATTGGTATAGTCTATCTGAAAGATTTTAATAAGGGGCAGCTACATTCCGATTTGGTTTTGGCTCCTCAGTGGTCTTACAGAGGTTGCAGAAATGCAATTTCAGGTGAAAAAAAAGCATGGTGAGACGTATCAAGGTTCATATATGAAATAAAATTCTACATTCCTTGTGCCAGAGAAAGATAGAAAAAAGAAAAAAAACAATCTGAGCTGAAGCTGCCACAGCCCAAGAGCAGCTGAAGGTCTAATAACACCTCCCTACGGGAGAACACCCTATAGAAGCTTTCATGCAGAGAGTACAGTATCCCTCAAGTCCTCTTTTTTGTCTTTCAACATACTAATAGCATTGCTAGCTCATCAAGAACCAACTATGGCCTAAGAACCTAAAAGCACAAGACAAGATTGTAAATCAGGGAATTAGGATCATTAGCTCAAAAGGTGGCTTTGTCAAATCTCATTTTACATAATACACTAAAGGGAATCAAAGATGCACACTGTATTGGAACAGGCTGGCCATTCCGTGTAGGAAGTCATTCACTCTTCTGCACTACCTTTAGCACTCCAGTTGTCAGCTATTATCAGGGTTACACATATTTATGTATTTCTAGTTTTGATTTTTCTAACGTCAACCTTGGGCTGTTTTGCTAGATTAAACTGACAATTTACAATAAGGTATCTCCTTGCTACATATGTATTAGTTGCTCAGGTTACTGATAAATTTCTGTTCAATAAAATAAATGGATTAATTTCTTATATTTGTATTAAAATAATGTTTCCACAACCCAAATACTTGACATTGCAGTCTTCTGTATCTACAACAGTATTAAAAATCTTGCCAGATATGGGCAACAGAACCAGAGTGTTCCAGTGTATTCTCACTGGAAGCATTGTTTTCCCTATAATACTTTTTATCTACTTAAAGAAGGAGATGTGGAAAATTTTCTTAGACCATCTATTTTCACTGCATTGGACATCAAGAGTAGAAATGATAAATTATCCAGTTCAGTTACAGGGTACCAGGTAGCTTCTGTCTGCTACTTTTTGAATTATTATAAGGTTGCTTATGTCATGGTTATTTCTGAGAGAAAAATAGGGTTGTCTTTGCACAGTGACCTGATAGAAAGAACAACTTACCTCTTAGAATTTTGTTTTGAAGTGAAATAGGTTAATGAAAAGTAGATTTCAGTACAATTTTTGTCACAAGAGAGGTTTTTAGGATGCTAAAATCATATTCAATGCATTTCTGTTGTCATAAAGTATAACTACAGTTATGTAACCTTACATTCAGTTCTATCTTATTTCTTCTTCCTTTTTCTGTATCCGATACTGTAAATGCCATTCATCTGAATGGACATTTCAGAAAAAGCTTATTAAAAACTTTATGAAAATGTAATATACATTTTGGAAAAGAGATGCAAAACATCTCTCAAGGAGGAGCATTCATCAGAAAGTTTAAAAATGAAAGGCAGGGTTTCCAATCTCTTTCAAATGCATGAAACAAAAATATTCATAAAAGTAAATGTATGCATATGAACTCTCTCCTTTTAAAAACATACTCAAATTTTGAATATTTGCAAAAAATGGAAGACATCATAGATAATATGGTGCAAATTTTCCCTGTTTTTAAATATATCTATTTACTTCATTGCAATATTTTGCACCAAAGAGCAAAACAAAATATTGTCAAAATGGAGACAAAGTCAGTTTACAGGAGAAAAAAAAATATTTTTTTTTAAATAGCAGTAAATACAACAATTCATTAATATAATGAACTCTCTTACCGTACCTGTCCTATAGTTTTGCCAACACCACACACTCATTTTAAAGTTAACTGGAAGTCACACAGGCAAGCTATGTTCAGAATTAAAATATAGCATAACTTATTAGATTCACCCTTATTCTTCCTTATCTATACCTAAAGGTATAATTGACCATTTGACTAGCTAGTTAATGATGGTTTGTGCTAAGTAAGCTCTAATGAAAACAAACCCAGCACAGCAAATTTGATGTGGTACTCCTCTTCTAAACCTCATCACCAAACTGCCTACAGGCATCTGACAATGAAAAGTAACCATACAACAGGTTGTACAAACACAGCATGGAAAATGTTTAACTAACTTTGCAGTGTTTTTCACCCTAATGGACCAGAAACGTAGAGGATGATTTATACAACAGAAAGAATTGCTGGCAAGGGAACTGCTATGATGTTTCTCTTACTGTTTTTTCTTTTTTTTTTTTTTAATGATGACTATGTGATTCAGTTGCATGCTAGATGCATGAGATAAGAAGGAAAGATACTGTAATAAAGGCCAAGGAGAAGAGGAGGAAGAAGAAAGAAGATATGCAACTTCAGAAGGATCAGGCTGAAGATACTGTACTAGGCATGGTGATCTGGGACTATATCCGTTGCATTGTTAAGGTTGTAAAGTCATTGCCTTTGACTAAAAGTCAAATCTAGTCAAAATTAATGAGAATAATTATTTAAATAGAGGAGAAGAAATTTTTAATAAGCATAGTCCCAAATAATCCTATGACTCTTCTAATTTGGATCAGTGAACATATCACCCCCCAGTTTCATTTGGAATGTTAAGGAAGAAAAGAAAAAGTAAGGGAAAGAATGGACAAGAGAGAAGAATATTAAAACACAGAATCATGAGCTGGCCCAGCTACAAAGAACTATTTAATTGTTGATATAGTCTATCACTAAATTTAATATATTTACAAGATAGGAGTCTTGATTTAAGGAAAGGTAAATGTAAAAACTGTGCAGCTGCTAAAACTGCATACAGGAATACTGAAAAATAGTTGGTAATTCCACTGCAAAACAAGAACTGAAATTATTTTCTTTTTCTTTAATATGTTTTAGGTTTCAATAGGAGAATCATATAAATGTATGAGCTACAGGCTGGTTTACTGCTTTGAAATATAACACATTATAAATAATGGAAAATCTCATAGCGGTAGCTTGCAACATTCTTCAAAAATGGATGTAAAGGTATCGAATGTCACTGCACCTTGCTAATAAGTCATTCAGACTCTAAGGGTAAGTGTAGGTATAGAATACAAGCTCTTTGCCTGAATATTAAATACTTGTTAAACAGACATTTACAGACAAAGGAAATTCACCATGTGTTTCTGAATTACAAAGCATGATATTAATATTCAATTGGTGAGCTGCTGTGTAGAAAGAAAGACCTGCTAGAGGCTTAAAATGCTAAATGCATGTCTCCATTTACTGTAACTGCATACTAAAAGCACTACTCTGTCATACATTAGAAAGAAAAGTTCAAGAGCCATTATAATGTAGGTAAAGTGCAAATGCAAGGTACTTGGTTTGAGTTCTAAGAATTAATTGAAGTCATAAGCACACTAAAGGAAGGAAAAAAAAATCTTTGCCTGCATGAATCTATAGTACTTTGCTTCTTAAAATTATATCTCTCCTAGACTTTTGTATTAATCAGTACTTGAAAGGATTTCTGTTAGAGATGAGTGAACTGTTCTGGTTAAATTAAAAGCTGATTCAAACCTTTTGCCATTACTTGCGCTTTTTGAACCATACTTAGTAACATTCAGGTGTGTTTGGCTACAGATTTCTTCTTATTCTAACTAGGGAAAACAGAAGGAAATTATAGTTTTCCTACTATGTGGAGTCCATCCAGGTGAATTCACTGAGATCATACGATCTCAGAAGATGCTCAGGGCAACCATCTGAGCTGACTTCAAGCATATACCATGAAACTAATTCTGTATCTTATGTAGGCAGCCAGTCCAGGCACAGGGCCAACAGAAAACAGAAATCACATAGTCTGTTTAAAGCTATATGGTGGCCAACACCAGGAAATCCTACATTGACACAATAGCTATCATATACGGAGCTAATTCTCCATCTCCTTAAAGGCAGGGGGTATCTGGCAGAAGCACTGCACTCTTCCCTGTGCTGCTCTCATAGAGGAGGAAGTACGAAGGATGGTTTGTCCTATACAAAGCAGTATCTCAGAGTTAATACATTGCAGCCTCTGTCACTGGCTAGCTATTACAGCAGAAAACACCATAGCACTGCAGACTCCAAAGGAATATCATGGTCTGTGGCTGAAGTTAGCTCAGACAGTTGCGTCTTCTGTGGTTGTATGGTGCGGCACTGTAACTGCTGGTCATCAGGTACGTGCAGAGTGTTAGGCCGTCGTACAGGTGGTCTAACCCTCTTCTATCTTTCAAGGGATCAAGCTTGAAAATGGTATCCTATGTTCCAGCAAGATGACACCTGGGGCATACTCCTCTCCCTCCCACCAGAAACTTGAGGAACAACATTTTGAGGAAGTGCCTTTCCTCAACTTTCACAGGATTTCACACTGGACATTTTAGTCACCATCTGATAGATATGGTCTCCTGCAAGAGAAGGAATGAAGGAAAATTTGTAATTCAACAAGCATTATTACAACTAGTACTGTACTGACAGGCTTCTACACAGAGTGAATTATACTCTAAGTAATGTAGCCATAAGATTTCTGCAGGATATAGTGTATAGGAGTATGTATACCACAAATAGATGGTTCACAGTTTCAAGACTTGTGCCAGGCACATCTCCTGCTCCTCGTTTCCCTCTTCTTCCCCACCTTCTGCTGATGAGCTTTCAGATAGCAAGGAAAGGAAGATTTGGAGGATGGCCTCAGATATCTTCAGTGCAATGAAGTTGGCAGTGAATATGCTTGTGTCAGAAGCTGTTTTTCCAGTGATCATAGTGTTAGGACAGTCCAGGCTCCCAAGTACGATAGTGTCTACCTTGGAAGTGAAGATGAGAAACAGAAGTTTTTAATAATGTGCCCTTCTTAGTCTGCTGAACCTACCACAAGACATTCAAGGTGTAGGGGATATCATGGTCCCACAGACAGCTGCTGACCCCATTCACCAACAGTATTTTGAATACTGAATAGACTGGATGAGACAACAGCCATGACACTAGATAATATCTGAGATGAGAGGGAAGAATAAAGGACACTGTCATACAATGGAAAATTCTGCTCATTCTTCCTTGGAACACTGAAATTGAAAAAGAGATTCCAAAATGGCTCAAGACATTGTGGGCCTCCTTTTCTCATCCCGTATGCGATAAGGCAGTAGCCTATTATGTGACCCTCCTAACAGATACTAGCTGCTGCAATGGGTGGCACTTCCAAGCTGTGAGTGTGAAAGGTAGCACAAGGGATTTCTTGAATGTGAGCACTTCTGTCGAGCTTGCTGTTGTGTTACAAGATGTGCCTGAGGCAGACAATCAGATCGGTCACATGCTCAAGTAATCAAAGCTGCTTAAACAAGAACACAGGAGAAATCTTTCAGATAGCCATCGGTAAGGAGAGTGGTTCACAAATGTAAATAACTGAAGGTCTTCTACTTATAGGTGTTCCTTCCACAGTATGTCACTGTGTCCTGCAGGACAATTTAAAGCTGAAGACATTAGCAAGCAGTGCTTGTTGATCACTTTGTTTCTGAGGACTTCATTGCCCAAGAACACATAAGCAAGCATGTCCCTCTGATGCCAATAGGACATAACTATGAAATGGGAGGCATATCCAAATTTTGTGCAAGTCATATGCAAATCATAAGCAAAATCTGATTTATCTGCTTTACATTCAACATTATCCTTCCACATTGCCATCGTATTAGGGTTTAGTACTTTAGTAGTGTTAGTGACAAAATTATTACCATCAGTATCAGCCTAATTGATTCAGGAGTTTGCAGCACACTCATCAGTGCATTACATAAATCTATTCAAATATTAAGGAAGGCTTTAACAAATCTATCTGGTACCAAGAAGGAAGAATGGAAAATCCTGAACAAAACCAGCATTTTGTTTCTTCTGAGGTAGCATGTCTCTTTCTCTGTAGTCCTATTTAAAAAGAAGCATATAGCTGTACTGCCTCAGGAAGTGCCAAGAAAAGATATTATTCTATCACAAAGGCGTGATTTCCTCCCTGTTCTCTCATTACTCCCAGAGGTTAGCAGTTCGCTACTAGCTCCGAACAATGTCAAATGCTGTCTCAGCAACACTGAACACCGCATGGGACTTTGAGGGAAGGAGAGGGGGAAAATCACGGTTCCATTTTTCCTTCTGTCCAGTTTTCTCCTGGATGCAGTGATTAAGCAAGTCCTAAGTCTGTCATTGCTCTGTCCAGATTAGTTGCTGCAGCAAAGAGGCTGGGAAGACAGTTTGAAATATTATGTCTCAACATAAACAAGGGTAATAGACTGAGACCCAGAATTGTTATCAGTTTATACACACTGAATTAAGAATTTTGTACACATGTAACATAAAGTCCATCCCACAGAATTGTTGTACCTTAATTCATTTTACTTCTATCTTAGTTTGAAATTCTCTAATTTGGAAAAAATTCTACTTGTAGTCACTTATTCTTGTTTGGGGACTATGACTTCATCTTTTCTTTTTACTTTCTCCTATAGTAGATGTGTGACCATCATTTTTTGAGGTAACATTTCAAGTAACTGTTAGGTGCGATATATAACTATATTTTAATCTAGTTTATGATTAAACTTTATAGTTAAATGTTACGGTTATTTCTTTTTATAAAAAGAGACCAGAAAGACCAAGAATTTCAATTAAAGTAAATTAAATACAGAAAAGTTGTTATAAAGTAATATCTTATTGAGTTCCTTTAGAAGAAAAAAAATGTGTTAAATGGGCTGATGCTTTCAGTATTGGCCCAATGCATGTTATCAGAATACATTGCAGGATACTAATTTCTATTTTTTTGTACATAAATATTTCTTTTAATTCACAGAATGATATATTCATTACTGAAATGCTAGTAGATGTTAATCAAGCTGTCCATTACTCACCATCCATTCTGCTATCTTACTCTATATTGCATACCCTGATAGTTTCAAGTATTGCTTTTTCTTGAAAGATGCTCAACAAATTCATACCTGGCACAACCCTTCACAAGTAAGTGGAACTGCTTCAGGGATTAGTTTGCTCATTTTATCTAAGAGTTCCTGAACTTAAAGTATAGACATTGCCTGAAAGTGACTACAAAAATGACATTGTGGATTCCAATATTCATTGCTTCACAATGATTCCAAGAACCAATCTTTCAGATTACAATAAGTATAGGCTTAGAATCTGAGCTTTGGTTGAGCTGAGTGCAGTGCACATTGAAACAAATAAAGGGAGGG
>JAVKLA010000027.1:37035747-37053857 GCA_034782735.1 Sagittarius serpentarius | reverse complement strand
CTAGTTGAAGGTGTCCCTGCACACCACAGCGGGGTTGGACTAGATAACCTTTGATGGTCCCTTCCAACCCAAGCCATTCTATGATCCTATGATTGATTCTATGAACTGACTACAAGATGCTGATCTGACAGTGAGAGCTGAGTCACGTAGCTTGTGAAGAAGAAGGGGTGAACCATTTACAAAATAGTTTATTCTCACTAACCCACCAGGTTTCTCTACTATAATAAGAAAAAACAAAAAAAGAAAAAAAAAAAAAAAGTTATACTTTATGTTCAACTAACAGACAGCCTTTAAAATTTTTGAATTATTTTGTTGTTTTGGGTGCCAATATTAAAGAAAAGTTGAAGGAAGCTCTGGCTAAAAACCTTGTCTGACTTGGAACCCGGTTACAGAGATACTAAAAGGGAATGGCAGATTGGATGTGACTTTGAAAATACCACTGCAGCTGAGAAAGCCAGCATGGTTTTTACAGTACTTACCTATCAGGAAATGAAAATAATTTTTTGTGTTTGGAATATTTAGTCTGACTCCCTGCTGACAGGCAGCTGTTTAGCCATTGTAAGTGTGTAAAGTTAGTGTAAAACATGATCATTTCAGAAGGGTAGGTTTTTATACCAGTTGTGTTCAAGTATATACAGACATAGCAGTAACATATTAGTTAATTTGCACAAAAATACCCTTTTGGAAAATATTAAACTATTTGTACATACACACAATAAATTTTTAAGCCAGTATTGTAATGAAAGGTATAAGGCCTTCTAGAAAGATTCCTTTTCAGTGTTCTGAAGTGCAACGTCATGTCTTAATTTCAAACTGAAGTCTTCATTGCCAAATTTACCTTAACTGAGTTTTTCTAACGAACTGAAATTCCCTAAATTAAAAGAAAAGAAAGCATATTTAGAAGTTTTAAAAACTAAAAATGAAATATTTCAAATTGAATTGAGCTAATTTTAAGAGTACAATCTTTTTTCTTCCATTTTCCAAAGAAAAGAGGAGTATCTGCTTCAGTATTGGCTTTACCTGTTTTGTCTCCTATTTTCTTTTATGATCTTTTAGTTTGGTGATCAACCTATTATTCATTTTCATTTAAATAATGTTATAAGTTCCATTATAGGAAAAAATAACACTAGTATGTTTGTGGTGCTGCTGCTGTTTGTTTCACTGTATTACTTTTCATTCCATCTAATAAAAAATGTCAGTTAGATTCCTCTTCCTGTTCATGTTATTGATATGCTTGGATTTTGCAAGGCTGATACTTACAACAAATCATCTTTGGTTTCCACAGAATGATTGATTACCTTTAATTTGAAAGGCAATAGATGATAATAATGGACCTGAGTAGGTACCATTTATAGAGGTGCTTGTCCAAGTATAAATAAATTTTAAGGTGAGCTTTATTGTTCTCTTAGGTAGATTCTGAGTGCCACAACAATCTATTCTATAGAGAGGGTAATTAAGCATGAGACTATAACTAAAGTGACATGAGTTACTAGAAAATACTTCAGTAACTAGTGAAATCTTTAGAAAGTAACAGGGGTGATTTCCCAAGGTTCACACTACTATTCACAGTGAAAATATTAGCAATATTACTGTGGGAAACAGGCTTCTTCGGTACTTAGTAATAACTCACTGATATTTTTCTTTGTGTATTGGTCTGTATATGGAAAAGTAGTTAAAAAAGGTATCTGTAATTCAACCGTTCTACTTTGGTATTCTGAAGCAATTCAACAGAAAAAAGTGTTTAGTTATGGAAAGTACTGTGTGCTTCCAATATCCTACCTGGCTTGTCATTTAGATATGTGGGAAATGACATGCAAAATAGTGTTTATTTGGCCTTATAATAGCTCTGCAGAGTTCTAATTTATTTCAGGACAACAAGACTAGCAGCTATCTATCCCCAGTTTGGTGTAGTTCTGTTTAATTTATTTTAGCCCTCAACTTAAAAGTTGAAGTTTTTCTCCTGCAGCTGTTCTCCTTAGCCAAGTTTAAATATTGAAGTTTTTCTTATCATTTTCTCCACACATCTTTTCTTTCCTACTTCTTCAAATTTCTGTCAAAACAACTGACTCTTCAGCTGAATGGGAAGCTCTAATACTCTCTGATCTGTGATAACTGGAATAGGTGCAAAACTGTTTTTTGGCATAAAGTAAAAATATTTCCTACGCCACATCAGGAAAAAAACAAGACCTTCCAAAACCTTCTTCATTCCTTTAATGAAAGGGAAGAGAAAAAAGGACTTTCTATCACACAGTCATTGATGGTCACAGTTTATTTTTTGTGGTACTCAGATATGAAAAAGTTAGGCACCATTCGCTGTTTTACCATTCTCCAAATAAAATGCCTTCATGACTGTGCTAATGCAAGTTTCCAGGCTGGATTTCCTTCTGCTGGATCTGCTTTACCTCATATAAGTAATCTTCTTGTTGGAACAAATTGGATACATGTTACTTTGGGAAAAATCAAGTGAGTGCACTTATCACAGTATTTATGCAGATGTTTTCTGCTCTGACCAAAGATTGTCCCCTGAATCCACGACACACCTCCCAACAGCAAGTTTCATCAAAATTGATACATTCCCACCAAAATTTTAGATTTAACTGATGATGATTGTCAAATAGCAAACAGCTCCATCCAGCTATAAGTATTATCAGTGTTTATTTATTGTTTTTCACTATCCAGGGTTCTTTGAGAAACAAACTTGCCACTAAATCATTTTGTAATCAACATATCCAATTTAATCCATTCATTCTGCAGAAAGATGTGCAATTCACATATATATGTTTAATATTACTCAATACAGTTGTGCTATTGATTGTAAATTTTCAAATTTTATGGGGTTTTATTCCAGTAGGAGAATTTTACTCATACTAGGAAGCATGACTAGGGCTAAGGAAGTCTTGTAGGCAGTTTATGCCCAGCTCAGTTAGTATAGTGGCATAGGGGATATGAACTTCTAACTCCATTAATCATTTCAAAACAAGAAGTCCATCCACAGGTAGCAAGTACAATGTCTACAAAT
Organism: Sagittarius serpentarius; assembly: GCA_034782735.1. Lineage (NCBI taxonomy): Eukaryota > Metazoa > Chordata > Aves > Accipitriformes > Sagittariidae > Sagittarius > Sagittarius serpentarius. Next base: position 37,050,838 of record JAVKLA010000027.1, on the reverse strand, counting down.
AATTTAAAAAGAGTTTCACTTACTTTTTCTTTCTCCTTTGGTCAGGTAAGCAACATTTCTTTTAAACTCAAGCAACTTTCTTAAGACACTATGGCCTATCAATTAAAGCAAAAGATTTTCCATGATACAGCATTCCAGACACTGATTCAAGTCAGCTTCCTTTGCAAGCAGCACAACATGCCATCCATCTTTGCTGTACCTTGAGATACAATTGCACTTGACAAATGCCCCTGACTAACTACTGTGAATGGCACTAATACGTTGAGACAGATATTTGGGGATGGCCAAAGTAAGGGCAGCAGCCTGCAGCTCTTTGTCAATGTGATTCAGCCTGGAGGCTGAAGTGAAATGTTAGCTTTATTTGTTTAGGAACATAGGGAAATGAAGGAATGCTAAAATGTGTGTCATGAATATAACAATACACTTCTTGACACATTGAATCTCTTTTTCTACTGTTTCACAGGCTACATATATCCTGTGTATGGGTGGAGTTGCCTTAGATCACACATGATTTTCAGATAAACCTTTGGGCTTTATCACTGCTATTGTGTAAAAAAGCATTTGCTCCCAAGAAAATCACCTATGAGTAAACTTCAGATTTATTTATCTTGTATTCTTGCATGACTGAAAGAAGAGGAAAAAAAGAACAGAAATGTCAGGACCCTTGCCTGAGATCGGGCTCTTGAGAGATTTCTTAGGTCTTCCAGAGTTAGACATACTGAATGGTTAGAGAACAAAGCAATCATGTATATTCAACATAAACAGGCTGCTTTATATCTGGAAGAGCCAGATTTGGTCAGAACATGTTCAGTGTCTGCATTTTCAGGTATGGAACAGCTGGGTCCCAGAAGATTGTTATATTACTTTGCCCAAAATCCTGTACAGAAATGTAAACTCCTCAGGAACTGACGAAAGACAAATTTTCCGGTAGAAAAGGCAATAAGTGGATGCTTAGTGATCCCATCATCCTGCAAAAAGTATAGAAACAGAAATAAAAAAAAAGGAAATGACATGCAAATCCTGAAAATCAATTAACTTTGTTGTTTTAACAGACTTTTGTTACTGAAAGCTGAAGCAAGAAAAAGTAGTTTTCCAACAACATAAGATACAAAACCAGAGTTTATTTAAAACTTAGGAAGTTTATAATACATTTTGCATCCTGAAGTCATAGTCAAAGATTAGGAATAGCAGATGCCAGGGTTCAAGTAATGTAGATTAATGAAAAAACACTGTAAAGAACTGTCACACTGAATAACACTGAATCTAACATAGGGTAATTATCTAGAAAAAATATTAGACTCCTAGTCTTTTTGATTCACTGGACCTGATGCATAAGAGTCTATAGCAAAGAAGGATCCCTGTATCACTTTGACAATGTACATCAACCTTATGCACAGGACCATCTCTAGATATGAGTCCAGAAGCCAAAGTCAGTCATTCCTTGTCATTTTACTTGACAATATGAGCGACACTGTGAACTTGTTTTTTATGGCAGAAATATTTATGCACTATGAATTTAACTAACTCATTTTGTAATGGGTTGTTTGTTATCTGACCTGATGCAGATATGAATTGAAAGCAAGAGACTCCAGAACACATTTGTAGGGCTCTGTGCCAAAATGAATTTTCTTCTTTGACCCAGTGCTTCAGAAGCAAACACATATCACCTTTTTATCCCTTTAGCACTGAGAAAATAATATTACATTAGTCATTCAAACTATATACAAAGTAGTCAAAATAAACTCCAGCTTTCAGGGAAAATATGAATTGAAGAAGAGAGGATATTGCTCATTCTTTAATTTAGAAAAGGTAGTAGTAGAATTGTCTCAGTTCTTTTTGCAAAAAAAGTATTGCAGAAAAATCACACTGCAAAGAAATTAGAAGTTTATATTTAATTTCAAGTAATTAAACTCCTGTGAACTCTTTAGAAAAAGAGTATCCAGCAAATTTTCCCTCATCATGAGTATTTGTACAGGCAAATAGAACTAGGAAGGTATGCATCACAATATCTGTAAGTATTATGCTGAGGGTGGTCTTTTCTGACTAGTTTTTCTTGTAGGGTTCAGTGTAAGCCTTATTTTCTTCAATAAAATTGTTAGGTTCTAGTTAAGCTGCTTAACTTAAAAACCTCTGAAAAACCTCCCAATATTTTTCTGAATTCTGGAAAGAAACTAACATTTTTATGCTAAAAGACAGTCTTTATGGGTTATTCATTTTAATTCCCCCACAATGCACTGCTCTACCAAAAAAATTCAAGTCTTTATACTTCTGTACATTCTAGATGCTTTAGAAAATAATTTCTGTGATGTATTCTATGATTTATTGACCCAGAGTTTGAATTTCTTGCAAGTCATATATCTACATTATATTTACAAACTGAATTAATGAAATTCCCCAGAACTATAATGAGAATCCCGTAATAACATAGTGCATTATAATTAGCTGTTAATAATTGAACCTCAAGGAAAAAAAAATTCATTTCACAGGTTTAAATGAAACTAATCTGATTTGTAAATGAATTAGAAATCATTGTGAAGTTTAGATAACCATAACCAGATATTGCTTTTTATAAAATATGTGAATAGATTGTTTAAAAATTTCCAAGCGATGACCTTCCAAAGGATTATTTCCCATTGTCCAAAAATTTTAGCTTTTATTTTAATTTTGATTTTTTGAGCGTTAATGCTTTTAATTAAAAAATAAACTCATATTTACAAATGTAAAATATCAAGCTATATGAAAACTCATCATCTTTATTCTTTAATCTTATTTCTCTTATTTGTTTTCATACGCATTATTCATTAATTATATCACACATTCCCATGGTAGTTTTGGTTCTGATGCATCAACATCTTTACAAAACTTTTGGAAATCCTTAACCAACTTTTACTCAATAGCGCCATTCAAATTTAACATCATTAATGACAAAACATATTAAATCACAGCAGGCAAGGTAATAGGCACATTAAGCCATCAGCTAATACGTTTAATTTCAAATAACTTCAGTTTGCAATTTGTCAATTGAGGCTTTACATGACTTCTCTGTGGAGCAGGGGTTTAACAGCAAGTAATGCTTTTACATTGTGTAGTAATGTAAAATGTTCAGAGTATTTTTATCCATTTCAGGCAACTGCCCATGATGTATCTATTGACACTGATGTTCTAATACAGCTCGTTCCTGTCAGGATCTTTTAATCCTATCTGGATTGAAAAACTATTTAAGTAAATATATTCATCTTTATGCTGGCTCATGCTACAAGTATTAGGAGGGTGAGGAATTGTAACAATGTGCTGCAGCCCAAGGATTATGTGTTAGTCATCATCTTTGATCAATGTTTTGAAACTTCACTGCTGATGGAAAGGATGGAAAGCAATTATATAGCATTACTATTGAGGTGTTATTCAAAGTCCATCATATTTCTTATTCTTTTTATTCTTTTGCTGTAGAATAGAACAAGTTTTATGCCATCTGATATCCTTTTACATTGTGAAAAATCACTTTTTTTCTTTCAGTTAAAAGCTATCAACAAAAGTGCCTTTGTTACTCGGTGCATTATGTGAGTTATATGTATAACACAGAAGACTGTATGCTTTTAGGTATATGCTTGAAAACAGTAAGAACACATTTACCTCTCTATATTAAGCAAAGAAACAAACTAAACCCACTTTTTATCATTATGTCATAAAGAACCTGCTGAACATGGATAAGAGAAAATACAGGACAGTAGCAGAATCAGTTCAGAAAGATTTTTAAAGTTTTCACCTGAATTATTTCAAGATATTTCAATGTGTTTCCCTTTAATAATTGTTTCTGTGGATCCCTACCATTGAGACATTTTTATTCTTGGCATAACAGATTCTTACCTTTACAGAAAATTATTTATATCTACTGTATAAGTTTCCTCCCCCATAAAAGTAGGTGTATTAATATTCAGTTGTATTCAGTATCAACACTGGTTGGGTTTTTTCCTCTCCACAGCTCATAGATTGAAATTACCAAAACATGCTTAATTGTTCTTCATTGTTCTGCAGTTTTGGGATGTGGCTATCTTTTCCTTACTGCTTTGGTTACTGTTTTGTATGACATGCTTTTGTCATGTTGTTTAGTTTCATTTTCAGTCTATTATGGGATTTGTCACAGTGATATCCTTCCCTCCCACCCCACCCCGATACACAAGAGTGAGTGAAAAGATAGACATAGCTTCTGTGATGAACTTCACTTTGTTAGGAACAGAAATTAAAATCATAAAAGGACCACAAAGGACACACATTGTTGTTAGGTGTCTAAGGCCAAAAGTGACCATTACTGAGGACTCCACTGTCAGCACTGCTAAAAAGTCATTTCAGTTCTGAGCACTGTATCTTCCTACCCATATCTAAGCCAAAGTAATTCCTCAGACAGTATGATAAATCTCTCCAACTGTGTCAACAGTGAATACATATTTCCAAGAGCCTCAAGATTTTGTTTCTGCTTAGAATTAGATGTGGGTCTTTTTCTAGTAATCTGGAGACTCTGGATCTTTGTGCTATGTCCCTCAGAGCTGAGAGAAGTCTCAATGAAGAGAATCATAAAGACATTTTAGGAGAAATTACCATTTCCGATATTAAGGTAGTCTTCATAACTCAACTGTACCATATTTTATGTCTTGCTTTCTGTCCCCTTAGGAGGAAGGAAGGTGAATCTACTGTGAGAAGAGAAATCTCTTTACTAGCTGTTCTAAAAGATAATTATTCTCATAAAGAAAAAGGAAGTGTTAGACATTTTCCCACTGAGGAGCACATGCAGATTCACTTAACCTCAACTTCTGTCTGACTTAGTGACTACTTTTATATTTTTCCTAGGGTTTTTTTGAATACACTGGTTGATATAGTAAAGTGACAAGGAAGCCTTGCTGGAGAAATTTCAAAAGCTGTTTTTGAAACCAATGCGAAATCTGAGTCTGGTAGGTCTACAAAGTTATGACAAGACTGGAAAAAAAAAAATAAAGCTTTCAGGAATAAACCACATCTGAGGCCTATAACTAGAGGACAATAACTTTAGGCAGACTGTCACCACTTGTTTTGCAAAGAAACTTGATCATTTGCCTACAAATTAACCAGAGATGAGTAAAACATTTCCTGTCACGCTCTTGAATCAGCATTTGCCTTTACAGATACCACAGAAGCACTTTGCAACAAATTCTTGTTTGTCCAAATGTCCAAAACCATAACAAGCAAACACATCAGCCCATAGTGGGAGGACAGGAGAAAGCAACAAAAAAAAAAGGAAAAAAAAAATCAGTTAGAAACTTACTAAGACTTTCTTTCAAAAAATATTTTCAACACATTCAGCTGTGAAAAGAGAATAACGTAGACACGGACACTATCCTGTTCTGTCATCTCTGTATTCTAGGAAGCCTGTGAAGGCTGAGATTTCCTTTGTTGCTGCTTATAGCTTTTGCATCCCTTTCCTTGTTTAATTTTAATCACTTTTGAACAGGAGAAGGACAGGAATATCATGGAACTGACTTTAAAGACATGCAGATTAATACTCCAGTGTCCCACTACAATCAACAGATAATTGCGCAGAGGTAGGTGACAGTGCCACTGTTCTTGATGGATGAGAACATCTAAATCAAGCCCCTACCTCTAGATGAGTGTTCCAGGATCTACATCTCAAGCAGAGAAATAAGTGCTTCAGATACACATGAGTGGGGAAGTTCAAAAAGACACCTTTGCTTAATATTTCATCTTGGTTATCTTAGTGTTATTTTTTCATAAACGTACTGTATAGTCCTTTCAAAGTATACTGTTCTCACTATTTATTAGGTTTTATTTATTTCTTTCTTTTTTATGTCTGTCACCTAAATTAGACATTTAACTTTAAATTCTCTTTACCACAGATTTCCCATCTATCTCACTGGACAGACAAAATAATTAATGTACAGTCTTTTCTACAATGTTTTCCAAGCTTAGTTTGTTAGGTGATATAATTTCAACATGGTTTTTCATGGCAAAACTTCTTTCTGCAAATACTTTGACATGTCAAGCTCTCTTTTTCTGTGAACACACTTAAATTGTTTCACGAATGTTAAAGGACCTTTTACTCAGCCGAGAAAGTCAGGTGAGCCAAGGGTTATAAGCATTATTTTTCGAGCTAGAAAAGTGGAGTCTCTCTCACTGACACTAAACCCCACACTCAATCACTTTCTTACTCTGACGTACTTTGTCTTTGGAAAGAAATATGTACTTTGGGTTATACTTAAAGTTCTGAACAACCTCACATTAAAAGGCTTTACTCGCACATACTGTTCTAAGATCCGCGTTTGCAAAACTGTATAAAAGCATGTTGTACTTCTCAATAAGCTAAGAAGCCCAAATATTATATTAGAACCTATATGCTGTAGTTGCTTTGAAAAGATTAACATGATTTACACATATACGTCCTTTGGGTTCCATGTTTTCTTTATAAAGGAATATAGGATTCAGAAGCAAGATTTAGAAGAAATTCTTTCTTTTCTTCTTCAAAGCATATATACATTTATAGTAAACTCAAGAGAAGAAAATACATCTAAAAAAGTGATTTTCCAAAGCATTACTTTATATAAGTACTTTCAAACAAAAGTAAAAAAATCAGTCTCAAAAATGAGATACTCTATTTTAAAAATTAAGCCACTAAACCATTATTTGAATAATTTCGTCCATATTCCTGGATCTGAATGTAGTAAGAGTGAGGAATTTCAGCCCTGTTTAAAAGAGATTAAGTTACTGACAGGATTCAAGTACAAAAATGCAAGAAAGCACAGGCCATGGAAATGATATAACAGAAAAATGAAAATGTTAAGAAAAGTAGTTCTTTAATAAGTTTGTGTCAAGGACCTAAGACTGGATTTTAAAGAGAACATTAAGCAATAAGATAAACAATGAGAAAAAGATGAGGTGAAATATCTTTTTAAATTGTAAAAATCTACTCTTCGCATGTGCTATGTTAAAAACAGCAAGAGTAATGAAACCTAACAAGAAAAATTCAGTTAGAAATAACAATATAGTTATATTATTAGAACTATTATATAGTTATATCAAAAACAAGAGATAGATTTCAAAACAAGAGTATATTTGTTTCTGAAATGGAACCAATATTACTGAAAATATCATAAAAAAGCAGTAAGTATAGGCATGTGTTTAAAAAATATAACTTGATTTTAAATATGCAGTTTTGAGGCACTGGAACAGGTTGCCCAGAGAAGCTGTGGATGCCCCATCCCTGGAAGTGTTCAAGGCCAGGCTGGATGGGGCTTTGAGCAACCTGGTCTAGTGGAAGGTGTCCCTGCCCACGGCAGGGGGGTTGGAACTTGATGATCCTTAAGGTCCCTTCCAACCCAAACCATTATATGATTCTATAATTCTATGACATTCAGCAGAGGATGACTGGAAGAAGTTAAAAAAATATGAATGCAAGTTCCAATGTTTATGTGTGTTAAGAGACAATATAAGAAAAGTTTCATTAACATCTTTGAAGGTTTTCTAACATATACAACATCTCTGTGTGGCAGTTATGAATACGTACAAATTCTTGTTGAAACACCTAATAAGCTTAATAAATTTGTGCGGGAACAAAAATAGCTGTTAGACTCCTCTTTCATTAACCCTTGAGAGTTTCTTGCTTTTATCTTTGACTCTTGGATGTTTGGGTCAGCTTTATGTAATCCTTGCCCTTTCACTCATGGAAGATCTCTACAGATGTTCTAACCATGGTTGCAGACAAAGTAATTTTTTTAAAAAGTAAGTGAAAGTTCAATAAATTTGATATTAACTCTATAAACACTTCAAAAAGAAATAGTGGAGCAAAGGCAAAAATACCTAAAAATGAATTGACCACGGTGAAACAATGGAAAAAATACTTAGACATAAATTTACCAATTGCCACATTATGCAGATAATTGAGTTAGCTTTAAGTGAGACAGTTTGGGTAATGGAAGCAAAATACTCCACCCTGAGCTTCAAATTGCTGTAGCAAACCTACTATAAACTTATTAGCTAGTTCTGGTATTCCTTACATCATTGTAAGATGTTGGTTCTCAAACTGGGTCCGTTCCTTGTGCCAGTCCACACCTGGGCAGGTGATAACCTGCTCATCATCCCATGCCCTGCCCTTGCCCTGTTCCGTGTACCTCTCTCTCTTCTCTCCCATTAGCTTCATGTCTGGCAGCCTTTCCATCCTTGGGATCCATTTTGTGAGGCCTTCCAATTTAAGAACTTATTTCATAAAATATGAAGAAAAAAATGAGAAAGACAGGTTAGGGGCAGTTTAATTAATTAATTCAACATTTATATATATAACAAAACACAAATATTCATATAAACTGGAAAGCAATAAATACGGTTACCTCCCAGACTGATGGAACATTTATGATGGAAAATAACAACAGTACCAGAATGCATGGAACTGAAGTTGTGTCTTGCAGGAAAAATAAGACACACATTTTAATTACTGTTTTCCTGAATGCCATTTCAACTTGCATCTGACGGGTTATTATATCTCTGAAAACAACACTGTTCACCCTAAGCAAGAAATAAATCTCTTTCCTTGAATGAAGGTCTGATCTTTTCAAGTGTGGGCCGTATTTTCAGTCAGAAGAAGATAAATTTCAGAAAAACTGATTATCTTGTGAATTGGGCCAAAAATATAATGAGATGTCATCTTTTATCTAAGTAGCTGATTCACGATTTCTAATTAACAGCTAATTGGATTTCTGATCCAAATACTGTCTCTAGTTATATGCTTGAAAACATGCTGAATAAGACTGCCATTCAACTAAAGATGATATACATTGATGTTCGAATACACTGACAAAATTTAAGTTATAAAACTTCAATTAAACTTTATTACATTAAAAAAATAAGTTCTTCATATATTTTTAAAGTGACAATTTACTTTTATCACCATCATATAGACATAGAGTGTGACTAGATTGCCCTACAAAAGTGTAAGTTTTATACACCTTTCATTAACTCCTTAGATGTTGAATAATTTTCAACATTAATTTAAATTACATTTCATTATTGATATGACATATAATGATGAATTTCCATTAAAAATTTATCGTTAATGCATCTCTCTGCATTTCCAGTCTTACTTTCTAATAACTATTATACATTTTCTAACTCTCAATTAGTTAAAATGTTATCATTTTAAATGGTTTTGTTCAAATGAAGAAAGGTAACTAGTAACTGCTGTACGAGATATCAATTACTATCTTAAAACTTGAGTTTTATTTCAAAGTATAATAATGTTAAATAACAATATGTACACAGAGTAAGTTGGAATAAAAATCTTCGCTACTGTTTTAAAACAAAATGGCTTAGATTTTGCATGTGTGAAGTGTCACTTATTTTTAGTCTGTGAAGATCCAAAACCCAATTTTTACTTTTTTTTAAACTCATGTCTTTTTAATACTGGTACCAGAATGTCTATGCAAGTTAAGAATGCAAGAGCAAGCACTTGGAAAAAAGGCACCTGGCTGCCTTTTGGAGGAAAATGCCAAATGATAGCAAACCTGTCCAAGTTCCACCAGCTGCTGCTGCTGCATTACTGGAGTGCTGCTTTCCTAGGGAAGACGTGTTGTCAACCATATCTGGAAAAGGCAGAAAGAGTAGAGAATACCCTGCCCTACAACATTTTGCAGTAAATCTGTGTTCCTAACCAGTATGTTCTATTTCTATAACTTCTATTTTTTTAATGTAAATAATAAACGTAAATAAATCTGTCATCTATGTGTGCCAAGACCATACATCAATGAAAACCTTCATTTTCTTTACAATACAGTTGAGAAAGTGTTGTCATACAAGACCAGTTACATAGTGTCCTAAAAGTAAGTTCCAGTCAGAATATGGCTGAGAAATACTGTGGGTGATAAATTGCAGTCAACCCCATAAAGCAAACTGCGATTCTGATTCTGTGGATAAATATCCAACCTCTGAGTTTACTGATCTCATAATGCACACAGGAACAAGCCAGACAATGCTATCAACCCATTTTTAACAGAAAGATTTCAGAGTTTTTATGGAGAAACAATGCAGTGGAAATCTCATTTCTTACTTGAGATCTCTTACTTGTTGATTCTGACTCAATATTCCACAAGTGTTAGTGGAATTATAAGCATACTGGTACTCTAGACAAATCTGAAAATTAATGAAGAGAGATGTCCTATGAAAAATCAGTTTCATTTCTATATTTTTTGTCTAAAAAATAGTTTTAGACTCCAAAGGAGTCTAACAGCTCCTGCAGATTATACAGTGAATATTAATAAAACTGAATATGCATCCATTTTCATACCAAGTGTACTATACAGAGGTGTTGTGTTGCTCTTCCTTTTGGGCCAACAAGTCTGTAGACAACGGTGCTGTCTTTCTCATAATAATTTACATTTCTGTTGTCTGAACAGTATTTAAAAATAATGTTAAGGTACTTGAATGAGGCCGGAGGAGGGCAACCAAGCTGGTGAAAAGGCTGGAAGGCATCTCCTATGAGGAGCAACTAAGGACTTTGGGCTTGTCTAGTTTGGAGAAAAGGAGGCTGAGGGGTGACCTTATTGCTCTCTACAGCCTCCTGAGGAGGGGATGTGGAGAGGGAAGTGCTGAGCTCTTCTCCCTGGTATCCAGTGACAGGATGTGTGGGAATGGTTCAAAGCTGCACCAGAGGAGGTTCAGACTTGATGTAAGGAAACATTTCTTTACCAAGACGATGGTCAAATACTGAAAAAGGCTTCCTAGAGAGGTGGTCAATGCCTCATTGCCTGTCAGTGTTTAAGAGGCATTTGGACGATGTGCTTAATAACATGCTTTAGCTTTTGGTCAGCCTTGAAGTGATGAGGCAGTTAGACTAGATGACCATTGTAAGTTCCTTCCAACTGGAACTATTCTATTCTATTCTATTCTATTCTATTCTATTTTTGAGATAAATGTGTAGTTCTCTTAGCTTCCGAAAAGGTTTTAAATGATGACTCACATACAAGATCAAAGGTCCAAAACTAGAAGTCACAAAAAGAGATAGTATCAATTCATTCTTTCATTCATTCATTCATTCATTCATTCATTCATTCATTCATTCATTCATTCATTATTATTTTTAAGCCTTTTCATAAATTTAGAGGCTTGACTCTAAATTTTGGCCTTGGAAATAGTTCTAAACTATCCTTTCAGAACACTGGATGCATGTTCTTTTCTTGAATTTTACTTGAAAATGCCTAATTTTGGGCTGGGTCACTAGTTTCTGACCCAAGTGTTTGACATGCCTTAATTCATCATTTGTGCACCTTCTGACATATGATAGGATCCACAAGGGGAGGCATGTGTTATTGTGGCAGCTACAAGTTACCAAATACTCTTCCCAGGCAACTTAGGTTTTCTTAAAAGGACTACTATACAGCCAAATATTATGCAAACACTTGCCCAATGTTGCTGTCTGGAATTTTATGGATCAAGGTTCCTTAGATCACAGTGGCCTTCCATCCCGGACTTTTGATTGCTGGGTTGCATCACAGTGACTATGTTTGTTAGCGGTTCCTCTCAACAGGATTGTTTGCATTTTCTCAGATGTTAAGAAATTCTTCTTAACGATGATCCTTTGTTCTTTATACAACTGTTCCAGTAGGAATTATCTAAAGTAGATTAGCCGTTGATAAAATTTTCTACTATGTTAGAAACAATTATAACACTTTGGTTTTCTTCTTTTTATTAAAGACAAAACTCTTACAGATTTAAAGTTCTTTAGTGAATATTCCTGTATAATCTAGTTTTATACATTGCTACTCTGAGACAAGTTTTTAAACAAAAGGCAGTATTTTGTTTATGATTTGTTTATTGGTTTTGTTTGTTTTTTACTGTCTCTCTATATGTTTCTGCAGAATTACAGCCTTGATTTACAGCTGGTTTTCCTTGATTAAGTCTTTTTAATATTCTAGGATGTGTGGCCCCACAGCTTAGAATTTTTTTTTTCAGTAGTGGAAGTTGCCAGCTGAAATTCTCATTTTTTATTGCATTCTGCCTTTAAACACTTGCTTCTGGGAAGTGCTTGGATGCTTCTAAGCAAACTTTATCACATAAAAGAAATTTGTAGTAAAAAGAGTGACTTCTCACAGCAGGAAATGCAATTTTCAAAGACATCAAGCATAGAAGATGCCTACATTCAACTATGTATTATGACAAAGAATTTGGTTTCTAGCAGCAGGAGTGTCTCTGAGCTATAAGCAATCACAAGGCTCTTTGAAACTGGAGAATATGCAATCTATCCTTTGCTGAAGATATATTTAAGAAGTTATTAGGCTTCTTTGTATAAAAAGATAGATTAAACAATGGCTGCAACCACACCAAAAGTGAACAGAGTGCAAAGCTAGTAAAAAACTAAGTATATGGAAGAAAAATGGTTTCACTAGAATGCAATATTAAAAATAATGGAGAGGGATATGTCTGAATATAGAAGCAATGCAAAAAGCAGCAAGAGAAGTACAGAGGCAAGAAGATAAGAAAAATAGATGAGAAATTCCACAGTGTTCAGGGAGGGGGGGAAGCAGATTTGGTTTGCATCTCCAGGAGGATAATTTTGGCTTCCTTTATGCTACATGTTCTGAAGAATTTAATTTTGTGCTTTTTATGTATATAACAAGGACCGTGTCAAACATATTTCATCACTAATTTCTTCCTTGATTCAAAGGGACTTTCAAGCTGACATTTATACTAATGAAATAAACAGAGCAAGGTGCTGTACTAGCTCAAAGACTGGTGAACAACTGCTCTCATGGTTTAATTGTTAGGGCTCTCACTCGCATGATTTATCCCATGCCAAATCTCAATCTCCCAGACCATGCCTGAGCATGGCTCAGGAGAATAATGGGCCAAAGCATAGGCAGCATGAATGAAGCTACCTTGGTTTATCATGGAAGAGAATATAACCATATGGAGGTAAACTAGACTGGATCACTTGCTCTCTAACAAACAAACAGGGCTTGGCCCCTTTATTTGCTGGAAGAAATGTAACCCATGAGCCTTCACAGGAGTCAGCTGAAATTCAACATAATGTTAAGTACAAGGCTGACATTGCACAGTGCCAACCAGTTATAGCTTAAACACTGAAACAGTCTTCTCCCAAACTTTTGATACCGTGTATACACTGGATGGAAACAACTATCAAGGTTTCAAACATTAACTAACTGATTAAGTCCTCTTTCAAATGCACACCTCTGATGACTGTGTAGTTCATCTACTTCTCTGCAAGTTCTATTAAACCGGCATTTTATTTCAAGATTTGCAAAAGTTTTAAAGGAATGATTGGATACTGTGATACATGTAGTTCCACAGATTTAAAAAAAAAAGAGGAAAAAAACCAACTAAAAAGCTTTTTTTCCTGTGAATTCAGTTGTTTTCAACATATTCTCTTTTTTAGTTTGACTGTTTTATGCTGCAATATTCCTGAAAGAAATCAAATCAATCTTCATTTATAGGAAGCAATGTATATGATTTACAATTATAAGCAGAATACAGCACTTTTTTATTCCAAAGAGATCCCAGATAAACGAATGTCATTGCTATCCTGACACAAATATTAAATACTTTGGCACCCCAAACATTTTTGACTGGCCATTTTCCAGTCAAGAAAATGTATAGGTCCCATCCTGAAGAACGTAGAGAAAGAATGGTATCATAGAAGAGCAAACTGAAAAATGCAATAAGCTCTTGCCTAACTAGATAAATGCTTTTCTTAAATTTAAGTTGTCTAGATCTCCCTTGCTACATTCATCACTCTGCTATATATAGAGCTGCCTCGCAATGAGATTTTCTTAGTCGGATGAACAGAAGAGGTCAGCTGTCCTCAGTAAAGCTTCATATATCAGAAATTCTGGTGATGACTGCAGTAAAACTTGGAAATCCTGTTGCGTATATTATAAGCATATATCATGCTGTGACAACCAAAGTTCTTGCAAGGTGTTGACATAAATCCAGAGAACTCAAAAAAAAATTGTTTATTTAGCCTTTAAATCAAGCAGTCATTGCCTGGCATCACAGTAAATCCATTGTTTCCCAGAAATGCTCAATGAAATTTCTACACATGCATTGTGCAGTGGTTTATGCACAGATTTAAATCTGACTCTTCCAAGAAACATCAGATCTACTGATCACATGAAGAACAAATGTAAAGTACATTCACAAATATCCTTACCAGAAGTAGGGGAGGCCTAGTCATACCAGCCTCTTGTCCACCCAGTTATCCACATTTCCAGTTCACTTTTATATACATCTCTCTCATTATATACTTCTAGTCTTCCTTTATGAGCTTTGTAAATAGTGAGTCAGATCTATAAAGTTGGTTTAGTTGACAAAAACACTTACCACATGGCTAGAAGGCAAATAAGATAGTAGAGGTACTAATTTTTCATTCACATTCTTCATTAGATTACTAGGTAGGACCTAATCACAAAGAAAGCATAGAACTGTTATGAAGTTCCATGAAAACTTTAAAATTTATGACATGTATAACAGTGAATGTCTCTTTAACTTTTTTTTCTCTGACAACAAAGCACAGAAGAGTTAAGTGACATGTTTCTGACCGCACAGGAAGGTGGGAGATCAGGTAGGCAACTGAAGACATCCATTTACCTTAGCAAGATGAGCTCTTTAGACAGCAAAGCAGCAGCTCTGTTAAACTGGAAGACCATACTGGTTTTTTTAAGCATATTCTTAGTTTGCACAGATGTCCTTTAAATAACTGAAAAACAACCCTTAAATTTGTATAATAAGGGACTGCATACAAGCAGGATGTACTGTGCTGGAAATTAATAGAAAAAGTCATGCAGTTCAGCATCTTATGCAGAACAAGTTCTGACAAGCTGAAAATTCTTGCAGCCTGGCACACAAGTCAGGCAATAAACAGAGACTTGAAGTCATAACACTTGATATCAAATATGACATCATGTTGTGTTTCTTATTTGACAGTTGAGGTTCTGAGCATCTGATTAAGGCCTCTGAAACAAGTCCCTGGAAAAGAGAACCCCAACTTCACGTTAATGTGTTACTCGGGGGGGGGGGGGGGGGCTGTAATTCAATTAGCATTACATTT
>JAVKLA010000027.1:36989960-37026944 GCA_034782735.1 Sagittarius serpentarius | reverse complement strand
AATGATTGGACTAGATGATCTTACAGGTCTTTTCCAATCGAAGCAATTCTATGATTCTATGATTCTATGGTCACTTTGTATCAGCAGGAAGATGGAAGAAGATGTCATTTGTATAAAGGTGGCCATAATGAATAGTAGTAATTGAAACAGTGGTAAAATATGTCTGTAATTTGCATTTCTTAATAGAATCATAGAATGGTTCGGGTTGGAAGGGACCTTTAAAGATCATCTAGTTCAACCCTCCCTGCCATGGGCAGGAACATCTTCAACTAGAACACGTTGTTCAGAGCTCTGTCCAACCTGACCTGAATGCTTCCAGGGATGGGGCATCCACACCTTCTCTGGGCAGCCTCGTCCAGTGTCTTCCACCCTCTCCGTAAAAAATGTCTTCCTTACGTCCCATTTAAATCTACCCTTTTCCAGCTTAAACACATTGTACTTTATCCTATCACTAGAGGCCTTCATAGAAAGTCTCTCTCCATCTTTCTTATACCCCACCTTTATATATTGACATTCCCTTTATATAGAGACCTGCAAAATAAACATAAATGTGAAAAGGTTTTGCTGGTTAGTCTAACAGCTAGTCCAGTTCACAGTCAATAATAATCCCACATCACTGTTTTGCAAAGATCAGGTTCCAGGCTTACGTTTTTGATTCTTACTATCCTCCATTCTCCTCCACTTCTACATAAAGTACAGAAGGTTTACACATCAGAAATTAATAGGTAAATGATTGCTGTGAAAGAGAAAATGTGAGTCAGATAAACATAGGAAAGTCCAATTAAAAAAAAATATATAAACTTGGGATTTTTTTTTCCTCAGGAGAAAAGATGAGAGAGAAAGAACAAGAACAAGAACATAACAGAAATATATCCTTAGGCTGCAAGGCACATCAAATACCTATGTAACACACAGAGTACAGAATGTGTTCATACTCACACTTTGTTTTAAGCTGGTACAATTTATGGCTGATTAATTTGATTCCCAATGAAAGTGTTTATAGAAGTACTCTACAAGGTGAAACTCAAGAAGTCCATTGGCCCTATTTGTTCTACTCTAATAGGATAATCTTAGTCATAATACCCAAGAATCTATCAATTTAGAATTTAATTCTTTTCATGTCATATTAACTTGGAAAGACTAAGATAAACAAACTTTTTGTATTACTAGAGAAGTAATACCAGATGATAAGGAACAGTAATTACTAGAAGAGCATTACTAGAAGAGAACTTATTAATAAACATAGCAAGCTAGATGCATTAACAAAAGAACTCCATATTTATAGTTATATAGTTATATTTTAATATTAGATATATATAGTATATATTAATATGAGATTTTGTAATTTGCATCTCTTTCTAGGGAAATATTGTTATAATTTACTCTTTGCTGAAATTGAAATACCCTGAAAAATTTTGATGAATTCTAGCAAATCAGAAAAATGAAGTTACATTCTTTATAAAGTCTCTAAATTGCAGGTAGTCAGTTTAGGATTTCCAAGGTGCTGACCTCCAAAAGAAGTGTTTTGTATCTATCAATAACAACACTAATAATAGAGATACATTTCAAAGAGAGTGTAAGTATAAAAATTAATTATTTAATATAAAACATTTAACATTGGAAACAGAAGAGATTAACATCTAGTGCAGCTACCTTTAATCCAGATGGTACCAAATCAGTAAACCTATTATTATTTTTTAGTAATCCTGAACATGTTGAAGATTACTTGCCAGATTATGTGAAAAAGTATAAAAGCAGAAACATTTCAAATCTGTTAAAACATTTTCTCTGGGATTACACCAGTTTACCAGAAGATAAATTAGCTCATTTGTCTGCTCTGTCTCTGGATCATACCATTTTTCCTCTTTCTTTCAGTCTTTTGGATGTTTTATTAACTCTAAGTTACTTACACCAGAATTTGGCATTTATTGTATATACGTTGCATACTATGTGTAGTTTGAGAGCTGTGATCATGAAGGTCCTTAGGCCAGTAGGCGTAACTGTCATGCCACGGAGGACATGAGCAGCACAGAGATGAGCAGGTCTCCAATCTGCAAGGGGCAGCCCATGTCTCAGCTGCACCACTTCGCAGTCTCCTGTATTAGGGACAACCTGTAGCCCATGGTAGTTGTTGCTACTGTATACAGTATGGCTGAAATTTGGACTCTCATTGTAGCTTTGCTGGTGGTAGCTTCAACAGAAATCCAGGATGAACCACATGGACAGTATCTTCAGGACTCCTTCTTACAGGTACTTATTCTTTACTCAGTCAAGGCAGCAAATATAACTTTGTGCTGGTTTTGATTGTTTAATTGAACAACACAAGTAGTGGTAGTGCTCTTCTTCAGATTTTATGAATATGATTGATCTTCATGTCTTGTCAGACAATTACAAAAAAATAAAGCTGTACATTGCTTCTAATAGACTTGGAAAATTTTGTAAATTTTATGGAGTTGGAATAAGCAGTGTTACATAAACTAGAATTAAGGACAAGGTTCCTGAAAGTGGCTGTATTTGGGACTTGAAATGTTAAGTAATATTTCTGGGTGGTTTTTTTTCTGTCTGCATTTATTTGTTGTTCTCACTTTAGCAGTTTTATCTGTTTCTGTTCATGCTGAACCAGATTTATATGCACAAATTTTGAAGAAACGAGTCTTAGAATAACCTTTCTCACTGAACAATTAGATTTAAAATAAATAATAAGAAATCCAGACTGTTTTATTTACCCAGGATAACATTTTTTTCTTTAAAATGTACTAACAATTTACATTCTGTTTTAGAAGATACAAATGAAGTAAATTTGTAGGTGCTAACTACTGAAAAATATTGAACATCAGAGGAAAAAATCAATCAAAAAAATTAACTTCAATATTTCTCATTTTAAACATTATATTAATTATTAACTTGAACATTGCTGATAGAACATCCATTCTGGTTTACAAATTTGTGGACTTTATTAGTGCAACATTGAAACTATGTAGTTCATATTCTTTGGTATGTAGGTACCAGTTTTTATTCGACTTAATGACCAAACATTTCCAACTGGCAGAGGAAAGATTATCTGTGCCTCAAAATGCTTGAATACCATATTTGTCTTCTATGTTATCTTTGTAATATTAGTTTCTGGTAAGCAGTTTAAGAATCTACTGAGTTTAATTAACGCCTCATGTTCAGTCTCTTTGAGAAGCAGATTATCACATTTTTTTCAAATATTTAAGAGAACAGGCTACCAACACAAGTCAGCTATAAAATATACCAGTCATGCTTATTCCTGCAGAACAACTTGAAAGGGACCTTGCATATGCCAGAATTGTTGGAAAACAGCTAAAGATCCTGTAGAAGAATGATGCCCTAGTTGCTACTTGCAATTCCTATTCATTATATTTATCTAAAAATTTTCAATATTTCAATATAATTTATCTTTTTAATACAGAAATAAATTAAACAATTTCTTGCATTTTTTAATGTATGGCCCATCTATTACCTTTTTCTTAACAAAAAAATTACAGAGGAGCATAGAAAACCATATGCAAGGTATTGAAAATTAACTGCCAAGTCCCTATAAACAGCAGTTATAAATAAAGCTTTACAAGAAGTTCAGCAAAATTACATCCGCACAGACGTCTTGTACATAAAGTTACTTGCATATTAAATTTTAGCCAGAAGAAATGGTGAGTAGCCAAGATATCAAAACCGAAAGAAATAGTCTATAAAGGAAATTCAGGAATAATTACAAATATAAAAGCACTAATGGCATGGCTGAACCAAATTAATTAGAAATAGTATCTCCATTATTTCTCAAGATATGTTATAAATCTATTAATACCTTCATTGTCCACATCCCTCCAATATTATTGTACTTAAAATTTTTGTAAATATTGAGTAGATTGCCAAGTGTTATATAGTAGTGATAAGCACTTCAGAGAAGCAGGGTAAGCATGGTGTTCAACAGCCAGGTATCAAAACTACGGCCTACAGAACAGACCTAATTCATCTTCTCACACTAGATAAACGCCACTGTTACTTCATTCCTTTCAGTGCAATGATGAATGTGTCTCCTTTTTAACACAAGCATCTAAATGATACAGACCTATAAACAAGATACTATGAGGAAAGCTAGAGATGTCCTCTGCTTCATATTAATGTCTGCCTGTTAGCTAATACATAACAGAGGACATTTTACTCATAAACAGAAGTTGCTAGTGTGAGCTTAAAAATAATAATGCACATATATAATGCACATATCTGATGTATATATATTATGCATGTGTGTGTATGTGTGTTTATGTATTTACTGAGTCAGCTCAGAAGACATTCATATCACCATATTCTTCTAATTTAACATGGTTATTCTTAAGTGTTCTATGCTACTGTGTAATGCAAGTATGACTGTACAGAAATAAGAACAAAGTAATTTGCATCTAGGACATTGAATTGATACTTGGTAATAAAGACTTACAACCTAATCTGACTTGCTCAAGTCATGCAATGAGGCAGCTGGTACTTTTCTTTCGTTTACCTATAAAATGTTTTCAACTATGGCTCATTACTTTTATACTCACAAGCTAGGTTAAATTAATGAATTTAAATGCCATTTTTACAGGCTTTGTTCTCATTGTTCTGGGTTTTTTTATTTATGGTGATTCTCATTTTGGTTTTAGATGAGACATTGTGCTATCTATCTCCTTCATCTCTCAGAAATCCATTTGATTAATATCAAATTCAGCATCCAGGTTGACACATTTAAATAACAGATAGATTTAAATGATAAAAAAGTAGTTTACATATTAGAACTTATCTCAGTGACCACGCAAAAATACTTCATTAAAAACATATGCATGTCCTCACACAGTTTGTAGATGCTATCAAATATTTGTATGTATTCTGCTTAATAAATGGAGCACTATACTATACATATATTTTAATATATATATTGCAGTTGTTAACTGTCCAATAAAGGAATAGTAATCTGCAGGGGGGTGGGGGTGGGGATAAAAACAAACAAACAAACAAAAAAGTGTCAGGAATGCTTTCCACATGCTAGGTACATTAAAATTTTAGCTTCTGAAAGCAAGGTTGGTTCCAAAATGCTAGAAAATGTGAAATGTGAAGCAGACACATCTGCAACTGTGGTGATGCAAATCTGATCATAGAATCACAGACTGGTTTGGGTTGGAAGGGACCTTTAAAGATCATGTAGCTCCAACTCCCCCTGTCATGGGCAGGGACATTTTTCACTGGATCACATTGCTCAAAGCCCCATCCAGCCTGGCCTTGAACACTTCCAGGGATGCGGCATCCACAACTTGTCTGGGCAACCTGGTCCAGTGTCTCACTACCCTCATAGTAAAGAATTTCTTCCTTATGTCTAACCTAAATCTACCCTCTTTTAGTTTAAAACTGTTATCCCTTGTCCTGTCACTAGAGGTTTTGGTAAAAAGTGTCTCTCCGTCTTTCTTGTAAGCCCCCTTTAAATTAAGACCACAATAAGGTCTCCCCAGAGCCTTCTCTTCTCCAAGCTGAACAACCCCAACTCTCTCAGCCTTTCTTCATAGGAGAGGTGTTTCAGCCCTCTAACCATTCTCATGGTCCTCGTCTGGACCCACTCGAACAGGTCCATGTGTTTCTTGTGCTGGTGACCCCAGAGCTGGATGAATTACTCCAGGTGGGGTCTCATGAGAGCAGGGTAGCGGGGAAGAATCACCTTCCTCAACCTACTGGCCACGCTTCTTTTTATGCAGGCCAGGATACGGTTGGCTTTCTGGGCTGCAAGCGCACATTGCTGGCTTATGTCCAGTTTTTCATCCACAAGTACCCCTGAGTTCTTCTTTGCAGGTGTGTTGTCAATCCATTCATCCCCCAATGTATACTGATAGTGTGGATTGCCCTGACCTAGGTGTAGGACCTTGCACTTGACCTCGTTAATCTTCATGAGATTCATGAGCCTACTTCTCCAGTCTGTCAAGGTCTCTCTGGATGGCATCCCTTCCTCAACTGAATCAACTGCACCACTCAAGTTAGTGTCATCTGCAAACTTGCTGATGGTACACTCAACCCCATTATGTCATTAATGTAGATATTGAACAGTATTGCTCCCAGTATGGACCCCTGTGAGACCCCACTTGTTACTGATCTCTATTTGGACATTGAGCCATTGACTGCAACTCTTTGGATGCGACCTTCCAGCCGATGCCTTACCCATCAAATAGTCCACCCATCAAATCCCACTCTCTCCAATTTAGCAACAAGGAATTTGTGTGGGACCATGTCAAAGGCCTTACAGAAGATAGATAACATCGGTTGCTTTTCCCTTATCCACCAATGCAGTCATTCCATGGTAGAAGGCCACCAGATTAGTCAGGCCTTTCATTTTATGATAACAAATGGTGAGTCCTTCTGCAGCCCTTGGTCATCTTGGCTAGAAGACAGTCATGTAAACGTCCTTCACCTACTCTTTTCTACTCAGTGAAGTAAAAGTCCACTGCAATGTCCTCAGGATCAGCCACCAAAGTGAGTCTGCAAATCATGTGTTCATAGACACATCTTGGCTGGAAAGAGTGCTGTTCAGTTGGATAATTAGATTACATGTAGAGATTTCTTTTTTTGTAGCAGGTACTACTGCCATTGCTCTGTCTTTTTTCCTGTGTATTGTGTGACAGAGCCATATGCCTGTTTCCAGTCTCTTCACTGAGAAATAGTGGCTTTGTGATTAGATTTAAAAGGACAGAAATCATACTAAAGTCTCATGTATTTTGTTATGCACCCTATTATATTATATCCAGCTGATGCAATACACTTACAGCATGGAAACATACTCAGTTACCCAAGTATTCAATATCCATAAGTTAGATGCAACTAGATAGTATTTACTCAATTGCATCAGATTGTGTTGATGATGTTTCAGACAAACTCATCTTTGTATTTCCAAAGCTACTTAAAAACTGACTCAATTTGAATTATTCATTTAGATATTAATCAAGAGAACAGATAGAGAAAAGGAACAGAGAAGAAAAACCAATGAAATGCACACTGAAAAATAAAGAAAGACTCTAGTTTTATTTTTGTCATTTTAAATCTAACTCACTCCTATGTGGTTCCAATGCCGTCCATATTTTTATTTAGATATATTTATTAGCATGTATATGCTCCTTTACCCCTTTGTAAGCACCCTGTCAACAAATTAACAAGACTTATATGTCAAAATTTGCCTGTAAGCAAGGTGACACTATCATACTAAAAAAAGGTTGAGTCCAGTTTCTTTTGGACAAAAATCTCAGACATCATTTATTCTCAAAGGTATATTTACCATTCTACATAACATACTAAACTTTCATAGCATACTATAACACAGTATAACAGAAACTGACTGCATAATTTACATCAGTTAACTGTACTGAATTTCATATTTTTTCGCCTTTATTCTCATTGTACTTCTTTCTCTCATCTTTCATCCCGAAATTGTTGACTTGGGTTTTATGGTATCTGGGAAAGGCATTCATCTTTATTTTCTTTCCTCCCACCTTTTTCTTTCTCACCTTTATTTCTTTACCTTCCAACTTTTACCTCCCACTTCTCTGTTCATGTTGTGTGTGTCATTTATTAATTGCAAAATAATAACAAATGCATTATTGTGTTAGTATAGAGTTTTGTGTCCCTGACTTGCTGTTGCACAGGTTTATGTTTCCAGTTCTAGTATCAAATAATGTTTCTGAAGATTTATATAGCTTATGCATCACAAAAGAAGGCTGAATTGGCTGGCTGGTGATGTCAAGCTCAATTACTGATACCCTTTCACATAGATTGCTCTTCATAGACATTATACATGTCTAATGATGTCTATACACTGTCATGAATAATATGCTTAATCTCAATTTAAAGGATACTTGACCTCAGCTTTGCCCTAATTATATTACATTACATTTTACTCGTTTATATAGCAATTTTAATACCAAGCACTGAGAGACTGTTTAATTTTCAGAGGCTGTCCTTTCAGCATCAAGCTACATTACTTCTTACCTTGCTGATGGCCAGGAATTGCCTGATCAGTGATACTTTCTAACTGAGCTATGATCTTTTGTCTTCAATTATTAAATATGCTATCACAAATCCTCTTGTAGGACCGCAGGTATAAATTACTTTCATGAACATCTATATGGAAATATATGAATAATTATGTACAAATATAAATAAAGTTACATGGTGAAATTCTGTTAACACCAAGTGGCTGCATATATGGACAGGCTTGGAAATAGGCTGGGGTCTGATACAGAAAGAAATAAGGGAACAAATATCATTATCTCTGACTGTGAAAGACTGTTTACTTGTGTACTGTGTAACATTTTTTCCTAGGTAGTTAGTCAAACTCCAGGCTACTTTGTACAGGGACTTATTTTTACTATCCATTTGTACATTGGTTAGCATGAAGGCACTTCCTGATGGCACTGTAGTCTCAGTAAATGGTAAAGACAACAATACGTTCCTAAAAACTCCCTCATTCTCTCAAACACAAATTATCGCCATGAAGTTGGTTACTTGAAAAAAGAAAGCACCACAGTATAAATAATTTATTTCCCTCTTACTAGAAATAGTTTCACTTATCTGTTTTATAGCAATAAACAAAGACTATAGATAATAAGAAAAGACTGTGTGATTGGACAGCATGAGGTGTCTGAAAAATTGGCTGATTTACTCTGTAAGGATTCTGACAGAGCTTTATCATAGTTTTGGAGTCATGCCCTCAGAAGAGTGGCTAGGAATCCAACACAAGTATCTGGCAAGAAATTATATGTGGAATAGGCAGGACAACAAAAAGAGAGAAATATGAGCAAACAAGAAGGAAAAGTTAAATAAAATTATAACAATTTAAGAGAAAAAGTGATGGAAGTCATGAGTTAGACCTGTACAACTTGGAAACAGCCACAGGAAAGAGAACAGTATTGTAATATTCCCTTCATAGTATACCGCTATCTGCTCTGAGGAGAAATTAATGATCTTTCAGTAAAGAATATAAAAAAATGGGAAAATATTGAGACAGAAGAAAAAGGAATGGAAAAAGTACTATCAAACAGGAAATAATTTGGAAGTTAGTATAAAAACAAAGTTAAAAATCTAACAGTAGATTTTACTCTTTTGCTTATATTCATGCTATTCTTAACTGCATATATAGACAAGGGAAGACAACTCAGGCATGAGGTCCAAGAAGAAACCATGATGTGGTACAACCAGGTCTCTGGCAGATCTTGAAAGACTGGTCTCCTGGGTAAAACCACCAGGAAGGGAATCTGATGATGTCTATTTTTAAACAGAATTTGAGGCTATATTTGCAGCTGATCTAGTGGGGTGGCCCATGGCATGAGGGTTGGACTAGATGATCTTTAGGGTCCCTTCCAACCCAAGCCATTCTGTGGTTCTATGATTCTATTTTTGCCTTTCCCTGCCATATAATAGACATTTTTTCTTATATTTAGGAAAAGCTTCTTCGGCTATAGGACAATAGCACTTCCTACTCAGTTTACCTCTTAAATAAATTTGGATTAGGAAGACATTTCCTGCAAAAATAGTCTTTATTAATATAGTTCACTATAATGTCAATGGAACTAGGCCATATTTTAAGGCATAGCTTTACATATTTTGTAGTACAGTAGGAGAAATATAAACCATAAATTTGCTGACACTAGAACAATTAAAATTTATGGAAAAAGAGATTCTTTCATACTTATGTAATAATTGCCTTACTGAATCACAAAAAAAAAAAAGTATGAGAAAATGGAACAAAACCTGTACAAAAATTTTAACTTTCTGTAAAAGTTAGACAATAATATATCACACAAAAAGGAACAAGACTACCTTGCAAAACTAATAAAAATGAGCTTCTCTTTTAGAACTGAACAGCCCAATATTAATTATTTTTTAAATTCATTTATGTCATTTTTCTCTAACCATTTGTTGATAGCTCCAGATAAGACCTTCTTGACAAATTAATCCTGACTAATTTTCACGAAGTCCTCAAGTGAAATCTCGCTCAGTGACTCAGTATCCTCCACAAAGTGTTACTCTTTTCCTTTCCTGAAAGCTATTGTAAAAAATAATAACAGAACTTTCCTTCCTTGAGCTGTCAGTGAAATGTTCATGGTAATGAAAACCCTATTTTGACCAAAATAACAGCACTTCTTATCATAATTTGTACATGAAGCTTAAAGTAGAAATCATATATAGGTCAATATTTTATCCTTACAATTTTAAAGAAAGGAAACGGAGTTACAGAAACTGAAAACTGAGTCACAGTACAATGAAATCAGACACTAACCAAAGACATATGAGTTAAAATTAGAATGGAGATTAAAATACAGTAAAAACTTGTTTTCCAAATGAAAATATTGTGTGGGATAGTACATACAATTTTATCCACTCGGTTTATATGGATAGTATAATATGCATGTCATTATTTATATAAATGACATATTGCAAATTTAGTTTTATTTAAATAGTCTCAAACATATTGACAATTTACAGAATAAGCAAGTCCCAGTGCTATTACAACAGATAAACACCATCATCTTTCTATGTTCAGGTAAAACTTAAATCCAATGTAAGAAGAATTCCCTATCATCTTGGTCATTCATTTCTGAACAGTTCTGTCTGTTCTGTAGTTATGTGTGAGGCTTTGTGAAATGTTTATTTGTACAATGTAGTTCATTGACTGGCTAGTCTTATACACAAAAAAGTGAATTAAATATGAAAGCAATCTGGATCTCCTTATTGTGAGACTACTCTAAAATTATGATCTTTCATTGGATCCAGATAAAAACCTTCAAGAGCTGTATTCACAGGGTTTTGTAATGACCATGGCAGCTACTAAATTTTAGTCACCTTAAAACTGATTTTGATTCCCACTGTAGTTGTTATTTTATGTCTAGAACTACTAAAAAACCCAAGAATAAAATTAACAAAAACCAGAATGCTAATTATCAAGCCACTGATACCAGCAGCTACATCTTCAATATTTAGATATAGAACATAGTTGCACATCTTATTCCTCAGCACTTCAATATGACTTCAGCACCCCCCATTTCATCTAGTCGTTAGCCGTTTCTTACCCTCGTATTTCGTCTGTGGTACCTTTGTGCTACGCACACATGAGTGTGTGAACAGCTTCACAAAATGAACTGGGACAGGGAGTTGACTTGAAAAATAACACAGCAAAATAAAATTAGCCTCCACAGAATTTTTCCTGCTTTTTGGTTTGTACAATTTATAGTCAGTTCTGTGCTATAAAGCCTGAGAAACCCCGGAATACCATATAGTATGGGCATTGGAGAAGGTTTATAGACTAGGTGATGATAGGTATGAATTCCTCTCAGAAGCTCCTTTCTAAAAGATTTTTCTCTGTCTGTTTGCTTTGTTCTGTTTACTAAATAGTAGTATTTAGGGTATTTAAAGGATGTTCTCTACCTCTGGAGAGCAGAGTTTAGGCCAAGCCCAAAATAACCTCTTTTCCTGTTGACGTAATAACAACAGTAACAACAACAACAGCATTCTCAAACTATTTAGCTCTCCCAAAAGCAAACAGTTTTCTTTTTGTGTTTGTAATTGCTATGTGTAATACGTCATCATATTGGAGCAATTTGATTGTTGTCGTCTGGCCACCCAGAATTGCCCTCTGTGATAAATGTAAAGATGTGTTGTACTTATTCCAGCACTAATCTTTACTGTTTAATGATTCTGAGTATTTTAGGGTGTAACAGGGAAAAAGACTGATTGCTGAAAATCTATATCCCTGTTACGAGACCACGGTGAAAACTAAAACTTCTTACATCCAAATGTTTATTCTGCTGAAGAGGTGTCTGTGTGAAGTAAACAAGCTTTGATCCCCACATTATTTTAAATAGTTTTATCTCCATAGTAAGATAAGCCAGTCTAATCAGCTCTAAGCAAACTATTTTGCCTCTAAGTGAATGAAAAGAGCAACTAGGCAAAAAAAATAAACAGGAAGAAAAACAGAAAGCTCAACCAGACGACTAATTTGTTCCCCAAGGACACATCCACCCCTGCTTCATATCGAGTTCACCTGCAGTAGAAAAATACCAGTATATTTTTCTTACCAGGATTGCACAAGATCAATCTGAAGATTCATGTATCCCATGTTAGAAGATGATGCCACAAATTCAGGTGCTTCTTCAATCAGAGAAGGCTTGTAGTGCCGTCCTAACTAGGTTAATTCAGGGTTTACAGGCTGTTGTAGTTTGGAGGCCTTGACTGGGCCCTCTTTTAACAGGAGTAATTGGCTAACGCCTTCTAAGTACGCATACCATTTTGAAACTGTGGCCAAGCATCTTCCGGATGTGGTCTGTGGATCACTCGTGCAATATTCTTCAAGGTGCAATGTTCTTCAAGGTGCAATATTGCGTGGTACCCAATGAACCTTAAGGTTGAGAGCCCTCATCTTTTAGGTGAGTGATATGCTCATTTTGGGTAATCATTTCTAAAGCTTAAGTATTCTTAAGTCAGTTGTGTAGTATGAACTTCCCCTTACATCATGGAACCTGTGGTTTACTAATATTGTCAGAGTTCTAAATGATTTTGATTGAAGAATAAATTTCATTAAGTTTAAAACTTGTTTAATTTGATCGTGTGAGCCTTTGCAACAGGGTTCCAGCTACGTCAGTAAAGGAAGAGGCAAAGAAGGTAATGAGAACCTCTACCCTGTCAGCATTATTAGTAACTATTTTCCCTGCCCTGATTAGCAATGGTCCTTCGTCTTCTCTGTGCTTCTGCTTACTGCTCACATATCTGAAGAACCGTTTCTTGTTTTCTTGACACCTTTGGCCACTTTAAATTCTAGCTGAGCCTTTGCCTTCCTGACTGCAACAATGCATGCCCCAGCTAGTAGGGTTCTTCTTGGCCTCAGTGGGTATTTGGCTGCTTTTCCATAGCCAGAATGCTTATTTTTTCCTTTTATGTACAACAAAAAGTTCATTGCTAAGCTAGGGTGGTCTCTTGTTCTGCCTTCTCCCGCTTCCTTTGTAGCGGATGGACTGTTTTTGTGCTTCCAGGAGATTGTTCTTGCATAACTCCCAGCACTCACAAGCTCCTTTGCCCTCCTTGGGTGCTTCCTATGGAAACCCTCACAGTTGGGCTCTAAGTGTATTGAAGCTGGCTCTTCTAAAATATGGGTCTTTGTCCTGCTACTGGTCTTCAGTGTGCTCAACAGGATCTTAAACTCCACAATGCTATGATCGCTGTATCCAAGGTTACCATCGGTAATTTTGTTGTCATGTAAGTCTTCTCAGTTTGCGAGCAGTAAATCTAGCAATACATTGTTCCTAGTCAGCACGTCCAGCATCTGTAGCAGGACAGAGTCCTCAATGCATTGCAGGAAACTAATGGGCAACTTGTACACTGCTGTGTTGTTTTCCCAACAAATGTCTGGGTAATTGAAGAGCAGCCAAAGTAAAGTTTCGTTGGTCTTGTCATCCTGATTGGGAGGACGGTAACAGATACCTAACATAAGAACCCCCTTGGTGAAAATCCCTCTACTCTTGATCCAAAGGCATTCAACAGAACTTTTGTGGTCTCCATAGCTCACCTCCAGACACACAAGTTTCTCTTTTACATAAAGTGCAACTCCACCTCCTCTTCTTCCCTTTCATATCTTTCTGAAAGAGTTTGTAGGCATCCATTGTGGTCTTCCAGTCATGTAAGTTTTCCCACCAAGCTTCTGTGTTTCCTATGACATCATAACTCTGACTGGGCACAGAGCTCTAGTTCCTCTAGTTCCTTGTTTGTTGCCTGGACTACATGTGTTGGTATACTTGCACTTGAGGTTGTATGTTGGGGAGCATTCCGTACTACCCTGGAAGGTTCACATGCAGAGAAGGAAATTCTCAAATGTTAGTTAAAAGGAGACACTGCTTAAAAATGAAACATAAATGTCTGTAAAAGGCTTCAGTTTTACCTGGCTATCAGACAAAGGTTTATGTGATGCGTATGAAGTGGAGCAGAAGACCAATTCTCTGATCAAAAACAAAAGGCCCAGCTATAATGGTATACTTGTGATTTTTAATTGTGATTTTTAATGAAGGCATATTATAAATGGTCTTCAGAAAAAAAATAACTATGCTTTGGCAAAACAAAGATTCAGTTTTAGTACATTTATACTGCACACAGATCACCAGATATCTTAATTTTTCACATAAATTAGCAAAACTTTATTGTCTTACACTTTAAAAAAAAACCTGCCTACATAATCCAATGGTTAGCCTCTCACATATTCCTGCCTCTACTCTGGGACAGATCTGCTGATGATATGAATCAGCTCTAGTCAATATGTATGTACTTTGCTCTCTTTATTCACAGAAATTTATGTTAAAAACTTCAGGAACATCAATTTTAGACCATAATGTTTGCATTGCACACCCCACTACATTAGCCATAAGGCGTAATATTGGACCAAGAAAGAGTATTGGATTTTGATCCAATGTCTACAAGTTTGATAAAAATTTTTGGTAAGAACTTACTGAAAGTAGCAAGAATATTCAGAATATTTAAAGACTACTTTTATCTTTGAAAGATAAAGTTTTTTGCATTGTTCTCCACAACCCTTAATCTATTTCTCAAAAGTATTTTACTAAATTGTTATTTGTTAAAAATAATGCAATCAAAAATTTCAATAAGGAAATTTCAGATAATGTTCTCAAAACTTTCACTGAGTGTCTTGAAAGGCAATAGTAAAAAATGTAAGAAACAGAAAATGTTTGCAATGTTAACATTTTATGTGAAAAGATATCTTGAAATATATGTGTATTATATGTTTTACATTGTTTTCCATCATATCTGAATTTTAATTATGTTTATTCATTAGCACGTATCAAATCATGTTCTGATTTTCATTTATTCACAGCAGAAAAAAAATGCTATGTATTAAAATTATTGTAGATTTCTGAAGAAAAAACTTGCTTACAAATTAGAATATAGATATATCTCCTCTAACCAGCTTGAATGGTACTGTATTTTGACACAAATGTGAAATAAACACAGTATCAACTTCTTGCTGAAATCACTGAGAACACTCAAGATTCATGAGTCATTTATTTATGGAACAACTTTACGAGACCTAACAAAAGCAACTTAACATTAAAGTACTGCAAAACTATGAGAATCTTCTAGGTCTTTCCAAGCCGTCAAAGGCTTCATTTGTTACTAATAAAAATTGAGATTAATGACAAATACAATGTTTTCCCACCTTTATAAAGAACTTCCAGTGAAATTAAAACTGAAATAGAACTGAGTGCTTGATATCCTGATACACTTACTTTCCTCAGTGTTTTAGCCCAATGGATTGTTAGGACATGAACAGACTGGGAAATATATTTAAGATGCGGGAAAAAAATACAAAGTATTTAATAACCAAAAGTATTTCTTATATGATTAGCTGACTAGTTTAAGCCTAGATCTACAGGCACTGAAAAGAGCTGGGAACTTTCAGAGACCAGCTTACTACAGCTATCCAAGTATGCCTCTGTTTTACTGAATAGTATTTTATTAGCACCTCAATGCTCCCTGGCCATGTCAGTCTGGGTTGCTCTTCCCCTGGAAATGTAAAAATATATATCTGGGTGCATGGACAGTAAAGGAGCCAGTACATCCCCTAAGGGAAGTGTTAGAGAACCAGCACAGCCAGGCACACTGGATAGTGCCCTGGTCTGTTTTGACTCAGCTTTAGATAACCATTTTCAGAATAAATGGTTATCTCCCCGGTGGTGTCTCCCTCTTCTATCAGTCATAGACATGGTTTCATTAGATATGTAACTTTTAGATAATCTAACTTTTAGGTGAGCTGAATACCACCTTTAAGCTAAGCCACTCTAAAACATTTTAAGACAAGCTTTCTTAAGAAACTGAGCGGTATGTGGATATATTCTCGAGATGTTAGGAGTCCTCTGCAGTTGATTGTCCCGAGCTTCTGGGTCTGCAGAGATCCATCAATATTGTATCATACTGGTGATATTCATCAATAAATTAAGAGCCTCTGAGGAAAGAAATTAACATGTTTTACAATGCTAACAGCTATTGCATATGTATAATTTAATATATGACTATTCTGTATTAATATACAATATTGCAGAAAACTCAACTAGCCAGTGAGAAGTAATAACAACAGATGCAGAGAACAAATTTAGTCACTGAACTGCAGAACATGGGAATTTTAATCCAGCTTCAGCTGAAAGATCTCAAAAAACCTTAAGGACCTATTAACTATGGATTTAATACTTGTGCCTACATAATATATTTTTCTAAGTAGGACATTTTTTTCTCTGTGTAAAGCATAACTTGGTACTGATGGAACACTGTGGCTTTACTGAACACATAAAATTTTAACAACAAAAACATGATTCACAAATTAGACATCTATGCAGATGTACATTATGTATTGAATTATTTCTGTGTAACACAGAAAGGACAAACAGGTCCTTTTGACCCAAATTTGACTTTGATTTTGCTGTTTTAGCCATGACCTAATTTAGAGCGTCTCAGGCATGTTTATAAAATACTCAGCATTTAGACCATATGGTGCAGTTAGAGGCGCAGAGCATCATTTGAACCTTCCCTAGAATTAGACTTCAAACTCTTTGTAGTGTTAAAATTAAAACCTAACTTTTGAATTTAGTAAATACTATGTAACATACATGTAATCCTAAAAGCTCCTCACAATGCAATCCAGCATTAAAGCTTCAAATTCTCTGTAAGAATGTCCATCTCTTTCTGATCTCTATAAATAGCATTGTTCATGGAAACAGTAGACTGCTGCTTCTTAATTTATGTCTGAGTAATTAACTATCCATATAACTAAATATCTACTTCTGCCTTTGACATAGGAATTGCCTGCAAGTTGAATCACACATTGTCTTTAGCCAACAATTAGATGTATTTACAAGAACACCAGAAATGTAATTCTGGATGCACGTTACTGCAAATAATCCCACTGATGCTAAACCTGTTAACTACATAAATGAATAGACAAATAAAACCTGGAAGTCAAAAAGTGACCACATATTCTCACATAAATTTATATGCGCAAAGAATCACAGCCCTGGCAGAAATCTCAAAAGACTATCCAGTCTTTTCCCCTGCCTCTGGCAGGACATTCTGTTCTTTTATGTATAGACTATATAGATTTAGAACTTGTGACACACTTTTTAATGCACTCTTGAAGATCCAGTGAGAAAAATCCAACTCATTCCTAAGCAGGATTTTTAGCGCTTTGTTGTACTTACTGATCCCTGCAAAACCCCATAATTTTGGCAGTGAATTCAGGACTATGACACAGGCACAATTTCCTTGCCAGATCTGCTGGAATTCCCCCTTAAGCTTTTTTCATTTTAACATTTTTTCTCAGCTTTCTTAGTACTATTGTGAGGCACAATGTCAAAAGACTTTAAAAGTAAAGTGATATGACTCTACTACTTCTATTCTGTCTATGAGGCCTATTATCCTATTGCAGAAGTAAATCATGTTGTTTTGAGGTGATTTGCTCCTGACAAATTTTTTTTGGCTACGGTTCTCCTCTTTTTTTATTTCCAGGTGATCTAGGTTTGCTAGATTGTTTCAGTCGCTATTTAGAAATTAAAGTAAAGCCGACAGATACATAATTCCGTGGCTCCTCCTTTTCCACGTTTTTTTGAAGTGTGGCACAACAATTGCCTTTTTCATCTTTGATGCAGTAATTCTCAAAATAACTACTATTTGTGCTCTGATTTCACCAGTCATTTCATCAACTACATAGAATGAAAAACATCAGTCTTACAACATGGAAACACCTAACTTAAATAAGTAGCCTCTAGCCTATTCTTGATTTATTCAAAGCTTAAATCTTTTTTTATTGTTGGTTTAAAATATATTTACTTCTAGGTTACAGCTAGTATTTTAGTCAAGAATTACACGTCAGTCTTCTTAATATCATCTGCCAATGGTTTCCTACTCTGATAACAGTGGACCCGTTATTAGTAAACTCATGCCTTCTTGTTTTTGCAGTCAGTTAAATGTTAGACCAGTGACCCGTTACCATATTTTAGGAGGAATTCATTTGACCGCACGTAAATATCTACTATGACTATACTTCGCTGTATAGTTAATGTAGTGAAACAGATACTCCTAGAACGTAATTCAGCACATCCTAAACTTCAACAGACAGTGAGTACCAGTTTTCTACTCTCAGGGAGAGAGCTTAGAATTACCATGTCACATGCAATGGTCTCTATTGTGTATATCTGCAGTAATGTGAGGTTGCTCACAAAAGACCTGATCACATGATCTTCCAGGTTTACTGGTCTATGTGGACTTCTATAATGTTAATGATCCTATTCCTTTTGCCCTTGAATCGTTACCCAGAACCTTTCAGAAAGCTCCATTTACAATTTCGGTGTCAGAATTTGTTCTTTATCTTAGAAGGCTGAGACAGTCCCTCTTCTGTTGCCTTTCTTTTCTAGCAAACTATACACAAATATATTTGTATTCCAGTCAGATGAATTATTTTAACCATTCTCTGACATTCCAGTTTAATAATGAAATACGTATTAATGATCTATACTCATTCTGAGTTGCACAAGACGGTATCAGTCCTGCAGAGGACTACAAAACATGGCTATCCTGCCATGTCTAGAGTGAAACCATCCAGCCGCCTCAACATTCATGCTCTCAGATTACTTTTTGTAGAAAAAACTTGAAGGGATAAAAAACCCCATGATGGTGGTTTTTCAGCAAGAGTTCAATGCCCAACAAGAAGATCCTCAGAACGGAAAATCATTGAGCAATACATCCATGAATGACATTGCCCCAAAGCCATAGTATTTGCATGATGTTGTAAAGGTAAGAGTCCCAAACCCATAGTTCTCCAAAGAAATTTTAACATTTTAAAATATAGCAGTTGTAATTTAGTTCAATGTATCAGTTTCACCTCATTTGAGTTTTCCTACAAACTACTCAGAAAGTTTAATTTATTTGGCTTTCTTCTATGCAAATTAATATGCATATATGTAATAGAAGATTTCCGAATGTCTTACTCTGAGCATTATTTTCTATTTCTCTGTCATTCCAATGTCTCTAAAGTGTGTGATGTCAATTGATTATATGCAAGCCATCACTATCCTCTAGTGGTTTTTGCTGTCTTTGTCTAGGCTGCTCTTTATATTATTTCCCCATGTAATTTTTGTAAGAAAAAAGATGCGCTTCCACTTTGCAATCACAGCACACCATAGATATTGGAAGGAAAAAGCAAGATAACTTATTCAGACTGGGCCAGAGACAGACTTGACCTGCTTTGCAGGTGTGACTATATCTATTTGGTTCCAGTACTGACACCATAGAATATTAATTGTGTTATTCCTCTTTCTAATTAGGTTTGACACCTTTGACCCACAGACTGCCAGATCTTCTTTCTTAAGCATGAGCCTTATGATGTTTTGTAGTTGGGTTGTTTTTTTTTTTTCTTTAAAATCCAGCTCGGGGAAAAATGTGATTATAGAATCTCAGTATGCATTTAAATTAATAGTAAAAAATTCTTGATGATTGCACAAAAAAAAATGAGATGATGAAATCTAAAAACTCACAAGAAGAGACAAACAGGAAAAGCTTCATCTCATGATCGCTAAGTGAATGCCATGACTATTTCAGTTCTGAAATATTCAGGTTTCACAATATTCCAATCTGTTGTCTCTAAATTAGATTCCCACAAAATGTGTATGAAATAAAAAAACAAATAATGCTCAGGTAGCATGACAGTCTTATTTTTTAAAAAAGCAAAAAAGACCCCCCAAAACAAACAAACAAAACCTCAAACAATTCAAAAGCACTTTATGAAATTTCCATGCAGCATGCTACTATTAAATTTTATTTGAATAAATCAAATACAAGCAAAGGGTAAAAACATTGTCTCAAAGAGGATGTGGTGTTGGAGAAGTAATCTAGGTCTTGATAGATTAATTGTTTATACAAACATCAGTCACAACTGAGCCTGAGGCTCCCTGACATCATTGGTGAGCAATCTCTGGTGTGAGTAGAGTCTTTCATCTCAGAGTGATTATTCCAGCATGTAAATTCTTTGCCAACATGCAGGAGCACTGTACAATAACCACTACTTTTCCTATCTAAATAATCTTTTTGAAATAAAGATTGTGGTTGCAACCAGAAATTAAGACCCTCGGCTTCCTATATTACCTTGGTTTTTAACAATTTTGTCAGGTGTTACTGGCAGCAAAAAAAGTATGGTTTAAGCATCGGCTTCCTCTTAAAATTTACTAATAATCATCACCAGCTCCAGACACAACCGGAGTGTGTTTTAAAACTAAGAATACCCGAAAAAAAAAGGGAAAAAGGAAGGAAGGAAAAAAAGAATATAAAAGTAATAAAAAACCCCCACACCCAACCATAAACCCCATAACAACGTTAACTCAACTGTATATCGAAAGGAATAGTAAGCAAATACTCTACAGCACCTTGATTTTTTTTTTTACCTTGAATTCTCCACTGATACTATAAATGTTTTCCAAGCAAGTATCTCTTCCACATCTTATTCTCCCCTACCATTTGCCCTCTGATACTTTTCATTCATGATTGTGAATGGTTGCTGAACAGTTAGTGTCATAAAATAGTTGTCACTGGCTAGTTGACATAGAAATGAGTACTACATTTATGCAGACTTATTCTCCAGGCTTTACAGAAAACTGAAGCCAGGTAAAAAAAAGGCTTATTTTGTCACTTCTTAAAAAAGCAATATTTTTAATGATTTTTCAGTGTCTGCACAAAATCTTAGTAGTTTTATTCCTAAAGCTGCTTGAAAAACACAGATTTTAAAAAATTTATTCGTATCTATTTCTGTCACTTGTGACTTTAGTGAAAAGCTTCTAAAATACCTAATTTGGATAATGGATGCAAAATATTAATTCCTTTGTTCCACTTAAAAAAAAAAATACAAATGGACTCCCTGAGAAGAGTCTTGGTACAAATTAGTCTGTGGCCCCAAGAAAGTAAGTTTTAAATTCCTCCCAGTAGCCCATATACTTGCTTTCATATGCATTCAAGTAGCAAAGGTACATGACTGAAGTTTTGATTATAATGAATTCATTATCCATGGTACATTAAGTACCACATTTCTCTTTATTCAAATTACACAGATAATTTTAGATGTTCTGTACCTAAAACCCAAGAATTCTAGCTAGCATAAATAACATTTGCACTGGCTCAAATGAGTGCTAACCATAGATCTTGTCTTTTTCCAGTCGACCCAAATTTGCACAATGAGTTTCTTCCCCCCACAATCATACTAGAGTTAAATAAATGAAATAATAGACTCAAGTTAAATGAAATAGCTGCGATGATACATCTGGAAAGTAATTGGACATAGAGTTCAAAATTCTATGAAATAACAGAAAACTCATTTTCTTTGTTTTATCCTCAACCCTCTTTAAAATGTAACTTCAAAAAGCATTTGCAGGCACAGCTTTTCCTTTTGAAATGATCTGTTGCTAACAACTCCCAATGAAAATCTGCATTGTATACACTGTTTCAGTCAGTGTCAGATACATGAATATATACATTTCTCTCTTTTGTGTGTTGTGGTTGGTATACTATGTTGGATTTCTATAGGGAGATAAATGTTCATGACTGGCTTCCAAATATCTTTCAACAAACTGTTTGGGACATCTGCTGGCAATGTGAACCTAATAGGGCTCAAAAGACAACTGCTGAAAAGTTCCTCACATTTCAACCTAAAATGATCATTAGGCATGCATTCTGTATGTTTATACAAGAAACTTATACAAGAACCTTTATACAAGGACCTTAACGCAAGTTTGTTTCAACTTTTGCAGCAGATTATTCTTTCTGATAAGAGCTGAGCTTTTTCACAGCATTTGATAACATTTTTTCTATTATTTCAACATCTCCTCAGTAGAAATGTGTCATGTGAGCCAAAGTAGCTAAGCATCTTGATGCACTGCAAATGTCACTGCTTAAGAAATTCTTTTGATAAATCTACTTTTCTCTAGTGTGTAGAACAGGTCTCTATATACAGAAAGCAAAGAGTATAAAAAGATCTTATTTATACTGCAAAATTACCTAGACAT
The DNA here is from genome assembly GCA_034782735.1 of Sagittarius serpentarius. Classification (NCBI taxonomy): domain Eukaryota; kingdom Metazoa; phylum Chordata; class Aves; order Accipitriformes; family Sagittariidae; genus Sagittarius; species Sagittarius serpentarius. The sequence continues at coordinate 37,004,826 of JAVKLA010000027.1, read as the reverse complement.
TCACACCTTCTAATGCTTAAAATTTCTAATTCACCCTGGTAACTGAGAATGAAGAAAATAATGATGGGCAGAATTACCAAAAAGACCCACTTGTTTTTTGATCTTCCTTAGGAAAATGTGGTACGTGTGATGGTATTACATTTCATGAGAGAGCAGGAAAAATTGAACCAAATTAAAAAGTAACATTTCTCTTCTTCGACAGCAACAAAACAAGGGTGCTAAGGAGAATGAACATGGACAGAGTGATAGCAATGGAAGACGATATAAATATCTCTTCCTCCCCTCCCTCATTTGTCTTATCTTTGCCATCTTCTGCTGCAAAGGAATAGGCAGAAGTAAACCTGTGATAAAGTTGTGGTGAGCCTTTGCATTCATATTTAACAGCCAGTCTTTAAAGGCAAGTAGCCTGGCTAGATAAACACAATCAACAAAACTGTAGAGCAAATGCTAAGCTACAGTTCCCTTTAATGGCAATGCGCTTACACAGGCAGCTGTACAGTATGAGACGTGAGTGATCAATCTGTGTATGAGTTTCTCAAGTATGTTGCTAATCACCCATCTATTTTCTGTTGGAGTCTCATAAGTCTTCTACAGAATTTACAGATGGCTCTGCCTATGCTGTCACATACAGATTCCTTCATTAGGGTGCAGTACAACTTTGTATCAGTAAGAAGTCATTTGCAAGAATAGCCTGAGAGCCTCCTGAACTTTCAATATCTCTGCTAATACTTTTGGGGTGGGAGAAGTCCAAGCAAGGTCAGATGTGACTGCTAGTCTTGTGATAATTTGGTTACATACATTCTTATTCCAAATTTATTGATAATTCTCTGCACAACAATAGAGCTCAGAAACATCTGTATATATATATGTATATAACATATATAGTATAGCACTATAATATAGTACTATAGTACAATATGTTTATAGCAATTTTGTAACGGTGATACTGATATGAGTTACAACTTAGTTGTTCTCCAGATGCAAGTGTTGCATATATATTGCCAAACAAAACCTTATTCCACCAAGACTTAGTGGTAGTAACAGCCACTGATCTTAAAAGAAAAATACATTGTATGTGGCTACACTGTCATATATTCAGCTACTGGAGACACAGTGGAAAAGATTTTGCATTACTTGTTTACTAATAATCTTGGGCAGTGAGGTAAGCATCCTCAGAGAAGAAACAAGATAGTTCTCTTTCCTTGGTATAAAACACACTGCTTCTTGCGTGACTAGAGGATAGCTTCCCAAGCGAAACGTCTAACCTTCTTGAAATGGCATACATTCCGAAACTTGCTACCTCCATCACAAATGCCTACTCCAAGCAGGCAGTGGTAGACCCCTTCTGAAGGGTCTACCCAGGAACAAAAAGTACTGAGTGCTTTTCTTTGGTATTTATCAAACCTGTCAAAAACTGAAGCAAACATAAATATGCTAATGCAGCTACTAGTTCTGCAATTAATGTCAGGCACCATCTTGCTACACTTATTTCATTATCTCAACATTTTATTCACTTAGTCACAATTACACTGCAGGAAAATTGTAACCGTGCTAACATAACCTAGACTGGAAAGACATAGAGCATCACACATTTCCACCTTTTAACAATCAACAGTTGGGGTTTTTCCACAGCGTTAAATGCAAAATCTTTAATTTCTAAATTATATAATATGCTTAGTCTTTGCAACATGGCACATTTGCATATTGAAATGGATGGAAAATAAGAATAACGAACCATGCTGGAAACCTGAATATAAAGAATAAGGGGGAAAAAAAAGAAGTTTAAACTCCTTTATTTTTTTAATCCTTTCAGGATGTAGCGTATGGATAAAATCTTTTGCTGGTGACGATCTATTTAACTGTGTAGGTTTCAGTAGACAGTTAGACATGTCTAGATTAGTCTCAAAAAATTTTCCACTATAATGCTAAGCCTCCATTCACCCTCTGGTAGTATTTTGTTGGCATGTTTGGACAGGGATTTCCATTTAGCCCCTTCCCAGCTGTTTCAAGGGTCCTTTTCTGCATAGGCTCTAATATAATTTTCAGCTGTTAATTTCTAAATTTTTCTGCATACCACCACCTATTTTTCTTCCAGAATGATCTTTAGAGGCAACAGAGTACTGTTTCTCTCCTCCTGATCCAAAACTTCAACTAAAGTAAACATAATGCTAGAAAGAAGGAAAAAAAAACAAAAAAACCCCACACACATTAAAAAAAAAAAAAAAAACTAAACAAAAAACCCAAAACAAAACCAAAAATAACATGAAGGTTTTTTTCAGGTAAAATATGCAGTCAGTTCATCCCTCTTTATTTCTTTATATCCCCATCACCTAAACCTTCTGGCATTTTGAAAGAATGTCAGCCATTGCACATTTTCTCTGCAAACCTTTATATGACCTACTCACAATCCATAAAGTTATAATGACTCTTAAGAATGCGGACTCCTTTCTCCTCCTCCTCACATTAGATACCTACTTCTTGGTACCAAACCCATATTTTCAGCACTTCAGTAAATGGCCTGGTTGCTGGGCTCCCACAGCTCCTGCTGAAGTCAAGGTTAGCTGCATTTTGCATTGTCCTATTTCTTTCTCCTATACATTTACATGGCAAAGCTACAATTTTATGATCATTAATAACAGCTACCACTATGCAAGCTAACATAATTACAATAAAATCATAAGCTTCAGGGCATAAAATGATACTCTGTGGGAGTCAGGAAAGAACTTTTCTTCTCTCATTATGACATTAAACAACGGACAGGTGCTTTACAGTGGCTTTTGCTGTTATTTGAAGCTTCAAGTACAGGCAGCTGCTTATGGAAGCAGAAAGCCAGAGTAGGTTTAATAATGGCAACAATCCAACATTACCTCTTTTATATTCTCATAAAATTTCTCCCATTATATCTCTTGTTGTGACAAATAATGTTGGTATTATGATGAACACATAGGTCATTTTTATTTATCCTTTATTTACCCTTTGCTAAAAGAGTACTCCTCTGTGGTTCCACCAGTCATTTGGCAATATATTTTTGTTTTTATAAGCAAAAGCCCTGTGATTAATTCTGGAAGCAAATCTTAAAATGAGAAGTGAAAAGTTGCTGGGAAGTTATGAAAGTAAGAGCACTAGCTAAGTGCACATGATTTCAAACCAAGCCCCAAAAATGTGCTCCAAAGCCATGTTTTCCTATATTCCATTTTCCTTAGCACAGAGGAAGAGAAGGAGCAAGAAACAGAAGAAAATAGTCCAATAAAAATAATGCAAAATTGTCTACAGAAACCATGACAAAATGAGAGCGCAATACAATAGACACACCCTAAAAGAAGTTCTTCAGTTCCTTGGATGATCTGTTTCCAGTGAGGATTGGCTATTTATTAATTCTTTCTATTCTTAAAAATAATAATCATAAACTAATTCATTATCCTACAATATTACTCCACAGTTTTGCCAGATGGTCAGTGAAATTAAGAACTAAGTTCAAATAGGTAGATTTTCCTCTTAGAACTAACATTATTGACTTGAATCCCCAGCCATAATTTTTCAAATCAGTAACTATATTCTCCTGGTACTCTTAGTAGTTAACCCTCCCCACCTCTCTCCCTTGGGATAAATGCCAAATTGTCTCGATCAATTACAGAGGAATCAGAGGGAGATTAAAACTACTAGGCTACAGTTAGCCTTTGGGAATATTTCCTTAGATTCTTAACTTTGTTGTTAAAGCCAGGTGAGGTGAATTCTGACTCTGTGTATGAAACAAGGAAAACTTCATTAGAAAATGAAACACATAGTTATTGCATGTAGATCCATAATAAATAGAACACTTGTAGTATCTTGGAGAGACGATCAGGAAACTGTTACCTTGGTTCCCCAGCAGCTGGCATGAATACCTAGTAGATAAACAGTCCAGTACCAGACCATTTACCTCTCTCCCATCCAGAAAATCATTCTCATATCACTGTTTGGTGTTCAGTTCCCAAACGAGGAATGTATTCAGCCAACCTGTCTCACGTCTCTTGGGAAATGTTACCTAGTGCCATCATCATTCTGTGTCTTCAATGTGTTACAATTTCAATTTCATGTAATGCTTGAAAGAAAAGGTATAATGAGAGTTTGCTTAATTTCACTGACCTGTGTAAGCACCCAGATCCCAAATTTCTGTGATACATTAGCTGTATCATTGTTATCAAGGTTATCTCTAACAGCCCTTTCCACTCTTTTTTTTTATTTTCTTTTTTTTTTTCTTTTTTTTTTCATATCAGGCTGCCTATATAGAAAAATCTGAGTTTGTAAAAAGTAATAGTGCTTTGGAAAATGAGAGGAATTCCTGCTCAAAAACCTGCATAAATGAAGTTCACTGGATAGCCTTATTTTATGTTCCTCTCACATGAACAGAGGACAGGGGTTTCTTTCTCTGTGAAGCTCTGTCCATCTGTGTTCTTGCTAAATTAGGCAAACCAAAGCATCTGGGCCATTATTCCAATGGACCCACAGATGGGAATAGTCTTTCTTGTTCTTTAAAACCTGAGAACGTAGATATGCTTCATTCACAAATTTGGGCACTCAAATATCTGTACCAGAAAAAGTCAAATCAAGAAACAGCCAAATCAAGGAATAGCTATAATGCCACGAAACTTCTGTAATTAGTCATACCCAATCCACAGAACCTGAATCTGAAACAGTACATATTTATAGAGCCCTGTTTGCAATAGTTCTATGAATATAAAACCGACTTTTTTCAGACAGGCTTGAGAAAATCACACTGCACTCATTAGTACTGAACAAAGGAAAAAGGATGAATTTCTCAAAAAAATCAAATGAATTACCAAATTCTGGCCACGGTGAAGACATTTAGTTTTGACAGGATCTCATATGGATATTTTTACGCTGTGTTCTACATGAAGAGTGTGTGTATGTATGCACAAAAGCATAACACTCAGATTAAACTGGAGGTGTAGATTTTCACTGGATCTGAATCTGTTCACTTGGTCTTAATTTACTCTGCTTGAAGTTGGAGCAGGATCCTGATTCAGTTTTCGCAACTAAACTGCAAACATAAATCTGAACAGACTCTAAATTCAGGACCAGTCTTTGTGGCTTAGGCATCTCATTGCTTTAAAAAACTGCAGAAATTATCCTCAGAACACAGAACGTAGAAACACAGTATCTGTGAGAGTTGCTCATTCCTAAGAGAAATATTTTGTATTAAAAAATCCTTTCAGAATAAAATCTGGAAGACTGAATGGAAGAAAACATAAGGATCCTATTTTGCATATTGTTTAATTACCCCTGCTTCCAGCCAGAAGAATTCACTATTCCCTTTAGGATTTGATCTGCAATGCAAGCTATGGTAATCCAAGGCTACTGGTGCAGCTCTTTAAGGCATGACTAAAAAATGTTTTCTGAATTCAGACAATCTAAGATGGAAATCATACACAGCTGGGACCTCTAGAGGTTTAATGATGAGTTCATTTGGTTAGGAGTTATTGCTGCCCGCTTTACATTTTCATTTACCATTATCTTAAGTCAAAGACTAGCATGCACCAACACAAGTCCACCTTGAGAAGACTGCACAACTGCTTCCTATATCAAATTCATAAAGACGCTTATAGATTTATCATTACACTAGTATATTTTTCTACAACATTTATTGCTGTGTAGATGTCCCATATGTTTTCAGTCCCAGTGAACACTAATAGCACCTTACGTCTGAAACTCTGACAAATTCAGAGTTCAAATAGTTCCCCAGAAAGGTTCTCCAATTGCAAAGAACAATGAGAAAAGGAATAATGCTGAAAACAGCTGAGCTATATCTCAGCTGGAAAACACAGTCAGTCTTCTTTTGGGATTACAGAATGTTTCTTTGCCAAAGACAAGAGCTGGAAAACAGTAATTGTTATAGAAATGAAGATACATGTTATGCACTGGGGTTTTGATACGAATACTTCAAGAAGAACTAAAAACTGACTCATAGGTAATCAAATCATTGCAATAACAAATTGTATTAGCAGGAAGTTTCTAACATACAGACGTAAAGTCTTTTGAAATTCAGTGAGAGGAAAAATAAATAGAGGGTAAAGAAAGTTTAAAGACATTTTGGCAAAACCAAAATACTATCACAACCAACTTGGAAAAGTGCAAATGAGTATGTATAAATAAAAACTATTTAGAAGAAAAATGATCCAATCCAGCTGAAATAAAAATGGCAAATGTCATTTCCAACATAACATGGCTGCAATAGAATATAGAGCAAATATTCTGTAGAAAAAATATTTTAAATTCAACAGAGTTGTTCCTTTGTGTATTGCAATCTATTGCTGGTTGAAATGACCCATGCCTGGGAGCTGGTCCAGTGAGTTTCCGCACATTAGTACACTATCAACATTACAATCAAGTAATGAAATGCAGTCTTCTGGATTTAGCATACCAAACTGGGGAACTAAAGAGCGACCCAGCTGTCAGTGTAATATTAATCATAAAAAATTTTTTGTTTGTTCTTACACTGGTGTATCCTGTAAAAAAAATTACAATTTTATAACTGTTGGCCTTTCTATTTTGTCGGAGTCGTGTGGTCATGTAATAGGCATCAAGCATAAATTCAATAGCAAACAGGCTAGACTGTTATTGAGTTCTAATTTTACTTCATTGTTCTCCATCCCTTCTATGTGTATTGCAGAGAGAAACTGTAGGTATTCTTGTTCTGTGTAGTATCCTTTAGAATAGAGAGAGAGTCCTCAATGTTACCTCATTACAAATGATTACTATTATTCTTCTTAGTTGGAAAATTGAGTTCATAGCAGATGTCTTTTTTTAATTTCTATCTTATGAAAACAAAATATTATGAACATAGGGATTTTTAGGTCTTTTGACAGCTATCGTTCAAATGTAATATAGATAGTTGTATTTAATTGCAATATTTGATAATTCCAGTATTTTTGTGATGTCTTAAAGAAAACCACCAAATGTCCAAACCTGCACATTTTTTACTTGATTTTCTATGTCTATGAAAAACACTGATACATTTTTGTGTCTTTATTAAAATAGTTGTATATCCTCTGCACTAAATGTAGATTCTATGTTAACTACAAAAACTAGAGTTTTACTAAGTAAATCAGTCTTATAGAAAACTGTCCAATGTCAACAACAGTATACTTTTTTATTTTATAGTTTGAGGAAATCAAAAAATACAATGATTTTCATACCGAAATATGGATTTTTTTTCCTACAAAAATCTGCAGAATGTGAAGGCAATAGGAACTTAACATCCTACTCTCAGTTATCAGAGATACATTTTAAAATAAAATATTCTACACTCTAATAACACTAAACCATCACCTTTCTGTAAGTGGGTAGCTTTAATAGATATATTGAAATAAATTGAAGTCAATAAAAGGACTTTCATTTTCTTTAGTGACTTTGGATCAGGATCAAAACCATTTATTTCTACCATTTCATTTTTTTCTCCCGTTTTACATACCCAGTTTAACTTCAGAACATGATTGTTTTCAGCTAACATTAGCCTTTAAAAGTGTTAAATATTTAGGATGCCTCTTTTAGTCAATTAAGACAACTGTCTGGGGTATATATTGCAGAATGATTAGAGGTGCTTGTCTCTCACCCCTAAATACTGATGAAGCCTATGTAGGTATACGTTGCTAGATTTGTGACAAGTAAAAGAGTATTAAGTCAATCCCAGTCTGTCCATTTTAAGGTCTTCAGCATATTGAGAAATTACATACCCAGATCCCCTAAACATGCATGTCAAATTTTGAATCTCCTTGGTAAATTGTACACTGATGACAGCACTGAACTACTGCATGGGTAATCTGCTGTACATGCTAAAATTTCTAAAGATGGTCTTTTGATCAACTTGCTAGACAGAGACTTGAGATATCCTTACATTCGCAGACAGCTCCACTGAACAGGAAGAGTCTTTTGTTGGGCTTCTGTTTTTAAAACAGAATGTTTTAAAAGAATTTCCCTTCCCTCTTGCCATTTCGTTTAACGCAGAGCTCCTTACAAATTCAAATCCTTTGGCTTGTGGCATTTTTATTAGTGCCTAGTAAATTAGAACTAATCACACTTGTGAATATATTACCCTGAATAGATGTATTGACATGTGCTCTGTTTTTTCAGATATAATTTCAAAATTATGTTAAAATGTCTACATCTATTTATTAAAAGTAGGATAAAAGTCATCTTTTATACAATGTATTTTCTGTTATTAAAGCACATAGCTAATGTCCCTCAGTTCCATAACAATACATGTCTTTTTTTTTTTTCCAGAGCCATAAAAATTAATACCTTTTTTTCTGGAATCACAGTAGCAAGTTGCAGATGATGTATGAAATGAAAAAATCCCAGTCCAGTGTGCAGACAGAATATGGATAATGCTAGGCATTCTTAGACAAGATACCCACAAGAATAAATATCTCTTCCATGACACATCTTTCTTCGAATCTTTAAAGCTCCTTGCAGTCATACAGCTCTAATAACCAGTGTTTCCTCAGACCATATATTTCAAATCACCTGCATATGCTTGAAATATATAAACAAGAAATTTCATAGAAAAATGATAGAATCATAGAAAAGTCCAGGTTAGAAGGGAACTCTGAGATCACATGTTCACCTTTCTGTTGAAAGGTGGCATTAAATTAGGTTATTCATGGCTCTGTCAAAACACTCTTGAATATTTCCAGTGAAGGAGATTCTACCACTCCTCTGGACAACTGATTGCAAGATTTTTTTATTCCCACAGGAAAGATTATGCTTCTTATATCCAGATGGAATTTCCCCTGAAGAAACTTGTGTGTGTTGTCCTGCCACCATTCATTCTTGCAAAGGAAGTATCTCCATCTTTGCAGTAATGACATTTTAGGTGTTGGACGACTGTGATTAGACTCACACATGCCCCCCAGCTGCCTCCTCTCCATCATGGATGAACTCAATTTCTTCAATATTTTCATGCATCAATTTCTCCAGTCCTCTAATCATCAGAGTGGTGGCTCTCCACTGGGCCCTTGCCAATTTTGGGATTTTTCCTCTCACTTGAACTGGGAGAAGCACAGCTGAACATATAATTCCAGGTGTGGCCTGAGAAGTTCCAAGTAGACTGAACTAATCACACAGCTTTATCCGCTGGATTTGCTCTTGCAGATGCAGCCCAGGACATGATTTGCCCTCCTTGCTGCGCTACCACACTGCTAACTGATGTTAATCTTCCTGTCCGCCAGGACCCCCAGAGGCATTTCAGCAGAACTACACCTCGGCCTGTATTGCCACAAGAGATTATTCCATCCCCTGCGCAGTACTTTCCACTTGTCTATGTTAAACCTTACAAAATCGTTGCTAGCCCAATCCCCCAGCCCACTGAAGTGTCTCCATATAGTGGCTCTTCTTTCCAGTGTATCTACCTCACCTTCCAATCTGATGTCTGCAGGCTTGATGAGGAGGCAATCGGTCCCTGTCACCCAGATCATTTACAAAGATGTTGAATAGTATTGGACCCGATATTGATCCCTTTATGGGGGAAAAGCTTTTCTGAAAATGTTGTTTTCTTCACAGCATGAGGAAAAAAGAAGCAGAATTTATTTTATTCTCATAGAATAATGGCCCAACACAATATCCAGGGCCACAAATGGCTACATCTAGATTTTACATTTAGTGTGTTGGAGATGTGTGTTTGGTGAGAATTTGCTTGTATCCATGTTTGGAGTCCTGCAGCATGCACCTGAGGACGCCACTGGTATGCTCAGAACACTTTCCCTCCCTGTGGAAGCAACGCTGAAGTCATAGAGCAGGGAGTCACTTAAAGCACCCCACTTGCCATATGGGTGCAAAGTTCTCCAGCAGCTCTTTCTACGTGTGCATGTCTTATGCTAGGACCAGGATCTCGTGCAAACTTCATTGCTAGTAATTCCATGATGGGACAGGACATACGGACCTGGAACCATAACAGACCATGTTAAATCAAATGTTTGCCCTTCCTTCCTTGCATTGCACCTGTCAATAATGTAGATGCATCCAATAAGGACTATCATTGGATTCAGTGTAATTTGATTGGCCTCCAGTCAAACACAATCCAAACATATAGAGTAATCCTGAGTAATAATCAGGAAATCTTGATTTTTTCCCAGACTGCCTCAGGAGTAAAAATTGTCCAGACTGATCTTGGCCTGTCTAGAGCTTTGGTTTAGCTTGTGTCACTGCAACAACTGCCTAACCATCAGTTGAATACTACCTAACACAATCTAGCTCTAGCTGAATTTTCTGCAACTATTATACCTCGTTATAACATTTTTTATAATATTCTGTAACTAATAGATCTTAATAGCAAGTAGGTTTTTTACAACCTTAGAATAAAGATGTAATGTAGAAAAGTACAAGTGTAAGATGATAGCAGAGGCCTTGAAAGTTTGGGCATAGGATAATACCTGAGGCTCCAAGCTTGTAACATAAAAAAAATTATCAAATCCTGGTCAATAATGGATACATTCTTGAGAGCTACGTAAAACTAGTTTTATGTATAACAAAGTGAGCAAAGAAAAGGTGTCCAATATATGTAAATCATGCCATATATATTAATTTCAGATACAAAGTGGAGTTTAAATGAGTGAAGAAAAATGTAAAAAATGTAACAAAATAACCCCATGTAGACCTCAGAGGTCAACTGGTGACACACCTCTAACTTCCCCATAATTTTTTCTTGAGGAAGGTTAGCCCTGTTAACCCCAGGATCCCAGAGGCAGTGCAAGGGTAAGCACAAAACCAGAGGAAAGGGGTAGATATTAGGATGTGTATGCATAACAATTTTAACCATATTATCAGTGAAAGTTTTCCCCTTTTTCTGTAATAATTAGATAATTTAGTCTATAAACATTACTATCATTGTTATACTATTAATATTAGTATCATTGTAACTCAATAATAAGTCTTTGGTTAGTCTGTTAAGACTTCAATTAGACTAACGAATTTTAACTTTGCATATAGAATCATAGAATGGCTTGGGCTGGAAGGGACCATCAAAGGTCATCAAGTCCAACCTGCCTGTGGTGAGCAGGGACACCTTCAACTAGATCAGGTTGCTCATATAAGGTATGTTTCTCAGTCCTCATTAATTGCAGTAAGTGCAACACTTTAAAAGCTAAGTATGTCTAGTCTTAAGCAACTTTTTTTCATATTAATTTAATTTTATTCCTAACTGGCTATGACAACTGTATTTTTTCATCTTTTTCAGTTAAAACACTAAAGAACATTTTAGAAAAGACCTTGAATTGTTTTGGTGAGGTAGAGAGAATAGAATTCTTTGGGCTAGATCTATAGGGAAGGATTTATTAAACAAATTGTTCCTCTAGAGTTTACCTGAATAGACAGGCATCCCAGCATGCACACAAATCCTACCTAGTTACTATATAACCCTGTTGGAGCCAAAAGCCCTGTGGTCATAAAAATAAACATACTGAAATTCTCTAGACCTCTATAATTCTATTCCTGGGTAGTTACAGATGTGCATATTGAGGAATCTTAAATTATAAATGGATGGATGGATGTAAATGAATGGATGCAGAATCTTTAGGAAGAACAGACCAGGAAGATAAGGAGAGGGAGTTGCCCTTGATGTGAGGGAACAACAGCAGTCCATTCAACTGCCTTGGGATGGGTGATGAGCAAGCTGAGAGCTTATGGGTCAAGATTAGAGGGCAGACAAGCTTGGGTGACATTGTGGTGCTGTCTGCTACAGACCACCTGATCAGGAAGAAAAAACAGATAAGGTCTTCTTCAGATGTTGGAAGAAGCCTCAAGTTCACAGGCCCTGGCCCGTGAGTGAGGAACTTTAACCACCCTGAAAGCAGCTGGAGCAATAAGGTGCAAGTAATCCAGGAGTGTTCTGGAGTCCATTTATGGCAGCTTCCTAACACAGGTGATCAAGGATCCAATGAGGGGAGATTCTCTGCTGGACCTCATACTTACAAATTAGGAAGAACTGACGGTGGATATGAGGGCTGGGGGCAGCCCAGTGAACATGACATGGGGGAGTTCAGGTAGTCCAAGAAGCAGAAGCTAGGCAAAAAGCAGGATGACAGCCTTGGGCTTCAGAAGAACAGACAGCCCGTTCAGGGGTGAATCCCATGGGAGAAAGTTCTGGAGAGAACAGGCATCCAGGAAAGACAGTTGACTTTCAAGGATCACCTCCTCCAAGCTCAAGAATGGTCCATCCTGATGAGCAGAAAGCCAAGAAAAAGTGGAAGGAGACCTTCATGGACAAACAAGGAGCTCCTTTGAAATTCAAACACAAAAAGGAAGCATACAAGGAGTGCAAGTAGGGACAGGTGGCATGCGAGAAGTATCGAGATACTACCTGAGCACGCAAGGATGAGGTTAGGAAAGCCAAAGTCCATCTGGGGTTGAATCTGGAAAGGAACTTGCAAAGGAAATTTTCAAACTTGCAAAGGACAAGAAGGTGACTGGGAGTAGTTAACAAGGATTTATGATTAGGAAATGATGCTGGACCAACCAGGTAGTCATCTACAGTGAGATAACTGGTTTGGTGGATGAGGAGAGAGCAGTGGATGTTGTTTATGACTTCAGTAAGGCTTTCAACACTGCCTCCCATAAAACACTCATAGACAAGCTGATGACAGGCTAGACAAGCGGTTAGTGAGGTGAGCTGAAAATCAGATGAGCTCCCAGTCTCAAATGGTAGTGGGCAACAGCGCAAAGACCAGCTGGAGGCCCGTCACTAGTGGTGTACCCCAGGGCCAACAGAGTTAACGTTTTCATTAATGACCTGGATAATGGGAGAGAGTGCACCCTCAGCAAGTTTGCAGATGATGCAACACTGGCACAACTGTTTGATACACCAAATGGTTGTGCTTGCCTTTCAGAGGAAGCTTGGCAGGCTGCAAAATAGGCCAACAGGAACCTCATGAAATGCAACAGAAAGGGAAATGCCCAGTCCTGCACCAAGGAGGAATAAGCCCATGCACAAATACACACTGGAGACAAACTGTCTGGAAATCAGCTTCACAGAAAATGCCCTGGGGATTCTTGTGGACAACAAGGTGACCATAAGCCAGCAGTGTGCCCTTGCAGCAAAAAAAGGTCAACAGCCTCCTGGGCTACATGAGGCAGACCATTGCCAGCAGGTCAAGGGAGGTGATCCTTCACCTCTGTTCAGCCCTAGTGAGGCCACACCTGGAGTGCTGTGTCCAGTACTGGTCCCCTCAGTGCAAGGAAACCATGGACACACTGGAGCAACTCCAAATAAGGGCCACTGAGATGATTAAGGGACTAGGGTATCTGACATAAAAGGAAAAGCTGAGAGAGTGAGGTCTTTTGAGCCTGGAGAGAGAAGGCTCAGGGGAGGGTCTTATCAATGTGCATAAACATCTGATGGGGGGCAATAAAGAAGATGGTGCCAGACTCTTATCATTCATGCCCAGTGACAGGACAAGAGGCAATGGGCACATACGAAAACACAGGAAATTCTGTTTAACTGTACAAAAAAAAAATTACTGTAAGGGTGATTGAACTCTGGAGTAGGTTTGCCCAAAGAGGTTGTGGACCTTGGAGATTAATATCGCCATCATTGGAGATATTAAAAACCCAGATGGACATGTACCTGTGCCCCCTGCACTTTGTGGTGCTGCTTTGAGCAGGTAGGTTGGATGAGAAGGCCTCCAGAGGCTTCCAGCCTCAACCAGTCTGTGATTCTGCAGTTCTGCAAATACTTGTCTCATTCTTCAAATACTGAGATTAAACAATGAAGTGTTCCTCTACCACTCTGATAATTTGTAATTTGTGTTTTCATTACATAAAATAATACATATGCAATGTCCCTAATATTTTTCTCATTAGCTCAAAAATTAAAATCTTTATGAGGGTTATCAGAAGCTTACATTTAATTCTGTCTTCTTGTAGGTTTTTAAATAGACTCTTTTGTATTTCATAACAGCATCCTGGCAGTGAGTTACAGAGCACTCTGATGTCATGTTTTCTTTAAATATTTTGCAGAAGATCTTTAACTTCAACATACAATTAAAAACCAGTTTGGTGAGAAGGAATAGATACACTACCTCTGTAGCTATTAACTATGGCATTCTCACAGACAAAAATTATGTATCATTCAATGCTGTCACTATACATTTATTAATTAATTGATCTTTATGTTTTCCTTGAAGAAACAGCTAAAAGACTTTCACACTGTGTGGAGATACCTCAGTATACCCCTTAAATTATCTAAGATACCACATCCTCCATTTCTTAGGTGTGTTCTGTGACAGAGGACTCCAGGTGTCCCCAAAGAACTTTAAGGCTCTGGATCATAGAATTATAGAATAGTTTGGGTTAGAAGGCACCTTTAAAAGTCATCTAGTCCAACCCTCCTGCAATAAGCAGGGACATCTTTCACTAGATCAGGTTACTCAGAGCCCTGTCCAGCCTGACCTTGAACGTTTCCAGGGATGGAGCATCTACCAGCTCTCTGGGCAACCTGTGCCAGTGTTTCACCACCCTCATCATAAAAAACATCTTCCTTATATCTAGGCTAAATCAATCCTCTTTTAGTTTAAAACATTACCCCTTGTCCTATCACTACAGGCCCTGCTAAAATGTCTGTCCCCATGTTTCTTATGTTCCCTTTAAGTATTGAAAGGCTGCAATAAGGCCTCCCTGAAGCCTTCTCTTCTCCGGGCTGAACAACCCCAACTCTCTCAGCTTTTCTTCACAGGATAGGTGTTCCATTCCTCTGATCGTTTTTGTGGCTGTCCTCTGAACCCACTCCATCTCTTTCCTGAGCTGAGGACTCCAGAGCTGGACACAGGACTCCAGGTGGGGTCTCACCAGAGCGGAGTAGAGGGGGAGAATCACTTCC
>JAVKLA010000027.1:36976655-36989133 GCA_034782735.1 Sagittarius serpentarius | reverse complement strand
TGGCCTTCCGGGCTGCGAGCGCACACTGCCGGCTCATGTCCAGCTTTTTGTCCACCAGCACCCCCAGGTCCTTCTCCACTGGGCTGCTCCACAGGCTTTCATGCCCCAGGCTGTATTGATGCCAGGGGTTGCCCCAACCCAGGTGCAGGACCTTGCACTTGTCCTTGTTGAACCTCATGTTGTTCACATGGGCCCACTTCTCGAGCTTGTAATATCATGTGGATATCATGTGGATATCATGAGGTTGTAAGGAACTCAAGAACTATAAAAAAAACAGTCTCAACTTTGACAACATCCCACTCTCACTTTTCTTTCTCTTTAACATTTTCCAACCAAAATACTGGAGAACTATAGATCTGTGCCTAACACTTGCTTAGGACCAAATGGATTTGTGGATGATCAGCTGTGAAAAGAATAAAGAGAGAGAAGCCGAAGGATTTTCAGCATAATTTGAAACATTCGTAGCAATATTTCATGGCATTCAGTACAACTGGAAAAAAAAAAAAGTGTCTTGATAACTAACATGCCAAAATTTAATGCAGTCTGGACCACAGCTAATATAAAAGAGGAAAAGTTTATTCCTAGCCTTGTATGGAATGAAAAGATTAGTCTCATCGTTGAAGAGATAATGTTGTAGACAGAAGGTTCATGTGGTTATACTGATTTCTTTCTTTTATCAAGATACAGATTTTTTTTTTTTAGAAAAATTGATTTCACTGTATGTTTTAGTGTTGTATATGTATATGATGATATATTTCTCCCATGAATGTTTTATCGATATCATTATTCTATGGCAGATTAAGTGAAATTCAGTTCCAAATTAAAACATTCATATTTTGCTATGTAAATGTAGATGACTCTATATGTCCAAACTCCCATGACAGTCAATATAGAGCTACCCACAGAAACTACAGAAATGCTCACCTTAATGTCTTTAAACTGGAAGAGGGTAGGTTTAGATTAGATATAAGGAAGAAGTTCTTCACTGTGAGGATGGTGAGGCACTAGAACAGGTTGCCGAGAGAGGTTGTGGATGCCCCATGCCTGGAAGTGTTCAAAGCCAGGTTGGATGGGGCTTTGAGCAACCTGGTCTAGAGGAAGGTGTCCCTGTCCATGGCAGGGGGGCTTGGAACTAGATGATCTTTAAGGTCCCTTCCAACCCAAACCTTTCTATGATTCTATGATTCTATGATAGATTAGACACCTATATTTGCTCAACCAAATTGCTCTCTAAGATCTATTGACTGTCTTGATTAAATTTTCATTGACATAATGGAGACTAGACACATATCTCACCTGTGTGAGATATGTAACTAAGTGAACTTAGCAGAGGTAAACCTGGGGATTAATGTCTCCTGTGTGGATGCACAATGTGTGTTCTTCATTTCCCCATTTCTGAATTTTTAGTAAGACTTTGTACTAGACTTACTGTACTGTCAAATCATGTATTTTGCACCATTGAAAGCTTTTTTATCTGAACTCCTTCTGAAGCCTTTTTTGTTTTGAAGAAAATAACTAAAATTCTCTGTATTTAACTAAAACTGACTCTTGTACTCTGACTTAGGTTTGCAATATTTCCTCCATACTTACTTTCTTGTTTTGAACTTGGAGAGTTGTATTCTTCTAAGTGTTAATTAGAAGAAAAGCAAAAACTGGAAACAAAGCCACAAAATCTATTTCCCTAACACGGCTGTCTTTCTCAGTCCAGTTTATTTTTGTTGTACTTCCACTAAAGAATATTTGCCCTACTCTTCCTCTGGAAAAAATAAACTACTTTCTATACATGTACTTCTTACCTGAAAGTGGAAGCAAATGATCTAGCAAAAGCAAAAGGAAAAAAAAAAAAAAGAGGAGAGAGGAAAAATATATCATCTCCTTTATTTATTCATGGGTCAAACTAAGGGTTTTTTTTAAATCTTTCTATATCTTTAATACAAAAGAATGTTTTGTACCAGTTCAGCTATGTGACTCTAACAAGAGCCAGCTGACTGTGAAATAGGGTTACTGGTGGTTTTATTACTAAAGAGGTGGAAGGAGAAAAGCTTCTCACAGTAATTTGATTTTCAATTTGAGGGTTAAGTTAGTTACTGGGATGTCCTGGACAATGCTGAAAATAAGAGGGGGAAATAGACATGAACATTAAAAGGCTTCAACATATAACGCTGGTAGCAATACTGTATTCTGGTGGCTCGCTAAAAAGATTAAGTAACAAATTTAGGTTGAGTCAAAATCAATTTACATAATATCTGATTCTAGCATCTGTGCATGGTTACTCATAAAAGTTTAAGATCTTGCTGTTTTCTTATTAGGCACTTCATAACCCATGTATTTTAGATTTATTTTTAAGATACACTTCTTTCAGACATGTATTTGATGAATACGTCCTTACTGAACGATCCAATAATGAGGCAACTGGGTGATGGATGTATTTTATTTTCCAGTTGACTACAATTCTGAAGCAAGCTGCCTCTTGACATTTAACAGACTAGCGCTCAGATGATTATTTATTGCATAAAACATTGTTTGATTTCTCCCCAATTATATTTTGGGTATTTTAACATTTACAATGTAACTTTAAAAACTTTTAGCACATTGTGAATTCAGAATCATGACATGTACAATGAAGACGTGGAACTGCTCTAGATCACAGAGTACCTATTTCATTAAGCTGACTACTTTTTCTGTCAGGTTGAAATGTATTTTAACAGCTTTTATTTTGTGAAACAAACTTGCTTGACAAAGGTACACAACAAACACAGAATTCTGGGATTCTAGTTTTCATAGAGCAGTTGCATAAAATTCTATTGATATACGTGATGGCTTGCAGTCTTCCAAAATGTGAGTTACAATCATGCTCAAATTTGTTTCTTTTTTTTTTTTTCTCCTTTTTTTCTTACAATCAGAGCTTGTATGTCCAGACTTGCCTGCAGGGTACCATACCCTATCTGTCATAGGCTTATAATGTAAAAGAACAAACACATTAAAAAATTAGAAAAAAGGACTAAATCAACAAACTATATCCCTGATTTTTAAGACATGAGTCATAATTTTCAAAAAGGGATGACTAAAGTCAAGTTCCTAAGTTTATATTTAAGTTTTATTTTCAGGAACACTTACCACATAAAAAGGTGTAAAAAAAGATGATTTTGCATGGATTTTAAGACTTTTGGTTTAATTTGGTTAAGATGTGCAAAGTAACGATGCATAAAATGAGTACATGCTGATTTTTGACCCCTGTACATATTATATGCAAGGTGTTTCATACTCCAAAGCTAGTGAGTTAATTTAGGTAACTGAGAAGTTTATAATTTTTTTTTTTTTAATTTATGATAGCTATTCTTCCTACCTTGGTTATAGATAAGGCTGTGATTTGACATGGATTTCTTTGGTCACAGTTCAAGTAGTAAGCAGCCCCCAAACCCTCCACACAGTCTTCCCTCTGTACCACCAGCTGTGCCAGTAGGATTTTGGGGGGGGTCCAGAATTGCCAGGTGAAGGAACTGGTCTTCATGAAAATAATTTGGAGAGAAAGAAAAAAGGGAAATAAAAAGTATTTTTAAATTGAGCCAATTCCCTAATCTCATTCCCCACAGACAGGTGTATCAGTGGAAATAACTGGGGCAGGAAGTGCCAGGGCAGCTGCAAACGGCAGCAATGAAGCTGGTTAAAGAAATCTGTGTCAAACCATACCCTGACTGTAAAAGGTTAAGCCCTTTGTGGCAGCCAATTGATTGCTTACTTCCCTTGATATTTCAGTCTTCTAACAGAGGAGTCTATACTATAACCTTTACTTGGGCTAAGCAGTAGTTACTAACCCAAGCTTTCATACTGAAGGGCTATTGAAGTTGGTGGGAATATTTGCATCAGTAAATGCCACATGGGTGTGTTAAGGATTATGGCACTAGACTCTCTTCCATTTGTTCATAAGCTGCTCAGTCAGCTAACATTTCTGGCATATAAATGCCTCTGGATCTCAGGGTTTTGTTTTGTTTTCATTTACTAAACACATTCAAGTAGATACATCTCAGACAAACAAAATTAAAAGAAAATGTGAACAAGAGAATGAGTCATTCTCCTTACCCAGTCAGCAGCACAAGAAAAAATAAACATTAGTATTAAAAGGCAATAGAGCTAGGAGTCATCAAGTAGTATAAGACATCTATCTACTTATTTTAAATGCATTATCTTTAGAGTACTCCACTCAAAGGAAGGGGAGTGCTTGAGAAGGGCTCCTTCAGAATCACACAAGAAAGGAGACAATGTAAGGCCTTAATGAATTTAAAGGTTTTTATCATAAAATAATGAAACATTTCAAATTTTCTTAGTGCTTCAGATTATTTTGCCTCCACGACCAGAGGACAGATTAATTTAAACAGATGACTAACTTCTATTGACCTAACACTGGGAAGAAGTGCTGAATGCTTACCTCTTGCAGTTACTGGTCATACAGTAGGGCTTGGTGTAAGATTTCAAAGCACTTTCCATAGCCAGTAGCTTAGCCTTACTCTGCGGCCTCATAGAATTGATTCACTTTTTCACTCTATCTTAGTTTATCACATAAAGGATAACAAGGAGAACATTATTTTTTCAAGGATTCTCTGTTCTTGTTACAGGCAAAAAAAATACACTGGCCACATCCTTAGAGCTGGCCCATTCAGACTTACCTATGCTGGATATTGTTGACAATTTATGGTGAATGAACCATTCTTAGAGGTAGATTCCTGTTGGTATAATCCGCATTGTGCTTCCTGATGCCCTGATCAGTTATGAATCGGATTCGTGTAATCCTGGAAAATAAATCTGGTATGCATCAGAGCCACTAGGAGAGGAGGGGGAAAAGGGCAAGAAAGAAATTTTGGCAAGCAAAAAAGGGCAAAGAAGAAAGATGAAGGGCTGTAATCATGTGGGAAATAAGTGCTAGAAATAAAAGGGCAATGTTGGTAGAAAAAAGATATTATTATTAACTGGGTATCAAATAACTTATTTTAAATAAATCTATTATTAAGCTTATTATTTAGCCTAGAAATTAAAGTAGTGAAAATATACTAGCAGTATCTTGGTGACAATGGTGTGGTGGAAGGATATAAATGGAAAGGAAGGAAGGACGAAGGGGATACAAAAATTACTTTAACAATAAACTTGAATTTACTTTAACGATTGTGCTGGTTTTGGCTGGGGTAGAGTTAATTTTCTTCACAGTAGCTAGTATGGGGTTATGTTTTGGATTTGTGCTGGTAACAGTGTTGATAACAGAGGGCTGTTTTGGTTACTGCTGAGCAGCGCTTACACAGAGCCAAGGCCTTTTCTGCTCCTCACCCCACCCCACCAGCGAGGAGGCTGGGGGTGCACAAGGAGTTGGGAGGGGACACAGCTGTGACAGCTGACCCCAGCTGACCCAAGGGATATTCCGGACCATATGATGTCATGCTCAGCAACAGAAGCTGAAGGAAGAAGAAGGAAGGGGGGGACATTCAGAGCTATGGCCTTTTTTTTGTCTTCCCAAGTCACCGTTAGGCGTGATGGAGCCCTGCTTTCCTGGAGATGGCTGAACTCCTGCCTGCCCGTGGGAAGTGGTGAATGAATTCCTTGTTTTGCTTTGCTTGCGTGCACGGCTTTTGCTTTACCTGTTGAAGTGTCTTTATCTCAACCCACGAGTTTTCTCACTTTTACTCTTTCAGTTCTGTCCCCCATCCCACTGTGGATTGAATGAGCAACTGTGTGGTGCTTAGTTGCCGGCTGGGGTTAAACCACAACAGTGATAAACTTAAATTAGTTCACAAAATAACTTATATGACTGGGCTATCTATCACAGCAGATGACTCAAGGAGCTGGAGGTCTTTCCCAGTTAAATGATCTGATGTGATGAATATAGAAGAAAGACAACATGAAAAAAATATGAACAGAAAAACAAAAGTCCTATGACCAGCTTTGGAACATGTTTATATGTCTTAAAGGCAAGAAATCTCATTGCATAAGACCTTCTGTAGCTGTACATACATGAAAAACATTACATTAGATCAAAGACAACATTGTCACTTCTTTTCCTACTTTTACACAACTTAAATGAGAGAAAAAAAGCTAAATTACAGTTCAAGTTCTAATTGAGGAGAATATATGCTTTTGAATATGTTGTGAATAATTATGGGAATCACAACATTGTTCAAAAGAATGGGAGGAAAAGTTACATGGAGCTTTATAAGCTTTTTAATAAGATTTTGAAAAATGTTACTTTTTCTGGCACATTTCGAATAAGTTTTTATAATTTTATTTTTCTACCGTCACAGGATACATAATACTCCTGTAATGTTTTTAAATAACATGGATGTTTAGATTACTTGCAAAGCCCATACATGTAAAAGATCAAATGTACTTGCCATTTAAAGCCTGAGTTGATGAGTTTGGGAGCAAGGATATAACTCTTACACATATTTGTTAGCAAACCATGTTGCAAATTTCCATAGATCTCTTTTCTTTTGTTTCAATTTAGAACCATTTTTCTTTGAAAATTAAATGGAGGGTTTTTTTCTTTTTTTTTGTTTCTTTTTCTTTAAGGGTGGTGAGAAAAGAGTCTCTGACAGCTTCTGATACACACATATATCTTTCTCATAAAAGTACCACCAACAGAATAGATTCAACTGCTGCATTCAATTTATTAGGAAAATAATTCAATTTCTTTTGCTTTCTTTTTCTAAGCACCAGATGCCAGGAACAGTTGAGTTTCTTAAGAGGCCACTCACAGTTTCTGTTTGTCTTGGGACATAACAACCAGGCTGATCCTCTAACCTGAGTCTGATCCAGCTCCTCCTGAGGACAAGTGCACTGTTACAGAATACAGCGGGAAGCGAGCTAAACTGCAGAGATGAAAAGCACGTACGAGGGAGGCAGAAAAACAAAACCAGGCTAGCCCACAGAGGCGTTAGTTAATTAAAGAAGTGCTAAGATTTCACGGAAGCCTTGCATTTGAGCCAGAGCAACCTGAGACTCCAGCACAGGAATCCTCCAGGACAGGCAGAGAGGAGTGGGGTTTGCTGATTTCTAGTCTTGTAGCATGTGCTGTATTGCCAGTAGTGCCTCACGAAGTCCTCTCAGCAGTGCTCCTACTTAATTCTTCGCTAAGATGAGGTGTCTATCAGTTCTTCATCACAGGATGCAAAGGCTAGTAATCTATAATTCACTCATTTCCCTTTTATCACCTGCAGCCTCTGCACTTCTCAGGGAGTTTGCTATGGTGCTGAGGAAACCAATCACTCCAAATTTAGTGCAGTTGGTTTCTACATACAGGTCTCGATTTTTTTCTGGATGAACGCTACTAAAAGCAATGAAATGTTTGTCAGAGAAAAACTTGTATTCAGAAAGAAAGGCGGGATTTGACCCACTTTGAGCTCTTCAGAATTTAACTCTTAGCTGAATTGAAAAGAGACATGAATTAAAAAAAAAATTAAGATCAATACAGGAGACCTTTCTCTCTCTAAACACCATAGGCAAAAATTGACAGCTGAAATTAAATAAGTTCTTATCAGCAGTCACCAGGGCAATCAAGACAAGGCTTCAGAAATGGAAACAATATATTTCTAACAACCATAAATAAATTTCCTTAGAAAGAGATTAAAATAGAGAATCCAAGTGACTTCAAGAGATATTTTAGTTTGTTTATGGGCAGCAGGTGATAAAATAGAAAAATATGATTACCATATAACTGAGAAAGACAAGTATAGTGAGACAGACACCCTTTCTGATCTGTAAAGTATTCTCTGTTTGAATATGTTACTGTAAAATTATGAAAATGATAAAATGAGCTGGTTTATCCAAATGACTCATCACTTCACATCATTTTTAATTTGCTTTTTAAGATGGAAGATCTGTTAGAATTTATTGATATATTTATTCTTATTAATGTATTAATGTATATAAATTTCATATCAAAACCCATATGAATTTGTTGAGAAGCAGTGCCATTTTCAGTATAGATTTGCTTGGTGTTTAACACCAGTTATTCCCCAGTTGGGAATAGGAGATATGAAGTTTCTGGTGAGCTACTATATAATAATTGATTGTACTTTTATAAAGTGAACACAGTTTACATGCAGTTTTAAGATTATTTACTTATTTACTTAATCTTCTGTTGATCGAAACCACTTGCAGTTATTGCTGCCAATATACAAACCCATTGTTTTAACCTGAAAATCTAAACACTATTATTTCTGATCAGAATTTTATCACCAGTGTGAGATCCTCCATACTGAGTTTATGCTTGTGTCTTTTTGTTAATTTCTTTTTTAATGAATGCAGTTTATTTCTGTGTGAAGAATTTCAGAGATTCAAAATTAGAAGAGATACATCATTAGATTTCTAAGTGGACCAAGTGAGTAAATTAGTAACATGAATTTTGATCTAGTATTAGTCTTGATATTCTTGATCATATGCAAACAAAAACTGTACAACATAGGGCTTGAAGTTTTTATTTTGCTACTTGTGTATGTTGGAAGTAATTAATTACACAGCACCAGCAGCAGCTTTTGCATCCTAAAACTATTCAATGATTGTGTAACATGCTAGTGCTGTGTTTTAGAAAGTTATTAAATTCTTGAAAACAAAAATACCTTCATTCAAGATCCACCAAGTGAAAAGACACCATAATCAGATACATTAAGAGAAAATTCATTATATAGAAAATTCCAATCATCTTCCTATCTATTATTTTTAATCTTCAAATACATGATCCTACATACTTTATTTCCTTTAGATGCAACTCACTAACAGGGTATTTCACCTTTCACAATATTCCATGTATCATCACAGCAGTACTATATAGTGGGTAGTATCATCGTATTCAGTTTGCAGACAAAGGGATAAAGAGGTAAATGGTGTCCCAAATGCTACACTTCTATTAGTTAAGACTTTATAAATTGAAAGCAAAACTTTCATCCAGTTCTCTAAAATGATAATGTCTTTTCAATTCAACAGTATGCTCAGAAACACAGAAATTATACCAGAGTTTAATTTGCTTATTGACCTATGAAGTAAATGCATCAAGACTAGTATTTTAAATTTAAAGGAAGAACTATTTTCTCTTTCATTCTTTTTAATAATATTTTTTAAAATATTTTCTTCCATTACCAATTGAAGAGTTTTCATAGGTTTCTTGAGGAATTTGATTGTAAAGACTCCTCAGTTTTTCATGCCTTAACAAAGACATAAAAACCTGTTTGCTTGAAACTGGCAAATAAGAATTGAAACTACACTAAGGAAAAAAAAAAAAGAAATGCTGCTGCATGGAGTAAAGCAAAATGAAGAAAAGATAAACAGTTTAAGTTACAAAACAGCCAAGATATCACCTATCAAAAAGAAGAAAACACTTCAACAAAAATAGAGATGATAATGTGGATATTTTAAAAGGATTTCACTTGGTGGAACTTGCCGTCATGAAAATCAATATAAGATACAAACTGAGTTTTATTTGGTTTCATTTAGCATTGAATAACCATTGAAAAGCAGATGTGAAAATACAATCTGAAAACCAAGCTGCCTGCTAAACATCAAATAACCTGTCACAGCACCATCATCGAGAACTATAACAGCCCTGCAGATAAAAAGAAAAGAAACATAAAGGTGTCAAGAGATAGAAATGAGAGATAAGGCAGTCTGGAGATTTTGATAACAGTGAAACACTGCAGAACATATAAAACCAGTACACCATTCCAGGAGCAAGGGTCAGAGAAAGAACGGAGTATTTCCAAAATGAAAGAGGAAAAGTTTGTAAATGTTACACTACAGCGTGGCTTATAAAATACATCCACAATAGCTGTAGATAGTCGTATCACCAAGACTTAGTCCAGTTCAAGTTTTGAATCTCACTTCCCTCTTTTTTCCTGTAAAGATCATAATTATTCAAAAATCCAAGTTTTGAATGCTAGGCCATTATAAATAGGGCACAGCTAAATGCAGATCTGCAGACAGACCTACCTTGATCAGCATTCAGACTGTTACATGTTCTGTAACCTCTTTGTAGAAAAGTAACCATGGTATATGAGAGCTGTCTATCTGACACTCAGCATGAAAGCTGAACAGAGAAAAAAAATCATTAAAAAAGAACACACAACAAGCAACAACTCACTCCACTCTCAAAAAACAATTCAGACAATAAAATCCTGTGCACACCATTATTTATTCTGTTCCTAGTAAAGCTCACCAGTTACATAAATATTTTATAGCTTTGTCTTAGCATGGTGTTGAACTTCTTTTCTGATTTTGGTACTTCTGAGCTTTTGGAGTCTTCACAGCTGCCATATTTTAGTCCTACTCCTTAGGGTGCTCTGATTTTCTTACTGGATTAATTACCTCTTTCTTCATCCATAAAAGAAAGAAACCCTTGAGATGCTTGGATTTACACCTTACTTAAATGCCTTACCTGTACATGTAATTAATTACTTAGTAGACAATTAAGATATACTAAATAGTCTAAATTGCATTAACCATATTGCTCATAATAGTCCCTACCTATTAGGACAATCAAACTAGGAGATATACAAATATCAACAGGTAGATACTCCAGGCTTCAAAGAGCTCACAGAGTAAATTCATATATCAAGTACAGGCCAAAAGACAGCCACAAAACACACATAGAAAAAAAAAGGCTTTAAATGTCTCCAGATTTTCACTTTGCTGCTATGAAAATTTTCTGTATGTGTTGCTTGTGTTCTCCACATATTCCATCCACCAGCTCTCAGCTGAGGAGCTAGTTGTTCCCCGCCCCGCTTTTGGGAGGGAACTTTTAGGACTTTTTTAGTGTTAGTTGAGACCTTTCCCAACTAATTTGCTGATTATGTTTCTTCTTATGAAGACAAATACGACAAAACCAACTGAGAGGAATGCCTTAAAAAAGTGTCATTTATGACTTTCACAACTTACAGTACAGTAGAAATAAGACAATTCAACTTTAGTTTAGAATAAGGCAGAGCACAAATCCAGAGCTGAATTAGGAGATTAGTTCAATTCTCTAGATGTTTGAATTCAAAGGATCAAAAACTAGGACCCAACAGCTGACGAATACTAATTTCTTCTTTGGGAAGTAGTAAATTAAGACTAAATCTTCCTTATTATTGTAGATTTTAGAAAGACACTGATAAATCTTTTTGATGTATTAGGCATTGAAAAAACAGAATAATCACTTAAAAGTTCTAGTCAAATAATTGATCAATATTTTCTTTTTCTTGTTTGAAAAACATAATGAGTGTTGCATTCAAATTCTTGTTATGGGCATGAAAAGAACACATTTTATTTGAGAAGCCAAGACTTTATTCTTAGTCAATTAAAATAATTCTAAAATTCTAATCAAAATAGGACAGTTACAAAAATACAACAGAGCATCACAGCAAGTCATCAGAGCCCAAAGCTGTCTGGCAGCAGCTTGACTCTATCCATGGCAGCCCTCAAGGTTGGTCTATGTGCCCTTTTGTTCAGTGATTCCCAATCATTCAGGTTTTCTATCCCTTTTGTTAACTTTAAAAACGATTTTACCTTGAACACTACCAGCTGTGATTTGGGGTTTATGATTTCTCTTTGCAGACTAGGATTATTTAGCCCTGTAGCCCAGTAAATACATGATTGCCATTGTTAGTAACAGGCTGTGTACTGACTTTGTGGGGCCTCAGGACTGAGGCTTGCAAAGTTTACTTTGCTTCAACCTGCCTGGAATTTTGGTTTTATTTGACTTGTCTGTAACAGCGACTTTTCCAATGACTGGGGCTGTGCCCAATTACTTTTACTTATGTTTTTATAGTGTAACTGTAGTTTTATATAGATAGAAGTACAAGCATGGGATGATAAGAGACAGATCACAGGCTCCAGGCCTCAGGGCTACAAAGAGCTCGGAGAAATGCAGACATGAGAACTGTTTTTAGGATTTGTCCATAAGGACAACAAAGAAAAACAAAACTGTCATGGTTTAACCCCAGCCAGCAACTAAGCACCACGCAGCTGCTCACTTACTTCCCCAACACCCAGTGGGATGGGGGGAGAGAATCAGAAAAAAAAGTAAAATCTGTGGGTTGAGATAAGAACAGTTTAACAGAACAGAAAGGAAGAAACTAACAATCGCACTAGTAACAACAATAAAGTGACAATAATAATAAAAGGAGTGGAATACACAAAACAAGTGATGCACAATGCAATTGCTCACCACTCGCCGACCAATGTCCACTTAGTTCGCGAGCAGCGATCTGACCCCAGCCAGCTCCCCCCAGTCTATATCCTAGGCATGACATCCCATGGTATGGAATACCCCTTTGGCCAGTTTGGCCAGCTGTCCTGGCTGTGTCCCCTCCCACCTTTCCTGTGCCCCTCCAGCCTTCTTGCCGGCTGGGCACGAGAAGCTGAAAAGTCCTTGACTTAGTCTACACGCAACTTGGCAACAACTGAAAACATCAGGGTGTTATCAACATTCTTCTCATACTAAACCCAAAACACAGCGCTGTACCAG
>JAVKLA010000027.1:36938254-36958542 GCA_034782735.1 Sagittarius serpentarius | reverse complement strand
CTTCTCTTCTCTTCTCTTCTCTTCTCTTCTCTTCTCTTCTCTTCTCTTCTCTTCAAATCTCAGAAAGGTTAAAGTCACAAACAAGCTGTGAAAGTTTTACCCTATGGCTGAAGTGCTTTTGTATCCTGTATAAACACAGCCGATTGATGTGTTTTAATAGGGGAGCTGTGCAGCTTGGTAGCAGTGGGAAAAGGTGATGTGACAGTGATAGCAGCAATGGGCTCTTTTTAGAGTTTGGAAGAGTCATCATTTGCCTTGCTGTGCTTTGCGTATCAATCCAAATGTTCTAGGTTTGAAAACAACCAACCTTTCCACCACACCACTCTGCTCACTTGTTTTTCAAAGCCTGTGTTATTTCCACAGCAGTCTATTGGCACTGTCCATCCCAACCTATGGCTCTGGTTACACTTTGGCTTTCTTCCAGGCTGCGGCTGCCAAAATCATCCCCACTCACCGCCCTGGAAAAGGGTTTGTGTCCAGCCAGATCAAGTCCCTGGTCCTCCTCACTGCATGACCTCATAGATGTTAGCTCTGGCGCAGAGAAGGGACGGCTAATAGGGGTGGTCTTTCGGCTGCAGGGTTGGTTCCTGCCATGGCCTGAGAGAAGAGTAACAGCACTAGGTTTGTCCTTGGGAGCCAAGTGGCAGATAACACGTCAGGGACACCCAGCAGCTGTGCCCAGTGCATGGCCATCAAGGGAAGGGCAGGCCCCTGGCCCTCCTGGGCACAGGGACTGCCTCAAGGCCAGCACCCCAAAGGTCTTCCTCCGAAGGATGCTGGGCAGAGGACCAGTGGGCGGGGCTGTGGTGGGTGGGGCTGTGGAGGACCCCATCACCCCCATGTCACAGTGCCAACACCCGGCAACGCAGCAGTCACAATGATCCAGGGCAGAATAAAGGGAGCATCCTCCTGTGTCTCGCTGCCACCCTGCCCCGCTTTGCTGTCAGGAAAGAGCTGGCCTGGGGTAGCCTGAACACATCCGAGAGGAACTCCCTGAGGAGCCAGTGGAATTACTTGGAGGGGACTGAGGGAGGAAGACTGGAGGCAGGAGGAGGCTGCTGGAGGTTCTCCACTGCAAGGCCAGCTCCCAGAGGGGCTATGTTCAAAGCTCATCTGATGGACTGAAATCCTGCCTCAACCTTTGGGGAACAGATGCCAGCTCCTCAGGAGGTGAGAAGAACCACCAACACCTGGAGGCGCCTGAGGCTATCAGGCCTTTTCAGCTGGATAGCAGCGGCAAGACCAAGGGAATGCCTTCTTGAGGAGCATTTCAGGAGCACTGCAGAGCTTGCCATCATCCCCTGCAAGCCAGGGGCAGCAGCCATAAGAAATGGGATGCAGAGATGTTGCAAGGGGTGGGTTCCAAGTGCTTTGGAGCACCCACTGGTGTCCTGCCAGGTGCAGGAAGGATTCTTGCCCCCAAGGTTGATCAGGCTGGGGGCATTTTGCCATTCTTGGAAGTTCCTGAGATGGCTCCAGGTTGAGGATAATAGGGTTTGGGCATTTTCTGAAGCGTGTGATCGGCCTGTGGGATGAGGAGGCAGGTCTTGCTCACTTGCTCAGGGAATAGCCAATCGCCAGCTCTGGGGTCAAGAAGGAATTTTCCCCCAGGTCAGATCAGCACTGGTCCCCAAGGGTTTTTTGCCTTCCTCTGCAGCACTGAGCACGGCTGCTTGTCCAGCCTCCTCTGGTGCATTTTGGCTAGGTTACTGCCTGCTGCTCATGCACCACGAAGTGACCTCTCATGCCCTGCAGCCAGGGCAAGGGAGGCTTTTTTGCCCCCAGGGTAGGTCAGCACCAGTCCCCACGGTTTTTTTGCCTTCCCCTACCCCACTGAGCACAGCCCTTTGCCAGGGCTCCTCTGGGCCATTTCGGCTAGGTGCCTGCTACTCATGGTCCCCGAAGGTGGCCCTCCTGCCCCACATCCACATAGTGGGGAAGGAAACATTCTTTGCCCCCAGGGTGGGCTGGCAACAGTCCCCTGGGTTTTTTCTCTTGCTCCGTAGCACTGAGCATAGCCCCTTGTCAGGGGTCCTCTGGTCCATTTTGGCTAGGTTCTTGCCAGCTCTTCTTGCACCACCAAGGCACTACTCATGCCCTGGCTCTCCCTGTGTCTCTTTCCCATCACAGGTTTGTAGCAGGAGCGAGCTCTGGTCTTCCCTTGGCTGCATGTCCCCAGGTGGTGTTGCTTGTGCAAAACCACCTGTGCTTGGACAGGCTCCAGGCTTGCGGCACCATGATCCGCACCTTTCAGCTCCCTCTGCATGCAATACAAGTGCAGGGCAGGCATGAGAGTGCTTCTCATGCATCACTGGTCAAGAAGCACAGTGGAGCAAATTTTTGAAGGCAAAAAGTATGCTTGTCATCGATATGTGTCATACGTTCCAAAATATCCCGCAGTACCACACACCTCTTCTTTTGTGTGTGGTCAGTCCCGATCCTTATTCTTCAAGTCTTCATTCTTCAGGAAACAGGGACTACTCGGCCTGCATTGCTGCTGCTGCTTTCTGTAGCTCTGTCACTTGCCTTTGCCAGACTGCAAGGGATAATTTTTCAAGCTAAACTGAAGAATGCATCAGCCTGCTCATGGCTACACATGCGCATTGCGTTAATGCCCGTGAGCATCATCTCTGAAATAGATTCAGAAAAATAAAATAAAATAAAATAAAATAAAATAAAATAAAATAAAATAAAATAAAGTTTCCACTTGTAACCTTTGTGATATGTGCCCTTGAAAGTGGTTTTGGAGCTGAAAAACCCTGGCATTTCAGGCAAGTAACAGTCTCATTATTCAACTCATGTTAAGCACAGGAAACAGAATAGAATAGAATAGAATAGAATAGAATAGAATAGAATAGAATAGAATAGAATAGAATAGTTATGCCTACAGTTATGCATGACAAGCTACGACTTAGGTCTGAGGAGTCCATCCAGGTGAGCAGCTACCTGCAGTGCTGGTCCCATGCCCATCCAGGAGACAGGGTCCGAGGCGGACACACCTACAACACAGCTCAGGCAGGGACTGAAACAGCCCTGTGTAATCAACACTGTTTTCAGCACAAATCCAAAACATAGCCCCATACTAGCTACTATGAAGAAAATTAACTCTATCCCAGCTAAAACCAGCACAATGGGGAATGAAAGGTCTGCTCGTTAATAATATCACCTTGAAAATACAACTTCTTAATATTATTTTCATGTTGTACTAAAAGTGTTCAGAGTACTTTCTCTGATGAGTTCCATTTCTACTAGTGTTAACAGCATTTATAGTAAGAACTTTATTTCAGAGACAAATTGTATTTGTACTTGTGTCTTCCTTCATCAATTTTTCAGTGTCTTGTCAAGCCATTATAAATCATGCTGAAATTCTGTTGTCTGCAGCAGTCTCTGAGGACAAAACTAGTGAGAAACAGACCTATCATCAAGCCAGAGAAGCAGCAGGTGAAAACACAGTTTTGACCATTTTATTTTGAGCTCTAGTTCTGTCTTTGTGTTGTGGCAGGAAAAAATGCACATTCACTGTCCCCTCTGGAGCTCAATATATAGAAAACTTAATGATTCAGCAACCGTTGCTCTTTTTTTGGCACATGCTGTCTTTGTACTGAATAGAGGTGTTAGGAGTTTTTTAAAAAATTCACACTCCACAGTGAAACAAAACTCTCATTATTCAAAAATGTCCGTGGCAATGAGAAACTACAGTATGAAATGAACTCTGTCGCATCCAGTAGTTCAGAGATTAAGAAGCTGGTGGGATACACACAGGTTCAAAAGCCAGCCCAGCGTGAAAGACAGCAAAGACTCAAACCTCACATCTTCTCTGAAAAAGTTAACAAAACATAATTATCTGCCATTGATTTTTTTTTCTCATGTTCACTAGAACTTTCTATGAATTCTTTCCCAAATAATTTTTTTGTTGAAAGTTGAGCATTATACATACAACTTTAGTTACTCTTTACCATCATTTTCTGTTGAAAATCTGTCTCATCCATTCTTTTCAATTTAAAAAGAGAAATGAATGACTTTTCATTACAGAGAAGTAAGTCTGTTATCTAATATGGGTGTACAACTATTTCTTCAGTATATATGTCTACAAAATTGTTGCAGAAAGCAATTAAAATGGATTGTCATGATCAAGTTGCGTCAGTGTAACATGACAGACACAAGAGTTT
Organism: Sagittarius serpentarius; assembly: GCA_034782735.1. Classification (NCBI taxonomy): domain Eukaryota; kingdom Metazoa; phylum Chordata; class Aves; order Accipitriformes; family Sagittariidae; genus Sagittarius; species Sagittarius serpentarius. The sequence goes on along the minus strand of JAVKLA010000027.1, from coordinate 36,954,373 downwards.
CAATGAAGTGTTCATCTTTCTGATGTGTTAGATATGACATCTTTGAGAACTTCAAATCATTGTAACCTCTCTGGCAAAATGAGTTTATGATTGATATTTTCTTTGGTAAACAGAATAATGCATTAAAAGGTTCAAGGAGTTTATAAACCCTGTTCAGGCTGAGATTATAGCAGTAAGGTTGGCAGAGTCCTTCTACATTTTTCATTAGATGTTTATTTAGCCATAACAATATACATTCCACTCAACTTAAATGCAGTAGTTAGGCCTCTAACGAGCATTTATATATTAGTGTTAAAATATAGTAGCACCTGCTTGACTGTTGCTTTATGTAATGTGTATGTTTACAATGGGAAATTCATTTTGTGCTTCTACGTCAAGTTTAATTAATTTAGCACATGCTATATATTTTCAATTTATTAATTTATACTTTCCTTATTACATTAATACTATCATCAGTTAGCATGACAGTGTATGAATTATTTTGAAAGTCCTTCAAAACACTTATAAGAGAAAACACTTTCTCAACTTTTTTTTAAAAACATGATTATATATAATATGGAAAAGACAGCTAGTTTGGGTCTAGCTTCTTTGACTCTGCTGGGAGCATACTGATTTATAACAGTTATCCAGTAAAGTATCTTAACTAAATTAGTATGATACCATCTTAATTTAAGGATGTGTATTTCTTTGAATGTTTCGAAACCTTGCAGTAAGCAGTAACTAACAGTTAAATACTGAGAATCTAGATTTTTATATACTCAAATATGAGGACGCTACAGGACAAACATATGTACGTATGGTAAAAGAAATCTTATGAGTGTCACCTCAGATTGCAAAGTCTGTCAATTACAAAAAAGAATAAAAAAACCCAGGGTACCAGCACTTTCTATTAGTTATTGATGAATAGCTTTGTATTGAACAACTGAACAGTGAAATCACTCATATATAAAGTGAATCCTTTATAAAAAAATACTAATTTATGCAAGACATAGCACAGAAATTCTATGACATCAAAGAAGGTTTGAGCATAATTTACTAGTCCTTAGGAAGCATTTTTAATTTTCTGTACACATTTTGCCCTGATGAATTTTTTTCTGATGTGTAATACATTTTCATTCTGACCATTTTTCACAAAAAGGTCATTTTTCTTTCCTTTTTAGCCATAACTGAGTTATGGTACACAACAGTGTGTGAAATTTTCACCTGTGTTTTAAGACCCTTGAACATCATAACTTGCTCCAGAAATGCTAGCTGAATTCTGAGTGTGTCTCTGTGTCTATAATATAGTTGAGTGAACACTACTGTCATGGAAATAATTGTTTCTGTGGCTTTTATTTCTTACACATATGCTCTGGTAAATTATTCAGTAATAGCCATCTCTTATTAAAATCTACACTTAGGAACTGCAAGTACTGGATAATTTGATTTTTTTATTACATATAAATGTTTTTAGTATTTTGTTATTTTAGGAAGCTCTCCCTAATGAGCATAAATCTCATACTTGGGGGAAAAAAGACACATAACTCTAAGATTTACAATGTTGGATTCAGGCATTTAAAGCAGAAGACTTTTCCTTACATCCCTTGTGGAAGCCCTTTTCCTCTTTATTCCTCTTTTCCTTTAAACCATTTGAAGAGAATTTAGCACTGACGAAAAGATGCATTGTGATAGTCATAGAAAGTGAGTTTCTTCTGTGCTTAGAGAAAGTATACAAGGACACGAAAAATAAAGTAAATTTTAAGGCAATTAATTTACCCAATGAACTAATTTCATATGTCAGTGTTTAATCACTTAAATGATGCTCATTTAAAGATTCCCCTTTCTTCTTGCTTTTTTCCCAAGTATGGAAGTAAAAAGATCCCTCGTCAATTAGACTCCACAGGTTCTACCATTTATGCATCTAACAACAGCTACTTCAAATCCATTGAAGAATTTGCGGTCCCTTTGAATGTGACATTTCCCTTCAATTTTCTGCTAAACCAACCATCTTACCTGCTAGATTCACACCAGTAGAACCTTCAGAAATACTGATAATATTTGCAACCAACCCAAAATTTCATTAAAATATATGTCTTTGGTTCTTTTTTCCCATCCTAACCCAGAAGAGCAAATTCTGCACTTTTCTTCCTGTGGTCTTTCTACTTTTCACTGAGCATCACAATCAGACACAAAAGGTATTCATTAAGGGGCAAAAAGGTGTTCCAGTTCCAAATTGGAGAGCAAGAAATCAGTGTGGAAAGATAAAACAGAGGACTGAAATAAACATTCTTCATTCTACAGAGTGACACAGAGCCAGTCCATGATTACTATCTGTTGCCCTAAAGTTGAAACAGGATAGATCTACCCTAAACTGCATGCCTAATATAACCTCTTCAATGTTGTCCCCATAATCATAGCAAAAGTTAATTAATTCCTTGCTCAAAGCCAAACAAGGATCAAATCAAATGAAGAAATAGTTAGCAAACCAAACCCCTCCTCTGGAATTAAATCTCACCTTCAGCCTCTCCTGGACAATAGTACAGGTAGCCAGAAGCATATGTACTCTTCACTGAGGACTGTAACAAGTTGTTTTATTTTTTCTGTGATTCAGATTTCTTATTTTCATCACATGAATTTATTAAACCCTTTTCTTACCTATTTTGTCTGTGTTCTCTCATTCTCTATCCCATGTGTAAGTGCTGCACACCACGTGAGCGGCAGCAACTGGAGAAGAGGTTGTGGGTCACAGTGCCCGTAGGCATGTGTCCCAGCAACACAAGACACCTGGCTTTATCTTTCCCCAGTGAATTTAATCCTGAATCTGTCTGTGCATGTGCCATTCGTTAGCAAACTTCAAACTGGACTAGCCGGCAAGCAGAACACCAGCATGGAAAGGCACAAGGTCTGAGCCAGGGGGTGGGCGAGGCCCCCACTGTCCAGGAACTTAGGGCTTGTGCTAATATATGAGGTATATGTGACTGTGTGGGTGCAAGGTCAGTGTGAGATGAGTGTGCAAGTGCATGCATCTGTTTGCTAGTGAACATCAAGCTGCACTAACTGGCGAGTAGGTAACCTGCAGGCTGGGTAAAGGGCCCAGGGTCCAGCCATGGGTGTTAGATGGACTGAGAGGCCACATTGATATTCAAGGGATCTGTGATTGTGTGTGCGTGAATCTACAGAGTGAGGGTATGCATGTTTTCTCTTTAGTCCTGATCAGCCAGCGAGGAGGAGCAGGACTGGGCTGCTTTATGTGAGTGCTGTTGGTGTTCATGGGGCTGCTGCTAAACACAACAACCTGTCTATGGTAGTCTGTGTTGCCAACCACGTTAGTCATGCGTGTGTGTACGTGCGTGCGTGTATCTGTGTGCACCTCAGGCTCAGCCTCGCTACCTGCCAAACCTGCAAGCAGGAACAGCAGCAGCATCCACAGGAGTGGGATGGAGAGATGCCTGGGTTCCCAGGCTGCACCTGGCTCGGCTTCAGCAACTGCAAAGAAGAAACCCTCGTTCTGGAATCCACAGGCTTCAGCAGCTCATAACTTCCTCAATGTTTTCACTTTTACTACCTCTGAATTAGATATGTTAGTTTTGATTTGATTTGCTTTGAACAGCTTTTACACATATCCATTAAAAATACAAACCAACATTCTTTTCAGCTGTTTGACTCATATCTTTTTCACAGGAACACAGCATCTGATGTACAAGATCAGAGACCCATTTAATCTAATTTTCAAACACTTTGTGCAGTGCTAGGTGTTTCAGTGAGATGCTATGAAAGCTGTCATGTTGAATGGTTCTGTTAACAAAATCCTCATTTTAGAAATTATTAAATTATGGATCTAGGATTCTCTGAGGACTGGTGAGAATAGAGAACTCAGCATTAATCATGGGACAAGAAGAGTGTCCTTCTGAGTAAGCAAGTACCCAGAAGTTGAACAGCTGCTCCTTCAGTGAATGTTGCCAGCAAAAAAGAGTTTCCAGGTCCTTGCTGACAGCATGGAGAAGAGGTGATAGCAGCAATGAGGAGTCCTCTAGTCTGGATGAGAAAGCAAGAGAAGGAACACCCTCAGACCTGAAAAAATCCTGAGATGGAAGCAGTATCTGCAGAAGATGAGGTGGCTGAAGGGACAAAACATAGTGCTCCTTCTCCGATGGTCAGTGCTTTAACATTCAACTTTTAGGCTATTGCAACTGAATATGTATGTGTCTATATATGTATCTGCACATATATATATACACACACATATATATATGTATGTCTCAGTTAATTAAGAGATTGCTGTGATAACGTGTTTAGAAGACTGACAAATCAGGACATTTTTAAGCTTTAAAACCAAACTTTACTAAATTTATTCATTAACAACACATTTTGTGCTAATTAGTTCTTGCATGTTACTGATCGTCATGACATATACAAAACTGTCAGTCAGTAACAGTAATATACTACATTAGTTATGAGTATACAGCTCCCTGGAGCTCATGATGACACCGTTGGCTATGGTCCTTGGTGGTTCTCCATTGCTGACGTTAAGGTGATGAAGCCTGAGAGATTTTGATGACAGAAATCAGAACTGAAGGGGGGGTCGTTTTCTTTCTTCTCTATATTTCTACGATGTTTGGTGTTTTTATGCTATTTGGTCCTCCAAGGGGGAAGCAGGGGTCTCATCTGCTCCACATACTGCTTATATTGCTTTTTTTTCTTGTCTTGCAAGTCAAGCTTCTTGTGTATTCCCCAAATTGCTCTGCATGCATCTACACACATCTTTATCCCTTTGATGATGACATTCTTCACATACTTTGTGAAGTGCTTATGCATTGTGTCTAGTTTTGCCATCACAGCATTACAAAATACCTAAGTATTGATGCTGGTTACCTCATTTTAGTACCCTTATATTTGGGTTCAAGGCAAGTTAATAGTGATTAGGGCACTTGTAGTTTCTAGCTGACATAGACCTCTGCTTCAGCTACAAGGTATATGGCACCAAGAGAAGTTATTTAAGCCCTAAGTTCGAAGTCTTAGCTCCAGGCAAAATGCACAGAGATCTGGGCATTCAGTAATCAGATGGACAACAGCCAGCCATCTGAGTACAAAGTTTCTTGAATTAGCAAATAAAGAATGATGAAGAAATGTGTCAGGAGTTTACATACCTGATTCTCAGCTAAAGGGAAATTATTTTATTATATGAGGATTATCAGCCTAGAATTCTCTCCCGGACCTTGGTTCTTAAATAATCTCTTTAAGAAACACAGCCAAGTCATTTATTCCAAAGGATGCCTAGAAGGAATTGTGCTTAGTAAAAATCTCAGGAGCAGACAGTTTGCCAGGATTTGGGAGTCAGACTGGATGCTCAGTATAGGAGACTTACTACCTGGAAAGTACGGACACTGATCAAAGCAGAAGAACATGCTTCATCCTCTTGAGAAAGGCTCATGAATAATCATTCGAAGATTAATACATTCTCTTGGGAGAAAAGAAACATGTGTCTAGTCCTAATAAGTATGACATAAAACCCCTACTAAACAGCCATTACAGAAAGAAAGATTTAGTAAGTTCCAACTTCTTTGTTGTACTCAGAAATATTTCCTCACCTCTAATATTTTTTCCACTCTGTATTCACCCTGTTTCCCCTAAATTCTATATGTAATGATGTGAGAAGAGATGGACGTAAGGGCCATTACAAACTGTTAATGTGAAATGGCATCATTTTACTTATGTCAGTTAAACAATATCTATGTACAGCAGCTGAGGAAAATTTTTTAAAAGGTGTCTTTTCCTCTACATGTAATCAATTTTGATAATATTTTCATGTTAAACAAATATTTAGAATAGAATAGTATAGAATAGAACAGAACAGTTCAGCTGGAAAGAACCTACAACAATCAGCTAGTCCAACTGCCTGACCATTTCAGGGCTGACCAAAAGTTAAAGCACTTTATTAAGGGCATTGTCCAAATGCTTCTTAAACACTGACAGGCATGGTGCATCAATCACCTCTCTAGGAAGCCTGTTCCAGTGTTTGACCACCCTCTCTGTAAAGAAATACTTCTTAATATCAAGTCTGAACCTCCCCTAATGCGGCTTTGAACCATTCCCGCACATCCTGTCACTGGGTACCAGGGAGAAGAGCTCAGCAGCTCCCTCTCCACGTCCCCTCCTCAGGCAGCCGTAGAGAGTAATGAGGTCGCTCCTCAGCGTCCTTTACTCCAAACTATACAAGCCCTAAAGTCCTTAGTCACTCCTCGCAGGATACCCCTTCCAGCCCTTTCACCAGCTGTATTGTCCTCCTCTGCTTGCATTCAAGGACCTTCACATCATTCTTAAATTGTGTGGCCCAGAACTGCACACGATATTCAAGGTGAGGCTGCACCAACACTGAATCCAGCAGGATAATCCCCTCTTTTGACCGGCTGGTTATGCTGTGTTTGATGCACCCCAGGATGGGGTTTGCCCTCTGGGCTGCCAGGGCACACTGCTGACTCGTACTGAGCCAGCTGTCAACCAGCACCCCCAGATCCCTTTCTGCAGGGCTGCTCTCCAGCCACTCCTCTCCCAGTTTATACTTGTGCCCGGCGTTACTCCATCCTAGGTGCAGAATCCAGCATTTGTTCTTGTTAAACTTCATGCTACTGGTGATTGTCCAATGCTCCAATCTGTCTAGATCCCTCTGCAAGGCCTCTTGTCCCTTGAGTGAGTCAACGGCACCTCCCATTTTCGTATCATCAGCAAACTTACTAAGGGTGCATTCAACTCCTGCATCCAGATCACTGATACAGATATTGAACAGAACTGACCCTAGAACTGAACCCTAAAGAATGCTGCTGGTGACTGGTCACCAGCCAGAGGTAGCCCCATTCATTACAACCCTTTCAGCCCTGCCATTCAGCCAGTTCTTCACCCAGTGCACCGTGAACCCGCTTATCCCACAGCTGGACAACTTGTCCAGAAGGATGCTGTGAGGGACAGTATCAAAAGCCTTACTAAAATCCAGAAAAACTACACCCACCGCCTTCCCTTCATCCACTAGGCAGGTGACCTTATCATAGAAAGATACTAAATTAGTTAGACAGGACTTTCCCTTCATGAACCCAACCTGACTCTGCCTGAAGATTGCATTGTTCTTTAAATGCCTTTCAACAGCACCCAGTACAATCTTCTCTGTAATTTTTTCCAGGAGCTGAGGTTAGACTAACAGGTCTGTAGTTTCATGGGTCTTCCTTCATGCCCTTCTTATAAACTGGAATAACACTGGGTAGCTTCCAGTCAGCAGGGACCTCCCCAGATTCCCAAGACCTTTCGCAGGTAATTGAGCGGCGTCCTGCTGTAACATCCACTAGCACCTTCAGTACTCTGGGATGAATCCCATCAGGCCTCACGGACTTACAGACGTTCAACTGATACAACTAGTCCCTTACAATTTCAGTGTCCACCAATGGAAAGTCACTGTTCCCACAGTCGTGGTCCTCCAACTCAGAGGACCAGGCAGCCCAAGGTCTATCAGTATTATTAAAGACTAAGGGAAAAAAAACCAACACTGATTGCCTCTGCCTTTTCTTCATCCCTGTTTGTCAGGTGATCATCAAGTATCAATCCAACATTTTCCTTAGACCTCCTCTTGCTATTAGCATACTTTAAAAAGCCTTTCTTGTTGTCGGACACAACACTGGCCAGTTTCATTTCTAATTGAGCTTGGGCCTTTTGTGTTTTCTCCCTGCATATGTGAATCACAGCTCTGTAATCTTCCTGTGAAGCCTGACCTCGCTTCCAGAAATCATACAATTTCTTTTTCCTCTTGAGCTCCAAGAGGAGTTCTCTGTTCAGCCAAGCTGGTCTTCTAACCCACCTGCTTGCTTTATTATACTATGCATTAATTATATTGAAAAATTATACAGAGTTCATATAGTATATATCATATTTTGCTACTTATTTTCCATCTTATTCTAGACATTTTCCAATATTTTACTGTGATGAAACCAAATGAATTATTTTGAGTAGCCTTTCAAATATTTGACATTATTTCCAACATATTTTCTTGAAATAACTCTGAAATATCTACAATTAAATTGAACTTGCTCCATTTAATGATTGTAGAGCTACTAAAGATTCTTTCACACTCACCCGAGTTCATTGACAATTTTTCAATATATTCAATATTCAAGGATCTCATTATTTTTTTTACTTGTAACCCGTCAATATTTCTAGTGCAAAACTTATTTCTCATTTAGTATAAAATATTTTGATGCCATTTATTGTATCTCTAAAATACTTTTGCCAGAGGCTATTAGGATTTCAGACAAGAAACTGATAAATGAAACAATTTTCTTAAAAAGACAAATAGACCGAGATGCACACAGTCATACATTCAGTAAGACAATACAGTACAGTCCATTTTTCTTTGTTTCTATAATAATGACAAACACATATATGGACAGACGCTGTGTCTGAAATAAAAAATGTAACTGATTACTGTTTCAGAAAGGTAGCTAACACCTTCATAGGAAACTGGAAATCCTAAGGCAATAAAAATACATCAGAAGAAAAAAAATCACAGGAACTTGATGATAGAAATTGTTTATATGTGATAAATTGGCACAGTATGCAAAATAAAAATTAGTGCCTCTGGAGAGTAATACTATACTTTCTATTTATTGAAGTACTTTATTCTTAATAACTGAAATTAAAGCAATAGTTCATTTAGTCCACTCATAAGAATGGGTAATGTTATACATTCTATATTTTCATGTAAAAAACAATAATAACAGAACAGTTCTAGAATCAAAAGTAGTGTACATACCATGCCAACAGATTTTGTTACCCATCAAAACAATAAGTAGGTAAGAAGCAGCACATTCAAGAGCATCAAACTAAGTAAACTATAGATGCATAGTGCTGAAAAATGTAGCCCACCATCTGAAATGGAGACAAGGTACTTTGATTCCTTCATTTCCCCACCTTTGGTTCCTCCCCTAAAAATCCCATAATAAGTCTTGTACAGTCCCAGCATGCTTTTTCCCTGCATCCCCTAACAAGCACTGTCTCCCAGGGCAGGGACCCCCAGTCTGTGCGGTGCCCCAGAGAACCAACCCCAGGGATGCACGGCGCTGGGTCTCACCTGGCCTATGGGGCTGATGCTCTCTTGGGACAGCCCTGGGGAGGTCAGGGCAGGGGCTTGTGTCTCTGCGCTCCTCTGTGGGGGCGGGGGGGGGGAGGGGAGGAGATTTTTATCGCATACCCTAACACAGGTCAGCTCAGATCTGCATTTCAAGCTGCACAAAAAATTACAGCATCACCACATCACCACTCGTTACTTTCAGCTCATCATTCTCCAAGTGATACACGATGTCCATACAGAAAAAGAAGCAAGTGACAGAGCTGGTTGTGAAATGCTATTCAAAATCAGTACCGATATATTCTTTGCTGTAATACTGCACTTGGCTAAACAGGGGAAGGGATTCAAACATTATAAATCATTTGAGAGCGGAGTACAGAGCAAAACAGATAGCAAAAGGGTCTAGCTGTGTTCATGCATACCAAATATCTACCTGAAACAAAACAGCCTGAAACTAGTCCAATAATCTTTTCCACCCACTTTCTGTAACCACCCCCTGCTTCTGATCAATGTCTGACATCAAATAATACAAACAAAAGTCTAAAATATTTTACTAGGCTACTTTGAATACTCTGAGACAAATAATGCAGTCACAAATCAAAATTAAATGTCTCAGCTGTGATATTTGTGTTCATCAGATACATTTAAGTTCCATTTTTGCCTGTCTTTTCTTCAAGATTAAAAATTGCAAACACTTGCCATCAAAATTTCCTAGCCTATCTCTGCCTTTATAACCTCAGCATATGGCATCTAAAAGCCATCAGTATACTTTAGTTGCGTATCCAGAAATATGTCTCTAAACCAGGTTATCAATTCTGTCTGCAATGTCAACAGTCTCTAAACTCTTAAGTGTTTATTAAAGAATATATGGCAGGCAGATAGAATGCCAGTCTTCTTTCTAGGTATGAATTACTAATAAATGTTCACTATATAATTTTCAATCTGAAATTAGAGTCAAGGTTACCAATATTTTACAGGCTTAGTTTTTCTACGGCTCCATGCACAGAATTCCTGTTCAAGCCAAGGAGAATCCTTCATGCAGAACAACAGCAAAACAGAGGCCTTCTAGATTTGTTCTCCTGCAGATGCCAGAGGATTTATATATGTAACTGCTGTAAGTATCATCAAGAATAATTAATTATTAATTTTATATCTACAGTGCTTATCTTCCCTAACATTCCAAGAACCATGCAAAGACATTAAAAACATTAAACATTAAACAATGCAGCAAATAATACAGATAAAAAACAGTCACATAAATAATTAAAACAAAATCTGAGATGCAGTAGAAACCTTTTTTCTATGAAGTATTCTTTTCACCCCCTGGCTAACAAACAGAAGTTTACTGAGAAAATCTACACTCACCAGTGAGAATGCATTTCAGATTTGCTCAATGAACAATGATAGTACATACATTGCATCTGATTATCACTGAATGACAGTTAAATAACTGACATGTTTAATATACCTTTACTATGTCTCAATCTAATGCAAACAGGAAAGGAGAACTTGGAAGGATGTTTTAATCTCTCCCCACCAGCTCACCCACTTTCCTTCCTACACAATCCACTAAAAAAAACAAACCCTTTTTCTTCCTGTTTCAGCACCACACCACCCTTTCCCAATTTCTTTTCCTTTACATACAGCAGCAGTACTATTATGACAGAAGGATAATATTTGATGCAGTTCTGGACAATTCTATTCTGTTTACTACTTCAGTGATAAAGCATATAGCAATTTCCTACCATGCTTTCCCCTCCCTCCCCCCCAATATTTACATTTTCTTCTCTTTTTTTCTCCTGACAATACATGCAGCCTTTCCCTGTTATGGAATTTCCCTTTTTTATGTCCATGGTATCCAGAACTCCAGGTGATAATCTGTCTTTAGGTATATACTAAATAATTGTATTTGGTGCAAGGATCACATTCAATGTCTTTTCTAAACTTTCGCCATTCAAGCGTCCCTTCGGCAAGCTTTCACTGCACACTGTTGTACTGTACTGCATTCATGAGCTTGTTGGGAGCTACTTACGTATCTCAACAAAGCAGTGCATTGAGCAGAATAAACAATGACATCTTTGGTCATGGATCAAAGGTCCTAAACTGCCAGATCTAAGGGGTAATACCGCCAGTGTTCAAATAGCTATTTGAACATATGCCACTCAATTACTAAGGACAGGGGAATCAAGATATAAATTCGGCCCAAGCTGACTGCATAACACATCTTAGTGAGCCTAGCCTCACTGCACATACCATGTAAAAAGTCATTCTGCCTGTGTAAAGAAGTCAGACACTTCTGATTTTCACACACCCTATAGGATTTCCAAATCATCAAACTCAAACTCTGCTGACCGGATATGGGAGAACATTACAGTGGAGACAGCTTTTGCTGAGAATGTCAGTTGTCTAAATCCCAGACAAACACAACTATACACCAAGATCATCTTGACTGATCATGACTGATACAATAACAATAAATTTAGTCACCAGGATATGCAAAATCTGGTAGCAGTAGACCAAAACTAATTCCTTGAATTCCACTTGAAAACTAAGTGTTATATAGTACAATATCTAAATCAGGAAATGTTGCATAAAATAGAATTGCATTCTCCTTGTTGTCTTCAAACAGATTTCAGATGTGGCCTCTAGCAGAATACAAGGAACATTTAATAGGGAGATAACAAAATCACAGCTAATTGTGATAATGAAACATATGATCTCTGTCTCCCTGTGAACAGTGCATCTGAAAGAAATATTCCTTTTTTCCTTTGTTCGGGAGTATAAGTGGGTAGTCTTGAATATTACTGCTATCTGGTTTTCTTGAACAGAGAGATTTTGTGCTAGAGGCAGCTTAGAACCTGATTTATGAAAACGTAAGTTAAAAAGTAGTCAAGAGGAGGTAGGTATTATGGCACCTTTCCCCTCCGGCTATTTCCATCACTATATTTGCCTTACTGCATCTTTGTTTGGGTTGTATTATACTTGATCTTCATGCTACAGCTTTATCCTGTACTGTCAATATGTGGCAATAACACCAGCACCCCAGCATTTGTGGAATGATGCCCACCTCACTCTTTCCCATCCAAACTTCATTATCTGTTTCAGACCACTAAAACTCTTCTGCTCTGAGTAAACAGAGGGAAGGAGTGAAGTGCCACCTACCTGGGGATGGCACAATGGCATCCTCCTCTTTGTGACCTCCCCTGAAGGATTCCAATACATGGTGAAAAGCGTAACTGAGAAAATGGAAGTTTGGGACTATATTTGTAACATTCTCCTACTGTTTTCAAGGTAAGAGAAGAATGTTAGGGCTCACCAATGGACGAGCAGACAGTTCAGGATCCCAGTTAAGTCTAACAATCATACCTGGGTTTATAACCAGACGGACTAAGTTACGGGAATTCAGAAAATTCTACATTCTGCATCAGGTCAGGATGTTCAAAATAATTATGTGATATGAGTGAATGAGATTTGTATCCTAAGTCAAATACACATTCTAAAATATCACCACCACACATGCCTACATATGCTGTCTGTGCTTGCAAGCATTGTGTATCATATTATTCGCAGTGTTATTTGTCATGGAAGACCCCACTGCATTTTTTAAAGCAAAGCAATCAGTCTATCTACAATTAGAGTGAAGTTACCCGGGGGCGAAATGTAGGAGTTATTTAAATACAGCTACCTTACACAAAAGTATATGACAGAGAATGAGGAATAAAAAATGCAGCTGAAAATGTAGGAGGAATTTGTAATGTAATTACCTAAACTTAAATGTGATCTGCCTTGGTAAAGTGAACAGGGAACTGTGAAGGGGGGAAATGCGAATACCAACAGTAATACATTATTCCATAGAACTATTTTGGTGTATTTATTTCTTGGAGATTATAAGGCAAAAATGCCTGCTTACAGATACTATAACTAAGGCATCACAGCACAGTTTACCTTATGAAGCATCCAAAAATAATAGCACGAAGGAGCACCATCACTGTCAGGTCTCCGATACACGTTTTCCACTAGCAATGCTGATGTTCATGGGCCTGACAGGTCAGACATTTAAGTATCTGCCCATTTCTGATTTCAGCACATTTTAAAATTCTTGGGAGTATTTAATCATAGTGATTGACTTAATGGTCCTTGCCAAGTCACTTTCATCCTTGACTGGTACCCAAATGATCAATAAGCTTGACCATGCCAAAAGAGGGAAAAAGGAGAGAAAGCAGAGAGAGGAGAGAGAAAAAAAGAGGGCAAGAAAGAGAAGGAATGAGGGAGAGAAAGGGAGGGAAAGAAAACACAAAGGGAGGAAGAAAAACAGAGTGAGAGAGCATAAGAAGGAAAGAGAGAAAGAAGAGAAGAGGAGGGGAAGAGAAAAAAGGCAAGGAAGGGAGGGAGGGGAAAGTAAGAGAAAGAAGGAGTAGGTCACTATATGAATATGAAACATATAGCATAATCTACAGCTTGAACCCAGAATCACTCAAAAGGCTACGAGATGCTGGTATTTAACAACAAAACAACCACAATAAAAACACAACATCACAATGTTTGAGGATTGGGGTGGCGGGTGTTCTATAAAGAAATTAAAATCCATCCCTAGCATTAATACTATCAAATGTGCCTAAAATTTGCCCTAGTAGCATAGGTACTATTTTTAAAATGCATCTACATTACTTGGAAACGTAAGGGTCTTTGAAAATTAGTAGGAATTTGGCCACAAAAATTCCTTGGGCATCCCATTTTTAACTGTAAGTACTTACTCGTTCACATTTAACATCTAACTGATGAGCCAAAATTTCATTTTCAGAAGTACTACAGATAACTCACAGCATAAATCTTACTGGATGTCAGACAGACATGACTTCTAACAGCATTAAAATAAGCCTCCTAAATAAGTTAGGTATTGAAGTACTGAGCAGTGCAATACATGAATTAGAAATAATAATAATAAAAAATCTAGGTCTTCAATATCTATTTCTTATCCTCTGTAACTGGTAAAGTATTTACCCCAAGGAGTTCCAGAGCTGGAAAGTGTTCTTGGGGGAACAAGGGCAGAACTGTATTCCAAGCACATACATAAAAAAGCCGAATACTAGAAGTGAGGCCATTCGTGCTGTTCTGAAAGCACAAGTCTCCCTTCAGTTTTGAATTACTCTTGAAAAATGGATTCTAGTTACATGCATACATACATGCATAAATGTAAATACATATATAGTAAAGAAAGATATATTGGAATTCTTTTCATGATTACATTAGACAGGTTCTGAACAGAGTGATTTTCACCCATCCCACATTACCTAAAACAGGGACCTCTGAAATTTTGTCAAAAAGTTGATCCTAACGTGGCACTGCCCTTAACACCAGCACAGGGCTCATATCACTTGTGAGATCACATTCCTCAGCTGCTGCAGAGGAAGCGAGCAGACCCACCAAATTTCAATTACAACAGTCACACTCCAAGACTTATGTGTCTGCAAGAGAGGGCTGTAGACACTACACGAGGCCGTGAAATATATACCTTTGCTTATCCCCAGTAAACAAACCTGTATGGATCCGATGGGGCCGGTTAGTGTCAGCACTTGCAGCTAAAGATATTCTTTCCTCACACCAGCTACATGCAGGCTTACAGCTACAGAGACGAGTTCAGCCAGCCATATGCAGGGCCACGCTCTGCTAAATCCTGTTGGCCTGACAAAAACAGGGCACAGTTGTAAGTAAAGGTGGAAGGAAGGCACACACTGCTCACCCCTACATCCACAGGGGAGCAGACTCACGGCCACGCAAACTTCCTCTCTTGCATTGTGCTTTGGGAGTAGAGGATGAATCATGACCTTTCCAGGTTCCTTCAATACTATCTTCTGTGGTATCGTGGTACTACTGCATATATTTTTTTTTATATATACATAGATGTATGTTCATAAAAATTTACATATGCACCTACGTGTACATAGAAAGCCTCACATCATGTCTACAGCCCTGTTGAAAACAGTTCCTGACCAGTACACATCTTTCCACAAATGCGCTCCGTGCACATACAGAAACCACACACACCGTTCAACACGGGGAAGTGCAAACCCCCGTGCAGACACACAAGCAAAAATCCACGCTTCGTGACTGCTTGCCAAAATTTCCCAGTTTACACACTCATGTACACCGGCACTTCACTTCAGATTATACCCATGCACTCACACACATGCACATGCGCATATATGCACATCCACGTAAAAACATACACATGCAAACCTGTATGAATGAACACGTATCCACATGCGTGCAAGACCAAAGCATGTGCAAACACAGAAGCACACACGTTGACATGTGTAAGAACACGCGCACACGCACGTGTATGCGCGCACACATGAAATACACATACACACACTCACAGGAACCGATCCATGCACACTCACACACGCACATGCACGTACACACAGAACTCGTGCGCGCCCACACACGCACAGAATCACACAAGCACACAGGTGCACACACACAAACATGCACTCACACACATGCACACACAGAAATACACATGCACACGCTCACGCACACAATCACACATCACACATGCACACGTGCACCCACATTCAACACGACAGCACGTGCACGCACACACACTCACATATGCACGTGCAAACGCTCACAGGCGCAAACACACATGCACTCAAACACACGCTCACCCACACAAAACATGCACAACGCACGGACGAACACAAGCAGGCCCCTAGCACAAGCGCTCACACCACAGGCACAGTTACACACGCACACACCCCCTTACGCACAAAAATGCACCACCACCACCCCCCACACACACACCTGGAACAAACACCTCCGCACACCCACTCACACCCGCACACGCACGCACGCCCCCGCACGCCCCCCGCACCGCAGGCGTCGCTTGCCCGCCCCGTCCGCACACCACCCTCAGCGGAGGGAACCACCGCCCCGCGCGCCTCGCGCGGCAGCTGCGCCGGGCAGAGGCGGGCAGCCGAAAGCGCGGGTCCCGAGCCCCGCACGGCGGGGTGGGTACCGGCTCCCGCAGCCCC
>JAVKLA010000027.1:36919630-36931482 GCA_034782735.1 Sagittarius serpentarius | reverse complement strand
TCCCTTCCCTTCCCTTCCCTTCCCTTCCCTTCCCTTCCCTTCCTCCCCATTGCATTCATTTACATGCTCCACCCTTTACACACTGCATCTAGCTGGAAGCACACTGAATAGTGTGAAAGCTTGTAAAAAAAATGGCTTTATTATACCCAGCGTTGTTGATGTTGACATAGGTCAACCCCCAAAGTTTGAGATTTGTAACCATTGAATGTACATGGATCTAGGAAAGAGAAAGAAAAGCACAGAATTGTTTAGAGAAATTTTAAAAGATTTTGAAATATCCTGTGGGGATGGTTCAATTTGCATGATTGTAACACCCTTTCAGAGAAAAGGTTATGAAGAATAACATAGCCTTGTATCCCTCCTTTTTTAAAAACAAGTGTCTTGGACACTATCTGATTTTCAGAGGTATCAAGCATTTCCAATTTCAGCTGGCTCCCGTAAGAGCCTGGTGAACCATTTAGCACCTCTGAAGTGAGGCCAAGTGAGGCCATCGTTACAATGCTGGGACAGAGAGAGAGAGTAAAAGTCAAAGGAAAACATCTATAAAATAACATACAATTATATGTAAAATGTTAATTCTACAGAATCTGATAAATTGGAACTGGTAGGAATAGCAAAGCCTTTACAATCTGCTGCAAAAAATGGGTTTTGTCCTTCTCCACTAATAGAAAACTTCAATTCTAATTCCACAGGGTTGTGACATCTCAGACTCAGCTTCTTGTGATGAGTATCATTCGGCTTGTATTTCTGGACATAATGGTTAAGGTTGAAATGATAGAACAAAGCCTTTGTGGGAAATTAGTTTACCAGTTACTCCAAAGCAATCTCCTGGGAAAGAACAGTCAGAGAACAGACAATTTGGTCCAAGTCGTTTTTTTCTTAGACCCCTGTAATTTTAAGGCAGCTCTTACTACATGAGATATTTGAAGCAGCAACATTTAAGTAACAAATCAAAGATGCATGTGATAAAAGTAGTTATTACAAGGCTGTAAAACTTACCTCACCATTTTGATTGAATTTTCATGCTAAGGTTTATTGCAAAATTCCAGAACTCTTACGTCCTTTAAACACGTACCTTTCAAACAACTTTGCAGAAGAATGTTTCCTTCTCAATGTAATTGTACAATTTCTCTACAAAAAGAGAGAATCTTTATAATTAACAAAAATTCAAGGGACAATATGTGGCAATTATCTTGGACCTAAGTAGAAGGATGAATGATATGTAATGTACAGGATGTCACCCACCTCTTTAAAAAAAGCCTAGTAGCATTAGGAAATGTTGAATATCTGCTTCCCAGCATCCAGCTTTTCTTCTGGGAAATTGAATGGACAAGGATATCAGACTATGAGGAAGATTTTTTAAAATAAACATGCACACACACACCCAGACATACCAGTTTTTTGTAGATATTTACATTTAGTTGTTTACTTTTCCTGGGCAGATTTACATTCATGGTCTCACTGCCTTGTTCTTACAGATCACGTAAGATTTACTGTGGCTCCGTAATTCTGGCATTACAAGTGCTGAATACCATTGTAAATGTCAAAGAAGGAAATGGTGGAAATTCATTATCTCCTTCCCAGTGCCTGAAATGTTAGATGGATAAGTTTGTAGATTTAGGAACAGTGTTACTCAGAGAGAGCGAGCCTCCGCGTACTGGGGAATGGCATACAAGGGATTCCACCAGGACCGGTCCTCTCATAGAATTGTATTGTCAAAGAGCAAGATGGGATGCAACCAGCACAGATGTAGAGAGACGGACTGCCCATTTTCCCTTGGATTCCACAAAGTGCATCATAGCATCATGTATCATACTCACATTGTATCATAGAAATAAGGTGAATAATAGTAAGTAACTTAACCACAGAAGGATTCACGGGGTGATGAATTTTCACCTCCTGAGGCCTGTAAGTAACACAGATTATCTTTGCAATAGGGCTAAAGGAATCTGGAGGCTTGAGGCAGAAATGACTGAGTAATTACTTGCATTATACAGATGATGAATCACTACTTCTGACCTTGAAATCTATTTTCTCTGTTTTCTATATTTACATATCTTCTTAGCATTATCTCTTTATGCATTGCAACTTGTTTGGTTTCATTCTCATGGAATTGTGTATATGCATATGTGTACACATACAGATATAACATGCACATACAGAAATTGTATCTATACATTTGGTTATGTTATGAAGAAATTCAACAGACTGCACTGTTAGTTTACAAAGGCATGGGTAACAACTTGAAATGTATGTGGTTCTTAAGCTATCCATCACCTTTTAATTTATTGCGTATTCCCAGTCTCAGAAGGAAGTTCTACTATAATGCAGAAGTGATTTCACTAACAAAACAAGAGTACAAGTAGTGCTAGCTAGCAGATTTTAGGAGGAAAGCTTGATGAAAAGAAAAAACACCTGTTGCTAAAAACAGTAATAAAAACTGATCCTAGCACAGTAAGAATTAACAGACACAATTATTTATTCCCACTGATTTAGGGAATTTGTACTAAATATAGTTTATATAAAACTGGTTTTAGTAGAATGAAAACCTCTAATCATCTTTCAAATACAGAAAAAATATTTCCGTGCTATTTTCTGTTTTATTTTAATACTGGTATCATCATCTAAAGAGGCTGACATATCACATCTCCGAGGTGGCTGTATTTCAGTGGCACTTAAAATGATCCCTCTGTGATCATTATCTTCTTATAGAACTGTTTTCAGACCCAGCAAGTGGATATCTGCAAGCGTAGTTTGGAGTCCTTAGCTAAAATAAGCTAGACAAATAAATGCAGAGTACGAATATTCTTCTCTTATCAACATAGCGTTGAGATGGAACCACTTGAATTACAAAACCTTTCCTCCACTATTTAATCTAACCCAGAAGGAAATCTTCACTTTCTACTACAGTTGCTTTTCTTGATTGCTGTGCAATTTTCTTTGGGAATCGAAGCTTAGACTAATTACAACTAACGTTTCAAAAGTCTGTACTAAAAGTTGCGGTTTTGCTTCTGTACATCAGCTTTGATCCAAAGGTGAATGGAAGTTATAAAACAGGATATAAAATGAGTTTCTAAACTGCCTGTTGTTGAGCCCATTGAAAGCAACAGAAGAGTCCAGAATAGGACCTTCGAGAGTAGATTTGCCTCTGCTTTTTCTCGTAGTGAGTTTTGAATTACAGTTTTCCGTACATACATTTCATTTGACTTGGAAATATAAGTTATAACAGAAGCCATGTATTTCACAATACACTAGAAATTTTCAGTAGAAGTGCTTTTTGGAAAACTCACATTGCATTATAAACCTGAAGATTACCAAGTAAATTGTTTATGATTCTGTTTAAGTAAAAAAAATTATATATTTGGATACAGTCAGAAAATGCTCTTTCTATATTTTATTGATGATCATGTCACCACTTCTGGGGATCCGTCCACTAGATTCAATGTTACAGTAGTATGCCAACACAATGTCAGCTGTAGTCCTTAAAACCACAGAGTACTCATGCCTATTGTCAGGACACACGCTGAATTACAGCTACTTTACAACCTGGTTTCAACATCCCTTATTAAATTTTTGTTCTCCAGTAAAACATTTTGGAATTTGCGGAAGGCTGCTAATAGCTGCAGAGGAACTGGGCGGAACTGAGAAAATAGATTTCAGTTTAGAATGCTTTCAGATTTAATTATTAATGCAATTTTGTTTTACTTTTATTGGATTATCATATATTCCAGATACGTAGTTACATTTGAAAATGCTGAATTAGCTAGCAAAACCAAAGCACAGAAACAGAGGAGTTTCCACATTAATTTTGTTGTGTCTATCTTCTGCTAGCACATTCTTTGTATTTGCCACCATCTCAGAGTCTAAAACCATGTAATATACTGAGCCAAAATCACAAGAACTAACATGTACTGGAAAACAAGCGTCTAAATCCTGACTTTTGGACAGCCTACCTGGTTAGCCAAAGGTGAAGGGGAGAAAGAAGAACAGGTCTTTGGCCACCTCGCATTATCGAGTCAATCAATCAGCTCTGTAGTAAAGACGCTTTTTTCAGGCATCTCCGGGTGTATGTGGGAACACAGACGTGCACATACACTCATGCAAGTGTGTGTGTGTGTGTGTGTGCGTGCGCGCACCAGCGCTTCAGGTAGCAGGCATCTGCAGCTGTGTGCTCTATCAAGAAGAACCTATGCTTAATTCATGACTGTGCTCATCTTGGGTGTTTTCCCTTGAATATCTCTGTGCTGACATTTATACTTTAATCATATGACTACTGCTGCTCACTTTAGCAATGCTTGTTGCATGACATGCCAGTTTTAGTGATCACAAGAGAAGAAATACATATATTTCATAATTCATAATGTATACCTGAAAGGGCAAGACATTTTCTCCAAAATCTTTACATCACTATAGTACTCACAAAAGTCCTTATCTGGTTGGAAAATTTTCAACAGTCTAATGTATTGAAGTAACATGATACAATTGTACTTTACCAAGTGAATGTTTTAGCAACACTCATGACAACAATCCTTCCCTCTTAGGACTATTACTAAAATAGCTGATTTTTGCAGCATTCACATTATTTACCAAATGTTAAATCCTTTCATATGAAACTGCTTAAAGATTTCATCTTCAACTAGACCCTTCAATAAAGGGTCCTAGAACTGAGAAAGAAATCAACATTTTACATTTCATGGGCTTGAAAAATTTTCTCTTACAAGTGAAAGAGGGGAAATGACTGCTCAGTCCTCAGTTTCTTGGTGTGATCTTCAACTTAAAAACAAATAGGAACATCATTACCTACTCCTTTCCACATTACTATTCAGCATATCTACCACTTCCATTCAGAATTCTTCTTTTCAATAGCAGCTCCTTTCTGCGAGCTCTTTTGAAGGGAGCCAATAATTTCCTTCACACAATTCACATAGTTACTAGCTTCAGAGACTTTGATAATATCACCTCTTTACCCTTTGTTTCAATCTTGGCAACTCCTTCCTGGGAAAATAAAACACCTCTGACATTTGGGAGAATATTTTTTTAGAGGTTTTTATAGATTCTATTTAATGAACTTTCATATATCATAAATTCAACGATATTCTCCTTATAGCAATTATAGATATCTCGTAAGAATGTGAATGTTATTATACATCTTCAGTGGCCTAATTTTCTACCCAAGTACTTCAGCACTCTTGAGAAAGTTTAATTTTCAGCCCCTTCTGTGGAAAGAAAAATAGCATAGACAGTAGACTAGCAACAGCATTTCTGTGTTTTTCATAGAGCATACAGTGCCAACAGAACCTCCCATGTCTTCTCATGTAAGGATAACAAGTTTCCCCTGACAAATAGGTGAGATATATTTTATTGGCATTTTCATTGTCAGCAGTGGAAAGTTGCCCCAATCAACCATATAAGACAGTGATTTTTGTAAACATCCTGACAAACTTGTGCTTCTCAGAGCTATTTATCTGAAATAGCAAAGAGCAACAGAATCAGTGTTTAATACAGAATGAGTTCAACAGCCTTGGTGACTCCTGCATGCCTACCTCCGTAACTTTCCAAAGGATATGCTTCCAAAATTCCTAAATCTTTCTAGTACTACAATTGCAGGTCACTGAAATTTGTATGAGTTTTTACACTAATTTCAGCTAGTTTTAAATTAAGCTACTCATAAAAAAACCCACTCTCCTAAGCCCTATCTATATATTTTTACTACACTCAAATTCTAGCTCATCAGCTAGATCCTGTAATTTTTCCCAATTTATCCAGCCTCCCCTGCACTTCTGGGCTCCCTTCCCAAACTCTCTTCCCACTCCACACATACCACTGGAGAAGTCCCAAAAACATAAAGCCTGCAGTAAAATATAGAAAGTTCTCTTCAGTTTCTATGTCATTTGTAAAGCCTTTTTGTGGCCCAAAGTAATAACCATGTAAGGGTAATCTGTTAGGAAATTAAATATCCTCCCAGGCTTACAGTCGTCGATTAGACTTACTAACTTTTTCAGGATGTTCTTTATTTTAATCATCTGCAAGAAGGTGAGATTGAAAGAGTGGAATTTCAGATATATTTGTTTTCCATTCTTCAATCTATTGTGCCTGTCTACATTACTATTTTTTGGTAACCAAGATAAAACCCGTTCACTCCAAACAAAGAAAGTTCAAACCACATGATTAAAAAAGGTCAAAACCTAATAGTAACTTAAAGATAAAATCCTTACTTGCATACAAATAAACACTATAGAATCAGATGGTTAAAATTTGGATACTTGGCATATTTTGGAAATCCAAGATGTATCTTCTCTGTTTTTCAAGCTCCAATATGTGCAAGGAAACTGTCCATGTGACATGGTAAGGGAAATTTTACAGATCTAATATTAGTACTGTATCCTTTACTTATACCATCATTCTGGGATGACCAGACCAGACTAGTCAGGACCCTACATTCTACAGAATATCATAGGTTAATAAAAAAAAATGAAATACAAAAGGCCAGAAAAATCACATAGGCTAAAACAAGGGTAGATTTGTAGGGATTCTCTTTCTCAGTTATTCCAAGAATGACTACGAGCATTTCAATGAAATCAGGAGAGTTTGCTATGTATCTGACTTGTGAAAGCTGCTGTTCCAATTTGCTCCCTTTGGAGCCTCTTGTGCTGGTCACCTCTTCGAAAACCATTGACAGCTGAGTTAACACAAATGTCTAATCTAAAGGGTCAGCGTGTGCCACAGATATCAGGTAAGGAGAGAATCTGTTCAGCAGAATCTCTATAATTATTAAGAAGTCATGAATTGCTTGCTAGGATTTAGGGTAAGTCTGAGGTAACTATAAAGAAAATGGGTCCTTTATTAAAAAGTGTAGTACACAATACAATGAGCGTTAAATCATCATGAAAGAATTTGCAGATACTTCTGAAGATATAGCTGTACTTTAATGCTATCTGAGATGTTTTCTGAAGAACATTTTCTTCATTCTTAAAAGTTTTATTTTTTTGCATTATTAAGCCAGTAAACAGTGTCGTGTAGGTGAACATCCTCTGGCCAAACTGATTTGGATATATTTAGTTGCTAGACTTTTTTTCTCCTCTCCTGCTTCCTCCCTGCTTCATTTGCACAAAGTTTATTTGCACCATCTCTTCCGTACCGTACTTTTCCGTGCCTTTAATTCACAGACTGCTTGGGGCTAGGTTCTTATTCTTTGTCTGGCACACTTGGATGACTGCGCATTTTTTAAGAAGTTGTATCATTGATTTTTCCTGTTTGCCTATATCTTATCAGGATTTTAAATATGCCAATTATCTACTTGAATATCCGTATTTTACAATCTCAGTGTCTTTTTTTTTTCTTTCTGAATTAATACTATTTTGCTATCTCATTTCTATTGACGGCTCAATTAATGTTTCTAACAGTGTTTCTGCTGCATGTTGCTTGGTGGCTGTAAGTCTTTCCATTCAAAGCTTCTTACTTCTCGAGTGAGAAGTGTGTTTTTGAACAAGAGTGATCATCCATTCAGTTATAACTTTATCGAAATATTTACCAGTAGGTTATTTTTGAGCTTGTCCCCACCAAAATGAAAAGATTTGTCGTTGACTTTTAGTAGAACAGAGCAGACTGTTATAACAAACAAAATACTTCAATGCAGAAGAGTTTATTTAGGATGTGACAGTTCTACAAAACTGTTCGTACCATGCATGGGACTAAACTGATGAAGCTGAAAAACTGTAACAGTTGAACTCCATCAGATTCTTTTTGGCGAGTACCCTAAAATAGTATTAGAGCTAGTGGGCTAAGTAACTGACACTTTCAAAAATCTTACAGGCTTTGGTCAATTTCTGTTCACTGTCTTATGACGGCACTTAAGCGAGTCCTAAAAAAAATGTTCCAGACTTTAATATTACTATCAGATTTTATTATAGTTTTTGAATCCTATTGTAACTCATCTTTCATTTATAAAGATGGCAGGAGAAAGGCTAGAGTTGCAAGATGACCAGAAATTCTAAAATCCATTTTAAAGCCTACAGTAAATAATTCCAAAACTTTAGAGGAAAATGAGTCAATAGTTTATTAACCAATCACATTTTTTAAACTGTGATTTGGTCTAGAAGTTGGCAAAACCACATGAGAAACCCTGAGAGATTAAAGTTTCTGGCTGATCTCTAAATCAAAAACAGCTGAGCAGATTTAAATATTTTGTGTAAACAAATTTGCATCCAGGCTGCTAATCTGCATGCCAGCTTTCAGTTTGACATTTTCTGAAATGATGGAAAAATGCTAAGCCCTTAATGCTAAATGGAGTTCATAATGGAAATGCTGACAGACCCGTAATTACCTGTATTGTGATTCTGCTGAAAGCTTCTTTATCTGTCTAATCTTTCACAATGGAGTTAAATACATAAATTCTTGAAAGGAGGAAAAAAGAAACTTTATGTTGGAAATACTGAACTGTAGCAATGCTATGTTGCCTTCCAGACATCCACTTACGGAGGCAGCAGTGACAAAAAAATTATTTGAAAAAAGATGTAGCATTTTCTGT
Source organism: Sagittarius serpentarius (assembly GCA_034782735.1). NCBI lineage: Eukaryota > Metazoa > Chordata > Aves > Accipitriformes > Sagittariidae > Sagittarius > Sagittarius serpentarius. The sequence goes on along the minus strand of JAVKLA010000027.1, from coordinate 36,922,955 downwards.
GGAACTGTAAAAGCAGCCAGTGATGCTTAAAAGTTTAACTTAACATCCATTTTTTCAAACTTTTCGAGTCACGTTTTTGGTAAGGTATGAGTAAACAGATCCAATCAACCATTTTTAATATGGCAATGACGAATTGTCATGGAAGAAATTTGTCACTGACTTGACATGGCAAAAAAACCAGAGAAACAACAAATACAGAAATTAACATTTCACTGCCCTAATATTGACCACCTGTGCTAAAATCTTCTGCACTGGGGGGAGAAGAAAATAGAGCATGATAGGTTTAGAAAACTTCTGCAGAAAATGTAGAGCAATAATAAGAAAAATGACAGAAAGGTAGTTATATGGACTCTGTAATTCAGAAACGCCATTATCTGCCAACTTTAGAGTAGAATCTTGAAGTTTCTCTGGAAGAGGAGCTTTTTCTCAGTGTCCTTTTCATTCCCCCCCCCGCCATGAAAACCTTCCCTAGTTTGTCCAGGCTATAACCACCTGAAAAACTAGAGAGCATTTGCTCTGCAGAGACTGCTTAGGATGGATGATTCAGACATACCAGCCTTACTCCATCTTCACACAGTCTCTGTGCACCAGCCAGGGCACACAGCTGTCCCTGCAGAACAACTGTTACACATCACAGTAGCCCTTCATTGAAAGAGAGCGTCCACTGGCATTTTTTGGCCTTTGTCGTTTGCTGCGAGTCTGAAATCTGTTTCTCCAAGGTTCCCACAGCAAGGACTGACAAAGCTCAAAGAAAATGTCCTGCAGGAAAAAAAGAGGAATATACCCCTCTGATACCTTCTTTCCAAACTGTCACCTTCTCCAGAAAGAGTCTTGGACTTTTAATTTCTGCTTATAAAACAGCTTCTTCAGTTCCAAGATCACCTATCTGCCCATCTCTTTACCTTCTTTAACATCACTCTGCCTTTCTTGACATGTGGAGATTAGGACTCCACGCAGTGCTCAAGGTACGGATACGTCAGGGTTTTCTGTAGGGGTAAGTTACACTTTGTCTTACTCTCTTTGTCTTACTCCTTCTGATCCTGCTTAATATTCGGGGAGGGGGGGCTTAATTACCACGGAACATGAAATCAATGATTTCAGAGAAATGTCAGTGACGACTCTGAGATCAAAACTTTAAGTTCCAAGTTCAGTGTCATGCAGGTATCATTTAGATCTATTTTCCTATATGCATATTAATCTCTAAAACTCACCCACTTATGCATTTGCACACCCATTCATTTTGTGAGGACATTCTGGAGTTCCTCAACATTAGTGCATCATTCCATTACTCAAAGGATCTTAACATCATTTCTAGTCTTGCAAATTTCACTGCATACTCCTTACTCCATTGGGGATGGAGATGTGGAGGCAAATGGATCCCATCGCTGATCCTAGGGCAACCCCACTTTTGATTCTTCCTCACCTAAGCAAGTGATCATTAAGCCCTACTCTGCTTCTTATCCTTTAACCAGCTTTAAGTTCATAAAAGGATCTTTCCGTCTGTCCTGCGTTAACTTATTTTCTTTAATAACGTTTTGTGGGGAGCCTTGTCAAAAGGTTTTTATATGGTGACAGTGACTAAATTTAAAAAGATCAGTTATTCTGATTAATGAATCTGTACCCAGAATTCCCTTTTCCTGGATGACAGCTTTAACCAAAGACATTTAGTGGGAGCAATATTCTGCCTGTCTCACACCTCCTTTCATAAGCTTGAATATAAACCTATAGATCCAGAAGAAGACAGTGGACAGGAGCTGTAGCCACTATACAATATGGAGAAGATTAGTTCAACAAAAGTGTTTGGGAGAGCTGTTGAAGGCCCAAGCATGAAGGCCCAACACAAAGAGTCAGGCTTGTGATCACAGTATCACAGAGGTGCCTAAATGAAGTAAGAGCGCAAGCTTATGGACAGAGTTTCCAGTGTCCCTCTTTCTTGAGAGCTCCCCATTGGCAACCCACAGAAATCCCAGCCCTTAGCACATTAGCTGCTGTTAATGCTAGTGGAGTTAAATTCTCTCATACATGAAGTATGTGGAACACAGGACCTAACCTACATTTCTGAAATTCAGTCTTGCACTTCCTAGCTTATGGTTTAGCCATTGAAAGAAGGGTAAGAATCCATCTCAGCTCTGCAACATCTGACATATAAGCACCCAGCCTCACTAGGTCGAGCCCCCAAACCACTGGAGAAGAGGGCTGCCTGTATATGTTGCCTTCTCCGTTACACAGAAAAGCCATAAATATTTTGTGGGCTGAATCAGAACACTTTTCATGGTACTTCTGAGGTAGGATGAGATTGTTTAGTATTTTAATAACAGACAAAAAATGTATTTCTGGAGTTGCAGGAAATGGTGCTGATTCTGTTGGAAGCACTTTTCTTTCCAGAATTTGAACTGAACTACTATTCCAAGCAGAGTGTTAGAGACACTGAGCTGTTGCAGTTGCCATGTTTCAGATGAGATGTTGCTGGCATGTCTGGTCCTGAATGAGTGCATGGCATTTTTCACAGACTATTGTTATTAGCCTTCATCTGCTGGCTAAATTCCAATTTGGATAATTACAGCCTGCTATCTAAATTCTCTAAGCAGAGTATGTTAAATAACCTTCTACACTTCCTTTCCTAATTTTTTGAGGGACATTTCTGAGATTTATTAAATAATAGTTCTGCTTAATCTAAAAGGCAACTGCTTCTAATTGCTAAAGGAAAGTGACTGTTTTAGAAGGTGCGTTGACTCCTCAGTGCTCAGTGATAAATTACACAGCAGTATCGGTGGTGCTTGCCATGTAGGAAGAGCTCCTTAGCACTGTAAAAAAAAACAAAAGGAAAGTACCTCCTTATCAAGGTAGCTGCAATTTAATTTAGAGCTGATGGAAACGTTTTAGATAAACAATACAATATGTTCTACACAAGAACAGGAGTGTGAGCCTGGAGAGAAATCTACATACAAAGTTTTGGAAAATTTACAAGATTTTGAAGTTTAAATACAGATTTCTTATTCAAGATGAGGGATAAATACACAAAACTGTTGTACATAGGAAAATGTAGAAAAGTGTAAAGCTGTGCAAAACTTTGAGTTTGTTTCAGATATTAAAAAAATCGAAGGGAAAAAACTGGTCACTTAGACCAGTCATGAAGCCAACTCTCAGTTTTGCAATAAATGAATGAGAAGGAAACATTTCAGATATAGTTAAGTAGAACATTTTGCTAAGTACATATGAGTTCAGTCCTTGGTTTCAACGTGAAAAGCAGAGAGAAGAGAAGAGAAGAGAAGAGAAGAGAAGAGAAGAGAAGAGAAGAGAAGAGAAGAGAAGAGAAGAGAAGAGA
>JAVKLA010000027.1:36891588-36904379 GCA_034782735.1 Sagittarius serpentarius | reverse complement strand
GGAATCTCTGCTCCGGCGCCTGGAGCACCTCCTCCCCCTCCTTCTTCACTGACCTGGGGGTCTGCGGAGATGTTTCTATCAGATGTTTTCACTCCTCTCTTCAGCTGCAATTGCTGTTACACAGTACCTTTTTTCCCCTTCTTAAATCTGTTATCCCAGAGGCACTACCACCATCACTGATGGGCTCACTCTTTGCCAGTGGTGGGTCCGTCTTGGAGCCAGCTGGCATTGGCTCTGTTGGACGTAGGAGAAGCTTCTAGCAGCTTCTCAAAGAAGCCACCCCTGTAGCCCCTCTGCTACCAAACCTTGCCACAGAAACCCAATACAAAGGCAAAGAAATTGAAGAATTTGACTATAGTGTGAATTTGGATGATAGTTGATGTGAAATGAGTCTTTACAATAGACATTCACTTTCTGATAGAACTACTAGGCAAAAGATCTTTCCTGTATTATATTTCTTAATCTGAAGCAAAGAAACTTTTCAGTGGTTTTAAACTAAAGTGTATGGGTTTGTGTTTTATTTTTTTTCTACATTGCTGGAAAATGAGCATGCTTTTGCAAGCCTCCTTTGTGTGATTTGGAATCTGTCAATGATAAGGTTTTCCCACCCCAGTTTCATTCCAATCCCCTTAAATATCCAACCTATTTTTTGTATTAGTAAATTTGCAATGAATGGTTTAGGATTCTCAGCTTTTTCTCTAACCTCTCAAAGCTCCACTTATTTCCCAGAAGGTCCATTACCTTTTGGTTGTAAACTGCCATCCTATAGGCCATAATGCATTCATTAATTCTCCAACACTGTTTATCACTACTCAGAACTGACCCTTCCAAATTATTCTGAAAACCAGAGTGCATTTTCAACCATAGTGTATTGGATTTTTCCTCTCTTTCACTCATGACCTGCTCCTGTGTGACTCATATGCTATCTAAATATGCCTTTGGCTTTCATAGCATCTCGGTGTCTTCCATTGTTGGAAATCAAACTGAGTAATTAGAGCAAAACCTAACCATTCATTTCACTGAAAACTGAGCCAAAAAGGGTGACTGCAAAAAGCTACTTGCTTATGGGAACAAGCTGGTTTATAGACTATAGAGTTGGGGGGGGGGGTATTTTTAAAAAAGTTTTAATTGGTTAATAAAGGATGCAAAATGAATATGTAGTGTGCTGCCTTTTTAAGGTGTATTTTCACTTGCCAATATATAGGGGGCAAGATTTTGAAAGCCCTTAGTATTGACCTACTCTTGTTCTCATTCAGACATTCCGGGTGACTGCAAAAGAAGAGATTTCTGTCAGGGCTGAGTGCTACTGAAAATCCTATCCATCCTGTTTAGTAGTACTTACCAATTTGTATTGGTTTATGAATACAAAGTCTTATATAAACAACTTAAGGGAAAAAGCCATGACTTTGGAGTAACTATGTTAAGCATTTCATTAGTACCAACAGTGAGTGACATAAGAAACTGCAGCTTCAGACATACCCTTATAGTCCTGAAATGCTGCATATCCATTTAAGTTAAAATTTCCTATACTGTTTGAGGATTAATAAATTAACATGGCTTCGAGAGGGAGAAACAGAAAAGATGCTTGATTGTCACAAATATAGGTTTATTCTGATCTCTGTTTTTATCATCAGTAACTTCTTCAGATACTTTTTTTTTTTAATAAACCTTCTATGCTGTAATTTCAATGAATTAAATAAAAGGTATAAAATTTGTCACTTAATCAGACCTAGGCCCCCACATTTGCCCCATATATTCTTGTGTCGTGTCCTAAAATCTGCATTTTTAATCAGTTCATTAAAAAGTATGTTATACAACTCGAATTTGAAAACCCTTTAACTGGATAAAAATATAACTACCATGCTAATTAGAGATTGTCTGGATCTATCTCTCTAACTTAAATTTCATACCATTCTCCACTGGCCTGTCAGTCAGATTTACTTCCCTCTTCTTCCTCTCAGTGAAACTACTTGAACAACATGAATGGCAGGTAACTTGGTCTTTCATAAAAAGATCATTCAGATTATTACAGAGATTTGGGTATGGGGGAGCTCTAGATTAATTTTCTGTATCCTTTTCAACACTTTGAAACATTTTGAAATCATGAACTCCAAACAGAGAGCGTGAAAGTAAGTCTTGGGAGTTCAAGCATTCAGGGGATACCGAGCATGACAGTGAGCACAGGGAGGGAGTAACAATGGTGAACTGCCTGTGTGTGGTTCTGCTACATTTTCACCGTTCCTGACAAATTTAAGCAGGAGGGCCACGAGGATGATCAGAGGGCTGGAGCACCTCTCCTATGAAGACAGGCTGTTCAGCCTGGAGAAGAGAAGACTCCAGGGAGACCTTACAGTGGCCTTACAGTACCTGAAGGGGGCCTACAAGAAAGCTGGGGAGGGACTTTTTAGAAGGGCAGGAAGTAATAAGATGAGGGGTAATGGCTTTAAACTGGAAGAGGGCAGATTTAGGCTAAATATTAGGAAAAAATTCTTCACTGTGAGGGTGGTTAGACACTGGAACAGGTTGTCCAGGGAAGTTGTGGATGCCCGCTCCCTGGAAGTGTTCAGGGCCAGGTTGGATGGGGCTTTGAGGAACCTGGTCTAGTGGAAGGTGTCCGTGCCCATGACAGGCGGGTTGGAACTAGATGATCTTTAAGGTCCCTTCCGACCCAAACCATTCTATGATTCTATGACTCTTTATGGAAAAGACCCTTTTAGAATTAATTCCATTTTCTCTCTTGTTCTTGTGCTTCTTGGTAGTAAATACCTATCAAGATTTTTTTTCTCCTTTGTGACTTATTTTGGATACTCTAATCAAACTTTGAGAGTATCTACTGCACTAAATACTTTAACACAGCCAATAATGCTACTGCTGACAGGTGCGGCATAAAGAAGGATGGGGTTGGGAAGTAGCTGTTCCAGGTCACACTAATGTTGATAGGCTGGAGAAGTTTGAATTGCTGCTTTTGTGTAGAAAACCAGAAGCATGTAGCTTCCAGAAAAGTTAATCTCTTTAAAGCTGTAGCATTCACCTTTAAAATGTTCCTGGTTTCTTTAATTCTCTCTTTTTCTGTACTGGTTTCTCTTTGTGCTTCTCCTTATCTCCTTTTCCCAAAATGTAGTGAGTGTTTTTCTCACCTTTCTTAGACAAGTTTCATCCACAGCAGGCTGATTTATTTCAGAGTGTTTATACAGTTTTTCAAAGGTGAAGATACTTAGCTTTGGCTTAAATCTGTGTTGTAAAAGTGACCCTGCCAAAGGCTGCTGTGGAGCAACTGCAAGCAGAGTTGCTTGTGTGTGTGCCAGGGCAAACGGTCAAGGGAAGAAAGGGAAAGCTGCAGGAAATGGGGAGAGAAGTCTTGGTGTTGCCTAAAATGGAGCTTTCAGATTTGCTCTACGTGACCTCTTCTAGTTTAGCTCTGTTATTTATTTGTTTATTCTTACTTTAAAATTAAATAAATAAGAAGAGAATACATTCATAAATGTCATTTGGGTAGAATGATATATAAAAATATATTCTGGTTATCAATATCAAGTTGGAAGTCTAGTTAATAAGAATGAAAATCTAGCATAATTTTATTCCTCGTTTTTCTGACTCTTTCAAAATAATTTGTAAGATTTTTATTAGACAGAAATCAAAATGAAAAAGATGTGCAAAATCCAGGCCAGCTATGGTGTGAGAACAAGGAAGAACAAGATCAAATACAGTGGGCGCTGCATTAAATTCATGCTTTCCCCTGATAGAATTGGTTATTAATCTTTCTGTCTTGGAAATAAAAAGGTTCTTCACATTCCACTAAACCCCCAGCTCTGCTTTATGAGCCAGATATTTGTCCTACTAGTTTGTCATGTACGCAGAGGTGCTGCAAGCAGCACACCAATTACTTCCTAAGGTCAAAGATGTTGCTAATTTCTTCTTACTTAGGGAACCCATCAGTGACCAGCTTAATTAAGTGCAAGTTGGATTCTACTCCTGTGCAAATACTGCTGATAGATTATACAAACTATAGCAAGAGAAAGAAGATAAATAGTCTGCTAAAAGCTGTATGTGCTATTTTGCTCTCTTTGCCTCTGGTAACCAAGTTGGGTGAGACATTTTAGTAAGTAAAGATAGGATGTGTCCCAGGGCTGTTCAATACTCATGAAGGACGACTTCAGTGGCCTATTTCTTTATTTTAAATATAGATTTTTTTTTTGGTTTGCTTGATTAGTATTTTTTTTTCAGACAAATGTAGCTAAGACTGAAGTTTAAACCAAAGGGATTATCCCTGACCAAAATTGTCACGCTTAGGATGGCATTCAATACACTTGCCTTGATCTAAGCCTTCAGGGTGTATTCAAGTATGCTATAGGAAGATGAAATCCATCTGCTAGGCTAAATTACATTATTCAAGCCTATGTGTTAGGGCTTCTCCATAGCTGAGTGCCTTCTGTACCAGCTTTTTGGGGGCAGGTTTTGCTACCTACTCATAACTACAGTTTCATTCCATATTTATTATCAATAAATGGGATCTGCCAAAGAGCTGTAAAGGAGGATGCTCTCTCTACTATGCCTACAGTAGTGGTCACATTCCTTAGTAAGACTTGAGATGGAGGGTAGTCTATGTGTCAATTTGCCTGCGAGTTGTACAAAAGCACCAGCAGAGAGGTGTGGCAGGTTCCCTGCACACTTACTCAAGTGGCAGGGGCTCACATTTGAAGCCAGTTTTCTACAAAAACAAGCTCTGAACAGTTGCATTGCTTTCTTCTGTCCCACTCTAATCAGTTTTGCACTTCTTGTACCATTTTAACAAATCCAACATATGGCTGGAGGTTACAGAGGTTTCCATTTCTATGCACTTTGTGAAAATAAGCAAGGAGAAGAAAACCTAAATAGCGCTTTTCCATCCTATGCCAGTAGAAAGTTTTGAAAGGAATCAGCTAGACTAGCAAACAATAGAAAACTGGACCAGATGAGTGAATAAACTGGTTTTGGAGAAACAATATTTGTAAGCAGGCCTTAGAATTTGCCAAATAATATAACTACAAAATAGTCTTCACAGACCAGACTTCATAAATCTGCTTTTCATGGAATTTTTAGATCTTATTTCATTTTTCACTGGTTAAATTTTTTCTAGTTTTGAAATATTCTTGTTTGCAGTATAGAATTATATCATTGTTTCCACCACCCATCTCATTTACACTTAAAAATGAATAACAACTAAGTTTTTCTGAAAACCAGGCACTGATTTAAGCACTTTTTTTTTTAACTGTCCCATTTGAAAATATTGCCCATGTGGCTATGTTTAAGAGAAATGTTTCAATTGCTTAACTAAGTAACATATTAAAACACTAAAACTCAATTTGTAAAATGAACGGCAAATCTTCACATCTGTAAAATTTACTTTCACTTACAATAATTTTAAGTAATACTTGACAATAAGGTTTTAAATATAAACTAAAAATAATCAGTTGTGTCTAATCTTTGCAGTCTTTTCAGTTACCGATTCACTATGATTTATTTCCCTGAAACTTTCTAATATTTTGAAGTCATAAAAGGAAACAAAGTTTCCTTTCAGTGTTGGAATGGCTTCATATTCATGCAGGTAGTGTTTAAGTTTCTGATTGCCAATGTATACTGCATCAGTGTTAAACTGACCAGGATATGCATTTTTGAAGATTGTTACGTTGCTGCAACTTATTTCACCTCCGTTATGGAAATTTATTAATGCCATCAAGACGACTTTGTTCTGGATTCAGTTAATTCTCATTCTGGATAAAATGTTGCAGTTTTACAGATAGTAGTATTCTTGACAGAGCTGCCGAGCTGATGTAAGTTAATGTAATTGTTTGTGTGCAAGACCCTTGATATTGACCTGAGAGACATCAAATTCTGCCTTTAGTAACACTCGTATAAATCAGGAATAGGTCCATTGATTTCAATTACTAAGTATTTACAGTGAGATGAAACTGAGAATATAATTTGCCCTGTACATCTAAATTTGCCCTTGACACAAACATGCACAGTCTCTATTTACTTGAATGAAGCAGTTAGGAAATTCAAAGATCATATTGGTAAGTGGAGAACAGTGATATCCTGAAAAGATAGAACTTAGAAAAAGTAGCTGAATGGCCAGTTCACATTAGAGAAATCACAATTTCATCTTCCCTCCCACCCCCCAAAATTCTTCTGCTTTTATCTTTCCTCATCTCTTACCAGAAGTAGCTGTATTTAGAATCATCCTTTTGGGTGGCTGGTGCAGTATGGATTACTCTTAATTTTGTCTCAGTGAAGACCTATTCTAAACTATGTGCTTATGAGTCCAGTTTCTGCTACTTGACTCCATGAAAACAGAAGGGCTAGACCTCTAGTCTCTTAGGAGAGACTGAAAGTTCATCTAAACCAGAAAAGTTATTCTTAACATGAGGTTTTAGTATTTATAGTGAACAATGGTTAATCTAAACTGTAAATAATATCTAGGAAAATGGGATTATGAAGAGATGGTTAAAATGCAGGGTTATATGGCATGTATAGGGTGGGAAATGCAACATGCTGTCTTTCAACTGGTTATGTGGACTGAAAATAAATCTTTATTAGGTTTTTATATCTCATGAGAGTATAATAACTAGTCTTATAAAATATTAAGGTTTTTCCAGGAAAAGAATCCACATCCTTGCTCATGCCTTCAAAGAACCATGTAGTTCACGGTGCTCTATAAATAATGATACTGGATGTTCCTTGAGCCTCAACCTTGACTGTTTCAGCTGACTAAAACTAAAAGTTTATTTTAAAGTCTACAGCATTCTCCGTAGAAATGATTTTTATGCCTCTTGCTTTCAAAATACATTTTATTCTCTGTTCCAAAATAACAATTCCTTGTGATATGGATATAATGACATTTGCTAAAATTTCCTATGGGTGGTAAATATTTTCCCATTTTCTATAGCTGTCATTAAACTGTATTCCCTGTCCAGAAAATAACAAAAGAAGATAGCATGAAGTACGTATCTGGGTCACCACAATTAAATTGTATAGAAATAGATAAAAGAAAACTTAAAAGAAAATTGGTTCCTTTCCTCTGCAGAGACTTGTTCCTCTAGGGTTTCCTAAGGATGGGCATCTTTAATCTTTAAAACCAGACACCGTGCTGAAACTATGTCCCAGAATAAAAGTATTTTTGTATAGTAAATACGTTTTGCAAAACTGAGTATTGCAGCTGTCATATTTATCATGAAAACCTCAGCATGGAAAGTTATTTCCTTCTCTGATTTGAGACCACACTTGCATGCACACACATCCTTCTGATTGGGAGATAAGAACTTGTGCTGGACAAGCTGGGGTGGTTTTTTGCTTCTCCTTCATGCACAGAGGAATAACCTCTTCCTGATACAAGCTTATAACAGATTGATTATTTCATAACCACTGATGTTTTTAGCTTCAAAATAATCCTCTTTAAAGTAAAAACAGTGTAAGTTTTTGAAGATAGAGAGGTGTCAAAAGATACATCTAGTGTATCTAGCAATAATTTCAACGGTGCATAAATAATTTAGTTACAGCTCAGTCTGCATGAGCAGATGCCTAGCACCCATTTCAAATGTCTCTAAATTTTATGGAGAACATAAGAAACAAGTGGTAGAAAACTCACATTTAATTCTTAGTTTCAGGCTGAATGGCCTGTTTTTTATTCAGGCATCATGATATCAAAATCACTGAGCTCTTTCTCTGATTTTCATGTGGTTCTGATAAGCATTGGCACCGGTATTAACGTTGCAGTCCCTGTTATATGGCTACAGAAGTGCTTCCAGTTTTAGAGCCAGGTATTTGATCTTGAAGAAATACATACTGTATATCCCAATGTTGTGAATTTTGACCTTATAAAAGCATGTCAAATTAAGATTAATTAAATTTTTGCTTTTATATTTACCCAGTCCCTTAGAAGTTTAACATAATCCCTTCTGCCTCCCTCAGATTTTACCATCTTTGTATGCCTGTGGCGAGCAAGATACAGTGAACAGAATTCCTAACATTTTGCATGGCTTCTTGAATCATGAGGGGCTGCAAGCTCAGAACAAAAAATTGGTACAGGACATCAGAGGACATTAGATTGCTTTCTTATATGAATAATCCTACCAATATGATGTTGTTTTCAGGGCTGAATGAAGATAACAGGAAGACTTATTTACTCTTCTACTTCCAGTTTATAGGTGATATGTTGATAAAAATTAGCTGGTACCATATACATATATGTACTAACTTCATCATAATTTACTTTGTAAGTTGTACCAGCTAAACTTGGGGATGAAATACGGGACTGTTATAATGCATTGATTTCATCCTCTATGTGAAGTAACGCAATATCAGAACTCTAATGTCAGTCATTGCTCCCAATGCAAATCACCAAGAAAATTAATTCTGGATGTGCTCACTAGTCCTCAAAACTAACTGAATTTTAATGGGACAAGAAATGAGCATATTAGAACAGAGCAGACTTTTGGCCCACCACTGAACCTGGGAAATAACAAAACCCTGAGAGTAAACCTGAGAAACAATACTGGAGGCACGTACGGATATGGTGGGAAAGATTTCTCTTCGGACTTGCACAGCAAGGTTACAAACTAAGCAACGTTTTCATTATTCATCCACAAGGCCAATGATTAGACATAAGTAGCCTTCACACTACAGCTCAATCTGCAGATATCATTACAAAGAATTTTCCCATGAGTATCTACTAAATATATGAGGGATAGATCTATTGCATACAAAGTCTTGAAGCAATCTACAACTTGGGCATTTAATTACTGGAGAGTTAAAACAGAAGGATGTCAGTGGAGAAGGAATACATTGTTCAAAAAAACTACACTGCACGATATCTTTTCTTCTTTCAAAACCACAGAATTTGTCACTTAAGTTTTTCAGCTTCTATGGTAATTTATGGCTAAGCATGATAAGAACTCGACCAACATTCCACTGCTGAGATATTTCCCCCACTGATTTTAATGCCCACCCTCATCAAGCACTTACTGTAATCACATGGAAGGAAGAACTGCTTTATAAACTATGGAAAATAGTGCATCTCTAATGTATGTCGTCAGGGACTGTGGGATACAGATATTCCACTCCTTACACTACAGTGTCAGCATATGTTGGGTATAGGCAAGGAAAATTAATCTTAATTAGACAAAGAATTAAAAAAATTACTATATACTTATTGCCACCAGCTTTAATTGGAAATTATGAGTCTTTTAAAAGCAAAATTGTGTAAGCAAAATACAATATTCTGTCATCATTTATTAATGAAATGAAGGGGAAAATGTCTATGTAGTTCATGTATCCATGAGCCCGCTTGGTCTTTTAGCATTTCTTCCTTGACCTGGAGTCCATTACATTTTTTTGTGTTTCTTCTTGATTGGTTTCAATGAAATAGATGTTTTCAACATAAAGCAATCCTCTCACCCAAAATAATTTGGACTGTTAGAGACAGAAAATCAGAATGAAGGTAGAAAAGTAGGAGCAAATTTGGACTTTTAAATCCTTTCAGTTTATCATGGGTATGCTTACAAGAAATCCTATCAATTCAGCAGTACCTAGCAACAGAAGTGCTTATTCGGGACAGTGATTATGGTGATCCATGAAAAGAACTGAAATATTTTGTAAAACAAATGTACACATACAGTGAGCTATTACTATTATACATAATGTATTTTGTTCCTATATCTTCTTTAAGAGTTGTTTGCTTTTTTTCCAACCAACACAGGTTCTTTCTGTTGAGAGATTTTTTAAAACCAGCTTTTCATAATATTAAAGGCAGCAAGTTCATATATATTGCATCTTTACTGAATGTCTGTCTTATGTTTAAATGGAGTCTTCCCCCTCCCCAAATAATGAGAAATAAAATCCATTGAGAACTATTAAACACAAAGGGATACGTCTTAACTTCATAAATTTGCAAGGAATTTGACTGCAGAATATACCAAGGAGGTTTTACTGCATGATTACCTTGTTTCATATTCTTCTCCAAGAATTTAATTTACTGACTAACGTAGCATGCAGGAGGTAGGCCACTCTAACCTTTACTATGTTTCATTATTAGGGCTGTAATAACAATGTGAGGAAAATAACACTTTTTAACAAATGTGTATGAATTCCAAACAGCAAAAAACATAGGTGTAATGTGATTCAAGCCCCAAGCTATATTTATGGTGGTAAGAAAACTTGCGTTATTTTCCCATGATAAAAAAAAAGCTGAGATGAGAACATAAATTACCACTTCCTAAGAAAATAATTACTGTAAAAACATAAATTGTTGTAAAGGAATCCAAGGCCCATTAAAGGAATTAACTCATGTTTGCCTAATCTATGCCTAAGAGGATGAATATATTTCTGTGAACTTCTTATGCGAAACGTTTGCTTTTGAATAATGTGTTATTATTAAATCACTAGCTGCAGAGGATTCATAAATCTAGGAAGGATAGTTGGTAGCCATTTTGTCTTCTGTGCTGAAATTGGTGAAAGCCTGATATTACTGCTTTTAGTCCTTCTTAAGTGATTTCCTTCTGCTCTTCAGCAAAGATTCTGATGTACAAGCATCCTGATAAAATAAAACTGTGTGTGTTTTCTTATGTTTCTTTGTGAGAAGAGGGGAGTGTACGTGAACTGATGTGCAGACAGTTCTTTTGTGTTCTTTGGTACTATAACCTGACAGAGCTAATGAAGACAAATAGTTTCATTCAACAGCTCTGCATGTGTTGGGGTTTTTTTTAACTCATTTGCAGCTCTTCATGGTCTTGTGTTGCATCAGGAAGCCTGTGGAAATACTATGTGCACAGCGTTATTTCCTTCATATTCTTTATTCTATTAGCAAGGTTGCCATTTCTTCTTACCTTTCTTCTTCACTGTTTTGGTGGGTTATATATGAAGGCAGATAACAAGTAACACTTCCACTAGCATGAATAAAAAAAAAGTAAAAACATAATCTTTTATATCTGCTGAGCTATACACACTGCTCTCTAATTCTTTAATTTCATGTTGAGTTTGGTTTGGACTTACAGGATAACCAGTTTTCAAAGGTTTTTTTGCTTTGTTTTCTGTGTTTGTGTTTCATGAGATGGGGTAACGGTAGGATTTAAAGTATTAGTCAGAAATATGTGAAAGTGGATTTTCTCTCTTAAAACATTGAGATACAATAATGATTTCAAGCAACCCTCATGGAGATACATAGTTTCTTTCCTAATATAAACAGTTAGCAAAACCCCCTTTTTTTAATAATTTTAAAAGGCTCAAAAAATGTATAAAGTTCTGTGGAAAGTTTAGGCTACGTTATTTTTTACATATATTTATTCTAAAATAAGGATTGGACACCAACTCAGTGTGTGTGGAAGAAGGCTGGAGATTAATTACCATTTACAAAACAATTCCCAACTAGAAGTGTAATAAAATTGCCATTTGAAGTGAAAAACAATGGTAAGAGTCATAAGGTCTAATTTAGATGCTTAGAAGTTGTGGCTAAACATCAACCAGTGCGCCAAAGGTCTTTTTGTAATCGTATGGAAACAAATAGTAGTAGAGTGCAGTTCACATGGTCCTCCTGAGATGTTAATCTGAAGACAAGATGAAGAACACAGAGCTGCCCTTTTGTCTTTGTGTATAAAGGAAACATAGAATGACTAGCCCACGCTTAGAAGCACAACTTCTAGATGTCTAAATCAGGTCAGAAAAATCCCATCAAACATAATCAGTGGAAAACACATACTGCTACTTAGTTTAATTTTTCACAGTAGAAATTTCTGATCCTTTTGGAGGTGTTAGGTTTTTGGTTTTTTTTTTAATTTAAACAAATATGAAAAGAATCTCCTTATGAGAAGGAGGAGCACAAATAGGTTGAAGTTAGTGATAAGACAAAAGAACTTCAACATTTAGGACGCAGACTTAAGTTTCAGATCAGATCTTTTTTATTACTTGGCTATTCAATGGCCTGTGAGTCAAATAAGATTAACTGTTAGGCCACTTTGTAAAATGCATTTGGTGGAATGCATATGAACATCCATATAGTTTATGACTATAATAAAAAATTTCTATGACCTGTCATCACCCATGTAGTAGATGAGGGAAAGGCTGTGGATGTTGTCTGTCTGGACTTTAGTAAAACCTTTGACAATGTTTCCCACAGCATTCTCCTGCAGAAACTGGCTGCTCATGGCTTAAATCGACACACTCTTCACTGGGCTAAAAACTGGCTGGAAGGCCGGGCCCAGAGAGTGGTGGTAAATGGAGTTAATTCCAGTTGGTGGCCCGTTACGAGTGGTGTTCCCCAGGGCTCAGTATTGGGGCCGGTCCTGTTTAACATCTTTACCAATAATCTGGACAAGGGGATCCAGTGCACCCTCAGTAAGTTTGCAGATGACACCAAGCTGGGTGGAAGTGTTGACCTGCTTGAGGGTAGGGAGGCTCTGCAGAGGGATCTGGTGTCACGACTCGGCCCTTGCTGGACAGAGCAGGGAGGGGTTGTGTCAAGTTCGGAATTCCCTCGGGCTAAATTAAGGTGAAACGACACCAAACGATCGGTTAAACACTTTATTCATGACACAAAGCAGCCTGAGCTTGCAAAGCCTGAACGCTTGATGCCGTGGTTCTTTACAAAAGAATGGGCAACAACCACATTAGCACATCAGCCAATACGGAGAGCCCTCCCGTTGAGTCAGGAGGTTCGGAGCGGACCCCCTTGCTTTCTAGGCTCTGCTCAGAGAGGAGTCTAGGGGCGGCTGAATCCACTCCTAGTCCCAGACTTGGTCAACGGTTTATATCTAAAGGGATGA
>JAVKLA010000027.1:36877338-36887534 GCA_034782735.1 Sagittarius serpentarius | reverse complement strand
CCCCCCCCCCCCCCCCCCCCCCCCCCCCCCAAGGTGTTTTAAGATTTGGGTTTTATTTCTCATTATCCTACTGTGATATGACTGGCAATAAATTAAGTTCATTTTCCCCAAACTGAGTCTGTTTTGCCCGTGATGGTAATTGGTTAAGTAATCTCTCCCTGTCCTTATCTCGACCCACAAGCCTTACATTATATTCTCTCTCTCCTGTCCAGTCGAGGAGGGGGAGTGATAGAGCAGCTTTGGTGGGCACCTGATGTCCAGACAGGGTCAACCTACCACAGCAGCAAGGGCATTTCGTTGGCTCATGTTCAACTTCATGTTCACCAGGACCTCAGGGCCTTTTCTGCCAAGATAATTTCCACGTGGGTGGCCCCTAGCATGTAGTAGTGGGTGGGTTTTTTTTCCCCAGGGGCTGGGCTTCGCAATTCCTTTTGTTGAACTTCACCAGGTTCCTGCTGGCTCGTTTCTTCAGCCTGTCGAAGTCCCTCTGGACGGCAGCATGACCCTCTGGAGTATCAGCTACTCCTCCCAATTTGGTGTCATATGCAAATATGCTGAGGGTATACTCGGCACCATCATCCAGGTCATTAATGAGGATGTTAAAGAGAACTGGACCCAGTACTGTTCCCTGGGGTGCACCACTAGTTACTGGCCTCCAACTGGACTTCATGCCACTCATCACTAACCTCTGGGCCCAGCCATTCAGCTGGTTTTCAATCCACCTCACTGTCTGCTCATCTAGCCCATACTTCTTCGTCTTCTCTATTATGATTGTATGGGAGACAGAAGTATTTCAGGAGTACGCTACAATGGGAAGATTATACTGTAGAAAATACAGTCACTATGTCATATTTCTTTCCATATTGCATAAAGAAGAAAATAAATAGTTATGGCTGCTACCACCCATCAGCTATAAAATAAAACAAAATTGAAACTTTCCTTTATCTCTGCTGGTGGTCTGTTTAAGAACTATAATGGGAACTTTCCCCATGCCATTCATTTCCAGATGCACTCTTTCTTTTACTAGTTTCTTCCTGAAAATTCTTCATAACTCTACTTAAAATTATCTGATTTCCACAGTCTTTCAGGAAAGCATTTAGAAAACCGAAATTTAATTTTCATCGTAGTGAAATCACAAAAAATAATCTATTTCCAAAAGATAAAAAATGTTAGTGATCATTTATTTGTTTAAAACTGGTAACCTCGTCAGTTAATGGCATCTTGTTTTTCAAGGGAAATATTTTCAAGATTGCTTGTTCTTTCTTTGTACATTTATATTTTCTGCTAATGTTCCTGGAATTTGTCAACAAATAGAAAGATAATAGATGATAAAGGAATTTTAGGGTTTAATAGAAAGACAGTAAACACCTTGTAGTAAATATTAACATCTTCAACAGAGTTGTGGGTATTTTTTTGCGCTTTATCACAATCCAGAAGAGCATGTTCCATATCTTTTAGACTCCCTCTTAGTTTTATACCGAGAAGCTAAACACGACAGATGCAAACCAGAGAAAAGATATCCAAGTCTGTATGAATGCAGTTAAAAATACCCAGACATCTTTAATTTATGGAATCCCAAGCAGATGGTAGAATATGTTTACTGAACTCTTGTCTCTTTTTCTCTAAAGAACTAGAAGCTTTAAATATCACAGCATGTTTCAGAATTTGGCAGTGAGGACGTGAGTTTTCTGTGGTTTCTTCTTCTTTTTTTATTTTTTTAAGTCCTAATAAGACATTCTTATATTTCGAACACTGTTAAGATTTGTGATAGCTACAAATCTGACTCAAATTACTTATTTGAGATCTCTATATGAAAAATTTATTTTAAAAAAAGATATGAAAGAGAAAATGTTGACTTATTTTCAATGTCTGTACTACTATTTGATTTAGGAATTATAATTTAACACTGTCAGAATTAGGCTACTTTGAAGGCCAAAGTTAAATAATGTAATTTGTTTTCTTGTATAATAGGATCATAAAAAGATGATTTAATTATCTTTGCAGATAAGGACAATGTGGTGTTTATCTTAAGCATATCTTCCAGATAGACATTTGTTCCTACTTGGAGACAGCAAAAGACTAGAGTATGCCCTGCAGTCACTGATTGTTTGTTTCAGTCACTTACTGAGGATCCTCTTAAAACGGTCCTCCCTCTTTTTCTTTAATTCAGTCAAGATGGCTTTAGTTTTCCTTCATTTTCTGTTGTTATTTCTCTACTCATGTAAATTCTTGATCATAATTCAGTTTCAGAAACTAAGTAACATAATTTAAGTGATTAAAGGAAGAGTATTAGAAAAAAATCAGGACTACTGTTGCCACATACGAGTAAGTAACACCACATATCAGATACCACATATCAGATGCAGTTTGTACCTGCATGTGGCTCCATGTTCAGGTGGTTATTTTAGTAATATATTTTGTAATATTCCTGTTTGAGGACTGTACAATAGCAGTGTTCTAGATAGCTAGATAACTATTAATAATTATGTTGTGGTTTTGTGCCTTCCCCATGTAGTCATGCACTTCTTTTGAATTATTTTGAGAACTTATTTGATGTTCAGAAAATCCAAATTATGGGAAATTTTTTGTCTCAAGCTTCAAGACAATGGAGAATGCACTATTGGCCTTCTGCATGAGGTTGTCAGTTTTTCAAAGTGATTAGATGCAATATGTGTTAAAGTCTGTGTGTACAACCGGTGTGAATCTATCTGAAAAGATCAAATTACAGTCTAGATCTTCTTTATGAAAGTGCTTGGCTGTGAGAGCTTCCTTGGAAGCCTGACTAAACCAGAACAGGATGGAGACCAAGCAGTGGCTGGGGCAGTGCACAGGGAGGAAGCAGCAGGCAGTTTCTCAGGCTTATTTCTCTGAAGGAATTCCTGAAGTTAGTCTCCAGATGCAAGAGGGAAAATAGATTTTTGGTTATAAACTTCTATGGGCTTTTTCATGGACTCTGAAGGACCAGGCAAACTACATGTAAAACAGAAGCAGAGCACTGCTGTTGTTACCCGCATGTCTAAGGCTCAAAGTGAAACTCCTGTCCATTTTTGTGACTCGTGTTTCAAAAATTGTGTGGGTATTACTGACTTCAGATATTTTTCTTCCTTCTCCAAAGACAGATAGTATCATGAGAATGAATGGTAAGAGAAAGGATTCTTATGGAAGCAACTTTGTATTTTGTGTGTTCTGAATGAGAGCTATAGTAGCGCTTCAGGGATGGCTAAGCCTCAAAGTCTGAGTAAGGAATGTAGATGTGTGTGCATGTGTATGGGTATGTGTATATATCCCATTTTATATATTAAAAAAATGTGGGGAACTGTGTGAAAGTTGAATTTGATCTGCCTAAATCTGCAGGTTTTGCATTTAGCAAGCACGATCCTAATAAAGAGGAAGAGTAGGGTTAAGTATGTAATACCCGACAGTCGAATTTGACGGTGGAAAAGAAAACTCGTTTGGGGAAGCAGGTTACAAGAATACGTAGAAATGCAAATCTGCACATTTAGCATGGAGACATATACATTTGAATATATGCTTTCATATATACATTATTGTGATCTGTTCAAAGACTTTTGGACTAGATGATCTTACAGGTCTTTTCCAGTCTAGGCAATTCTATGATTAATTTTTTTCCTCATACATTCCTAAAGTTTGCAGTTGTTTGATTCCACAAATATTTTTAATAACAATTTATTTTATTTATTAATCATTATATTGATTCTTCAGAAAGTTTTCAGACCTTCTAACTGCCTACAGTAACATCAAATATGTATAAACATAAACAGTGTTATAAATAATACTTGACATTCTTGACATGTATAATTTAATTTATTCCTTTGAACAATAACTTCTAAAAGACTGACATTCTAAGCTTGTGAAACAGAGTGCTGCTCTGTGGCAACTTCTAAATAACAGTTTTGAAGAAAGTGAAGGTGTGAAGTATACATATACTTAATAGGAAATTGTGAAATCGTTCTTTTGAAAAATCTGTTTGTGAATGTGGTGTTAATTGTCCCCTTGAATGTTCCATTAAGCATAAGGATGAGAATTCACATCTTTTATTTGCATTAAGCACTTGTACTACTCTTTTGTGATTGCTAGTTATAAGCATTTGAACTGCACACAATTTATTCTTTATTTTTTAAATTAACTGTTCCAGAACTCCAGTCTTGATTCTCAAAAATGTCTGAATCTAAATGTCAACAATTAGACTAAAAATAAAGGTAGGGAAATGAGAATTGTGGTTAGGAAAAGTATGTTTTCTGCTGTGACCACTCGTGACAGACATCTAAAACCTAACTCTTCATTCTCTGTTCCTCCAGTTTCATCCAGTGACCTAATAAAAGAAGTACTCCTTTTTTATTATGGAAGTGGCTATACACAGGAAAAAAAATTCTTTACAGCGTAGAAGTCATCACTCACTTGGTGATTTTAGGATATAGAAATGTTTTGGTTAAACAACCTGTGTCTTATTCTTTCTGGAGGAACCAAAACACTCTCCTGCGGTTGTAAATTACTTCATAGCAAGGCTTTGTTTTAGTAGAATCAAAGTGGGGAAGCAAGCTGATTAGAGGCATTTAATGCCTTGTCCCTGGCTTGCATATTTCTAACACAAGGGTTTTGACTAGAACTGTTGGTATTCCTTTCAAATATGCTAAAACAGTAATAATTTTGTTTAAGAACAGTTTACCTGCACAGTTGGGTAAGTTACAGATTCTCTTATTTGCTTTTGAAAACATCAGTCTGTAATTCTTACGTATCTGCTATATGCGCATTGTCTTTCTGGTCCTAAGAGCACAGGAGCTGGAGCTGTAATAGCTATCAGAATACATTTTCTAAAGCTTTTTCTGTTCTTTGACCTTGTTCCTTAATGCACAAGTCTTCAACAAGAAAAGAAAATGGATCTAGTCAACTATTTACCTTCCTTACTTGATAGTACCAGATTGTCCCTTTAAAATAGTCATAAAAGGGGAAAGGAAGGAAGAACCCTCTGCAACCTGATCATCTGGCTGATTACAAAATTTCATATAAGTCTTTTCTGATTTTCCCGTGAAAAGAAGCACTTTCAAAATGGGACATAATATTAAAGCACTGGAAGAAAAACAAAGTGCAATGCTCAAAATAGAACTCCAACTCTATTGTGAACAGTAAGTCTGTGTATATGTGTAGACAATGATTTAAACTTGTACACTTGTAAATTTGTACACTACATTTCAAAATCAAGCCAGCAGATATTCTAAATCTCATCTATGTAGGATAAAGCTCCTCCCAAATGCTAACTTTGTCTTTAAAACTCTATTTCTTTATTTGTTATCATATCAGTTCCTAAATAATGAAGCTAATTAAATGTTTCTTTTTCTCTGAAGATTGTAAGAAAAAAAATTACAAATCTACCTTGTAATTAAGTGAATTGACCATTGTTATACCAGAATTTTCACTATGTTAGAATAATTGTAATTGATTGGTTCTTAATTTTTTTTTTATTATGGTTCCATCAAGGTCTGCAATAAGTCATCTTTTCTTGCTGTGGAAAATTACAGATATATATATAAAAACATATATTTAAATATATGAGGCTATAGCCATAGCCTAAAGTGCAGATATAGTTCAGACAGCAAGTAATGTAATACATAAAAAAATATTCTCTATGAGATTAAGGTAAATTCAGCAACTTTATACCAAATTTTGGATTTAAATGATCTGGGAAATATTTGAGGGGAAGGTGGAAAAATGAGGTGGTCAGGACTGCTAGAAGTCAACTCGACATAACTTCAAAGAGGCAAAAACCAATGTGCAGCTCAGAAGAGAGTCTGGGCCATGATTACCGGGGTAAATCGCACCTGACCGATCTGATTGTCTTCTCTGATAAAATGACTGGTTCTGCAGATAAGGAGAGAGCAGTGGATGTCATTTACCTTGACTTTAGCAAGACTTGTGACATTATCACCCACAGTTAAACATTATGATCTGGATGAGTGGAAAACCAGATGGGTGAAAACTGCTTGGATGGTTGGGCTCAGAGAACAGTGGTTAATGGGTTGGAATCTGGAGGCTGTTAATAAGTAGAGGGTCTTGGGCCTGTCTTATTTAACATCTTTATCAATGACTGGGAGAAGGCAGTGGAGTGTTTGATGACATCAAATTGGGAGGAAAATAAATATAAAAATTAATACACAGTAAAACCTCCTTTAAAATGCTGTAACTCACCACACAAACTAAATGACTTAGGAAAGATATATGGGAAAGAATAAAATGAATTAACCTGTATGTCAAGTTAATTCACTAATCTATTATAAAATACAGCAAAATGAGTATTCAGAAAGATAAAGTATCTGCAAAAAGATCAGCACAGTACAGCCACATCTTATAGGTCATTCTTAGTTTTATTTCACTTAATGGGAATGTAGGAGAAATATCTTTCTAGAACACAGCTTCAAATGATCAAGTTTTGGAAATGCGAGTAAGATCTAAATAAAACTGCCTTCCAAATACCTAGTTATCTGAATATATGACTTAATTTTCCAAGTTGGGAACACTCAGAATTTCATACTGAATTTGCAGATAAACTTGCAGATAAGCTTCTAACAGTGTCTAATTTTTCTCTACTCATTTTTAAAAATTTAGCAGGAGCTGCCCAGTATTTCTTATTCTGTAAATCAGCTATGTACAGAGGAAATCGGACCAGTCACTTGGGAATAAATACCATATGAAGATAATATCTTTAATTCCATCCAGAGACGATGAATGCCTTTCCTTCAACTTCCATTTCCTTTGTTATTTACCATGTGAAATCCATGTCTGTTGTACTCCTCTAACAGCACAGCTGTTGTTTATACAGTCCTTGTTTTAAGAACCCTATGAACTTTTATGAACCAAAATCTGCTTCTGACTGGACTCAGTGCACAGTCTTTCAGTGGGACATTTTAGTATGAAAGTTATTTTAATGAAGTAGAAAACCAAAGCAAGGTGTGTTGGCAGGTAGCAAAAAATTAGGCTGCTAGGTCTGAGGTTTAATATACTATGCTGTCATAAGTAGGGCAACACAAAGTTAAACGGCTTTTTTTTTTTAATACTAATGTAATGCACCTGAATTTCATTTTGGACCTTTTTGGGGTAAGTTTTATGCATTTAATTAGGACATAATAAAACCAGATTTCTCCGCTATCATTTGAGTTATGATGTCATAAAGCACTCAGGTTTAAGTACACATGGAATTACTAACTCAGGTACCAGTTCTTGATGAAATTAGATGGTATCATATAGTTTCCTATAAAACAGTTTGTTGCCAAGTAGGTTATATTACAATCAAGCACTTATTTCATCATTATGAACGCAGGTGAACTGCAGGAACTTAGAAACTGCATACATCACAGTAATGTTAAGCTGCATGTAAAATTGTAAAACACCAAAAGAAGCAGGACTAAAGGTTAGCACTACAAGTAGACTAGCCCAGGCATAATAAAAAGAAAAAAGCTTTCAGTTCATAATTCAGCATTTTTTTTTTTAACAGAAAAGGTATGTTTCATTTTTACTTTAATTAGGAATGTAACAGTCAATAAAATGGAGATCAGGGTCTAGAAGACCCACGTAAAAGTTCTTGTTTTCCTTTTTCTTGTTTTTCCTATCTTATTCTTGCTCTTATGTTCCTACTTTCAGCTCAAGCCTGTTCTCCTCCAAATGGGAATATTGTTGGAAATGTAGATTTTACAGGATGTTCAGAAAAAAATATCCCTGCCCAGGTCTTGTTACAAGTCAAGAAAAAAAGTACTAAGGATTCAGGAGTACTCTGAACAAATTATTATTTAGATATTCACATAAGCTATTGTTAGAGATTTTTTTTAAGACCATGTTGCCCATTGTTAAATTTTCTTTCAGCCTTTATTTTCAGTTATTCTAGATCTTTCTAGACAAATTCTCTTGACAAAATAGTAAGCTGAAAATACTGATAGAACACCCCAAGCTGACAGCTCTTCTCCCCATTTTGTGCATGAAGTATAGGACACAGACATTTGAGCTCGTGGGATGACACAGATGTTGCATAGCAACGGATACAAGAAGCATCTCATCTCTGCTGACTGTCAGACTACCAGGACAGCAGAGGATGTATTTCAGGGACTGCAACTCCAGATCTTTTAGACCCTTTAACCTTTTCTGTTTAAAAGAAAAATTTGTTTTTAAACAACACTGGATAAGCATACATGGCTTTTCAGGTTCCACTGAGACAAGGAGAGTTAAACAGGAATATTAATACAACTTTTTCAAAAAGCTTCTTCTTCCTTGCACTATCAGAGAATAAAGCTAAGTATGGGACAAAAATATGGAAGGGAAGTATCATGTTATACTGCTGCCCATTGACAATTTTGTGCTACAATTAATTTTTGCAATGATAGGCAAACACTATTTGTCGTATTTTTCTGCATTATTGGATCCTTTGCTGTGCAGTGAGGGCAGTAAGAGATGCATGATACACACAGAATAAAGGAATGGTTGGAAGTCAGGAGGACTAGCAGTTAAAGGTGACTATGAAAAAAGTTGCAGTTCAGCTAGATAACACAGTGGGCAGCACCTGCCATTGTTAAAATTTCTAATATTTTAATTTCAGGATTTTCATACTTTAAAAAGTAGAAGTGGGACTTTATTAAAGGATTTTCATTTCTTTACAAAGAAAACATATGAATCCCAACAACATTTCACACTTCTATAACTGCTCCTTTAGAAGATTATAAAAGCCCTTTAACAACACTAAGCAACAAAGCTTTGTGACAAATTACTCCCAGATATAAAGAAAAACAAGTATGGCTCCACAGAGAAGTAATTAGGACAAACTGGCACACTATTTAGATTAGAAATCATCATATAATAGGATTGCCTTTTTAAGCCTCTAAAGAGCTTGAAGTGATAAATTAATTTGTCAATGAAATGTAGACACCTCTTGCATTAAGCTGAGTGAGGATTTTCAGGATCAGAAGCCTGCATTTAGGTGCCTAAAATCCACATACATTCCCTGTGATCCAGAGCCCTTCATGATGCTACATAAGTGGCTTAAACCAAACTTTTAAGGGAGTCAATAATTGTATGTTTGCCACTAACTGATCCAAGGTCCCAGAGGCTGAGTTTTCAGGGGTGCTAAGATTTATAGTTCCAATGAAGGCCAACAGTAATGTGCTTTTGAACTTGTATGAATTTACAAACGGTTACATAGTGCTAACATAGTGCTAAGCAGCATGAAAAATTAGGTAACTCTAAATGCAAACTTTGTAATGACTTTTGGGTTTGAAGACTACGTGCTTCAATTCCTCTCCTATAAATTATATTACCTAATCTAGCATGGATATTTTTTGGTAAAGCCACGTTTACATTTTGGTAACAATATTTGCACAGTACTGTCTGAGGCACATACATACATTTTATTTCAATGGTGAAATCGTCTCTGCCATTTCACATGCAGGCTTTGTATTTGTTATTTTGGTGTTGGTTTACCATAGGATAAAATTAAGTACTAATTCTGAATGTTCATGTCTGATCTTTGCTTAAGAAGAATGACACTTGATTCAAGAAGTGGCCAATTTGTTATGATAATTGTAAAACAATGGCTGACTGTCGTGGTTCAAGCCCAGCCGGTAACAAAGCACCACGCAGCCGCTCACTCCTCCCACACCCCCCACTTCGGCCCCGGTGGGATGATAAGGAGAAAAATGTATCTAAAAGCTCATGAGTAGAGACAAGGACAGGGAGAGATCACTCACCACTTACGGTCACGGGCAAAAGACAGACTCAACTTCGGCACAAAAAAAAATAATCAATTTAACTTGCTACCTACCAAAGCAAAACAAAGATAATGAGAAATAAAACCAAATCTTAAAACACCTTCCCCCAAACACCTTCCCCCACCCCTCCCTCCTTCCCAGCTCAACTCCAGTCCTTGTTTTCTCTTCCCCCCCCCCACCCCCCGACAGCGCAGGGGGACGGGGAATGGGGGTTGGGGTCAGGCCCTCACACCTTGTCTCTGCCGCTCCTTCCCCCTCAGGGGCAGGACTCCTCACTCTGTCCCTGTTCCAGCCTGGGGTCCCTCCCACGGGAGACAGTTCTCCACAAACTGCTCCAGAGTGGGTCCTTTCCACAGCCTCCAGTCCTTCAGGCACTGACTGCTCCAGCGCGGGCTTCCCCACGGAGTCACGGCCATCTTGGGGGGCACCCAC
>JAVKLA010000027.1:36849836-36868360 GCA_034782735.1 Sagittarius serpentarius | reverse complement strand
ACTTGCATTGTGCATCACTTGTTTTGTGTATTCCAATCCTTTTGTTATTATTGTCACTTTATTGTTGTTATTAGTGTGACTGTTAGTTTCTTCCTTTCTGTTATATTAAACTGTTCTTATCCCAGCCCATGAGTTTTACTTTTTTCCGATTCTCTCCCCCATCCCCCCCTGGGTGGTGGGGAAGTGAGTGAGCAGCTGCGTGGTGCTTAGTTGCTGTCTGGGGTTAATCCATGACATCCGCCCCCTTTTTTTTTAGTTTTAGAACATTGTTTCAGTATAGATGAGATATTATTCAGATAAACAAAAAGAAGTCCAGGTTGCCTTCAGGGTTTTTTTCCACTAATGTGAAACCAGTTACTTTTAATTTAGAAGTGTGTTAAATCAAATTGAGCTATGTTTCTTTTCACCCAGTGTTGTTTTCCCAAATGCATTTTTATGGTCCTTGTGAACATCCTCCTGGCCTTTTCTGTCTTTGAATCTTTCAAATGATTTAATCACTGTAAAATTCTGATACCTCTTCCGTTACCCTTTTCCAAAATGATTAGCCATTAAAAAAAAAAAATTGCACTACAGACTGTTCTTTCTCTCCATTCTTAACGCCCCACAGAACTTACAGTCTAATACGGATAAGTAAACTTTCTAAGGTATTCTGTGTTCATAGGGAGAACAATGAAATTCAAGTTTTGCTTTGTTATGGATGGCTATAAACTCTTCAGAAGGGATAGGCAAGGAATGAGAGGCCGTGGAGTAGCCCTGTATGTTAGGGAGTGTTTTAATTGTATAGAGCTTAATGATGTTAATGATGGTGATGATAAGGTTGTTTATAGGTAAGAATCAGGGGGAAGGCCAACAAGGCAGATATCATGGTGGGAGTCTCTTACAGATCACCCAACCACGATGAAGAGGCAGATGAAATCTTCTATAAGCAGCTGTGAGAAGTGTCACAATCACTAGCCCTTGGTCTTGTGGGGGACTTCATCTTACCAGATGTCTGCTGGAAGTACAATACAGCAGAGAGGAAACAGTCCAGGAGGTTCCTGGAGCGTGTGCAAGAGAACTTCCTGACACAGCTAGTGTGTGAGCCAACTAGGGAAGGCGTACCGCTGGACCTGTTTTTTGTGAACAGAGAAGGACTTGTGGGTGATGTGATAGTTGGAGGCCATCCTGGGCATAGTGATCATAATATGATAGTTTTCTGTTCTTGGAGATGTGAGGAGGGGTGTCAGCAGAACTGCTACCTTGGACTTCCAGAGGGCAGACTTTGGCCTGTTTAGGACACTGGTTGACAGAGTCCCTTGGGAGGCAGTCCCAAAAGGGCAAAGGAGTCAAAGAAGGCTGGACATTCTTCTAGAAGGAAATCCTAAAGGCGCAGGCCATCCTCATTTGCTGAAAGGTGAGCCAGCAGGGAAGAAGACTGGCCCGGCTGAACAGAGAGCTTTGGCTGGAACTCAGGAATAAAATGAGAGTTTATGACCTTTGGAAGAAAGGCCAGGCAACTCAGGAGGACTACAAGGTTGTCGTGAGGTTATGCACAGAGAAAACTAGAAGGGCCAAACCCCAACTAGAACTTAATCTTGCTACTGCCATAAAAGACAATAAAAAATGTTTCTATAAATACATTAACAATAAAAGGAAGGCTAAGGAGAATCTCCATCCTTTATTGGATGTGGGAGGAAACGTAGTGACAAAGGATGAGGAAAAGGCTGAGGTACTTAATGCCTTCTTTTCCTCAGTCTTTAATAGTCAGACCAGTTGTTTTCAGGGTACCCAGCCCTCTGAGCTGGAAGACAGGGACAGGGAGCAGAATGAAATCCCCATAATCCAAGGGGAAATGATTAGCAACCTCCTACACCACTTAGACACACACAAGTCTATGGTGCCGGATGGGATCAACCCAAGGGTACTGAGGAAGCTGGTGGAAGTGCTCATCAAGCCACTTTAAATAATTTGAACAATTGAACCTCCCCTTGCTAACCAGGGAGGTCCCAGTTGACTGGAGGTTAGCAACTGTGACGCCTATCTACAAGAAGGGCTGAAAGGAGGATCTGGGGAACTGTAGGCCTGTCAGTCTGATCTCGTTGCCAGGGAATGTTACAGAATGTTACGGAGCAGGTCATCTTGCGTGCCATCACTTGGCACGTAGAGGATAACCAGGTGATTGGGTCCAGTCAGCATCGGTTTATGAAAGGCAGGTCCTGCTTGACTAACCTCATCTCCTTCTATGACAAGGCGGTCCACTTAGTGGATGAGGGAAATGTTGTAGAAGTTGTTTACCTGGAATATAGTAAAGCCTTTGATGCTGTTGCCCACAGCATTCTCCTGGAGAAACTGGCTGCTCATGGCTTAGATGGATGTACTCTTCGCTGAGCAAAAAACTGGCTGGATGGCCAAGCCCAGAGACTTGTGGTGAATGGAGTTAAATCCAGTTGGTGGCCAGTCACAAGTGGTCCCCAGGGCTCAGTACTGGGGCTAGTTCTGTTAAATACCTTTATCAATGATCTGGACAAGGGAATCGAGTGCACCCTTAGTAAGTTTGCAGATGACACTGAGCCGGGTGGGAGTGTTGATGTGCTTGAGGGTGGGAAGGATCTACAGAGGGATCTGGGCAGGCCAGATCGCTGGGCCCAGGCCAATTGTATGAAGTTCAGCAAGGCTAAGTGCTGGGTCCTGCACTTGGGTCACAACAACCCCATGCAATGCTACAGGCTTGGAGCAGAGTAGCTGGAAAGCTGCCTGGCAGAAAAGGACCTGGGGGTGTTGGTTTGGCAGCCAAG
Source organism: Sagittarius serpentarius (assembly GCA_034782735.1). Classification (NCBI taxonomy): domain Eukaryota; kingdom Metazoa; phylum Chordata; class Aves; order Accipitriformes; family Sagittariidae; genus Sagittarius; species Sagittarius serpentarius. The sequence continues at coordinate 36,865,586 of JAVKLA010000027.1, read as the reverse complement.
AGAATATGAGCCGGCAGTGTGTCCAGGTGGCCAAGAAGGCCGGTGGCATCCTGGCTGGTATCAGAAATAGTGTGGTCAGCAGGACTAGGGAAGTGATTGTTTCCCTCTACTCAGCACTGGTGAGGCTGCACCTCAAATACTGTGTTCAGTTTGGGGCCCCTCACTACAAGAAAGACATTGAGGTGCTGGAGTGTGTCCAAAGAAGAGCAACGAAGCTGGTGAAGGGTCTAGAGCACAAGTGTTATGAGGAGCAGCTGAGGTCACTGGGGTTGTTTAGCCTGGAGAAAAGGAGGCTGAGGGGAGACCTTATCACTATCTACAACTACCTGAAAGGAGGTTGTAGCAAGGTGGGTATTGGTCTCTTCTCCAAAGCGGCAAGCAATAGGACAAAAGCAAATGTCCTCAAGTTGTGCCAGGGGAGGTTTAGGCTGTATATTTGGAAAAATCTCTTCACCAAAAAGGTTGTCAAGCATTGGAACAGGCTGCCCAGGGAAGTGGTTGAGTCACCATCCCTGGAGGTATTTAAAAGACATCTAGATGTGGCACTTAAGGACATGGTTTAGTGGTGGACTTGGCAGTGCTAGGTTAACAGTTGGACTTGATGATCTTAAAGGTCTTTTCCAACCTACACAATTCTATGATTCTATGATTCTAGATGCTGCCATAATAAACATCATTAATAATGTACTTCTACTCACCTCCTTACTACCATCTTTACCAACACGTTCTCTTTCACCCTGATTTGCTGTTCAGTTTATGGTCTTTAAAAGGCTTTTGTGAAGGACTTTGTCCAAAGCTTTTTAGGCATTCAGATAAATCATACCTATTGTTTCTCCTCTGTGACACTATTTTGATGACTCTGTAGTCTTCAGACACAGTTTTTCTTTGTTTTTCTTGTAGTCCAGATTGTGTTAACTTGCTCTATTGACACTGTCTGGATTGTGCTCTTCTGAATGCCATGACTTTCATGATTGTTTTCATCATTTTCCCAAAAACTGAAGTATGAATAGCAGTGTCGCTACCAGTTTTCCTTAGCAGACTTGCTGAAATGATAATGCTAATTCATTGCATCTTAACTGTTGATTTGAAAATTGAAATTGAGAGAATTTTATACCAATCTTCCTGCAAAACAAACTGAATAATACGTGACTGGTTTTTTTGCTTTCTGTCTCTGAAAGTGGAGGGGTGGGGTGAGGGGCATGGAAGTTACCCAGTGAGCCTGTTTTGAATGGAGGTCTTCCAAATCTAATGTAAATGTTCTAATTACTATTAAAGTCCTTACATCCAGATCCTGTAAAAACTGCAACACACAGTCCCCTCCTTGTCTTGTGTCACTCTAAATCTATTGTAATTGTCATAATTAAACAGATATTTTACAGTGCATTTTGTACTATAGTAAAAGAGAAAAAAAATGAGAGGCAGAAAAGGAAAGCACATTTCATTCAGAAATATTCTGCTGATTTTGCAGATAGGACTTTCCTGTCCTTTATCTTGGACAATTATTATTTTTTTTTTTTTTACGAGACATTTAGAGACATTTAGAGATGTTTGAAGGGCAATCTCTTTCTAGGCAGCATTGTGTAGAGGTGTAGTAGCTTTCCTTCTCTTTTTTTCCTAAGTCTAGATCTACAGGTCGTATGGTTATCTTAGCTCAAAGTCAATGTAGCTATGTCATCTGTAATCATGAGGTCTGGTCCTCATGAATTAATGATTTGATGTATAAACTCCTTTCTCTAACTTTTTATATAAATGTTTTGCCATAATGAATCCCAAGAAACATTAAGAGAAAATAAAGGAGAAAAGTGGCCAGGAATGTCATCATTTGTGAACCCAGTAACAGCTCAGTGTAAATCCGTAAGTGTTCTTTCATCTTTTTTGAGCTCATTAGCTGTAATAATCTTCCTGATTCTGGGTCACTCATTGAAGCGTAAAACTCACAGGGATATGATTATATTTACCTGTTGTTAAGACTTAATTTTTTTTGACATCTAGGGACTGATGAGAAGGGTAACTGTAGCTAATGTTTCTGCATTATTCCCTAGGCATTTTGTAAATCGTGTAACTCAGCCACATGGAATATTCCAACATGTTTCTCCAAACTTTCTCAATGTCATCTTCCCCTGTAGCAGGTAATGCAAGCGACAGAAAAGTTACTAGCTTAAGTAGGCAATAAATTCCCGTAACATGAAGTTTAGAAGACTGTTCAAGAGATGTTTTCTCTGATGATATGTTTTAAAAGCAGTTACTGTTGACAATCAATTAATATTTTCTTTTATTCCTAAATTTACTTATCTTCACTTTTTTTCATTTTACACAGTAATCTGTGTGAAAGATTAGAAAAACAGTATTTAAACAAATTGTCAAAAAAATGTGGAAAAAAACTTGAAGCAGAAAAAAGCAATATACAATTTATTGCAATGAAGATTTGAGTAAGAAAAGAATGCATGCAGAAGCTAGGAGCAAATACTGAAAAAAGAAAAATGGAGTAACTGAATGAAGCAAATATTTAATGAAACAAAATAAAGTAGCAAAAGTGAAAACAGATAAGCTTACCAAGATATTAAAATATAGTCCATCATACAATGATACAAATACAGTAATGTTCACAATTTTCCCTTTACATGGGAATTTTAGTATTTCGTGTCCTAAGTAAAATTAAAAGGTAAAGATATATAGAATCTTTCCGTAAGTAATATAATCTTTTTTTAATTTTTCTTCTGTTGTTACATAGTGCATTAAGATAACTCAAAGAGTATTTGTGCAAAAATACTTGTAAAGGAATGCATTTTAATGATGACATAAACTAGGTGCTGTGTTATTGAAAAAACTGAGATGTATTTAGTTTTAAGTACAGTGCTTAACACTCAGAAGGAAATCTGTTAAGCAGGCTGGAGTTACCTGATATTTTTTCCGAAGTATGGGTTTAATGTAATATTGGGGCTTTCAATGTTTATGGATTTTAAATGAAGATAAAATTTATATCGTGTATCTTTATAAAACCAGAAGCTTTAATTGCTTGTGAGTTGCAAGAAACGAGTTGTTTAGATTTATTCCTGCTTACAGGAAAAAAAATCAATTCATAATTTCATAGAGGCATGAACAACTCTTTAAATAGATTATTTCAATTATTCTTGCTGTTTATTACTCCGCATGGGATCATTAACCCTACAAACATTTAGGATTACAGATTTACATAAGCAAAGTATTAATCAAATCTACATGCAAAGCAGAACAGAATGTCTCGTGTTGAGAATGTGCTTAATTGTTTTGCTGAATAGGACCAACTAGGAAGACGTTGCCCACAATTAGTGATTCGTCTTTGACAAAACATTATAAAGAAGAAAAAATACAGATTTTTATGAAGTGTTGATAAGAGAATAATGTACAAAGAAAGGAAGAAAGTTAAATCTTCTGATTTTCTCCATTCTGAATATAATTTTGAAATATACCTCGAAGTTATTAAATTATACATTTCATTAGATGGATAGGGTTGGAGGTAGGGTTTTTTTCATTGTTTTATAATTTCTGTTGGACTACCACAGGGGTATTTTTGTGAGCAAGTGAACAATTTTTGTGAAGTTGTTTTGTGAACAGAATCCTAAAGTGAAAAAAGGAAATAAGATCTAGAGAAAATGTCCCATATTTTCTAAATTAAATCTAAAACTATATTGATTATTCATGTAAGTGAACAGTCTGATTCTTACCGGGAGCTGCCTTGTTCACAGCATTTCTGAATATTAGGACACACCCTTGGGTATCTAATCTCCTGTTTCAAAGTATTGCTAATGGATGGGTTTCCTTTGTTGTTTAGTATGTTAAGTCCAGTGTCCCGTAAAAAAAAAAATCACAATTGAAATTAATTCTTATTTCCTCTGTAAGATCTTCTAAGCATTTTTCAGACAAGTACAAATGCAGTGTGCTCTAGCATGATTCTTTTCGATGGTAAACTCTTCGAGTAGTCCCCATGATTTGTTTTGTTTTTGAAGTACTGAGAAGTCCTCTCTGAATTTTTTTATTGCCCATACACTGAACTTTCAGAGAGCTTTAATGAATTTTTAAGGTTTGAATGCAGTAGCAGAATCTGGGCATAGAGATATTTAGCTTCCTGAAATGGAGATCTGCTACTTTAATTTTTCTGGTGAGTTCTAAGAGTTACTCTGTTAATCAACCCAAATCATGATAACTATGTTTAGCCTTGATATACCACTTCGTATTACATATTCAAAGAGCCTTTCCAATATTAACGATTACATTGTGTTAGTAGCACACAATTACAGCCTAGCAATCTGGATTTTTGAATGCACTGAGCAGCAGTTATATTCCCTCCCTGCGACATAAATCGTATGCAGTTTGCCACAGTAATTCAACAAAGTCAACACGTTCTTTGCATCCAAGAAGTAAGTGCTATTTTGTAAAAGTTGTTAGGTTCACTGTGCATTGACTTCAGCTTATTACACTGCATTAATAACTTAGTCACGTCCCTCACATTACAACAAAGTAATTAAGAGAAACAGAAAAATATAATTACTTTTTGTTTGAAAATTCTGTAATTTCCGTGCAGACTGGGTAAATTATCCATACCGGGTGTGGATTCCATTTTCGTTTCACTGCACTGATAGCATAATCACATAGTCCTAATTATAGCGATAGTAAATAAGAGAGAAAAGAATATACCACTCCTCACTCCTGTAGAAACTTCTATTGGCCCAGTAAGCACTAATTAAAATTCATTATTGCATCACATTTTGCACAGATACAGAATCTTGTAACAAAAAGAAGAGAAGATATTTTGTGTGGGAAGGAGGAAGACAGAGGGTTACTGTTAAGGTGTTTTCCAGTGAGTACTATTTTTCCTCTTTAGCCCTTGTTCAAATGGTTACGGTTGTTCCCATAAAGCTGTTCCTGTTGCTCACTGGTGTAACGTGAGCTGGGGTACTCCAAAAAGAAACCCAGTGTAGAGCATTCATTTGCATCAGCTGCAGAGCTGATACAAGTTTCACCGTGTTTTTCTTGAAGACCTGGTTAAGTAGTATTGCTATTACACACTGTTCTCTCCCTCTTCACTGCTGCTTCTCAATCAGTTCCACTCTGTGCACATAAAGGTCTGATTTTAGGATCTGAGACTTTTCCTGGGATTCCCTGCATCTCCCTCTCCTACAGAGGGAGAGAGCACCTGAGCAGCCTACTTACCTTCTGCACCTCTTGGATCTGGGAGGAACCAGGTTACAGGCAGAGGGAGATAAAAAAAATAGCTTGATGCTTCTGCCATTATCAACAAGAAGTGATGGCTTCAGTTAGTACTGATGGAAAATGCTGACAGATTTCTCCTTGCAATGCTGGCCATCTTGCATTCTTCTGTGCATACTACAGTGATGGCAGCAACGATGGCAGCTTTTTGTTGTAATATGCAAGTAGGAGATGGAGACCCAATGTTAAGTGAGTATGCACTGCTTGGGTACCTGGCCCTCCTTCAGGAAAGGCAGAGGAAAAGAAAGCACTGTGAACATTACAGGTATAATTACACGTAAATACTAAGGGTTCTAAGCAATTGCCCACTTTCGCCTGATTTTACTCTTGTCCTTGTCTTGCTTGGGAAAAAAAAAGGTGTTAATATAATCTTTGGAAAGGACTAAAATGCAGATGTATCTTAGGCAGGATTCCTTCCCTTGACATTAGGCACCTGCAGAGCAGGTGTCTTAAGTTGATCTAGGTATTTAAATCTGTGTTACAATCAACAGAGACTATAAGGAATCAGTTATTTGATTGCAGTCTGATATACATGACTAAGTGCCGCTGAATCTATTGTCCAGCACTCCATGGATAATAACAGGAGCCTTGCTGTTAGGACGTTGTAAACACTCACATTTAATCAAATTCTACTCTTTGTATCTCATTTGTAAACAGATGAAAGAATAAATGTCAGTATTGGAACATAAGGATGACTTAAACCCCTGGACTGCATTCAGCAGTTAGAGGATTCTGGATACACTGGCAGAGGAGTCACTGGACATACAATTATGGCTGGGAAAAAAATCTGCTTTTAGAGAAACAGAATATAGAGGTTTGCAAATTTGGCTTTGATCCTAAATAACAAATTAAATGAGAGCTACGATGCCCTAGAATGTATGAGCATGAAGCTGACTTGCAAGTAATCTATGTCCAGTACTGTGTGGGACACAAACTGGGAGAACACAGAGAACGAGGACTTGAAATCGAATTTTGTGTATGCCAGTAATTACTGTGAACAGCTAGTTATTACATGAGATGTCACTTTTGGTTAGACCAGAAGTTCATGTTGGCATTAAGAAACCTTAATAAAAATGTATTTGGATATACATTCAAAGATTTGATTTAAGAAATTTTTATATGTGGCAAAAACAAAAATGAAAAGTTATATCCAAACATTCCATTCAGTTCTGCTTCCAGCTGCACCAACTATGACTGAACAGACAATGCCACACAAGGTGGTTGCATCTCCTCTGAGACAGGCTTTCTGATACAATCAAAGCTTTTTGACTCTGGTGCAGTCTTCTACCATGCCCCACTCTTCTTGGTTTTTTTACCAAAACTCAGTCCAAATTCCATGTACTTGCCTCACACTGAGCATGATGAAACAATATACTATGCATTTGTAGTATGATTCTGCTTGTTAGCTAGAGGGATCAAATGATGCTGTTTCTCTTGTAATCTAGGGACTAAAAGACAGATCTTAAAATATACTCCTCTGGTAGCAAAGAAAGTTGCCACCTGTGTCCTTAAGGTTTCTACTGGTATTGTGGCTGGTGTGTTCAGTACACCCAGCTCTTCCTCAAAACTGCTGTGAGAAATACAGCCTTTGAAGGAAGTCTCTGGTTCTTCTGGAAGGACTTGTATTGCAGTCCTTTTTTGGGTTCCCTGAATCCCACTTTCTGCAAGAAGTAAATATTTTAATCTTCATACACCACAATGCACCCTCTGACTTTCTGAACTACTAGAAAAGTCTTCCTTATGAACAACCACTCCTACACCTTATGCAGGATGAGACTGAGCATTTCCTTATCAGTGTGAAGTATTAGAAAGAACATTTTAGTTTCCTAGGGAAGTATTAGAGGTATGCACTTTCTCTGCCTTAGTATCTGGCTATCAGTCTATCTGTCTTGAGGCATTCACACACAGGCATATATACTGAAATCAAACATTTTCATAATGCTTCCCATGAAAAGGCTGTCTCTGTACTAGTCTTTGTTCTGTTATAAAGCAGACATTTTCAATTAATCCAAAGAAGCAGGGAATCAGTGACCAACACAGTAACATGCCTTTGATTTAGGAAAAAAAAAAAGATTAAAAAAATGGGCTCCTTAATATTTATACTAAGGTTCCAGGAGGATCAAATGCTTATTTTTTTAATGCTAAAATAAAAATCAAAGTACACAGTTTTTAAAGACTTACAAAAAAACCACCTCCCACCTGAAAATTTTGTTAGGTAAGACACTGGTATTATCTAATATTTAGTAATGAGAATACGACTGATTCAGCCTGAGGAAGACACAAAGGTCTCTATTCTCCTTGTTTGGAACTGAACAAGCTTTAATACTCTGCTGGGATTCTTCACTACTGAGAATGTTTCAGTGCAGTAGAATTTGTTTCAAAGTAATAGCTTTCCTGTTAGAGCTAGTTTGTCATGTCAGATGGGATGATTATTCATGATAAGCCAGTGGCACTATTACCAGCAATTTTTTAGAAATGGGGGGTACTGATTAATTTCAGAAATACTAGGTACTGAAAGCAGACATCAGTACTGCAGAATGGATGAGACACTTGGAGTAACAGTTGCCAAAAGGTGAAATAAGCTAAAACCAGGGAGCACATCAATTAAAGATGTAAAGTCACATAATTTAATATGCTTTGCTTACTTCATAAGAAAAGACACAGGCCCCTGCTGAGTATTAATGGCTAGGAGAGAGAAACTGAATGTCCAAGGCTGTGCCTTGGGCTGTTATATAACAAATCATCATTAAGTCTCAAGAAATAATTAGCACCAATTTTTTTGTGGTGATATAAGATGAAACCCAAGAAGAAAGACTCAGACCAGACATCTACACTTTTCCCATGCATAAAGTGTTTGCATGGTAATAGTAATAGTGTAATAGTATGTAAGAGGCATTTGTGAATACTTAATACCTAGCACATTAGGTAAAGTCTGTCCAAATTCCAATCAGTAGATACTGCAAAAAGTAAGTTATACGCCAGATTCCTTTGTCCCATACAAATGAACTTGAAGACATCTAACCAATAATAAAATCTCAGTATTTACAAGAATAATTTATTAAAATAGAATGGTATAACTGTTCTCTCAAACAGTTTTACATGCCAAGTTAAACTATGCCATCCAGGTCAGAACTACTTACCTAAATATTTTTGCTTCCCATTTCTGTGACTTCAGTGCTGCGCTGTTTGCCTTTATTGGTTTTCTTTCCATCATTAATTTTTTTTATATATTCTTTTTCTACAGAAATTCTTCAGTCTGGCTTTTCACTTAAGCTTTTCGTCTAACCTTGTTCTGCACCCCAAGTTTGGGTGATCCAGCATTTTTGGTTAGAAGATGTTGTTGGCAGGAATATGGAAGAGGGTAACTGGTCAGTTCTGGAGTGCAAATGGTTTTTTCTTTGATGCTGGGATGGAGTGGTTGGGGTTTTGTTTGTTTCTCTGTTATTATTTTCAAGGGAGGAGGGAAAAGAAGACACCGGTGATACCATTAAATATTCATTCCTCTTTCCCCATTCTACAAATGGTCATAGTGTAACTCCATGTTTTAACTAGCCAGGCAGAGAGAAAATTCTGCTTTTCTTTATGGTGATGACTCTACGTGGTAATTTTTATCTCACTTGGTAGACTGGCAAAATCACCTGGGGTAGATGAATCAGTTAATATGCTCTCCCTTGCCCCTCTCTCTGTAATTCACTGTCATAGTAAGGAACTTCTGTTCCGCTTGCTCATCTTCAGAAAAGCTGTATTTGCTAATACATTCACTAAAGGGGTTGAGGTCCTGCCTATTTAATTCAACTCTGTCCCCTATTTAACTCAAAAATTTTGTCACTGTTTGGAGTAGATCAAAGACTACAGCTGTTTTTTCCAACTGCTGCTTCCTTTTATTCTGAACACATCTTCAATTTTGCTGCTCTCGGGTTGTTTAGGCTGTTGTAGAGTGCACAGAGTGCATTTGGTCCAAACCCCATAGTAAAGGCATCCCTCACAGGGTAGCTATTGACATCAGTGTTTTATAGATGTTTCACTGAGAATGGTAATGTTTCAGAAGCATGAAATATTAGGTAGATAATCTTTTTCTTTCCAAGTTTATAGCAGAGTTTCAAAGGTCTGAATTTCCAGCAAGAAGGTGTTTTTTTTTTTAAAATTACATCTCTTCTGAAGGTAATTCCTGTGAGTAAATGAGAAGACTTTAGGTTGTTTACATCAGAAGCAATCTAAGCTGCCATAGAAGGTTGTTATTTTTTGAAAGAAAGAAACAGAATATAGGAAGACCGTCTGTGGTAATGTACAGTGAATACTGAGTCATTCTTATGTTCAATTTCTATTGGCAGAAACTTAAAATAGAGCCTTAATTTTCTTCTGATTTTCCAAGCACTGAGTCTTCAAAGTCTTTTCTAATCTTGTTGAAGTCACTTCAAACCAGCATCATATTTATTTGATAATGTTTATTTACTATCTGAATGCTTACTGGAACTTCTTTCATCATTCTGGGTTTTATTCCCTCTTCTCCCCCCTCCCTTTTTGACTCTGACTAAATCTATGGTATTTTAGAAGGATTATGGAAGCTGTTTTTTTCCTTCTCTAAAGCTATATACTAATTTCAACAGGTTACTTAGATTTGCAACAATCTGTTCTCTGTCACTTATCTGATATTGCTGCAAGATTTCAAACTACAATATGTAACATACTGTAATTGTGTTTTTCTTTTCTTTTTTTTTTCTTCACTAGATTAAGTCTCTGTGTGAATCTCATTAGAGAGGTCCATATCCCAGATCCTAGATTTTATTGAACCAGCTATATAATAACAGAGGTTTACTGTGTATGCCAATGGGCTTTAAATTTAAGGAATTCAAGTCAGCATTATATGAACTTTGCTGCTGTTACATTACAATTAGTGTGAAAACCGTAATTAAGGGTTTTGAACATTTTAACTTTAATTTAAAAGTGTAGTAATAAATGTATCTTAATTTCTTCAGAGGTTACTTTTAACGTTTTTTTTTAAAGGGTGTATTTGCTTCTATTCCACTAGCGCCAAGAGCGAAGGCTCTTGAAACACCTTATTGTGTGACTGTTTCCCTTATTTAAGAATTCTGATATTTACCAGTTTCACAGTATTGTTAATTATTCTGCTGTGGACTATTTAATTTGCTCTTTATTTTTTTACAAATACAACTTCTTAAGCCCTGTTACCTACTTATATCCTAGAGACCCAAAGACCTGTACTTTGCCACAAAATCTTCTCTACCAACATTTAAAATATAATAAGAAATAAATACAAGAGTAACGAAGCTTTAGAAGCAATATATTTCATGGATTCAACTAAATGATAGACTACTTCAGAAGATTTAGTTTGACCTGCTATTGCAGTGGTTGTATAATTCTTTCAACAACTGATCTTTACGGTGGAATCTCTGTCCATATCTTTTCCACAGAATAAATTTCCTGTGTAATCAAACATGAAATCTGCATTAATTCATTTTCAGCCATACTTCTGATATGGTGTTCTCTTTAGGGCTGCTGGGAAGATTCCTGGATCAACTTCTGGTTGTATGCTGGTTACTTTCCACTTCTCAAGTGGAAGAACCGCAGGAAGAGTAGGTAGAAGAACTAAAAAAGAGTGCAGGATCAGAGTACTAATGAAGGCACTTTTCAGAATTAGTTCTCCTAAAATGAGGAAGTCATAGCTCAAAATGTTTGTTCTTAAACACAGGAGAGAGAAGCAGGTGGCCAAATGCCACCAAGACCAGAAATTCTATTACTTGAAATCTAGATTTTCTTAAAAGAACCCAAACACCTTTAATATCTATCTACAATCTCCCCAAACATAAGAACTCTTATTCCCCTGCAAGTCTGGCAGCGCTAGCATGTGTGAGGCGTATTAAATATGGCAGGCTTTCAATCCCAGAGAGGATTTTTTATTTGTTCTGTGATGAGATTCCAAATGTCCTCTCTTGTTTTTATGTCTAGTTCAATTGCCCAGATGTTTGTCACATCTGAAAGATTACCCTTCTCTGGCTGCATGAGCAAGGAGGCAGTTATTTTGGAACAGATGATCCCTTGTCTACAAAGGATTTGAGATATTAAATTGAGAAATAGTGGAATATCCTTAGAAGAAAAGTTAATTACATACTGGGGATAAAATCTTTAGTGTATTTCAGCTGACTTTGTTGAAACCAGACTTTCATCTGTGGTGGTAGTAGCAATGCTTTTAAAATAGAAGCAGAAGGCTATTCCGTGTCAAAGAGTTATGTACAAACCAAAGTAATTAAGTGCCCAAGGGTAAGGGAAAAAACCTGTATTTTCCTGTGAAAGTGATAATCTTCTGTTGAATGACTTACAGGGTGGTAGCTTTATGTTACATCCTTTTTTAAATTCCTCAAAGACTGACAACACTACTGAAGTTAAAGCCTTTTTGTTATCAGTTGTAGGAAATAACTAACAGGTTTCTGTTGTAGAACAAGAAATACACACAATGACAATAAAAATTTATTTCAATATATGTAACAAAAATGTTATGGATGCTTTTGTTAAATAAGATGCAATTGTTTATTTTGCCGCCTTTCTATTTTAAGCCTTCTGCTTCTGAGGATGCAGTCCATGTGAACACAAGCGGTCCTACTGTTTTTTAGACCTTACATTTCTTAAAAGAATAAACATCCTCAGTGTTGACACGAGGGGGCAGAATCTTTTGTCCCTCTTCCAGTTTTCACAGCTGAGACAAGTGGAAGACAACACTAAAATATTTCTGAGACTCTTTCAGAAAAGGTGGCTGAAACAGAGATAAGAAATTACTCTTTGGAAGAAAAACAGTACTTCCATAAAGTTCTTCAAATGCAGTGATAATACAGTGATAGCTTCTTTTTGGCTGGTATTCTGTACCAGTTCCACTGAGCTTGCTACAGGGTTTCCAGCCAACCCTACCAAATGACTGGAGAAGTCATTTTGGCACCTTGTTGTAGCTTATGCAAGGGCAAGACAATCTATTTTACCCAATTATTTGCAAAGAAATATAACTATCTTTACTCATAACCTTAAAATGATACATACAAATCATAGATAAAGAAAGAGTCTTAAACAAGCTTCTTTTGAACACTTTATATAATGTCTTCATATTGGCACAATTTCCAGTAAGCTGTGCAGAGAATAAGCATTCAAATACCTTGTTTGTGAAAGCAAATGCTTTTAAGAACAAACTGAAATGAAATGGCAATCTAGTTAAGAAATCCTAAATTTCTTGGAACTCAGTTGATTTTCACAGAGGCGCTACAATGGTGTTCTTACACTGTGCACTTCACAAACACAAGATTTTTGTGGTTTTTACAAGGCTTTATTAGGCATGTCTGGAATTTCCCTAGACTAAAGAAAACAGCCTAAAATCAATGAAATAAGTGTTATGTGTAAAAAAAAAATAAATTGACAAAACTAGAAAGTCAAAAACCGACCCACAGAGACAGACATAACCACTTAAAAAAGAAGAAAATCACATAATCAGTCTGTGGGTTGGTTTTTTTTTTAAATCATCAGGTGAAATATTAAATGTAGACTTTGCTCAGCTGGTAGAAAGATCATTGTAAAAGCTTATAGGAAAGTTTCTTTGAAGTACAGAGTATTGGGTTAAACAGGTATAGAGGTCTATATGAATACAAGATAGACATTTCTGAAACAGCAGCACCTCTAATGCCTTGTAGCTGGTATGGATACCTACCCCACTGCGGACGGGTGCAGTGTACTTCTGCTCTGGTGTGCTGTGGTGCAGGGTTGCTGCTGGTATGTGCACTTTCCGTGCCTTGCACAGGAGGAAAAGGAGACTCAGAAAGAACCAGGGCTTTATAATGTTCTGGTAGAAATGCACACCAGTGAGTGTCCTTAGTGTAAAAGTCACCAGTCACACCTGTTATGAAAGCACAGTAGGGAAAGAAAGAAGTATGCAAGCTGCTGGACGTTTGAGGGAGGCAGAGAGAAAGGTGGAGAGTAGGAACGTTCTAGATCCAGTACATTAAAGGAGGGAATTATCTTGCATGTTTGCACTGATTTGAAAAAGGTCAATAAAACTTTGTGTTGGAAGTTAAGGTTAGAGAAAGGAGGCTTGTTTTATGCAGAGAAGAGGCTTATTGGGAAATGGAAAAGCATAAATGGAAGAGAACTAAGACAGGATGAGAAAAGATAAAAAGGTAAATTTCAAACATAGTCCAAAGTAAAATACAGTCATTACATCTGATGAGAGCTTCCTCTTCTCCATTTTGTAAAATGGGCTCAGAGGTCTTGGTGTGAGGCATGTCAGAACAATTAAAATGATAGAGAAGCTGAGATGGTTTAGAAAGAAAGATTGTGTATATATTTTCCTAAGACAAGAAGGATTGGTAGGAGGGAGAAGAGGGTTCATGAAATAGGGAAGGGTTCACATCACTATGAAATCCTTTCACTGTAGCATGCCAGTAGGTTCATTGAAGTGCTAAGAAACACATGTGAGAGTGTAATACGAAACTACGAGAGCAAGAGGTTTCACAAACAGGACTATTGGGAGAATAAGATAACAAGAAGGATGAACACACAGGCACTATAAAACCTGAGGTGATGGTAATGCGAGTCAACAGAAAGAGAATCCAGCAAAACAGAGGAGAATTAGGAGAACAATCCTTCCTGATTTATGATCATGATGAAAATTAACTGCTCCTTGCTGCCAAAGACAGGCAATCAAAGATCACAAATAGAAAAAGGTGTTGCGGAAACATGCAAACAGCAGGAGAGACAAGTGCATGAAGTTGATGGATTGTGAATGGAAGAGGACCACTATCTAGGGGGAAAAGAACAATTTCGAAAATAGGTAGATTGTGCAAAAAAAGGGAGATGAACATGGATGACATGGCTAGGCAACACTTTCAGATATGATTAACTGTGCTTTAACGTGGGTGCAAGTAAAAGAGATGAAAGAAGATGGGGATATCAGAAAAGATACAGAAGAAAAAAGCAGCATGTGAACAGCCCATCTTCCATTTTCTCAGTTTGCTCTTAAAGTAAATGATAGCAAGTATTAAATACCTCTTTAAAAGGAAATACACAAGCAACTTAGAAATGTGTGAGTGTGTTAATCAATGCAGACACAGTGTAATTCTCTCATGGTGATGGCTACTGTTAAAGAATACATTAAACAAAGGAGATTAAACAAAAGGTGTGGAGTACTTGGAAGGTGAGAGGTGTGGAAATATGCTATTAAAAAGTATAATTGAATGGTTAGGAGGAAAAGAAAAACCAAAAGACAATCTTGTAGTGTACTGAGTGTACTGAGGATAATTATGGGACATCCAAGGGCAAGGGGTATGGATATGGCATGTCTTACTTGCTTTGTTAGAAGGCAATGAAAGTTGAATAAGTAGATTAAGTAAGAAGTGATGTTACTGATGCTTACTGTAATCCCACAATGAATCAAAGGATGACTGGAATCAGGAAGAGTGGCAATGTTTTCTGATTTCAAGAAATACTTACTAATGTAAAATTGATGAGAATTAAACATCTGAATTTTAAAATCTGGTAGAAAACAATACAATGGAAAATTTGAATCATACTACTAAAAGAATATAATCAGTGGTGTTGTTCATCTTCACACTTCAACAAGTATTTTTCTTTTCTAGTCTAACTTCAAGCTTTTCAAAATTCTTTATCTTATGCTTTGAATCAAGCCTTCTCTTTAATGAAAAACAGTTTGCAAGTAAATTCTGTTTTGAACGCTAGTTCTGAAATCTAGATGAAAAAGATCACAGTGTATGTTACCAGTTATTTCAGCATGAATTTTGCCTTGTGAAAATAAATGTCATGTTTTCAACATTTGATCAGACCAGTCAGTTAATGCAAGTTGTCTATTTTGAACATAACCAAGTTGGTCTGCGAAGGTGAAGAGCATTACAGAATGGATTAACATATGAAAGTAGAGATTAAAGTGTATGTTGTATGGATTCTGTTGGCATGATTTTTTTTATTTTATGGACTAAAAGAGTAGACCTATGAAAATCAAACTTCATTATTTGTTTTTCAGTTCTTGGAATTAAAAATGTAACTTCTGACGTGCATAGCTGTATTACATTCTGCTGTTTATCATTGAAAAATATCCAAGTTATATCATCTTACAGCATACGAATAATTCTCTTGTTACAGTTTGGATATGGAGTAAAAGGTGTAAGTGGAACTTTTATATGTCATGGAAGTTTATATTTCAGGTATATGTGTATGGATAGGAGCAATTATTGTATCGAATATGAAGCTCTGCATTCCTTAATAAGTAGTGTGTTATCTCACAAGGCACTTTCTAGTTGTTTTGGCTCTGTTCTTTTTTTGGAAAAAAAGAATTTCATTTTGGTCATGGAAAACTTATTTGAGTTTTTCTTTACAGCTTGCATTGATTTAACAGAATAGTACTGTGACGGGTTGACCTTGGCTGGATGCCAGGTACCCACCAAAGCCGCTCTCTCACTCCCCCTCCTTAATTAAACAGGAGAGGGAGAATATAAC
>JAVKLA010000027.1:36826101-36849736 GCA_034782735.1 Sagittarius serpentarius | reverse complement strand
CACAGGGGAAGCTTCTAGCAACTTTTAAAGAAGCCACCCCTGTGGCCCCCCCTGCTACCAAAACCTTGCCACGTAAATCCATTACAAGTACATATGTAATTGATACCTATCCTGACTTAGATATAGCAACAGTGACATGGGTTCTGAATTATGGAGCTGTATTATGATGTTGAACCGAAGTTCACACCGTCCTTTCTACACTTGGTCTGGAGAGATGCATAGAAATTAACAGTGCATTCTATTTAATTTTCAGTCTCTCTCTCTCAAGTTTTTTCTCTAATTCAATTGAAGTAGGCCTTAGCAAAAGATTTCTAGGAAAAACTAAATTTATAAATATATGCACATTTAGGTATTTTAAAAGTCTTATTCCAGTGTCTATATTTGGCAGGAGGTGCTCGATGTCTAGGATGAAGATCTTATAAAGAGTAAATAGTATAGTTTTGTAAAGTGACTTGCACACAAACTGTATTCCAAAAGATTTTTAAAGTGCTAAATAAAACAGCTGAGCTTAAATAATAAATAATAACAGCACATAAAGGAGATTTAAAAATAGTTTGAGTATATGAGGGAGATGCAGAAAGACATAAATAAACCAGACTCCTAGCAATGAAGGTTGATAACAAATGAAGTGCGTAGGCACTGATATGAAAATGAATTCTCTAAGCTAATTTCCCGTAGAAGGTAAAATTTGCTATACATGTCAGATGAGGCAAAGCAAGCCCTAATTACTTTCCAAGAGGATCTTCTAATCCCTCTCTGTCCTATATATCTATGATATACTGGTATTTGTAGTAAAAGAGTAATTACACTTCGTAAGAGGCATTGGAGATAAATATGAAAAGCCAAGATAAAAATATTGGATGTGTCCCTCTTCTGTTGTCAAGAAAAGTTGCTTTACAGTGTAGCAATACAGAGTGTAAAATCTTAAGAGATTTCTACTTAGTACTTCAGAGAAAGGGGTCTCTGCACATTTAAATGCTCAACACAAAGACAAGCTTCTGAATATGGCATACAGAAGATGATTTAATGAGCTCAAGTACATACGTGTTATAATTAAAGAGACGGCATCTGGTTGGTTTGTTTGTAGTTAGTTACGAAATGTGTATCGTATTTCTCTGAAAGAGCACGCAGAGGAGCGGAGCACTTTGTGCTTTCTCTCAGTTGATGAAATCCCTCCCGCTAGCAGAGGGGGCTTGCTCTGAGCACGCTTGGGGAAGAGAAGCTTCGGGGGTGAAAAATGCAAAGCAGGAAAACTGGTCTAATATTTAAGGGATAAGAGATAACAGAAAGCCTGGAGAGGGGATGCAGACGTACAGTCAGACTGCAAAGCTAGTGGAAAGAAAAAAAATATCCTAAGGACCTGGAGGAGCTAGATGCTCCTGTAAGTGAGCATTAGAACTGAGAGCAAGAGTATAGAAAGGGACCTGCCCTGCCAGGACACAGTGACGTGGGGGAGATCTTTTTATAATTATTCTTGTTTTCTATTTTTTCTAAGAAAATGGGTTTTCTATATAAGAAGAAAATTGCTGATAGTCCAAGAAAATTTGGCTTTTGAATGTAGGGACTATTTCTGACATTTGGGGATACTCATATTAAAAAGGACCTATTGGCAGATCCACCTTTCAGCTTTGACTCACTGTACTGATTTTGGTTGGGATAGAGTTAATTTTCTTCACAATCAATCTTACGGTGTTATGTTTTAGATTTGCTATCAAAACAGTGTTGGTAACACCAGGATATTTTAAGTTACTGCTGAGCAGTGCTTACACAGAACCAAGGCCTTTTCTGCTCCTCACCCCACCCCACCAGCAAGGAGGCTGGGGGTGCACAAGAAGCTGGGAGGGGGCACAGCTGGGACAGCTGACCCCAACTGACCAAAGGGATATCCCATACCATATGATGTCATGCTCAGTGATAAAAGCTGAAGGAAAGAAGGAGAAGGAGGGACATTCAGGCTTATGGTGTTTGTCTTCCCATGTAACTGTTAAGCATGATGGAGCCCTGCTTTCCTGGAAATGGCTAAACACCTGCCTGCCAAGGTAGCCTTATTCCTTATTCTGCTTTGCTTACATGCACAGCTTTTGCTTTACCTGTTAAACTGTCTTTATCTCAACCCACAAATTTTCTCACTTTTAACCTTCCTGATTCTCTCCCCCATCGCACCGGGGGGGAGTGAGTGAGCAGATGTCTGGGGCTTAGCTGACTACTGGGGTCAAACAACAACACCCACTTAAGAGTCAGTCGTAACACTTAAGCTGTTCATCTTAGTATTTTATTTAGATATAGAAAAGCTTACTAAGTTCTTTCTGGTTACAAATACATGAGGTAGTTATTTACATGAGATAATATAATGACGCAACAGATGGCTATTTCACATTTACTCTTTAAGAACACAGCTTTCCTAAATCAGAATTATTAATTGGAAAATCTTGTTCGTAATAAATAGCCTTTCAGCCTTTTCCAGTCCCAAAATCTGGGAAGGAGCAACAGAAGGTTGATAGATCTAATCTGTATCAGACCTTCACCAAACGAAGACTTATTTACTTTGCTCTGGTTGCTTCTCTTCCTTTTTACAAAAAAGGGAATTGACGCAAATACTTTGCCTCATAGGCAACCAAATTTAGTCATAGATGTTGTTTATATATATTTATTTGCAAAGATGCTACCATATGTCTTTACATAAACAGTATGAAAAACACATTTGTTAGGTGGGTGGGCTTGTTTTGCATTAAGTGGCCAGGATTTGTATTAAAACATGGGCTTTACCTTTCTAAATGCTGTACTTGCAAAGAAGTACGTTGATAATTTTTTAGAAATTATGAATTCCAATGATGTTTTTTATTGAAGGTTGATATAGAAATGGATTGCTAATTTTTGTTTCCTTTTATTTTTTTAGGATTTATTTATACCTGTGGTGGAACTTTAAAAGGACTTAATGGCACTATAGAAAGCCCTGGCTTCCCATATGGATATCCAAATGGTGCAAATTGTACATGGGTTATAATAGCAGAAGAAAGAAACAGAATACAGATCGTCTTTCAGTCTTTTGCTCTGGAAGAAGAATATGATTATTTGTCATTGTATGATGGGCATCCTCATCCTGCAAACTTTAGGACAAGGTAAAGAATAAGTATTATTAAAATGTAACTTGTATTCATATCTTAAAAATATCTGAGAAAATAGTTAAAGCTTATATTTTTAAATTATAGGTTCCTTCTTATTTAGACTTTAAGGTGCACTTTCCTAATTAACCATAAATGTCTTTAAATCTATGTGATGTGCTTTAATTCTAGTAAAAGTAAGTGCTAAAATTAATCTAGCCCTCATAAAATTTGTCTCAACAAAACATAATTAATGAAGAAGCATATGAGCGTGGATAAATGACAGTAAAGTGAATATGCAATTGTGGAGGTCTCAGTTTGCGTGATCTAGTAGCGGTGGAACTTTTGTAATCTTTGCAGCAGGAGACTTTTGAGAGAGATCAGAAAAAGTTAACATATTTAAGATAGAAAGAATAGGTAATATTTTTGCAGTTGTGTATGAGCATCTTCTAAAAACGTGATTACAAGAGTGAAAAAATCAGTTTGAAAAATCAAGAATGTGATGGGTCACAGAACATTTTTTATCAGTGTCTACTTCAGAGTCATGGCCCAGATGTCCAGTTCTGGAAGGCTGCAGCTTGAGGGGTATATAATAATTCTGCAATAGCAACAGATACATTATCCATACATTTGCTATCTATCTTTATTATCATCTATCTTGACTTCTGTATGTCAAGTTGTCACCTACCTAGACTTCTGTAAGGCCTTTGACATGGTGCCACACAGCTTCCTTGTTGCTAAATAGAAGAGATACGGATTTGACGGGTGGACTATTTGACAGATAAGGCATTGGCTGGGTGGCCACATCCAAAGAGTTGCAGTCAACAGCTTAATGTCCAAATGGAGATCAGTAACAAGTGGTGTCCCTCAGGGGTCCATACTGGGACCAATACTATTCAATATCTTTGTTAATAACATGGACAGTGGGATTAAGTGCACCCTCAGCAAGTTTACGGATGACACTGAGTTGAGTGGTGCAGTTGATTCACTTGAGGGAAGGGATGCCATCCAGAAGGACATTGATAGGCTTGAGGAGTGGACCTGTGAGAAGCTCATAAAAGTCAATGAGGTCAAGTGCAACATCATGCATCTGGGTTGGGGCAATCCTTAGTATCAATACAGGCTGGGGGATGGATGGATTGAGAGCAGCCTTGTGGAGAAGGTCTTGGGGATATTGGTAGATGAAAAATTGGACGTGAGCCAGCAATGTGGACTTGCAGCTCAGAAAGCCAACGGTATCCTGGGCTGCATCAAAAGAAGCATGGCCAGTAGATTGAGGGAGCTGATTCTTCCCCTCTACTCTGTTCTCATGAGACCCATCTGGAGTACTGCATCCAGCTCTGGGATCCACAGCACAGGAAAGACAGGGACGTGTTAGACCAGGTCCAAAGGAGGGCCATGACAAAGATCAGAGGGCTGGAACACCTCCTCTGTGTGGAAAATCAGAGAGAGTTGAGGTTGTTCAGCCTGAAGAAGAGAAGGCTCCTGAAGACCTTCTTGTGGCCTTTCAGTACTTAAAGGGGGCTTATAAGAAAGACGGAGAGAGACCTTTTACCAGGGTCTGTAGCAACAGAATAAGGGGCAATGGTTTTAAACTGAAAGAGGGTAGATTTAGCCTAGATATAAGGAAGATATTCTTTACGATGAAGGTGGTGAGGCACTGGAACAGGTTGCCCAGAGAAGTTGTGGATGCCCCATCCCTGGAAGTGTCCAAGGTCAGGTGGGATGGGGCTTTGAGTAACTTGATCTAGTGAAAGATGTCCCTGCCCACAACAAGGAGGTTGCACTAGATGATATTTAAGGTCCCTTTCAACCCAAAGCATTCCATGATTCTATGGTTCTATGACACTGTGATCAAGAATGTAATACATATTCCTAATGAGGGAACATCCAGTTTAATTTTACTTTGCATGGTGCTGCTCCAATAAAGGGATGTATTTTCATAATATTATATGACAAGTGTTGATTCACTAGTAATGATACTTATTTTCTTGAAACTATTGCATAACAATCCAGCATCTGTCCACTACAAAGAAAATGTAGTGTGGTATTAGAAGGAAACGACAGCAGTAAAATTCTTCATCTCAAATCTGTGCAGGGTGTGAATTCTGTTCGTCAAATAGGTAACAGCAGATATGGAGAAATATATCTCTAATGAAATTGTTTTTCTTTGTACTTCTCTGTTTCCATATGTATTTCCTGTTTCATGAGTATTTCTGTGCAGTTCTGATACCAGCTGCAGGAAAGAGGGAACCCATAGCTAAGAGATTTGGGGGCTGTCTTTCACAAGAAATACCAAGAACATGTAGTTTTCCTCCTTTCTGCCCACTCCTCAAAAGACAAAATTTACATGGAGATTTGATCACATGTAGGAGCCCAAAAAGGCCCTCGCTGTCAGTCAAGACTTCTGTTGGTGAATCATAATCTAAAAGAGTATGTGAACAACATTCTGTGCAAGTGCAAAAGAATAAAACAATCATTACTATTAGGAACTTATGGTCCTTACTGAGGTACAGTTTTAATGAACATCAGAGAAAACAGGTAAAGGAAGCTAGGAGGATGGAAGGAAGAGGAAAATAGTATCTTGCAAAGGTAGAATTTTTTTTCTTTGTATGTTTTGTTCAAGCTACTGAGAAGTTTTATATATATTTGTGCGCACAGGTATGTATACGTATGTATATCTATCTGTATGCACAGATATATAGATACCTGTCTACATACATAGATTATATATGTGCAGGATTCTTTTTATATTAAACTAAGCCTTCAAAGCTGGAGCTTTGGGATACATTTTTTAAAAATGTTAATATCTTGAGAAGAAAGTCAAGGAAGCCTGGCATGCTCAAAAGTTTTGGTACTGTGTATTTAGGATGCCACTACATTCTGGTGAAGAATAGGTTAAGGAGTTCTGTAGAAGAGAATAGAGTAAGTCAGCACTTAAAAAAGAAAAGATGATTAAGCCTCCATGTAGGTCTTGAAATAGACTACTTTTGCAAGACTTACAGGATCTTGCCAGTGTGTGGGTGCAGTAGAAAAATAGTACACATTTGTGTGAGTGGAGAATTGGGTTTTAAATTACGAAAGTGCGATAGTGAAATTATGCAAGCTTTACTAAATCTTTCATGGTGACGTTTACTTTCTCAGATTGCTGTAGCAAGTAGTAAGGTGATGTTCCCTAGAGCTTTCATTTTTGCAAAAGCTTTTTACTTACAAGTAAGGTTTTACTGAGGTACAGTTGCTTGTGGAAACTTTCTTTCTAGCATGACAGCAGATTTTATCATTTTACTTAGTGACATTAATGAAAGTGCAGTCAGATTACATGAGTCACCCTCCCCTTAATTTTGTAACAGACAAAAATGTTTTCAGGGGACAATACAGGTATATTTCTAAAATATATAACAGGACAGCTAAAAAACTGTCTCAGACAAGACTACTATTTCTTTTTCTACTTCAGTATTGTGATTGAAAGAAGTTTCTATATGACTGAAGAAGATTTTGCACTTTGGCTATTTGTGAAGCTCATGACCTCTGACCCCATCCTTATCCAGTTTTGTACATCTTTATTTAACTGTTCTCCTCAGAATTGAATCTTGTTGAAATTTGCAGTCATTGACTGTCTTCAGTGAATGATTAAGAGCCTTAACTGGTTTAGATGGCACTTAAATGGCAGCTAAACAATAACAAATGGAAGAGAAGCATGTCAGATATGGCCATTACAGAAAGTGTACCGTCAATATTACACTTTTGTCTTTGTGTTACTGTATATGCTTGATTTAGCATATTTAATATGCTAGATCCTTGCCTCAAACTATAGAGAAAATATAGAACAGTTTAAAGCTGTGAACTAAATGCAAAAAAAAAAAAAAATCTTTCCATAAATCATATTTGCAATTACCTAAAAAAAATCTGTTTGCAGAAGGATAGTTTTACTTCCTGTATTTGAACCAAGCTTTTAGCAAAATTTTCTGGGTCACATCATAGACACTATCTATTTTTAGGGCTTTCTTGTTGCCCTCCACGTGCATCTTTCTGACTTCTGTGTACCCTTTCTTTCACATTTATACAGCTAGCTCCCTGCTAGAAAAGGTTTTGGTTTTATAGGATACTTTGAAATTGCGACTTTGTATACACCTTATTTTGGAAAGTAGCTAATACTTCGGACTGCTATTCTGTGTGAAAGTGTTCCATTTCCAGATAGAACTCTGGTTCCATTTTTTCAAAATTTCTGCCTTTCACATAATATTTATGCATTACTAGACGAATCATTTCAGCCAAGCTTTTTGAAGATGCATATCAATAACATGTTTCCAATTTTCTGGGTGCCCAGCTTGAGAAATAAGAGTTTTGTTTACACTAGTGATAAGAAAAACCACTTTAAAATGAAGTTAACAGAAAGTATGATTTGAACTGATAGAACATCGCAGAAATCAACTGCTTTGCAAAAGTCAGTTGAAGTCCTCTGATGATACCTCTTGCATGTTATGAAAATATGTTTTAGTATAACTTACAGATAATTTGCTGTAGTAGCTACTGCCGTATACTAGGGAGTGGCACGAGCAGCGCTGCTCCGTGAAGGGGCACAAGCCAGGAGCTGAGGGTAACCCCGCTCAGGCTGTGCTCTTACTGACAGGGCACAATCCTTCAGGGGCTGAACACAGTGGGCAGAGCTGGGGACTGGTAACAGGGTCCATCGACAGCACCCTACATGGCAAGCAATGAGCCAGGTCCAGGGTCCTTCCAGGGAGTCCAGCTGTGAGCAAAAAGTAATGTGGCCAGGGATAGAGCTAAGCCCACAGAGTAGGGCTGAGGCTAATACAGGAGGCAGGGACAGGGATATAGTTGTAGGGAAACCACAATTAATTTTAAACTGCAGTATTATTGGCAGTGATATGGTGCATATGTAGGTGGAGGAGAGAATGACAACCTCAATTCTGACATTTCCTTGCAAGTATTTTACTTTGCAATGTGGGTAATATTTTATTTTCTTTTTTTTTTTTTAGAAATTTCTGAGCATAAAGCATAATACACTATCAGTAAATACAAAAGAGTATGTTTGTCCTTTTTTTAAGGCGTAAGGTGCTTAGAATTGAACACTACTTTAAAAAGAGATGTCATATCAATAGTTTTCTAAAATATATTTTTTTCTCTAATTAGTTACCCCAACTTGCACTGTGATAATAGAAATAGCTTTAAATAATTGAATGATAACTTGTGATTATATACCCAAGCTCTGTTCACAGTTCCAAGGGAATGTATTTTCCAAAATTACCAGTACCTAACCAGTTAATTGATTTGACATTTAAATATTCATCACAAAACTAACATTGCATTGAAATCAATGAAACAAATTCAGATCTATTTTAAACAGAGAAAAAAATGGATGCCTGCTGCAATTGTACTGGGATAAACTGGATAATTCAATCCAGTATATTTCTGTCTCATTGTGTTGAATCTTTCATACGTTTATGTTCAGAAAGCAATTTTGTAGTAGCCAAAGTTATATATTTTCTAAAGTTAAAAATAAAATTATTTAGAAAATGACAAGTCTACCAGAATGTTCTGGTAAAAAACATCAGAAAATTTCACTATGTGTGGTCTTCAAAAGGACAGACATCGTATGGGAGTTTGGAAAGCTTCACTGTTAGCAAAAGGGTATAATCATTTTGTGACAGCTATTCATTTTTTTGCATCAGTGGAAGGAAGTATGGATATGTTTATCTAAAAATCGTGAGAAGTGGAGGTGTGACAAACTGGCACAAAGTGGAATTTTTGAACACTTAATAAATATATATTTTGCTTGTGTTTGAGAGCCTGCAAGACCAGCATGTATCTGCAGAGGTATTTTAAAATGTTCATATGGTCACTGTGTCCAAAGATTTAACTGGATGAATTAAAAACTTTTCTCTACTCATGATTAATTTCCTCTTAGGAAATTTGAATGGAAGCAAGCTTTAACATTCTCAGTGTTTAAAAGGTGAGCTAATACTCATCTTTTCTAATCTCTTGTTTTTAAGCAAGATGAATCATCCTTTCATCTGCATTCCCTGCTGAGGCAAACAAGAATCAAATGCACAGATTACCTGATCAGTGCTTCTGAGCTGCATAAGAGAAATTCACTGAAATTACTGGAGACACCCACTGCCTTTTCTCTGTCGATGAATTGCTTTCTCCTAAAATATCTGACTCCCTGAGTAGGCCTACTTTTTTAACATTTACTCCCCAACCACTTGAAGAGAAAAAAAGTTTTCAGAAGATTAATAAGCAGATCTTTAAACTTTCTGGATGCTCCTAGCGTTAAATGTAATTGGGTATGCTCTTTTCACCCTAGTACTTCCAAAAGTTTGAATTTGGTATGAAACAAACAGGCTCATACGTTGATGATGGTATTGCAAACTACTCAAAAAAGAAATTGTTATCACATAACAGAGGAATAAGCTCAAAACTAATCTTAAATAAAACTAAAATACTTTATTTTTTTATTTCCATAGCATATGGAATAACAGATATTGCTCCACTTAGAATGGGTGGTATGGGCGATCAAATTAAAATTAATTTCTTTGGTCCAACTAATTAAGAGCAGAAAAAAAATTAGGAGTATAAATATGTAAAATAAAACACATCCTTAATATTAATTCATATTAAATATTGTTCGGGTTGCAGGCAGGTGAGTTGGCTGCTTACTTGGCTCTGGGCTGAGGTTATGCTAATTGAAAAGGTCATGGAAAACTATCGGACATACCAGGACAAGAAGCCAAACCAGCTGCTCTGACCATGCCATAGGAGTTGAACCTGCTTGTTGGTCTAGAGGATCACAGTAGGAGCAGGATGAGTGCTTTACCTGGCTGGTAAGGGAACACCCACACACATGAGTTGAGCACCCTGCTGTCACCCCTTCAGTGCCTGCTCCTGTCCTGATAGCATTGTCAGATACTTGTCTCTCCATCATTAAAGTGCCAGGTATTACTGACAACATAATCAAACACTGTGTTTTAGCTTAAAACCAGTCACAAATTTAAGGTATAGTTTCTCTGAATAATTTACATTATTTTGATTTTGCAGTGTTGAAATGCTAGCATCATCCATCCTTTTTTTTACATCTAAAATTTTATTGGAAAACATTCAGGGCATGGAAAAATTAAAACAAAACCAAAAAAAACCCACAGTATAATCAAGGATACTTTAGTAATTTCATGTTCTTACTTAAAAAATAAATAGTACTAAGTAAAATACTAACAATTCCCAATTTTAAAAGGGGAAAAATATATTTCTGGAAGACTGGATTTTGCCTATAAAACTTTCTATTTTTAAACTGGAAGAACTATAATTTACATCTTGCATGTGCTAAATTGTCAAAGTTATCTTACAGAAAAGTTACGAAGAAGGAAGGCTAGCAAAAGAATGAATGTTGGCAATAGCAGAAACTTCCAGTGCCCTCATTTAATAGCCCTGCTTGTTTTTCCATTTCTTATTCTAACTGTGCTGAACATGTGTTCTCTTTTCAATAGACAGAAGTCTGGGTCAAACAGGCAGCAATTAGTCTATGCTGCTAACGTTAGTGCAACTTCCAGCTTATTACATGTCACCTAATGCCACTCCGGTACCTACAGTAATCTTTTTTATCTGACTCAGACTCTTCCCTTCTTCTGGTCCTTAGAACTTTAACCTTAATTCATTGTGAAGGTTTATATCTATGTTGCCTCCTTTACTATCTCCCAGCCAAACTCATTACCATACCTTTTTGGGGAAATCTATTATGCTATTATTTGTTAGCAAGAGCTTTCTTGTATTAACTCTCATCAAAACCAGAAGATAAAAAAATCCCCACATTTTTTCCTTGCTTTTGCTACCTTCTTCCTCCACTTCTGGTATGTCAGGGTTTCCACTTACAGAATTTCCTGACTTTAAAGGCTTGTTTTACTTGTTCTTTCCTTTCCTAATTCTTCTGTCTTTAGGTGATCTACAGTACTACAAGATGTACTACAGGGTGCCCAGGGTTAGTGCCAATGTCTTGCCTGGGCAGAATGCCTTGATGGTGTGTTCATTTTCCATTCTGAATCCAAGCTTTGTTGTATTTGGCTCCATTTTACTCCATGTATGTGTATCCTTTTGTTCTTTGTAAGTTCTTCCTCATATGAACAATGCCTTGTTTAATTAAACCATATAAAGACCCTTTCTGAGTCATGTTATCATTTGGCTTATATTATTGCAGTTTCAAATCCTGTTATTAGAGTTATCCTCCAAGTTAGCTCTGTACCTTTCATCTACTACTATAAAAGTTACTCAGATTAGCAGACTCAGTACTAATAAAATAAAGAAAAAAATGGTAACTCTGTGAGGTTCTAGATTAAATCTGACATATTATTAAGCCTTTAAGACATGTCAGAGTGGAGTATTTGCAGTTGTTCAGATCTTCATTCCCAACTAACCTTGACAATGGAAAAAGTACAAAGCTTCCTTTTCCACTCTGCTGTTTAAGTCTTTTTGGATATTGATGTAGACCAAGAGTTGTTGATAGGGAGACAATGGAACCTCAAAAAGTTTCTATTATCATCAGAGACAAATGTAGCTCTTTGAGTTTTTTCCGCTTAGGCTGTTTATTATGCCCTAAGAACATGTACTTTTCTTTTCTCATCACTGTTCACTTTCTGTCCAAATTGGCAACCAGAGCAGAAACTGTGAGGTGATTAGGATTAAATTAAGGATTCAGCACTTTGGAAACATCTTCAAACAGCTGATCACTGCGACATTGATTTTCTTTCAGCTGATCCACAGTTCTCTAGCTTTCTCCACTATTGGCATGGAAAGAGAAGAAAGAAAGGAATTTCACTTGATAATTTAGGGACCACTGAACAAAACCAAATGGGATGACACTCTCCCCTTACAAAGAAAGACAAAATAAAAAGGTGTAAGTGCCAGTCAAAAACCAATGAACAGATAGGAAACAGAAGGAAAAAAATCAAAGACCAGTGCAGACTGAAGGAGGGAACAATGGCAATTAAAGAAAGAACAGAAGGCACAGTGAACCAGCAATCAAAGTGGAAAATGATGAGACAGATAACAGCACTGAGTGAATCTAAACAAGAAAATTTTTACTGCATGAACAAAAAAATAAATATAGCAAACGTGTGAACAAAAGATATGTGAAATGTTGAAAATGGACTGAACATGGATAGGGACACAGCAATAAATACAGCGAAGTTTGTAGACAAAAGAAACAAAGATAATTGAAAAAAAATGTAGCAGAATGTAATGGTAAATAGATACTCAGTTCTGAGAGATGAGTTCTGAGCAGGCAAGACATTAAAATGGAGATTTCTTTTTTTCAATCTGAAAAGTTTGCTTTATGAAGAAAATACATTGAAGCAATAAAATGCCTGGCATTGTGATTATAAATACAAAGCTGAAAGAACAGGAGTTCACATCAGTTGTGCTGTACTCTTGGGAATATTTCGATATGATGTTAAATTTCTAGATAGTCATTGAGAGTGAAAGGTAGAAAATTAAAACTGATAAAAGAAAGTGCTTGTCCAGACAAGGTGCAACTGGTCTCTTGAACTTATGCTCACATGGTTGTGAAGAAGCCAAGATTTTAGCAAGTTAGGAAAAAGTCGTTAGACATTTATTTAGCTAGCAAGGAAGTCCAAACTTAAATGTTAAGGATTTAAAACCAAACCCAAACCAAACCAAAACCCACCAACCAACCAGCCAATTTTGGTAATTATTTGAAGGTGGAGGTAACTTTCTGCTAACCGACCTTAGGAAGGGACTTTCCCATTATCCGCCTTCCATGGGATATCTTTCTTTGAAGTAACTGAGATGGCCAGTTTGGCTACTTTGAAGTAGCTGATGGATATTGGA
Organism: Sagittarius serpentarius; assembly: GCA_034782735.1. Lineage (NCBI taxonomy): Eukaryota > Metazoa > Chordata > Aves > Accipitriformes > Sagittariidae > Sagittarius > Sagittarius serpentarius. The sequence goes on along the minus strand of JAVKLA010000027.1, from coordinate 36,836,777 downwards.
CTGGCTCATTTACTTGACTTCTCATGTGGTGCAAGATAAACCTCTTTTACAGCCTGAGAATTATTATCTTCTTTGGAAAAACTAGTAACTAGCACTATAAAGATGAAGAGTGTATTTATCAGTTCTACAGGGAGATGAGTGTGGTCATCTCTGAGAACCAGCTCTGCTAAATATCAGTTATTCATTTTTCTTTGCATTGCTAAATTGCTTTATGGGATTTGAAACAGTCTAGGAAGCAAAGCTGATTTTTGTTGTGGAGACCACTTATATGCAACACACATATATGACATACCACAGCATGCCAGCACAGACTGTCTGGCCATTAGTCTTCCACATATTTTAGCTACAAAAGAGGGAAGAATGTAGTTGATAATAATAATATTGTCCCAGAAAGTTACAGTCTATGGGAAAGACTTGTTCTATTGCAGGGGTGTCTAACTGTTAGACTTGCTTACGTGACAGAAAGGTAACTCTTAAACCAGTTGTTAAATTCACCTCGTATTGTTGCAGTTGAGAATGTTGATAAACGTACCTCATAAACTTGAGAAGTGAATCAGAATGTGTCTAGAACAGCCATATACTATTACTAAACTAAACTAAACTCTGAATATTTAGGTCCTATATGAATACACTATTTCTATTGGTTTTGAAGAAAGGCATGATCATTCTTTTTAAGTTGTTATGTCTGCAGAAAGCCAAAGGAAACATATGAGTGTGCAAATATGTATTTTGTGTGTGTGTGTGTATTTACATATACACTTTCCAGAATGAAGTAATGTTTAGGTGTAAGGCTTGAACTGGAGAACTTTTCTGTCTGTCTGTCTAATGTTTGTCTTAAATTGTGAATGGGATAGCTTATTACTGAAAAGTTGCTCCTGTACATTACATTGCATTGCACAGTTTGAAGTGAATATTCTATCATCCAAATTATTTATGTAAATATAAAACAGGTTATATTTTATTTTACCTAAGTACAAGTTAATGTCAACAGTATACTAGAAATTCCTGAATCTGCTGACATGGAATAGTGGCTTTTCCTAAAAAAAACCCCAAACAAAACCCAAACAAAAAAAGCCCCCCAAACCCCAGAGATTCTTTCTAAGTGTTAGTAGCATCAAAAAAATTACCTCTAAATCTGCTGTCAGTTCTTCTGTAGACAGTGCAGGTCTTCAGGACCTAAATGTAACGACATAGATAGTTATGCAAAAATATATTTTTCATTAGGATTTACAAATTCAGTCATGAATTTATACAATTTTCTTATATGGTCTTGACCAAATTTCATGACTCCAATGTGCTTTCATTTTTGCATTGTAAAAGACATATAATACACATCTACTTTTCAAGGTGTATAGGAAACTTGGCTTGATAACATCTATACAAAGGACTGAAGTAGTTTTGGTAGTTAAATATTGCTTCCTTGTAATATGAAATGAACTGTGCATAGAGAGAAATGTGTATTTTATCTAGTTTTAAACAATATTAGAAGTTCCTTTAAGATAAAATAGATTTGCTTTTCTCATCACAGTTTAAAATCACTTTCTGTACATCTGCCATACTAAAACTATATAAGTAGAATAAGTTTCAACTGAGACTTGCAAGCAGAGAATCCTCATCTCCTTCAGGTCTTTTCTAATACTATACAAAAGTAATCTCTTCTTGGACAAATGCTGTTCATTCTTATCTATGGCCTGCAAGAAACAAATAAAGACATCTATGGCTAAAGCCTGCAGATGAACCTCTCTCTAATATTTTTTACAAGGTGATTAAAGTTGTTGATGAGAACACCTCTGCAGGGTAACAAGCATCTCTGTACAAAGAATGGAGCTTATATTTTTGGGTGGAGTATTCGGTGTTGGAAAAAGTGAAATGAAAAGGGCCCAGTGTAATGATCTAACTAATAAACACTAAGTATAGAAATGAGGAATACTATGAAGAGATAGCATATATATAGATAGCATTTTTGATATATGTCTTTTATTACACCACTTTCTACAATAAATGAGAAACTTTAGTAAGCAACAAGTAAGATATGACAGGAATGAGAAGAGATAGGTGCTGTAACAGGTATAGCAGACCCATGGAAACTCCTAAATGGAACTCTACATACACAAAGGTGGGAAAGTCCTGAGTAAAAAGAGCTGTACTCCTAGGCTATTTCTGTACTGCAAATGTTCATATACTGTAGTATTTCAGTTGTCATTTAGAAAGTAGCTGTTGATACATTGCAAAAAGATTTGTACAGTTTGAAGGCAACAGTAAATATTAACGGACACAATTTTCAAGTCGTAACCACTGGCACAAGTTTTTGCTCATGACAAAATTTCAAAAAGTCAAAGTATAGTTTTTTTGAAATTTGAAACTAAGTCACTTCTTAGGTTTCTGTCTTCATAGAAAGAATGTAGTATGTACTTGATAATCTAACTATAAATATAACCTGGATGCAAAAGTCACAGTCATATGCTAATCAAGGTAATTACCTCTCATAGCCATTTGATTATTAATAATTGCAAAAATATTCTTTGCCTAGTCCCAGTGCCACTGTAAACATGTTACAGCAGACCATTTGAAAATGAATCATGGTTGTAATATTTTCTATTAATTATTTTTATTTCCTCTGTGATTTCAGGTGATTATAGGAAGTAAAAATATATTTAAATATAGAATTGAAAAAAATATTTAAAATATTAAATCATCACAAAATCCTCCAAGCCGGACAAAACCACAGAAAAATAAAAGTAAACCTTTTGATTGGCCAAAATACAGAATGTGGAGGTTTGAAAAATAGTGTTCACTATGTAAACAAGTTAAAGGGATTTTTGCAAATGAAATACTATAAAAAGTATTATAAAAAGGTATGATGTTTCTACATATAAATGCTGTGTACATGTTTCATTCTTGGGGTGTGTATTATAAATTCTGTAATTTTGATTACAAATAGGGCAAAAAAGTAAAATGGAGATCTCTCTCTTTTTTAAAGTTAAAATGGAAAGCAATGAATTTGAGTAGGCTTTCCCATAAAAAAATAAGCTCCAAATGTATTTGTACCTTCCTCTTTTCACAATATTGCTTTCACTATAAAACTACTGTCTATAATTTATCTGGTTCCATTCCATTCCACTTTCCTTACTAAAATTGTTTTATCCATCTCTGTCCTACCTTTCTAAGCCCACTCTAATTAATTGTCCTCTCTTAATTTTTCTTTTTTACTTTACTATTTCCTATTTGTAATTTCCGTCTTTGAAATTACCACTTTTGAAGATCTTTTTTTTAAGATCTCACAGTGGCCTTAACTAAAACTACAAAAAGCTCACAACTAAAAAATCTAGACAAGTTTCTACTTGTATTTGCACCTGTAATAAGCAAGATTCTGATAGGCTTTAATCTCTGGGTATATTGAGCCTTGGAGTTACATTTGACATAATTTTTCAGTTTTATGTGGAGGATTTAAAAACTTCTCTATCGCTGTATTTTGGGTGAAGTAGGTTTAATCTTTCTGTGACTAAGGTTTTCTTGATGGTTGTCTAGGGAAATTAAAACTGTTTTTTTCTCAGAGTATTATTGGACATTGTTTTCTTGTTGTTTAGAACCACGCTAGGTTATTGATCAACATGCTGTAACACCAGGTTTCATTATTATGCTAATATGATCCAGATTTATATTGCAGTGCTTCTTAACACTGATTTATGTGGTGCAGCTGTAAGAAATTTTTTTAACAGATATTAAACCATGAAAAAGCCATTTCAAAAAGAGGAGTTAGTTACTGTTTTAGGAAGAATTTCTTTACTGAAAGGGCCATTAGGCATTGGAATGGGTTGCCCAGGGCAGTGGTGGAGTCCCCATCCTTGGATGTTTTTAAAAGTTGTGTAGATGTAGTGGTTAGGGACATGGTTTAGTGGGGGACTTGTCAGTGCTAGGTTAACGATTGGACTACATGATCTTACAGGTCTTTTCCAAAAAAAAAACCACCAAACCAAAAAACAAACCCTCAACACACAAAGTTATTTATTGTGCTTTTTGTATGTTGTTTTTTTTAAATACAAAATGTGTTTGCTTAAACAAAGTGCTTTTTTCAGACTGGTATTTAAAGAAGTGGTCAGTTATTCCTGATACTGAATTCAAAGGTAGTATTCAAGACAGTTACAGAGCAGGACCAACCTTCAGTGTTCTAAAAAACCTTATTCACTGTGTACTCTGTCAAATGGATTGTGTCCTGAGAATAATTTTGTATTGATTTCACACTTTGCATTATGTGTCTCAGTGGTCTCAAAAAATTATATTTAGTATTTTTAGAAATCATATATCCAAATGATGCAGGGACAATGAAAATGTTTGAAAGTTTCTCCATAGGTTTTTTGTTTGACTGTCTTTATTGGTTGGAGAAGTAAAAAGTAATAACTGTAACTGCTTATGTTGGTATGAAATGTGGGTAGCTTATCCTCTTTTTTGTGAGATATCCTGTCTGCAGTAATGATTATTTCTCTTAAAAGTCTTGTTTACTCCACTATCTTGTTCTGTTTAGTGAGAATTGGTTTTTTAATGTCAGTCAAAATTACTCATATATGCAATTAAGATAACACAGCCTAACCTGTTCTTTCATTATTGCAAAATAGGTTAGCTAAGTGAACTCATATGTGTATTATACATTTATTTTTATTTAAACCTACCCCCATTTATTAAAAGCCACATGCTAAATGCAGACCTGGCAGACCTGTAATTGTTTACAGATGTGCATTTTATACATGTATAGCTATTATACAATCCTAAATACAGAGACAAACACTAGCTGCATTTTCTTAACTGTTTTCAGCAACAGTAAGAGAATCTTTGAAAATTTCTTTCCTGAAATGATTGTGGTACTCCAGGCGCGAAAATAAATTTATGTTTGCTAAAATAGTGGATTCTCAGCAAGTAATCAAAAAGACCTTGTCATATTGGATTTTCTTAGCAATATTTAGTAAAAGTGTTACTTCATAAGGAAAAGCAATATCATATTTTGAAATCACTGTCTCTAACAGTGGAACAGTACAGATAGGTACTCACACAGCAGTGTTTTCTTGAAACTGTAAATACAATTATTTGGTCCCTGCTGTAATAATAGTTCTAGTTATTCCTTAATATTTAAAAATATTAGAAAAACATTATCTTTTTTTCTAACAGTAGTACAACACTGTATGCTTTCATGCATAGCAAAATGATATGCACTAAACTACACTGTGAAGGCATATAGAAAAAAGAGAATATTCTAGTTGTGCATTTATTGTCGTGGGTAAGCTGGATTTTGTCCCAATACTGATGACTTCTGGAATGCTTATCTATGTTTATTATAACTATTAGGGAAAAAAATACCCCAAAAACTGAAGAGCTCTGTAGTTTTACATGGTAACTAGTCTGTTTCAGATAGGTGCTGCTTTTCAGTGGCCCTTTATGTGGTCCTTGTGTGAAAAGCAAGTACAAGCTTGGTTTTCAATAACTGAACAAATGTAGATCCTGTTTATTTTAATAGGAATGTTCTGAGCTGGTTTGTAGAGGAACTACAGGTGTGACTCAAAGCCCATGGAAATTGGTGGGAAGATGCTGATTGGTTACAATGGGTTTTGTATTAAATCCGCTGCCCAATGGGCACTAAGGATCTCTGGTGTAGGGGTGATAAATGTATATAAAAAGTGGTGATGGTACACTTATTTTTTTATTAATTTTATACCTTTGTTAATTTTGGAAAGATTTCTCCTTTGTTAGATCAGTTAAGGGAAGATTTCCAAAAGTGGAGGTTTGAATAAGGTACCTGACACCCTTCTGTTATATTATACTAGATTTAAAATGTTTCACTGTCTTTCATGTAACAAAAATTCCCTTCATAATTGTTATTTTATTCTTTTAATTTCATATCATAGGAGATGTTTGAAGAGAGAAGTCAATTAATTTGAAAAGCTATACTTAATTATTGAAATATTCTTTTAACAAATCTGAAACAATTATACTGTGGAGAGTTTTTTCTTCCTAGAAAGTCTTCTCCTTTTTGTTTTGTGGGGATGGAAAGGGAAAAAACTCCCCATGCTTGATTGTCTGTACGGGAAGGAGACAAAGGAAAATCTACATTGTCCAAGTCTGAATTTTTAATTTAGATTTTTCTCCCTTGGAAGAGGGATCTTATTTTCTATTTTAAACTCAAATATGATTTTCTTAAAAATGCTTTTCACTTTCCTGCTAGAAATTTTGCTACAGCATTTTAGATATAATGATCAATATGGAATTAAATACTTACCTGCTATGAGACTGAAAATGACATGTTTATATTCTTTATGCTTATGTAGTATATCCATTGTACTTATGTAACAGATAGGTTCATTCACAACCCTTTACTTCCCTGGTTTTGTAAAGATTATAGGGTCTCATTTATGGCTTGATGGGATAAATAGTGTCTCAAATGTCACAGCTTTTTTCTGAGATCTGCCCGTCTCAGAATTTTAGATCTGCAAATGAAAAATCTTTTCCATTATATCCTGGCTTTCTTCTCTTCCACTTTGTGTTTTATTTGGTTGTCTCTGTTGCCCTATGCTTTTCCATTTTTTTTCCCGTGTTCTGAATCTTTTCACCTCCCATGCAACTACAAAGTTTTACTGCTCATCTGCCCACCCCCCGGAAGAGCATTTCAGAATGGATATGGGAAATTAAGAGCTTAATTTCTCACTGCAGTGGTCAAAAATAAAAGCTTTATACATACTTCTTTCTCCACTGCAGTGGATTCAGGCTCTGCCTTAAAGCACCATGTGCTCCAGACCTCTCCGTACAAAGATAGCAATACCCAATGTTGGAGGAATGGCACCTTCCTCTAGCATCCTCTGGACTTCCCTCTCTTGCTCTCTGTTGCATACTTTGCCTATATTTTCTCCTTTGAAGTGAACAGGGGCCTGTGAGAAAAGTAGGTTGCTTTTGACTCAGAATGCAAGTTTTCTGGAAGAAAAGGAATGAAATAAAATTCATGTGTTTGGGTTTTTTTTAGCTATTGCAGTCTGTTTTCCAGCTAATTTAGCTGATGAATTGATAAGATTTATTGTATTTGTTGCTGTTAATCAATGATGACTTTATAGTCTAAGACAGTGAGTTTTTCAGATTAAAAACATAGATTCTGAAATATATGCAGATAACTTTTCCTCCTTCACATGCCCTGCTACTACAACTTTATCTCTGTACCAGAACAGAAATAACATGTGTGGTGATAATGTCACAAGCGTTTTGCTCATGGATGAATTCCAAAACTCCACAGAATATTTAGTATAAGTTGAAGCTGTTCTGGAAGTTCCTGGCACCTGCAACAGTGACAAGCAAAATATAGCATCTCTCTTTTCCATATTGTGCTATTTTCACACATTAAGGCAAAGTTACAAAAGATAGTTGAGCTCATCTTAAAGCTTGTTGTCACTTACAGAACTCGGCTCCCATACTCCTCTGGCTTTGGCTGTGTGATCCTTCCCTTCACTTCCATTGGCTTTGGCACTCATCAGGCGTATTGCTTTGTGGATGTCCTTCCCTTTGCTAACTGAATTGACTTGAGTTTATTTTTAATGGATTAGTTCTTCATCAGGGTGGTTAAATGAACCAGTTCACAGGAGAGCATGTAAATCACTAGAACCAGTGTGAAGTCAGTGTGAGAACTGTGGGGAAAATTGGAAGGAGCAGGCTCTTCTCCTTTGGTGTTCAGAAAGCTCCAAGATCTGCTGAAATGTACTGTACATCTTTACCCAGATTTAAGAAGATCAGGAGAATAATCTATGTTGTCATAATGTTCTAGGTGCTAGAGGGCTAAAAATATGTATGGCTTGCTTCATCATTTTTAAATTCTTGTTACTTCAAGGACCTAGAATGTTTTCCTGTGCTCTAAAAGTAATTGTTTTGATATGTTTTGTTCTCATCAAGTTTTTCTAGCCATGAAGCAGGCAAATCCTCACCCTAGAGATTTTTAAAGACTATTTTTATGTTAGTGAGATACCTGGTTCTTCTTACTTACCATTTGAAGATCTTCTTGCTATTTTTTATGTATTAAAATAAATTGACTGTTACAGGAAAGATAATTATTTATAAAATCTGTTTCATTTCTGATGCTAAAAAAAGTGGAGAGTTGTATAATAAAAGTTTCACACTGATAATGGATGATGGCATTTTTTAGAAACATGCTTTTTAAAGAATATAATGATTGTGCCAGAACCTGATGAGTAATTTATTGTTTAGTTCAAAGCAGCTGTTCAATTAAAAATGTTCAGCCTTGACCTATGATCATTATTTTAAAATAATAAATTGCATGAGCAGTTTTGCATTTTGACAGGGAAAAATTATCATTTGACAAAAATAAATTAGTTCATAAATCATATGTCGATTTGTTAATGAATTGTTGAATAAAGTACAAGATATTTTTATTAACATTTTCAGTGAAAGTAAAACTTAAACCCAGTCAGCCACTTCTGCTCAATCTTGTTTGCTTTGTTTTATAGGCTATCAAGACAAATTCTCTTTACTTATTTTAAACTGATTGAATAGACATATAAAAAGTTTAGGAGTTACTGGTATTCATATTTAAATTGGAATTCTTTTAGAGAAGCCTTTACATTCCTTACTTTCTTCCTAATTCAATGAGTAAGTAACTGCTTCCTTGGAAGGAAAATTGGAAGACCAAACAGTTGAATTTTACCAGGGCACTGCAGATAAAGCTTGCAATACTCTCAGCTGCAATTCAACACCTTTAATAACTTATCAACATGTACATGTGCATGCGTGTATGTACACCAGAAAACTTAAACACTAATTAGATTCAGACTTAATTGTCTGTTACTCAGTAGGGAAGTGTTTTCCCTTTCCAATACACTCTTAAGATTTCAAAAATGTTTGTTCTGAATTGGTATGTAGAAAGAACAGCAGAGGTTGCGGTGAGTTGACCTTGGCTGGCTGCCAGATGCCCACCCAGCCACTCCATCCATCCCCCTCAACAACAGGACAGCAAGAGAAAATAAGATGAAAAAATTCCTGGGTCAAGATAAAGACAGGGGGATCGCTTACCAATTACTGTCACTGTCACAACAGACCCATCTTGGGGAAAATTAATTTAATTAATTGCCAATTAAAAAGAGACTTGGATGGTGAGAAACACAGACAAAAACTAAAACACCTTCCCCGCATCCCCACCCTTTTCTTCCCAGGCTCAACTTCACTCTATCCTGTACCTTTCCCTCCTTAGCAGCACAGGGAAGATGGGGAATGTGTGGCTGTGGCTGGTCCATAACAGTTCCTCTCTGCTGCTCCTTTCTCCTCACATTTTTCCCTGCTCCAGCCTGGGTACTCCATGGGCTGCTCCAATGTGGGTCTTCTCCACGCGCTGCAATTACTTCAGGGAATATCCATCCGCTCTTGTGGGGGGTCCTCCATGGGCTACAGTGTGGGTATGTGCTCTAGCATGGTCCTCTGTGGACTGAACAGGAATCTCTGCTACATTGCCTGGAGCACCTCCTCCTTCTCCTCCTTCTCTGACCTTGGTGTTCACAGGTCTGTTTTTCAAACTTTTTTTCGTCACACCTTACTGCTTGTGCAGCATTTTGCCCCTTCTTAAATACGTTTTCACAGAGGTGCCACAAACTTTGCTGATGGGCTCAACTGTGTTATGCTGTGGGTCTATCGTGGAGCTGGCTGGAACCAGCTGTGTCCAGCACAGGGCAGCCCCTGGCCTCTCCTCACAGAACTTCTTCCACCAGCAAAACCTTGACACCTGCACCCAATGCACACGTGAAATACACACATTGCAGAGCCTCAGTTTAAATCACTGCCTAGAAATTGATTTCTTGAATTGTGAGATTTTCGTATCCCTCCTAAAACTCTAGAAATACTTTCAGTGATATACTTCTAAACTCCAAATTTACTTATTATTTACATGCCCAATCCCTTTCTGAATCCTTCTAAACTCTTAGATTAATAAAAGAACTAGTTCAACAAGGTAATTGAACTTCATCTTATCAGTTTTAATTTGTTTCTTTTAAATTTTACAGAATTCTTTCTATTATTATGAAAGAATTAATAGCTTTTCTTTAAATTACAATAGTTATTTTTCTAATTAAGTATAGCAGAACACTAGCAAAAAGAGCATGATGCTTGATTATTTGAGTACTATAGGAAAATACATACTGGGTCAATGGAAAAAGTTTGAAGCAGGAAGGATTGAAAAGGAATCTATTATAATTTTAATTATTCTGGACTATTGTACTTTCTAATATAATGCTGGAAAAATAGTTAGAACATATCTGCAAAAAGACAGAAATGCAAAGTGTAAGTCATTATTTCTCCCTCCAAAATCCATTAATAAGTGTGAGCAGTGACTTGATTGCCATCATGAGCGATTGTGCGATCCAGTTAATCAGAATTCTTTTGGAGCATATTTGATCTTCTCTTGGATTAGCTACTATTGCTTCTTGACTTTTTAGCCTTTGGCATTCTTGGAACTTGCTGTTCAGATGTGACAGGTTGACCCTGGCTGGACGCCAGGTACCCACCAAAGCCGCTCTCTCACTCCCCCTCCGTGATTGAACAGGAGAGGGAGAATATAACGAAGGACTTGTAGATCGAGATAAGGACAGGGAGAGATCACTTAACCAATTACTGTCACGGGCAAAACAGACTCGGTTGGGGAAAAATGA
>JAVKLA010000027.1:36781748-36822181 GCA_034782735.1 Sagittarius serpentarius | reverse complement strand
TCATTTTTCCCCAGTCGAGTCTGTTTTGCCCGTGACAGTAATTGGTTAAGTGATCTCTCCCTGTCCTTATCTCGATCTACAAGTCCTTCATTATATTCTCCCTCTCCTGTTCAATCAAGGAGGGGAAGTGAGAGAGCAGCTTTGGTGGGTACCTGGCGTCCAGCCAGGGTCAACCTGTCACAACAATTCAATGTGGAATAATGTTTCTACTGTCTTCAGAAAGTTTGGCTTTATCTGTGGGGAAGATTCTCAGTGAAGGTATAAAAAAGTTCATTTTAACTATTTTTATTTTATACTTGGCATTTTGCTTATTTGCCTATACTTTGTCGGAATCCATCTTCTCTATTTGACATTAAGAATAAACAGTTCTTTGGAGATCAAACTGAAAGTGAGAATGGATGGACTTTGACACTCTTTCTAATTTTACAGTCAAAGTTATAATAAGTTGACGTGTTGACGTGTTGACATGTTTTACATTTCTGCATTATTTTATATAAATTAAGGACAAACATTTCTTATACCTTTCAGATTAGCCTAGAACTCTTTCTGTTGTAAAATTCCTATGAGCTAATCAAAAGTTTATGGAGATCAAGTGAAAGACTTATTCACTTAAAAGCTCTTTTGGTGAATCTCTTTGTATACTATCCAGTCCAAAATGAAATATTCTAGATGAAGTGTATTTTCTTTGGAAATCAGTAACAGACTGTAAGAAAGCTAGAATTTTGTGAACCTGAAAAAAAAAAGCCTTTAAAATACATTTTTTTAAAAATACATGTTTAAAAGACTAATCAATGCTTTGTCAAACAGTAATTAGCTAAGATATACAAGCAATGAGGAAATGCTGTCATCTTATTTATCACACTCGAGTCTCAAGTAAACAATTTGTCTAGGAGCACTTTTGTATGACTAATCAAGACTGTTTTCGATCATTTTAACTCTGCAAGTATGAAAAGATTGCTCTGATTTGATCCTGTAGTTGGGAGCTTGTCTTTCCTTAAGGGCTTGTGAGTTTGAAGTCCTACGTGCAGCTAAAAGTTCACTTGATATGTGATTAAAGGTTTATCCCAAGGATCACAGTAAGAGCAGAAAACAAATGATTGATAAAACATCAGAAATTTCCAGTCAGAACCCTTAAAAGCTAGGAAACCATAAATTGAAGATGATTTGTCATTTTTAAATGATGATATAGATGATTTTTAAAAGAGAGTGAGAAAGATTATAATTTCTTTTGGAGTAATAGTCTTTTAAAATCCATTTTAAAAAAAGGAAAACTGACAGAGATTCAACTGTTTACATTTGTATGGACATTCTTTTGTGAACCTACACATGTGCCAAAATATATTTGCTCATAAGAAGAGACACAGAGACACACACTGTAAATGGTGTGTTTGAAAGAAAATAATTATGTAATTTTCAGTCACTTACAAAACAAAAAAAATTACTACAGATTTTCACATAGATTCAAACATAATCAACATTTCTTAGAATTTATTTACTATATTTTAATTAATGGTGACAGAAATTTAGAAATTTCTGCAGACATAAGACAATGTTTTGATGCAGACTCCATCTGACCCTTTTGATTACTGAAAAAACATGTAAGTATGGAGTCAGAGAACTTCACATATGACACAGATCCCTTCAAAACTAATCTCTCAGCTGGAAACAGACATCCTTTAGTCACTTTATTTGTACATCGGGAAATTTTCTGCACTTGCATCCCGAGTACTTAGAGACACCTGAGGACTCAAATAAAATGTATTTTGCCAAGAACTCTTAACAAACAAAAATATAATAGCGAATATAACAGTTGTTATTAGTAATACCCTTACAATATTACTAACACTCATTCTCTGAGTAACTAATTATTGTAGAAAGTTCTCATTGATAATACAGTTAAAATTGTCCAGAAACTTCCTAGAATCTACCTGTTTTCTCTGGTGGTGTTCTCACCCTTCTGATGTCCGTCTGGATCCTCAACAGCTTTGGTTTTCTTCAGGAGGATGAAGATGGCACCAGGGGGTAGTTATGGTAAACAACCAGCAGGTTGAATTCTTTGCCAAAGAGTATGATGATGATGATGGAGATTTTCTTCTCCTCAGTCTTGGGTCTACTTGGGGTTATTTATGCACATATCATATCTCATATGCCCTTTTCTCTGGCTCGCAGTTACCAAGTGATTCTGGTCTCTGTTCATTCTTATACAGTGAGGTGATTACAAAAACATTGCCAGATTCACGTTACTGAAACTACTTTACAAAGCTTCATAATTTTACATGCAAGTAATATCTAAATTCTAAATACATATTATGTCTTCACATGATATGTTGTCTTTAATTTCACCATATTTACTACTGTGGTTTCAGAATTTCTATAGACAAGAAGTTTTTCAGGAAGAACATCTGATGTTTCTAACGTAGAAGAGCTGAATGAATAAAAATATCTCTCAGCTTTTTCCTGCACTCCCAGAATTATCTGTAGTCTCTGGGTATCTACCCAGCTAATTTCACACTTTACATTCACAACTTCAAAGTCTGCTAGATGAACACATAATGTGTCCATTTTCTGTGGGCATAAGGTACCTGACAAGCTTCCTAAGACACCAGAAAGAACAAAGCAAACATATGCATTAATATGCAGTGTATTAATTTACAAATTTGTGTCACTTGTACATTGGATAACACTCTGTAGCTGAACTGCAGCATCTCAAACAAATATTCCAGTAGAACACTACAATTCAAAATTCCATATTTTTTAAGAGGTGAGACAGACAGAAGTGTATTTCCTTCTCAGACTTCTGTAGACATTGTCTTTTAGTTCCCATGGTTTCTCGCCACAAGAGCCAGTATCAGTATTGCAGGGAACACTAAATGAGCCAGTTCCAAAACCAAAAAGGGAAAGAGGACAAGGACTGAGTGAATGAAAATCCCACCAAAAAAAAGCAGCCCACCTGTCCTAGTATAAATTTCTTCTGCCAAAGTTGTAGACTATAAAGGGGTGAGTGAAGTGTCTAATGTAACATGTAGGCACATCTAGAATCCCTAAGGGATCCTGCCTGGCCTCCAGCTCTCCAGAAGAGCATAGGTCTCTTGTTGGTCCTATGTCATATATACCAGCTCTGTGCGGATGTCTTAAATACCTCATGGTGCCTAAAACAGCAGCAGAGAGACACCTGAATCACTCCATTAGGTGTTTTAAATTTGAAAAAAGCTGATGCAAATGGCATGACATATGCAAATGGCATGTAAGAGAGAAAATTGCTGTAGATAAAAAAAAATCCTCACCTAGTACAGGAAATCTGTATTTTAAATGTGTTTAATATGCAGATGATACCAGCTTCAGGAGATGACTGCTTGTTTTGCATAAATGTCCCACCTAAAGTTTTGCTTTTGCCAGGGAACTCTCTTTAAGTTAGGCTTTTAACTGTGACTGGTCTGAATAAGTGACAATGAGATATATGCACAGATGTTATCTTACAGGCATTTTGCTGCTTATCTGATATCTCTCTCCTGCATTTTTTATGTACTTGCTACATTTCATTTTAAATCGCAAAAAAACCTATTCTAGTTAACATTTATGACTTTTGTAGAGTTTTACATACAAATGAGACTTAAGCTCTGAGGTCAATATACTGTAGTATTCAATGAATAATACTCAAGTATTAGGTTACTTCAATTGTCTGAGCAAATTACATTCCATTCCCTTCTGAAAATTTGTATTATTTTACCAAGTGATAGTTGCATGTTGTTGTATTTTTACTTATTAAAAAATTTAATTAATTTTGCATCCACTAAACCACAAATAAAATCTTTGCATTTTTTCATATAAATTTAGGTGTAGCAACCAAATTAAAGACACAATCTGAACATTTCTGAGTAAATGCAGCATAATGATGGTGGTAAAAGGCACACCCTTGAAAGCTAAATGGTATCAAACAGCTCTAATAATGATTTGTTTTGCATGAGGACCTGTAATGCTTGCCACGCTGGTAACAAGTGTGTTCATTTTAAAAATCCTCTGCCCATCATAGCTGTGTATATGTACCACTCATAAAATTAAATAATTAGGGATAAATGTGCATTTTTTTTCTGCTGGATATGTGTTTATACCCACAATTCTCTCAAATCATTGAGTAGCTAAATAGATACAAGCTAGATCTGCTATGTGCTGCAAATTAAAGTTTTACTCAAATTATTGGCTTAGTTTTATGTTAGGTCATCTTACTTTCAAGTGGTGATACTTACCAATGAATTAATGTACTTACTGGTTTATGAATAAGCTAATGGGAAAATTGCACTGATATTGACTTGTCAAGAAATTACGCATATGCTCATTTGGGAGAGGTAAGCATTTTATTAATTTTTTTTATTCTTAGAACAAAAATATATTCTCATAATCAAATAAAAAATGCATTTCCTATATTCTAAATATTCCTTAAATAGTTCTCCATCTTTGCATATTAGTATAAATTCTTTAATCTAGTCTTGTTTATTATTTATGAAGATGCCAGTGACAAAACAAAGAATAGGTGTCTGGATACACTCACGGACGACTTGCTGCATATTTATAAATCTGTATATACACCTTTAAGTGTCATTTCTACTTTTGTTCATGTTTTCCAATTTTTTGGTCATTATGCTATGAGTAATACTGTCTTAACACTTGGCTTTCATACCTGTCATGATTGTAACCAATAGCATACATCGGCTATTGCAATGACTTTTAACAATAGTTTCAGTAAGAGCGTAGGGTAATGAATGAATATTCCCCAGGGAAAAAGAGATAGGCTATTGTGGGTTTTTTTCTGCCAAATATTGCTTAAGAAACAACAACAACATAACAACCAAGAGCACCAAGTAAATAGTCATCAGAAAACAATATAAAACTTTTTATGATCCCCACAGCAAATGAGTCTCATGGTAAATTACTGGTACGCTATATAGAAAGCATCTAAAGGTATCTTAATATTAAAAATAAATAAAACATTAAAATAAATGCTAATATTGCAATTACAATATTGTTTCAGGAAATAATTTCCTGACCTTTCAAATTCTGGACTTCTCATCACTCTCTGTCCTTCCTTCTGGTGAGACTAGAAATACTGGTAATTGCAGGACATAACTTACCAGTTCATTTCAGAACAAGACTGAGACTGAATTTCAGTACAAGCAGCAGAAAATGTATTAAAGAAACGTTAAACACCATTGGTGTTTGCGGTATCAAGCAAAATTAAAGATAGGTACCTTTTCTTCCAGTAAAAAATAACATAGTTTACATCTTTTATTTGTGTCCGCAAGACCAACCCATGAATTGGGTGTTCTGGAATCCTGTAAAGAAGTATTGCAAAATAAAATGTGTCTGTGAATTTTATTTAATACATAGCTGTTTTACAGTGGGTGTTTAACAAATTAGTGAAAAGTTTTGGAGATTGTTTGTGCATGTGTACACTAAATTTTATATTTCACATATAACAGTAAATCAAAACATGATCATGAATGTATGTATGAAAAAAAAAAATGGTGAATTTATTCTAAGAGTGGAAAAGGAAAAAGTAAATCTTGAGCAGCCTGGACTAACTCTCATGTTAAGCCTACTCTGAGCAGGAGTTTGCACTATCTGACCTCCACAGGTCCCTTCTTACCTCAGTTTTTCTATAATTCTAAATTCAAAGTAATAAGCAAAAATAGGGCTCAGCTACAAACACTTGAAAACAATTTAGTGTTAATCATTAATAAAATACATGATCCTAATCTGCTATACAATTTGCCACACACAGCTAACTGTGCTGGTGAGTGTACACAGCTAAATTATTCAACTTGTTCATGTATTTTTGACAGGTAAATACTATGGGTTTTGTTGGTCTGGTATGAACCTTGATAAAGTTATTCTCCTGGAATAGAGAAAGTAACTGTTATCATATGTACTCAAATGAAAAGAAAGTGTAGAGCTGAGTATCAATAGAGCATATCAGCAGTGCTGTGTGTACACAAAAATCGTCTTCATCTGTGTCTCAAACATAGTGGTTTTAATAAAACAAAACAAAACCAAACACAAAGAAAACCCTAGCAACCCCGTAACTCCTTGCAAGAGAGCTTTCTTTATGGATGTATGATTTCACAATAACGCTTTTTGGATTTTGTGTTTGAGTTGAAAGCAGAAATATCTTCTCTAAGGCTAAAGTATATAGTTTAAATAATCTTAAATTCCCTCAATAAAGTGAATCCTGTTCCCCTTTCTTTCATCATATTACGCAGAAAATCCATCCACTAC
Source organism: Sagittarius serpentarius (assembly GCA_034782735.1). Lineage (NCBI taxonomy): Eukaryota > Metazoa > Chordata > Aves > Accipitriformes > Sagittariidae > Sagittarius > Sagittarius serpentarius. Next base: position 36,815,911 of record JAVKLA010000027.1, on the reverse strand, counting down.
AAATTTTACCAGAAGTCTGTGTAAAAAATATAATGCAATAGATGTTTGAACATAACCCTAAATAGTGTAAATTGGCTGGTGGTTTGTGGGATTTTTTTTCTCTACTGATAATCTGGACCATTTTTAAAGTCCAGTTTCTATATCTTACTGTCATCTGTACTAAGTACAGTTTTCTCAAACCAATGTACCTTCCCTGGTACAGTGTCCGTGAAACTGACTAAAATTTTATATTGATTCCTTAAGCTACTGTATAAAAGTCATTTTCTCAAGTAATATAAACTATATGTTTTTAAGTCTGTTGCCCTTTCCATGATGAAATATTTTTTGGAACAGCAACCTGTCACATACAGTTTTATTTTCCAGGCAATTAACCATAAGTTGTGCTTTTTTCTTTCTTAGGTTAACAGGATTTCATCTTCCTCCACCTGTGACAAGTACAAAATCTGTATTTTCACTGCGCTTGACAAGTGACTTTGCGGTTAGTGCTCATGGCTTTAAAGTCTACTATGAAGGTAAGACATTCTTACAAAAAGATTCTGGATTTTTTTCCCTGTTCTCTATACATAATAAAACTAAATGTCCCACAAAAATATGTACAAATACACTTTCATAACCTTATCCATGATACAATGTTTGCTTTTCATGCAGTCATTCAGATGCACAGACTCACATCTGAAACCAAAATATTTAAAACTCTACTCTCTATAGTCTCATCTAGACACAAATATTTTATGGCCTTTAATAATGCCAAATTCTTTAAATACTGAAAATATAATCATAATCTTTCTGGTCCTTCTATTGTATGCTTATTCAAATTAATGCCAGGCATTACTAGTTAGTCTTGAATTTCACTAGATAGTTGAATTTATATCTGTAAGTTTTATGGATGGATTCCTTCTCATACTTTTGCATAGGAGAAATACTGACTCGGTTCTCTGAACTGACATAAAGCTACTTCCCTGTTACAGTTTTCACAGTTGTCTACAGTTTTCACACAGACACTGAAGTAAATGAAAGGCACATGTATTCCTGAAGTCCAGAAGTTCATGATATTGTATGTATGTTCCAGGAAGGATCTTGTTTATGATCAAACTCACTTTAGTCATGTTTGAAGAGTTTTTTAATCAATTTCTTGGCAGTGGGACTATGAACTCAACGTGTTTATAGGATATAAACAGAAACTGTTGTTTTTCTCTTTTTCTTTTCTTTTATTGTTTGGGGTTTTTTTTCTTTTTTTTTTAATTGATGTAAAGACCCTTCATCTTTCTGCTTCCATTAAGTGTCTCTGTCAGCAAGCGAGGAGCTACAGTAAACTGCCTGGAGAAGCTCTGAGGCCATTGTAGTATCCTGCTCAGTCCCACCTGCAACAGAAGCTAAACTCTGAGAAAAATAACTAGCTGAGTAACATTTTGATAGCTAGGAAAACATCCAAAAACTGGTAATGCAATGAAGGGCTGCCATAGAAATACAGCCCAGAATCACTCTGTAGTAAAATGTATTCAGCCATTGACATAGTTTATCTTCAGGTATGATGAATTAGAATGATACTCCATATAGAAATTCTCTCCTATATGTACTTCTGTTAAGATATGAAATGAAAAGCATAAAAGAATTTTCAGGCCTTTCTTGTCCCTTGAGTTATCGTAGAAAATATATGAGGCAATTGCATACTTTTTTCTGGCTTGCACACAAGCAAGAGGTAGTTTACAAAATAGAAATTCAAGCTATGTGTAACTGGTTTTGGCTGGATTATAGCTACTTGGTAGTCTGTTAATTCAAGCTAAGTGTAACACTTGTTTTTAGCTAGATTATAGCTACTCTGTAGTCAGTTAATTTTTCAAGTGTTCAGTAACATTGTTCAGCAGCAGTGCTATTACAAAAATGCTACATAGAAATTTCTATTTTTTTTAACTATGCAAAATATAGTATATATTCCCTTATGCATTTTAGGAAAATATGTAGCATTTTTTATCATTGACTTGGTGCCATAAATTGGGAAATTCAAATTCTCTATATATGGGATCAGCTGCTGTCCTTATACATTGTTTGCCAAAAGGTTTTGCACTACTAACGCTAACAGACAGTGTATTATGCATTTTGGTTATGATAGAGAATGATTAAACCTAAAATGGAAGATCACTAACAGAGTTCAGCTTGCAGATATAAATGACTCCTCACACAGTTCCTTTCTAGGCTAAAATAACATGCGGATTAATAGAACTCAAGCTCCTGAATCACTGATAAGTGTGGGGAAATTTTACTTTCAGCCACAGAAATCAGCATTTTGGAACAAAACATAAACTTGTTACCTTGAATTTGATACTCATCTTTTTTGAATCTCAGGCTTTATTTTGTGAAATCAGGAATATTGAAAGAAGTTAGGCTAGACCCCAGAGATTTAGTTCACTGGAGTCTCCCTTCCCACGGCCAGATCTACTTTTTTAAGAGCTACATCAAGACAGCTTCATTCAGTGAGAGAATTTTTCTTTCAATTCCTGGTTTTCTGACTTCCTATGAAGCTACCTGTCTTTATACCCAGCTTGCAAAGAAATGAAAACTCATTACGTTACATTCATTTCATGCATCATTCCTTGACGTGAGAGAACAGATGTATTTAAATGATAATCACATCAGGGCAATCTCAATTTCTGTTCTTGTACTCTTTGTGAATGTGTATAACCCTGCAATCAACATTTTCAGATCTGGTTCTACCTAGTATCCAATTTTCAGAAATTTTGATTGCCCAGTAGCTCCTTTTTAGCTTCCTGATGAAACATCTGCATAGTTAGTACCCCTAAATATCAGACCACATGCTTAAGTGCTTCATTATAGATTTGTAATTTGAAACCTAAGATAGAAATGATTAGCAAACTATCATTGCAATAAAGCAAAATGATAGAGATAGCATGAGAGGGCAGGATGAGCAGTAGAGACATACATCTGAAAGGATTAGATCCAGGTGTGATATGAAAAAGAACGAACATACCTTTCACAATCAGTGATCATTTAAAATACTTTCCTTTGAAATGTTTGGAAATAGAAGGCATAGATGGTCATATGAGAAGCATTACTGTTCACTATCTTTAAAAAAAGCCCTAAACCTGCCAAAAAAACCCAAATAAAGCCCACCAACACCTTTTTCTTTGACCTCCCATCATCCTTGATGTATTTGCAGTTGAGCTGAAAATTGACAAGAAACTCTAAAGTACCTGACACAATCTGTGGGAGATATGAATCTACTGTGAACTTTCTTGATCATAACATAGAAGAACATATTAATTTTCTGGTATCCTGAGAACAAAAATGTGTATGAAAAGATATAAAATGGTATCATCAATAGAACTAGTGTGCTAGGCCATCATATGTAAGCCCCTGCGATTGCATGCAGTCAAACCAAGTGCACAATAGACCACAGAAATACCCACTCTGGCCTCCTACCATCAGTATCATAAGCCTCAGTCTGTATCCTCTGTCCCTCCATCCGTCTCTCCTTCTCTCCTTTCTCTCCTTCTCACCTTCTTTCTTTCCTCAGTGCCAAGTGGCGTATTTGGGGTAGCTTTGGTACTGTTGTGCACATACTTCTTTATGTTCAGTTTCTTTGTTATTTGGGAAAGAAAGAGATATGCCTCTCTATATAGCACAACATCCCTGGAGAAAAAGGATTTCACGAGAGAAAACTGAAACAGATTACTCAAAAGACAAAGACAACAGAAAATGGAGAGATGCATTGAAAATTAAGGAGGGATATTAAAAAAAAAACTTGAGCTACAATATTACCAGCAGCAATTTATCATTTCATCACTGTCTAATGACACAGCTTTGCTGGCTGGAGTGAGAAATGGGGGAGTTACATGTCTGCTGATTCCTTGCCTGTTTTTTTCTGAAGAGGTTTCTGGCATCTTCTCTTCTTTTTTAGTAGCTTTCAGGATCTGTGTAACATGTATGGCTATTAATATACGGAGGAGAAATGCTATACTTGATCCTGTATTTGATCATTTAGGCCAAGTCACAGTGTAGCTGTGTTCTTTTTATTATATTTCTGACAAGGCTATTTTGATTTTGGAATAGAAGAATTTAATGCACTTTTCCATTTCCTGTTGTCCTGAGATACATAAACAGCTTTATTCATTGAGAGCACGGGAGGGGAAATACAGCTGCTAAGAAAGCAAGCAACACAGCAGCTTGGCCCATACAGCAAGGGGCTTCAGTGAACCCAGTCCTGCTTTGAACAGTGCTTCCTTTTGTTCTTACTGGGTTATTTTACAGCTATTAAACAGGTAGCTGGCATAGTTAAAATCATTGACTTAATTAACAAATTTACTGCTAGAATTTATGGCAATTTTTGTACAAGGTAAGTATGATAGACATTTTTGTGCTATCCTATTGATCACGGAGAAGAAAAAAAGAAATTAATATATAGATTATTCTTATAGTGAAAACCCTCAATGTCCTGGAGATGAATCACAACTATTTATAATAGCGTTATGAAATACAATTTTATCTGTTTTGTACTGCTACACATCTTTTAAAAGCTGAATTATAAAACTGAATTATTGGACACTATATAAATAATGAAATGGTCTTCATGTTTGTGCTGGAGTCGTGCTATAGGAATTCAGCAATTCTGCTGCAATGCTTTTGAGAGGGGTTTGAGAGCAATGTTAAAAAATTCAAGACTGATCTCATCTTTATGGATAATGGGGGGGTGTAGGAAAGAAGGGAGCAGATGGTGTTTATTAACAGAATAGGATTTCCATCTAGTGACTTCTAGGGACCTATCATGCATTTCTTTCAGCAATATTAAGAAAAATTGGTAGCTGATGTACAGGATTATTGAAGCATGTAGATCAGAAATACTAGTAGGACTTAAATGTGCCAGGATGTGGATGCTAAAAATAATTTTGGCAGTTGGTATAGAGCTAGAGAATGTGAACAAATAGGATAATCTATTTTTAGCTCTCCTGCATAACAGAATTCAGGATTTAGGTAAGGTGCATGAAGTACTAGCTGTATTAAGCTAATAATATCACTACTAACTTCATATAAAAATTTAAAAGAGTACTAATGAATTATTGTTTAATGTTGGAGTGTTCTCTATGAAAGGTTCACTCAAAAAGTGTTTGCCAGGTTGGAGTTGTAAAAGCCACAGACTTTAAGCTGTAAAGTTGTCACCAGGCTTACTACCTGACAGATACTACAGGCTTTTTGTTGTTGTTCAGATTTTGCCATAGCTATTTTGGGTATGGCTGCTCTCTGTCATAAGATTGCTTCAGCAAGCCCTTAATAAGAATGGAATTGAACTGAGTTTGCCTAGTGTTTCTGAAAGGAAAGTCCACAAAGAAAAGAAAAGAATAACTAAAATAGAGAATGCTTAAATTACGTAAACAGATACATTCATCATGGAAACTCCCGTTTTGAAAAGGAAACATACTAAATCTAACAAGGAAACGTACTAAACATAAGAAGGCAATCTAAATTCTGAAATTTCACTTCCATTCAACCTGTTGGGTAACAAGAGAAAAAAAAGGTGCTGGAGTTTCTTTCTTTTGGCTGAATGTATGAGTGCCTGCCACATTGTCTAGGAAGTCATAGAAAATTATCTAGCATATCCTTCTGGTCTTGGAATACTACCTGTGGATGGAAAACATCCCAACAATGCCTGTTCATAGACTTGTGTCTACTATTCACAGCATGTGATGCAGAAAAAAAATGGCTGTATATTCAGGGAAATAGAAAACATGGAAGATGCTTATCAGGCTTTGACTTTATTGTACCATTCTTCAAGGTAGTAATTAATGTGGTAGGTAGTTCTGAACTCCTTTGGTATAGGGAAGGTAAAGGGAAAGTGACCATTTGCAACATTTTAAGATTAATTTAGTAAGTGAAGGGGAGTTATAAAATTGTAAGTAAAGTTTAGAGAAAGAATAAATAAATATGGAAGCTATAAAATATGGTGCTAGGTTGTGTTGCAAAATGATTTTTTTAGATTGATGTGTTTGCAGTGTAACTCCACTAACAGAAGTAAATTTGTGCAAATTTTATGCTATGATTAACAACAGCAGAATATTATGCTGCTTTTGATCATATTATTGATACTTCAGCATCAATCCGGACAAGAAAAAGCAAAACAAGGATTCCACCCTATTAAAAGTTTCAAAATATCTCAGATATTTTGTCTGGTAAAACAATAAATTAATATTCTTTCCCATGTATCATACAGAGACATATAGCCACGTGATATCTTCTAGCCAATGTTTTTTAAAACCATAAGTAACATTTCCAAAATACACTCTATCAGTTAATACTTTAACATTGTCGCTAAATAAAATAAGTATTGGCTGGGAAAATGCTTTTTTTTCTTCCAGATGATCCAGTGTAGCCTGTGTGTCACAACACGTCATTGCCTCAGGACTATCATGATAATCCTAATGCCAGAAGTAATTGCAATGCTGTAGCACAGAAGGGAATTACTCTTTATGAAATTGGTACCGGGTTGCCTTGGTGCTAATTAATTTTAAATATTTTACCTATATGTTGCATTGTTCCCACCATTCCTGTATAGATCCAGAGAGAGTAAAGAAAAATAGGCCTGTGGATTTAATCTAGTTAATTTTTATTGCATTTCACACAATTTTCTTGATACTTCAATCACTAATTTGGATTTGGCTAAAGAGTAACTTCTGGAAACAAAGACACCAAATTTAAGAAAACTATCACTTTCTTTAATTCTACTGATCACTCTACCTCACTTAGAAGCAAGAATTTTTAACTTTGATTTTTAAACTTCCAGTCACTGGCTCTTGTTCTTCTTTTATCTGCTAAATTACAGAGCCCTCATTAATAAATAGCATCTGTTAGTTCTTATGCTAGATTCTTAAGTACTGCAATAAAGTCACACACTTCGGAGTATTCTTTTTGTTTAACACGGGCTTTTATCACCTTAACATAAAGTATTTTGTTCCAAATCACAAATTATTTTGTGCTGTTCTGTGTTTTCATAATTTTGTGAGTGTTGCGATGTCTATGAAAAACGGGCCTGGCCAGTACATACATCTGGCTGAGTCCTGCACTCGATCACCACCCTCTGTCCTATCTTCTTATTAAATTCTTTTTTAACTCTCAGGGAAACCTCACTTTATGTCCTCTGTGTACGTGAGGGCTTCAAGGGCTGAGTGCCAGCTACTGCAGTCAGACTGGAGGTGTAGGTGCCCCGGGCCTGTGGTATCAGCTACTGCAGCAAGTGGGGTCCCAGTGCCAGCTGCTGGAGTGGGTGGGGCAGCTCTTTCAGTACCCTTGGGTGAATCTATGGAAGTGACTATATTCAACTTCTCTATGTAATCCCTCACTTACTGCACACCCAGAACTGACTGCCTCTCTCCTTCCCAACTGTATTGATACATGAAGAGGTTTCCTCTTGTGAAGAATGATGCACAAAAGGCATCAAGTTCTTTGACCTTTTCCATGTTGTCCATTGTTGTCTCCACTCACCAGTGTATCTGCATTTTTCCCTGTCCTTTTGCTACTAGCATACTTGTAGAATCACTTTTTATAACCTGTAACACTCCTCACTACTGTTAGTGCCCCTTGGACTTGGGCCTTCTTCATTTTGTCCCTAAGTACTGAAGCAACACTTTTATACTCCTTTCTTGTTGTCTATCCTTTTTTCCATTTTTTTGTGTCTGTACTTCTTTGCATTTTAGTTCATGAAGAAGCTTCCTTGTTAGCCTCATGAGTTACTTGCCAAAGTTCACTTCCCCTTAAAATAGTTGGCTGTCTTCTAAAAAAATCAGCTGTCTCTCTGTCTGCCCTTCCTCCTCATAATTGCTTCCCAGGAGATTCTGCCTAACAATTCCCCAAATAAATCCAAATGTGATGCCTTAAGGTCTAGTGTCCCAATTTTGCTACTTACCTCCCAGCCTTCCTTCTAATCCTGGGCTCAATTTTCTTCTCTTCTAATCTAGTTAGGTCCCTGTCCCCTGACAAGACTATTTTTAAAGGCCCTCCTTTTGAGGTAAGCAAGTCACTAGTGGTTATGTTCTTCTTTGCCTTGATCAGGTGTTTTCATTTCTTCCCAGCAGTCCTACCTCATCTTCAGATGAGGTACCACGATTAAGGAGGCCAAACCCTTGAAGACAACTGTCCAGCTAGGCATTTGTCTGATGGATGCGCTTGCTCATAGCCAGAGCTTTTCACCTAACCAGAAGGATTGAGAGGAATACCAACACCATCTGGGATCATATCCCCCTCGCTTTTCCCCTCAGAATCCCATACCAACCCTTGATCTACTTAAGGTTTCCCTTGGCCACGATATTACCACTCACATGCGTGAACAGCATGAAGTAGCAGTTGTGAAGCTGAACAAACAGCAATTGCTCTGTGAAATTACGGGTCTGGGCTTCAGGCAAGAAGCACAACCGTCCAAGATGATAGGGGACTGGCAGGGGACTGTGCCATGCAGGAGGGAGTATCTAATCACTAGTACCTCTCAAAGGCTCAGTATGGATGGCTGTGTCACTTTATTAACAGTACCCAAAAGTACAGTCAAAGATTGTTCCTGCTGCCAAGAATTTGCCATCCTATTTTAGAGAGAATATGTGATAAATTCATCTAGGTAGACTTCTCTTCCTTGTTCTTTCATTTGCAAAATAACATATCATTTGTAGGAAAAAATCTCATGCACGTGTGCTTGTTACAGACCTAGTGTTTTATTCTACCATAATCACCAGTTGGACTTTAAGTGTTGTCTGTTGGGTGCGAAATTTTCTTTGATAAATCTTAATAAATAAATATTATAAAGTTGATTGATTAGAGAGCCACAGAACCATGCATAATTTTGTTCCAAGCAAAATTAATGGAAATACATACATTTGTTTTAACATCTGCAAAAGAGTCATTATTTGAAAGTTAAAAACCAATGAGTAACCTATCATTTCTTCTGCCTTAAGAAATATTTAATTATTGGAAGAAAAAATGTCTCTCCCTTAGTCTGGAAAAAATCCACTTACTATTTCAATGTTCTGTTTAATTTATTTCTTTCAGAAAAATGTTGTTAAATAAGCCATATTTGTCAACCTATGGCATGGTAATTTATCATTTTGATACATGCCTCATATTGAAGTTTAAGACAATGATTAATTTGAGATCTTAATTATATGTCAGACTTATTTTAGTTTTTTTCTTATATTTTCAATGTCATTTTTCATGAAAAAAAAATTAATATAAATTGCAAGTCTTGAAAGAAATTTCCCAAGAGATTCTGAGGTTTTCTTTGTGAACTTATATTCTTCAGCTACTGGACTGTTATATTATTAAGATAAGTACAATACCCTGACAAAAGCAAAACTTAAGGCAATCTAATTTAAGATTCACATTTTGATCCCATGTCTAGACAAGTAGTGATAACTGTAATCCAATATAGTTGAAACAGTATTCTGTAGCAACTAATATACTGCTCATTAAAGTACAAAATTAAATGCAGCTCCATGTTTATAAGCAGTTGCTTCCTTCATGCTTTTTCTAAGTTACAGCTCAATGAAATTTTGAAGCAGTAAAAGACAATAGCAGGCTTTGAAATATCCATGAAGTTCATAAAAATGGAGCTATTGATAGGTGACACTTACACCTCTAGAACTACGTGGCTGAATTCTTCAACCACCATTTGGTATTTGATGGAATTTTGGCTTTGATTTGTGCTTCTGTATCAATGCTATCAAAATGCACAGATCTGCAAGAACAGGTTCAGTGTGCTCAGCATGCAATCTTAAAAACTCTTCAAAAGTCAATGGGAAACTCTACAGGTGGAGAGGTTTATTCATGATCAGAATATGCATCTCAATAATACAGAACTTTAACCTAAGAACTCACTTTGTCATCTTAGATATTCAAAGTTTGCTAGTTTTTCACAAGTTAAATTTGTAGATCATATTTGGACACTTAGATCCAGGATAAGATATTCATACTGTTGAGCATTAAGAAGCTGAATACAGATTATGTGACACATAAAATGCTTGGTAATAGGTGTATTTTTTTTTAGGTTTGTACATTAAGCACCCAGTTATGTCAGTCTGACATTATCCAGAACAATACCATTATAACCATTTAGCCATGATTATAATGACAATTTTATTTTAACAGAAAGAGAGGAGTAATTGCTTACTCAGCACTGGAATTTTCTGCCTTTTAAAATCAAATAAAATTTGTTACAAGTTTATTTTGGAAGATACTTGCTTTTTTTATCAATTCTTAGCAGACAATTGCTCATTAGCCAATGAGGTTATTCAAGCAAAACTCAGTGTAAATTTAAACAGCTTTGAGAAAGGGTGGATAATAATGCCATGAACTACATGCTTAGTCAAATGCCTTACAATCTGAAAAAAAAAAAAATTAAAATAATTGAAAGCAATTGTATCTACAGGTAAATATTAGCCTTCTGGCTGGAGAAGCCATTCTCCTTTGGTAATTCTGCTTTTCTGTTGATGAATCCCTTCCTGAACAACATAAAGGAAAAAAAAGCCATGCCTTTGTTAGATGATTGGCAGCAGGCCACTGAAATCCCATGGACCATAAGTTGCACGTTACAGCTAAAAATTAATTAGCTAAGCTGCTTATCTAAGATCCACGCTATAGATGTAATTGGAAAAGTTGTCCCAAAATATTGACACAATTTTAAAACTTTGTTTAATGCAGCTCTACATTAGAAACGTTTTAAAACTCCAAAACTAACCTATTTCTTTTAAACAAACAGGTTTATCCTAAAGAAAAATCATAATGAATTCTAGATAAATTTTTGGTCTAAAAACCTAGATGTTTACATACTTTAAAAACATCAGTTCATTATAGTTAGGACATTTTTTTAAAGAATTTTGTGAAAATAATAGCAATGGAATCATTAAAAAATTCATAAAAATATCAGCTCAAGTTTTGGTGCAGAATTCTTTTACCTTCTTTGCTTTTGATTTTCATCTTACATTCCGTAGTTTCCCTGCTATAAAACAGCGTCTGAAGTGAACAGACCTGATATCAGACAGCAATCCTACTGCTTCCACATAAAAAACAGAAGACTAAGAGAGTTCCTTACATATCTATTGTATGATTAAAGAAGAAATTAAAGCATTAGGATCATAAAGATTTTTTTTTTAAATTGAATTTAGCATTTATGTTGCTTTTTCCTTACTGTTCTGTCAGTGTGCCTCTAAGGAATAAGTGTTCTTAGTTCTTTTAAGACCAGATATCATTGCCACTTGTAGCATTCAATTCCTAGTCTCTCTAAAGAGATAATCAACACTGATGCACTTAGTGGCAGTTGTAGAGCTGATTTTGTGATGCAGATATACATCATCTGGGGAATTATTTGAAACCGCAGGCCAAGAAAATGATACTAAACTATGGCTTCTCAACATGAGCGTTTGTGTCCGGGTCTGAATTGGTGATGCAGAAATGAAAGCCTGTGCTGTACGCTTATTCCTTTCAGCACCCTGTCTCTCTAGTTTACTAGTTATTAGTAAGTAGACAGTTGACAAGAATAAGATGTTTATAGACAAGTAGTGTTGTAAAATAACAACATGCTATGTCATCTTTAATTACAGTGTAGCATTGCTCAGTTCTGTACTTGTCACAAGAGCTCTTATTGCAAGCAATAAGAATGTGTTATTCTGGGCATGAAGCATCTTCAAGTGGAAAAATTTCCATCCACAATTCTGCTACTGTCACATCTACAATACATTCCAGCTTTACATATCGTTGAAGTGTAATGAAATGCAGACTTCTTATATGTCAACCATTTCCAAGGCTCTGCAGTCACTTGAAAGTGTCTTTTTCTAAAGCCTTTTTTATCAATTAAATACATTTATTTATTTACTATTCATAGAATACCTTTTAAAGTACCAGGAAAAGCTGCTCAAAACCAAGGATTTAATTGGACCAAAGATATCAAAAGAAGAAATTCTTGGAAGATGAGAATAGAAAAGGAGACAGAAGCTAAGCATTGATAAAACGGATTGGTTATAACTGTAAAATCGTAGAAAGACTCTTATAGCACAGGAGTTTTTCACATTGGTGTTGGTGGGCAACACACTTCAATTTTGACCAATGGATCAAGATAAATAAGCACGGTATTAGAGAAGGTTTCAGAGGGGTAACCATCAACTTGGTGAGATCAAGCCAGAACTAGAGAGCAGGCAAAGGAATTGAAAAAGTAGTGGAGAAAGTATTACTTGAATTTTAGTATTAAATGTCATTACTGCTTTTGAGGTGCTATGGACTTAGTCTGGTGCCCAGCCTCATGTTCCTTTCTCCATCACTATTTGCTCACTGTAGCACTCACAAGTCTATGTAGGGAGCCAGATCAGGGAATTAGTATGGATGAAAACATACCATTTTGTTGCCTCTGTATTATTCCCTCATCCTTTTCTCTGGTCCAGCCTGCTGCATGGCCCACAGATGCTAACAGCAACCCAAGGCATGAATGAGATACAGCTGATGGTGTGAAAAAACATTGCTCCTTTGACAACAGCCCATTTACCTTAATTTAAAACATATATCAAACTGCATCTTGATGCAACATGTGTAATGCAGAATGACAATAGGAGATTATATCACTCCTACAGTTGTAAATTGTCTCACCACTCGTCTGTATTTCTATTGCGGTTTCTATTGCGTGACACCTGCTAGCAGATTTACTGAGTACACAAAACTGACTCTTGCTGCTTAGAAGAAAATGCATCACAATAGCTTGGATTCCTAAGATTGTTTTGGGTTGCAAATGCTCCAAGGAGCAAGTTTGTCATGTTTGGCTTTGGGTCTTTCATGAAAGTATTATACAGTGTGCCTGTTATAGTCACTTGAATCCAGTTTGATCACTATACAGACTTGAAATTATAAATTAAAAAAGCAAAAAAAAATCCCAAAGATTAAATATGTACTACAGATTGGAAATATTTACAAAAGGGAAACTTAATTTACGAAGTTGCAATCTTAACATACATATGGCACTAAATTCTTTCGTGGGCTGCTTCAATTTCCTCTGAGATTTAGGTCTCCTTTTTCCGACCTCTGCCCCTGAGCCCCTTCGGTTCTAAGGTTGGCTTTCCCATGTGAAGTATTTCAGATTATACTTTCACTGCTCCCTTCTAAGGCATGGAGTTCTTTTCTTTTGTCTCTGTATTTCAGAACTCCATTTAAGTTCATCGATTTGATAGATAGCATGTCCTGAATTTATAATGATCATGATATGCATCAGTCTTCACCTCCAGTACTACCTGTGGCATAAATGCAAATGAAAGGAAAAGGATGTTGCCCTGTTTTCTGGGATTGGTTTCCTTTTTTGGGAGATTTTTTAAATTTTCATTTTAACTTCTACTGCATTCTTTCCTTAGCTCACTATTGGCTATAAAGTAAGTGTAAATGACTAGTACACATAGGTGAATAGATAAGCCATACTTAGCCACAACTGTAACACACAGGTGGTTATTTTCTCTTCTTTGACAGAATATAGGACATACTACTACAGGAATTATACTATTAGCATTCTTCACCCTGTCCCGCAGAAATTTTCATCAATTTAAAGTCCCCTATTGTCATGTAAGTGCAGGTAACATGGTGGAAAACATAAGTACTTGTGGCATTATTGTTGTTCGTGCCTTCAGGGCACATCTGTTGTCTTACAAGCAGGTGAACATCACATTGACTCCATAGGACACCTGGGACTTTCAACCGGTGGGACTGCTGAAAGGCCACAGCAGTATTTCAACTGTGTTCACCTTTGCCTCATCAGAGCACTAGGATGAGTCAAAGACTCTTCCATACTGATACCCACAACCAATTTATCTCACCATTTCACATGTTATTTGCTTGTGGATTTTTCTTGTGATTTTAGCCTGTTTGCAATGAAGGCAAGACTAGATTTTAGCGTATTTCTGAATTAATCCACTTGTTTGAAAGTCTGAAGCTAGGGAATTTATTTTTCACAGAATTTGCTCGCATTTGCTCTAGATTTAATGATACGGTCTATAGATCTGGCCTAAGTATGTATGTCTCCATTTCTGATCAAAATTAGGACTTCACTACAGTTCATCTGATCCATTGCCTCTATTTTGTCTTGAAGTGTAACTAAATTAATTAAAAATTATATAAATTAGTTTAGTTGATACATCTTTTGCGAGCAGAAAAAAAATGACAAATTCAATAAGTTGGTGATTATTTTTCCCTGTACTATTTAAGTGGAAAGTCCAAGTGACTTTCCAGTTTAATTCCTTTTTTGTAATCAATATTGCTAATTGCACTCACACCATTTTAAGAATAAAAATTTAAGATTAACATGTCTATCATCTTCCAGTTTTAATCTGTGTAAGTATAGCATAGGAGAACATAAACGTTACTTTGCATTTCCCACAGAAATTACACAGAATTCTAAGGATGGTTATCAAATGATTTTACTCCCAAATTAAATAATAGAGAAGGAATAGTTTTCATTCCTTCTTTTTCCTGGAAACAAGGAAATTCAACACAGAAGAAATGTTATGTTTAGGAGCAACCTAAAGTAACTAATTAGATGTAACAGACTGGACATCTATTCAAAGTCACTTGGTTTTTATTCTGCAGCAACAATTCAATCTGGTATTCTTTGCTGGTACATCCAGATGTTCAAACAGTGGTTTTTTTAAAGGGCAATACCATTAGAGTTTTGAAGTAAATCAAAGACTTTATTTCAAGGCCTAAGTCACAGACCCTTCTTGTCTTTCTGTTAAATATCGTAAGATACATCTAGTGTTGATTTTTACATCACAGAGAGTCATTTGCAGGGAAAAATAAACCAATAACTTTTCTATGATTCCAGTCAGACTCCTTTGAATGTTTTTCTTTCTTTAAACTCTCATATATATGCTATGCTGTCTTTTAAAAGAAAATGAATATATCAGGAAATCTTGTTGACATTTCATGCCATTCTTTTGGGCCTAAAATCATCTTTTCTGTTAGTGGGTTCCTTTGGGAAAACACCAATCTTTAATGGACTATAATATTCCGTTCTTGTACTAGCAGAAAGGTAAAGGTCTCAACCAGTTGTTACATGAGTCAATAGTGTGCCCTGGAAGCAATGGTAGCTAACAGCATACTGGGCTACATCAATAGAAGTGTGGCCAGTAAATTGAGGGAAGCAATTATTTCATTTCCCTCAGCTCTTAATTCTGGAATCCAGCATCCAATATTGGACCCCCAGTACAAGAAAGATACTGATAAATTGCAGCAAGTTCAGGGAAGGGACACCATGGAGCACTTGCCCTTCAAGGAGAGGCTAAGGGAGATGGGCTTCTTCAGCCTGGAGAAGAGATGCTGGGGGCAGGGAGGTGTCAGAGCATTCTTCAAATACCCATAAGGAGCCTAGCGAGAAGGGTCTTCATTGAGGTGAATGGCAGGACAGACATCCTAATCAAAACAAAGAGACTGCCCAGAGTGGTTGTAGAATCTCGTCTCTCAGGTCTGATCTCTTAGCTGACCCTGCTTTGAGCAGGAGGTTGGACTACAGCCCTCCTGAGGTCCCTCCAACCTGAATTATTTTATAATTCTGTACTAAATAACCCATAGTAAGTAGCCAAAAGTAATCATTTTCATTTTCTAGTTTAATATGAAAATTGAATGTGCATTCCTGAAGGATGTATTTCCCTGTAAATACAGACAGATTTTGGAGCTGGCTTGAAGTACATCCAATTAAATGTAATTTTACTATCAGAGAGCAGCAAGGACTGGAAGACAAGGAACGAGAAACTGAGTGTCACTCCACACAGCCTGTGCCCTCTTCAATGGGGCACAGTTCCACAGGGGCTGAATACGTGGGGCAGAGCCAGGGGCTGGTAACAGGGTCCATCAATAGCTATGGCAACATGGCAAACAATGGACCAGGGCCAGGATGCATCCAGGGAGCAAAAAGAAACGGGGCCGGGGCCGGGGCCGGAGCCAGGGCCGGGGCCAGCCTGGAGAGAGGGTACCAGCATAGGGCTGAGAATCCTTGCAGGAACTAAGCTCCCTACAGCACAGTGCCAAGGTGTCCATCCAGCAGATACCTGGAGACTGGCACTCCTGCGGTGTTGCTGTGGCAGGGGACTGACAGCCCTGGGCTCAGCTAAAATGAGACTCCTGGGCTCGTGGGCAGGGATGAAGGTCCCAGGTGAGGCTGGTCAGGACTGGTAAGGTCTATTGCTGCTCTCAGCGCCTTGACACTTAATTCTGTCTCAGGCTATTGAAAGATATTTGTACTTTGTGTGCATATGTTAAGTCCTTTTTTGAACTGTGATAGCTGCAACAGTGTGCAGACCCTGCAGTTTCACTAGGTATCTTGTTCATGAAACCTACAAGTAAGCAGACATGCTCTGTTAATCTTTACTGCATCATTGATTCTTTATACTTCTGAACTGATAGGTCAGAAACACTTTCATATGAAGTTCCACAGGGCTAAAATTCTAACATTTGTAACCAGGTGACCTCTACCTTCAAAATACCTCATAAAGCATCATGAAGGAGCATTTACACCACTAGATTAAGGCATTTAGTTTAGCTTAGAGCATTTAAGTTGGATTCTAAATTATCCTCTGAAAAAGAACTATTTTTTCCATTGATTTTGTGGAAAACATTGTCTCTTAACCTTGACAACTAAAATAGGAACTTGACTGTTGACACTATGATCATGGTTTTTTTTCATTGCATGGCATAATCTTAAACATAGAAATAGTATATATAGATGCTGGGTAGCATTTCAGTCAATTAGAATATTATTGCACTGTGGTAAATTTCTGGTTATTAAGGTGTCTTCTAAATTTGATGCAATATATACTGAGTGCAAGAAAAACTCATCATACTGATATTGATAGTGACTTTCATTTTCTTTTTAAAAATGTAATAGTACCACTTTGTGTCCTGGTTTTGGCTGGGACAGAGTTAATTGTCCTCCAAGTAGCTGGTACAGCGCTGTGTTTTGGGTCTAGTATAAGAAGAATGTTGATAACACCCTGATGTTTTCAGTTGTTGCTCAGTCCTGTCCAGACTAAGTCAAGGACTTTTCAGCTTCTCCTGCCCAGCCAGCAAGAAGGCTGGAGGGGCACAGGAAAGGTGGGAGGGGACACAGCCAGGACAGCTGACCCAAACTCGCCAAAGGGGTAATTCCATACCATGGGATGTCATGCCCAGTATATAAACCGGGGGAGTTGGTCGGGGAGGGGATTACTGCTCAGGAACTAACTGGGCACCAGTCAGCAAGCGGTGAGCAATTGCATTGTGTCAATTGTTTTGTGTATTCCAATCCTTTTATTATTATTGTCACTTTATTGTTGTTACTAGTGTCATTGTTAGTTTCTTCTTTTCTGTTCTGTTAAACTGCTCTTATCTCAACCCAGGAGCTTTACCTTTTTTTTCTGATTCTCTCCCCCATCCCACTGGGTGTTGGGGAAATAGGTGAGCAGCTGCATGGTGCTTAGTTGCTGGCTGGGGTTAAACCATGACACTTTGCCATCTGGTGAAATGAAATTAAGTGAATTATATTTCAGGGATTTTAAAAGTGTCATCAAATTACATGTCATTTTTCAGAGATGTGTAAAACACATTTCCTGCTCCTGAAAGGTTTGCAAGTTGAATGTGTTACAGACCATACACAAGACAAAGGGCTAAGAGAGTGTATTTCTACTTCAAGTTTATAAACCCAGATTAAATGCCTAAATTACATTGCCACCACATATTACCTTCTTGAATGTTCATTCCTCCTGGTGCAGCATTAGCAATTAATTTAATTAAATTGCATTAATTAAAGCTGCGTAAACTTAATACAGAGAACTACTTGCATATTGTCTGCTAATTTTTCTGGCCAACTACCACCTCTGAAAAACATAAATGTGGTTAAGTGGTTATTGCTATCAATAAAGGACTTGTGCCTTATTCTGTTTAAAAACTATTATCTTTACCCTGTGGCATGTTAGCTCCTTAAATAGATGGCACATTCTTTTAACTTTTCTGGTAAGTGTACATCTGCTTACTCCAACAAATCATTGAGAGCTTATTAGCAGAACTTATTCGTCTGTGACCTGTTGTTTGATCAACAGAAGTGTTTTTTAAAAAAAAAGAATTCTAGTATATAGTATACAGTAATGCTCAATTTAAACATTGGAATTGGATTTTAATCTTAACTTTTTTTTTTTTTTATTTTATTTTCATTTAGTAATGGTCAGCCACTCTGTGGAGCCAAACTTACATTGTCACTGATACATTTCAAGTCAGAAAGTCTCTGAAACTCATAGTACTGTCACTAGAAAATCTACTGTAATATTTGATAGATCTAATTTGTAAGAGCATGACTTCACAATCTGAACCAGGAAGGTAAAGAAGTTGTCAGAAAGACTGAAAGATGACAAAAAGAAACAATATCTGGTCTTATCAAAGAGCCTCAGCTAGTGAGAGAGTTGTCATTGAGCTGAGACCATGAAAAACTGAGCAGTTCAAGAAACATAATTGGATTATTGTGAACTTGAAAGAGTGTTGAAAAGATGATAGGAATGAAAAAAGTCTACAGATTGTAGAAAAAAGAACTCTTCAGCTGATCTGTTTAAATTTTAAAATAGAAAAGGGTAATTTAAATCTTAGATGAGTAACTCATCTTCCAAATGAGTCTCAATCTTACAGTAAGGTATGGAAATGTAAAAATAATTTCTCATATAAAAGAACCAGATGCAGTAGATGACTAGCTTTGCAATCTGCAAAAGATACCTGTCAGCAGGTTGGGAATTCCTTGTATCAATTAGAAAACTCCTTCCTGAAGAAAAGACCTAAATTTAAATTGCCACCCTGCTTGCAAATTTAGCTAAATTCAAACTGGGCACTTATTCAAGGTCTAGACTATGTGAACCTAATAATTAACTTGCTACCAGATACTCTGTAGTGAGTATTTCTCAATCTAGATTGTTGCAGCTGTTCGACTTGTATGACAATTAGGTATTTATTTCATCAGGGGTTTCAATTTCTTCTGTTCCAAGTGATTATTCAAAGAAGCTGTAAAGTTCACTTTCTTTCTCAGCAAATTTGTACCACCCAGTTAGATGCTGTTCTTCATATTTTTTTTTCAGCTTTACTTTAAAATACAGAAAATTATTTACTCATTCAGGAATCTGGTATTAAGAATATTACTTTTTTGCAGCAATATGTTTTTTAAGTCTGATCTGAGTTTATTGTAATGAAGTCTAAGCATTTTAAAAATACGCAGATAAAAGTGTGTCAGAAAAGCATTAATTCATAGGATCACAGTAACATTACAGCTGAAGAATTAAATCCTTTCTATATTTCAAACATCTAGATCATCTTAGTAAGAAAACATAACATACTCTGTGTGTTATACACAAAAAACTTTTTTTTATAGAGAAGTAAAAAAAATTGACTACACTGTAAACAAACCTTTTTGCCCAACTTAAATTTAATTCCTTAAAACAGCAGTATTTAACAATGTGGACCTATTGGGGATCAGATGAACAAAGGAAAACAGAAATAGTAAGTATAGCATGATACATGATAGTAAGAGAGAGATTAACCTAAAGTCATATAATTAAATATTTGTGTTTCTAATTTCATTCTGTTGCATACTATTATGATCTATTGATTATAGTTCTTTCCTGTGTGGTTCACTCTACTAAAATACAAGTTTCATACTAGTATATATTTATGTTCATTTATTTTTCCTTCATCCAAAAAACCCAAGTACCGCCTGTAATACCCTGGCTTCTCATAGCAAGAGCAAAGGCAAGGTTCAGAGTTTTTATGGAGTCCCAGACCTTATAAAAAAAGATCTAGGTACTACTCCAGGTCTTAATTCCCATACAGCAGAGAAGGAGGAGCCCTGGTGGTGGTTTCCATTAAAGCTTGCTCGTCTTCTATCCAACAGCAGCAAACCAGCAGCTAACTTGCAGGCTGTTCTCATCCCCAGAACTATACCAGCACCGTGCTGAGGAAGAAATCTTAGACAATACTAACTGCTCCTGATGGTTTTTTCTTGAATGACTTTCAAATAAAGAATCTTCATATAATTTTATTGAGAAGTAGAAGAGAAAAAGCACAGTCCAGTCAGCCATCATATTTGTTGCATTTTGAAAGCTATGTTAAACTAAAACAACCTTAGTCATTGGTGGCTCCTTCCACAGTCCCATCCAGGGGCTCAAAGACCTGTATGTTAGTGGGTACCGCAATTCGACAGCAGCTTGACATGGATCAGATCAGTAATTTTCACTGTTCACTATCTGACTTTTTGTTGAGACTACTAAACTGTTACAGTCATGGTGACCACTGCCAGCACTCTTACCTGATGCACTGTAACTTCCTTCCCTACTTTGTCACTAACATAACATTGGTGTGGTGTCTTGAGTCAGCAAAATGGGAAAAAAATTCCTAAATGCTACTATATCTTATTAAGTTATTTTAAGAATATAAAAAAGCATTGCATTTTAATTCTGCTATAAATGCACTATCTTAATATTGTTAATAAGCAGCTTAGCATTCTAATGAATTAATTAATAGACCCATATTCAGATATGTTTTATTTTAAATAAAGCAATAATTTTTATCTAGAGAATTTCAATGTGGTGGTAGAATTTGCTCTTTTAATGTCTTGTAGGTATTTAATTAAACCTTGAGAATGTTGGAGCTATTTTCTTATCAGCTATTGAAAGTAAACTTTATGAAAGTACCTTTCTTCCCTGAAAGAAATGTTTACTACATTCATTAAATTCCCATTGAATTCTATTAACCCTTCATATGTTCTCTTTCAGGTAGATCTATTTTAGTCAAATTTTGCTCTCCTGGAATTTAGTGAATAAATAGGAAATGTAAAAGTGAACAAGTAGCATTTGGCTATACTGACAGGTGAAAAGTTAAAAATGAGAAAATGAAATAGTCATTAAAGCCTTCATGAGAAACTCACTATTGAGGCTAAAAAAAATGGCAAGATCAGAAAAAAAGGACTCCATGTCTACACAGACACCCTGCATCCCAAGTCTATATAGACCACGTGGAACCCAGGGCACTGTAGTATTTCATTTCAGAAATAGTGGTATTTTTAAAATAATCTCTACAGGGTCTGTTAACTGCCAGCTTGGCTGCCATAGAAAATCTAGAGGATTCTAGGTCACTTCTCTGCTGTGAACTGTTGAACAGAAGCTTTGAATTAAAAATGCTTCTGCTGCCTACAACAGAATAACAGCAGCAAAACTGATAAGACACTTGTCTTAAATTGTGAAGGAGGAACTATGCAGGCCCTTTCAGTTTTCAGGTGTCAAGAGTCCCAGGCCTTTGGCTCCAGGGCAGACTGGAACCTTGTATTTTTAATGTCTATCATCTGCTTGTGTGGATGGCAGAGGAGCCGTGATATCTGGGAGCATTTGCTCAAGCTGACAAACTCCAATAGAAGTAGACTTGTAAAAGAGGTAGGATAGTGAGCTAGGAGTAGTCTTTAAAATCTTCCTCATCTTACTTTCCAACTTCTTTTTTAATTGCCGTTTTCCTCTACCATTTTATCTACAGCCTGTATTTGGACATACCTACAAAGATTAAAATACCGATACTGACATGCAAAGTTACTGACAACACTCTCACCTCTTACCAGTTTGCTCGTAAGCATATTGCGTTAGCCCAACCTCTATTTCCGTGAAAAGCAGGCTTTGAGCTGGTATGCCCTTCTTATCATTTCCACTAGCACAGTGTGGTTTAGATTGCATGGAGAACTTGGGGTAGTAATTGAGATGCATCAAATAAAACTTTCTAATACAGTATCAAGGTAGAAATGTAAATATAGTCTGTGTGCAAAGCCATCTCCTTTTCAGGATAAGTGGTTTATTTAGGATATGCATGGCTGGACTAGCCTCTTTATAAAGGCGACTAGGGAGAAATTCTACTTCTGTTAGTCAATGACAATGATGGATGCTTTGATAGGGCAGTATTAGTACAATGAACCTTAAGCAAGCTGGGGAAGTGGTATTTGATATTTTAGAAAAACATGCCAGATGAAGCTGAAACAAAAGAAGACAAAAAGAAGAGTAAATAAACTGATACACTGCTTGTATTCTATTTTCTGTTTGCCCTGCTTCCGGATTACAGGATTTTTCTTTTTTGCTATATCTGGACACCAATCAAATTCTGCCTGTAGGTTCTGGCATAATTGCCAACAAAGTGCAACTGAGGGCAAGGGTAAAATCTACCCTCTAATTTGGAATGACTGACCAGAAGTTAGGATGACCAAATGGTACCTTTTGTTTGGACAGAAAAAGTGTGTCAGAATATTCAGCAGTCAGTATCATGGAAACAAAACTTTGTTTTTATACCTCAAATTACCAGTCCTTTCACAGAATACCAAAAGCAAGGAAATATCCCCTAATGCAAACTGGCAGCCCCACAGTGCTCCAGAGGGCCACAGGACTTAAAGTAACCTCTTGCCCTTGGTTCATTTGTGCAGCTCCCAATTACATTCCTGTGAATTGTATGGGTGAGTGGAAGGCATGATTATAGCCTAATTATCCTGACACTTGCACTGTGTATAACTTCTGCTGCACAGAAACCACACCAACAATACAGTAAGTTAAATGCATGTTAATAATAAATGTGTACATAAAGTGGAAACTATTTTTTGCATGTAATTCAGCTCTTTACAGGAAAGCGGACTAAAATCAATCTAGGTCACATTTCTTGCTTTTTCCTGACTTGAGCTTCAGGCTTTTTTAGAAAGTATAATGGAATTGGAGAATACAATATTGTATACTACATTTTGTACCTTTCCATGAATGTTCTCATTGTTAGTTTTATTATTTTTTCATAGTGAATGACTCATTTCTTATTCATGTATATGTTAAAAATTCAGTGTTCATGCACTGAAACTGATAGTTTTGTTCCAGTTTTATTAAAAAGAAGTTATCCCAAGGAACTGTATTTATTTTGGCCTCTGAAGTCCCTACTCACGTTATGTTTCTGCATATGTCTTGTGGTGTTTATAAATCCATTAAATATATTCTTATTTTTAGATGTCCACACTTTACCCCTCTGTTAAAAATGATAAAGGTCAAAATGAATTTTGATACATGGCAAAGTAATAAAATCAACTCCTGACAGGCATATCTGATGATGACTGAGACTTTGTATCTAATTATATAGGACACAGTACAGCCACTTTCATTTTAATGCAGATTAAACAGAAGATCCTGTCTGCAGTATCTGTAGTAGTTAGTGTCATAGGCAGAATCATTGTGAGAGGAAGATTTCTAACCTGTTCTACTCTGTGTGTAGCTACAGGAGTTTCTTCGATTTCATCTTTAAACAATTTAAAACCTGCATTATATGCAGAAAAACTTAATGTGTGAATTGAAAGTTTTATTTGTGGAAATAAAAGACAAAATAACATGGGCAAGATTTACTTCTTATATTATACATTAGGTGAATGATGCTAACAACTATTAATACAGAATTGATTATGCGTTGGGTTCATCTCCTTTAATCACAGTTGTTTACAGTATTGATGTGTGAAGGTGAGCTAATTACTTTTCTTTTACTGTAGGTGAAGGGAAATAAAGCATGAGCCACCCAACTTGGTTTATTTGGCCTCATTCTAAAGCTGATGTTATTCATTAAGCTCATTAATTATTCTTTAAAGATGCTATTTTCAACTAATTATAAATGGAATGACGATGAACAGTTCATAGATACCAACACTATAGATGTCTGCATTTATAATAATCATCTGTTGCCCTGGAAAGTCTGTTTTTTGCTTCCTGTTGCTGTATTTTGTTTCCCATATCTTGTTTTGCTTTTGCACAAAGGCAATATTTAAGCATTTGATCGAGTAGAACAATAATGACTGATGCATACAACCTACTCCTGTGGAGTAGGAGTAGTTATTTCATCTACTGTGCTGCGTCTGTCTGTTGAGCAGCCCTACTATCAGCTTTATTAATCATGACATGAGAACGAACTTTAATTAAAAGGACCTATTGTGGCATGTTCACCTTTGGCTATGATAAAAGGATTATATTTGCCAACCTTTCTAATGGGTTCTTTGGGTCTAGTAATATTCCTCAAGTGACTTGTCTGTCATCTCTGTAACTCAGGTCATGCTGGCACAGTCGAGATCAGGAAATATAACTGAACCAAAATTTTCACAATGAAAGAAATAAAAATTGTCAGCAGAGATTTCACCTAAGAGTTCCTGAACATTTAAACTAGGGAAGCTCAATTTGGGTTACTAGCACAGTTGATAATCATTAGAAATGGTTGAAACTTCTCCAGTAAATTCTACGTACTGTGTATTAGTGTCTACTGCATTGTGCTTTTTCCAAACCCAATGCATTCTTTAGTGTTTCTCCTCTGTCTGTGAGAGGAGAAATCCTAATGTAATTTAGCAAATTAAAATTCAGGGAAGTGACTGGAAGTTGGTTATCTGTTGAATAAATAGGAAATAGTCATATATTTTAATACACATTAAAAAAAACCCAAATGCTAAGTCAGAAAATGTTATGTTTACTTAAGCTGAGAAAGAAAATGCCCAGCCTCAGATTTTTCCTATTTTAGTTGCCTATAAGGTAATGTAGAAACTTAAATAATCTGGTTAGATACTACCAAAAAAGATTAATAGTATAAGCATATCTATATGATATATCATCTGGGACTCATGTCAGCTAACTTTAGGCATCTACAGTGTATATATCTATTATGTGACCTAGACACTGTAAGATTCCTTTTTAGTTGCAGGAGAAAGAGGAATGCTTTAACAATGCAATTTATCTCGTTTCTGTTAGTCATTTACATGAGGAAGGCAAAGTCTTACCCCAGCATCTTTCATCAGCCCTGGCAGCAGTCTTGCTGCCACCCAAGTTTTATGTTCTATCCAAACGGTGACAATACAAATAAACACAAGTATCTCTTCCCTCCACGTGGAGTGCTTCTCAAAAACTTTTCCATTATTCTGGAAATTCAATTTCAAATGTTTACAACAGGGGACTGCCTTCTGTTTATCCTGCTATTAACAGTGATTTCCAGAGTCTCCCACATAGAGTTCTCTCTCAGAGAATGCCTTTCCTCCACCCACATCACATCTTCCTCTTGCAGCTGCACCAAAATGAAAGATAAAACAGTGATCCCAGCTTGAGCTTTGTGAGAATAGTTCCAAGGTTTTTAATTAATAAGGATCCTGATTAGAGCAGATGGAAAGGCATTTATGCAGCACTGACTGAATCACTTCGGTTGTGTATAGACTAGTAAACCATATATGTCTATAGAATGGCTGCAGACCCTAGCGGATGAGCATCTCTACCATTTAATTGTGAAAATGTTTATTCCGTGGCATGTTTTCTGCTTGTATTAATTAGTGCCTTCACACAATTCCCAGGCATGATGTGGGGGACTGCATGTATGGATGAGGCCATCATGGTTTGGGAAAAATATTAGGACGTAAGGATTTTAGCCATGCCTTGCCACTGGCTCTCAGGGTACAGAATGGTTGCTCACCTATTTCTTTACTAGTGTATATGTAGCCTCAACCTCCCAGGTGACATATATATAAAAAGAATACCTTGTGTGTAGTTTTACCAGCTAGCTAGTTCTGTATGTTCCCATGCTCAGTGTCCATATGCATGAACTATCTTTCTTTGGCACTTAGATTTTCTATTGTATAATATGTAGAGCTAAGACACGGAATGTAGATTTTTAGATTTTACCTTGGAAGACGGGTGTTTAAAATGTAGATAAGGCAACACAGGATTTGGCAGCTTTTCAATTCTTAGGTCATCATTGGATTTAGCCTCAAAACCATTCTGAAGACTAGTTAACAATTTCAAAATGATGGCAGTTAAAAGGAAAAATCACTTCTATGATAGTTTGGTAGCGCTGGAAAAAACAATCATTTCAAGTCTTGGACAGGAGATAAAGTATCATTTACCTTAATATGAAGAGCTTTTAAGAATTAGTTTCACGATTCAGGAACAATCCTTAAGCAGTTAGGAAAGGTGCATCTTTACCCTGAAAAAAAAAAAAGGATTTTTAAGCATAAGGTGGTTTGGTATATTTGAAAGTGCTTTCTGATTCATAGTTTAAGTTATGTTTCTAGGTCATTAGGTAGCTTTGCTTTGTCTGTTAAGTTTCACATGATATCCTTTAAACATAAAAGAACAAACAGTTGCTGGTGTAGTGTCACAAATCAATTGAATGCTGCTTAATAATCTTCATTTCATGCAAATCACCACTACTAGTGAATGAATAATGCTTTGAGATAACCATATTTTTTTAACAAATAATCCCTTTAATTTCAAAATTTGTGTTGTTATGTATAAAGCTACCAGATGGCATCTTAAAATACATCTAACTCTGTTCATCTGAGGTTTAAAAACCCCAAGTTTTAG
The DNA here is from genome assembly GCA_034782735.1 of Sagittarius serpentarius. Taxonomy (NCBI): domain Eukaryota; kingdom Metazoa; phylum Chordata; class Aves; order Accipitriformes; family Sagittariidae; genus Sagittarius; species Sagittarius serpentarius. Next base: position 36,789,518 of record JAVKLA010000027.1, on the reverse strand, counting down.
GATTTTCGTGACATGCCACTTCTAACCTTAGACTCTGATTTCTCAACTCATTCAAGAGATGCCTGTTCTGGCAGACATATAAAAAGAAGCAAGGTAAAACCAGAACAAGTAAATGAATGGGATAAGGGCAAATTAGATGCTAACTGCAGAGAAATAACTGCATATTACATTAAGCTACTACATCCTTTTAATCTATAAAATGTATCAGGCAAAATCTGGCTTAATTTGAAATTGATATAAATGTGAAATATTCCACGAGTCAGTGATGCTGTTGATATTAATTTAACCTATGCCCAGGAGCAATTGCCCCAATTTTAAATCAATAGATCTACATCATTTCAAATTTACTGCAGCATTGATGAGATCTTTGCTTTACTGTTTAACATTATGAATAATACGAATATTATGCAGCATATTGCAATCAGTGTCTTGAAATATATAAAAAGCTGCATGATCACTAATATTGCAAATCTCTGGCATTGCAGAAAATGAAGGAAAAAATTAAAGAAAGTTTGTACATTAGGACACCATAGTACCATTATTTGTCCCATCACAAAAATTCCTTTTCATCATGAAAACATCACAAAATACTGACAAATATCCTTCCTCTGCTTCTTGCAGGAAAGAGGACATTGTCACTTCTTTCACTCCTGCATTTAGAGAAAGTAGACCCTGACTGCCCCTTTCCTGCCTCTGAGAGTAATTTAGGAACTTTCTGCCTTGTAGAAATAACTGCTACTTAAAAACAAGGACTAATGCTAATTAACATCAAAGAAAAATACATACAGACCAACAAACTATAGTAATACACTGAAGAGTTTCAGTTCTGCTGTTACTGCGACTAGGCCCTCTTCTGCTGTGATCCTATTTTACATCCTATTAAACATGCTTAGAACATGTAAGTATTTGTATGAGATAGTAGAAATAGCCCCTACATCAAAAAAAAATGCACTGCGCCCTCAAAATGTCTTGCTGTTGCCTGTAGAAGCCTTCATGCCTGTGGCAGCAGGATAGCAAGATGCAGTGAATAAAGTGGCCTGATGATAGTGACAGCTCTAACATTAAGCCTTTGTATATCTCAGTTTATATGCAAAATCTCTGTAGTCTCCCAGATTGCTGCTAGAAGATGCATTTGCAATAATTCTACTTAGTAGTAATTTTTCCTTAGAGATAGCACTAAGTTATGGGATTGCTAAATTATTGTTATAGTCTAGCGATGATGACCTTTTATAAGAAAAATAGAAGTAGAAAACAGATTCCAAGGAAATCTTTAAAAAATTTCACTCCACCTTCATGCCAATACCGATATTAAATCCAATATCCTGGCCAATTACAGTAGGAATGATTCATTCTGCTGACCTATTTTGAAATAAAAGATACTAATTTCCTAACCCAAGATACAATGCCCTGATAATGTCCTTCATTTTAAATACTACGTTTTATCAGTGATTTCAGGACATTACCCTGTGTTAAAACATTTTGGATATAGCCAAGTCTGGAAAAAATGGGATATATCAGCTTCATGAAAAGTCATTTAGTTAATTACTTAATCCAAAATAGTATATAAGGAGTGCACCATGCAGTATAAAGTGTTTTCAAAGGAACAATTAAATGGTATTTCCAGCAATAGATTTTGACCAAAATAAACGTTTTTAAAAGCAAGACTGTTGGAAGCCAAAATGCAGAGTGATGCTAAACCCCAAGTAAACTCTGAATTGAGTGAAAAGTAACTCTGAATTCTACAAAGATGTAATTATCAATACAAATACCAAAGTACCTTTAACAAACTAAAAGCTAATTAATTTCACCAGGTAAACATTCTTCAAATGAAAATCAACTCAAAATAGTTTGATTTTAATCAAAATAGTAATCTCTTTAAAAAATGGGCAGTCATAGACAAGAAATACTTTATGTGATGAAAAAGTTTGAGATAATCATATATCAGTGCAGGAAGCATATATTGATAAAGTTAATTAACAATGCAAACTATTTTCTGAATACATTTCATACACATGATATATTTAAACAATTAATAGAATCTACTTGCCATGGTGTGCCATGATTACACCACAGCTTTTCAGTCACAGAATGCTTCTTCAGAACTACATTTGCAGGTGATGTTTTAAAAAATATTGTTCAGCTTGTTTATAGTATTTGTATTTAGTATTTAACTTGAGGAATACCTTTCCTTCAAAATATTGCACAGTGGATTACCTACCATTAATTAATTAAGGATGCATTTAATAAAGGTGCCTGATATTTTCCATTGTTTCTAATGATAAACTTTAAATTTAAACTGATTTTTTTCCATTTTCCAATTTTTTTAATTTTTATGAGAAAGTTTTTTCCTCCTGTCTGTTTGAAATGTTTTGTAATCTTTACACACCTTCAGAGATGATCTTGAAAATTTGACAGGGTAACATTGGTGACTTTTATTACCTTGTCTCACTATGGCTATCATACTGAAAAACTGTAAATAGTTCAGGCTTAGTGAGACTGTCTAGGAAACAGGGAAATGCTTTAACGTCTCAGAGACTGTGGTTATGAAAAGGACCATGTCACATCCAGAACTCCTACTGTTAGCAGATGAGAACTGTACCTTTTCAAACTATTGGAATTAAACTTCTATGCTTTTATGATAAAGGCTTCTCACTGCTTCCCTGAGCTGAGTTAGACCAAGCACTGGAAATGAGATGAGGGGACTTGTCTCTCCTTTGGCCCCAAGGATTCTGCTGCTGACACCAAGTAAAGGACACATTTTTCCAGAGCAGCCATGACTCAGTGCAAGGACTATACCTGTTCTGACTGTGAGGTAGTATTTCTGGAGTAAAGGAGGATGCAGTTGCAGAAACTCATTCTTGTCTCTTACAGAAGCTGGAAGATGATTGGTAAAATGAGAAGGAATGGAATAATAAGCTTCTTTTGATGGATTTTCTTGAAAACTTTATTTTTTCATGCCAATTAGAGCTTCTTTGTGCTTCATGTAGCTTAAAGATAACTTCTCCTTTCATAATTGTTTTTTGTTTTCTTGAAAATTATGCAATTCATGCCTAATATCCAAAGTTTGTAACTGCATAAAAGTTTTACTTTTCCTTCAGTAATTTTGGTTGCCACCTATAAAATCATTAGCTAGTAAAATATCTGCCACAGTTTGAAAGGCAGGTAGGTAATGCCTGTCATCTACTTATTGTACAATTAGCACTACAGATCTTAAGCAGCCATTAAATAAGCAGCATCCTCCTCGAGAAATTAAGATAAGAAAGGTCTTTTAGAAAAAATCCACTATGTGAGCACTCCAGACATGCTGGTAATTGTGTCACCATCCTCTGGTGTATATCTTGGAAACTGTTAACTCAGATAATTTAAAATCATATTAAAAGACCTGAAGCTAGTGTGGTTTTCACAGCAGAAAACAGATAACCAAAAAGAGTAATACAAGAAAGCTGATATGAACATATGGATGTATGGATTTGTTTCCTAAATCAGATTTTTTTAATTGTTCTTTTTATAAATGATATCTTGTTGGAAAAAAGTTCTAGCTGGTTAATTGTCAAAAGGAAAGCTTGTGTTGTGAAGTATGTCTGTTATATATTCCACATACTATGTATGCATCTTCCAGTAGTTAAGGGCAGGGCGATGTTTACATGAAAACATTCTTTCTTAAACTGGAAGCAATCAGGACCCCATGAATTAAAAAATTTTAAGTTATAGAACTATGAAAAAGGTATTAAATACATAGTCAAGTGAAGATTATGTAATTTTCAACAGGCCTTTCAAATGGATCCAGTATTACCCACTACTAAAATCTATACAATGGATACATTATCGATTGGGAGTGAATGGCATTTAGGAAAGGATTTTACTGGGAATTGAAGTGATGTAGTTTGATTTCTTGAAATTGATATGTGGATTGCTATGTATTTGAGGTTGCCTTGACATCCATTTCTAACTCTTTGTTAAAAACTTGCCCTTTAGTCCAGTTCACACGTGAAAAAGACCATTTCAGTGTCATTTGATACTCTGACATGTACAAATTGAAAATAGTTATAAACAATAACTGGCATTTCTGGACACTGCTTATACTTGCAATTCAAGTTCCAGCTATGAGCCAGAGGACTGTAATGCTGAAAACAGCACTGACTTTGGAAGAGCAAGCAGAATTTCACGCAGTTGACAATGCAGTCAGATTCTTGAGGGGCTCTGTTGATTGTTTTCCATTTTTACCACCATCACCAGACTGATCTTAGTAAAGACTGAAGTAGAAAGCAGTGCAGAGAAATTAATATACTTTTCCAAGACAAATGATTATACCAAAGTTTGGCTTTGCATAACCTAAAATATATTTGACTTGTCCGTTCTGAGAAAACAAACTTCATCAGAGAAATTTTCTTTTAAAGTTTAAAATAAGTATCTAAACACAAGTCCTGTAAACAAATACATAGAAATATAGGAAAAAATAATAACAAAAGGTTTTATTTCTTTATTGAGTCATGATAATCTTCAACACCAAGAACAGTAAGTCCTTAGTCATATGGAGCTTGAGTATCTATTCACATAGTTAAGATTTTGTTCAAACACAACTAAATAACTGAAAGGTTTTAATAGCTAAGTAATCCCATGAACTGTAATATTGGAGGAGAAGGCTTCACTTGTATCAGCAATGTAGCAATGCCAGTATCATCCTTCCTGAAACAGCTGCTAAGGAGAGATGTAACTCCTCATTTTAGTAAATCATTGTGTGTTTCACAGTATCTTTTATTTCACAAAGCAAATAAAAAATTGTAAACAAGCAAAGATTTTTATTTCCTACTCTCAATCTAATTTTTGATATGTTACAGAACTGCAAGTTAGCCCTGAAGCTTTTTCAACTGTATTGAAAAATGCTTCTTAAAACTGTGAATGAGGAAGATCACAATATAAATTTGAGATGCTAATCTCCAATTTATCTCCAGTTTGTAGATCTGATTAATTTAGGTTTGGTTACCTTTTTACAGTAGTCAACTCTATCATAATTGTAGACTTTATACTTAAATCCTTTTATGAAAATAACATAGGAAAGTAGAAATACACATACTGATTACGTTTAAGGATTATACATTTGTTTCTTGTGTCCCAGCATATTCCCAGTATCTTTGTGCAAAGGTTGCTAATGTAAGAGAAGGCAGAGCATCACAGGACTTAAATAAGTAAGAGGTTTAAAATAGAATAAACTACTGCAGAAACAGAAAGACATAAAAGTATACTTCAGCTTATATGAACAGACTAATCTAACTAGAGTTAATAACAATTTTCTTTTTTCTAATATAACAAATATGTAGAGGAAAGAAAATACGTCATAATGAAGACTTGCTTGATTTTCCTTGAAACAAGGTAGACACTACAGAAATGACATCAACACTGTAGTCCTGTGTAGGTAGTGTCGTGTATCTATTAGTAAGTATTTGATTAAGTATAATTGATAAAGAAGTCTTTCAGGATTTCCAGATGCTCATATACTAATATGTATTAGTTAGCTAAGCCATCATTAACATCCAGAAAGTTCACTGCCAGAATTATCACAATGAATATGTTGAATACTGAGTTGAGCATTCATGGTGCTGAGACCCAAACTAGGAAGTCTGGACATCCATAAATTTCCTTGCCCCCGACTTTTTCCCTTACAGCCTACTATTTTCATTTAGCCAGTACATTAACACAGTAAACATCTGATAACCAAGTCACTGTTAATTGCAAAAGTGCTCCAATTGTTACAAACATGTCTGATGAAAACAGACTTTTTCCCTGAATGAAAACACATCTTTCTAAACTTGTTGAGAAACAAAGTAAAAAATGGATCTTCCTCCCAGTTTTTCTCATTCACCTCTATTTTGCGGAGGAGAAAGCAGGGGAAATCAAACTGAAATGTTCGCCAGTTCGTTAGCGCCTTTCCACCGAAAATGGAAAATTAATGCTGAAAATATTTTTTGTCCATCAATTGACATTTATAATTTTTTTTCTCCTTACACATTGAAGTAGAATTCTACATCAGATGATTGAACATGTCAGATATAGACCTGAGGATACATTTCTGCGTATTCCTTACCATTTCACACTGCGCTAACAGCCTACTTGTATAACGTATATTTCTTTGACACTGTTTAGCTCTTCTAACATACCAATCTGTCACTCTTAAAAGAAGTTTTGCAAAGTTCTCTGTAAGATATGTGATCTTTCAGTGAGTTAGCACCACAACGAATACTTCATAAGATCTGTCAAACTGTGATTTGTGCAGGACTGCAGCAGGTTATTAAACTTACCTTTTCCTAGAACATTTTTCTTTTTCTCAATAAAAGCAGAGAATATCAATAAAAGCAGAGAATATTGAAAGTATTTAAAAGTGGAAGCCGAAGGGGTGTTGTTCAAGTAGTTTCTCCATATACAAATACCAGTAAGTTCAGAGACATGACTGGCATGGCTGTTTCAGTATTAACCTGTCATGTAGATTGCCGGAGAAACAGTGGCCTGCACAGATGTTTAATGAAAAATTAATTCAAATCTTGAGTTATTTTAATGATAAACCTTTCTCTCCCCTCAAATTATTCCATTTCTGCTCATTCCAATAACGGATTAATCAAGAGAGGAATGACCCACAGAGGTAACCTGAAGGGATGGGGATAAAAATAGCTGTTACTCTGGCTTCTGATATGATTTGAGGGAAGGCTGACTATATGAGTTCAAGTTTATATTGGTTAAAAAAGAAGACTTTGAAGGAAGAAAGTTAGTATGTCTATGTCACATGAATTACTTTGCGGATACTCTCCATCAATGTATCTATAAAATAAGATTAAATGCCTTTTACTGCCTATGTCTCAAACACAATTATTTTGATGCAGGAATTACAAGGGAAACACTTTGATCTCTGCTTCTTCAGGACTTGAACTAGAAATTACAAATAGCCCTTTCTGATTTTAAAACCTCTGAAAAAAATAAGATACCCATAATAGTCCATAGTCCAGAGGTAATAGTGTACTGAATCATGCGCATTGCTATATTATTTACATTTTCACTATTAGAAAGAAAAAAATTATAATTAAGCACTTTTCACCAAGCCCCACAAAGGATAGCTTGTATAAAGCAGTTCCCCCTATGCCAAGTGATAATTCCTTATAGAAGAATGTTGGTACATATTCTGCTTGAAAGCATTTTCATTTTTCAGACATTTAAAGTCATTCCTGCATAAAGAAATCCTATGTTTTATTAGAAAATATACTACTTTCATTCTTCCATGCTTGAGAATTCTGAAAATGTTTTCCCAAATGTGCCAAGGAACTTGCCTCCAGCATATGGCAAAGCACACAAATTTTGAGGCTCGAGAGATGTTCTCTAAGAAATGCACAAGCCCATGCAATGAAAGTGATAATGGTATGCTGAATACCAACACTAATGTTAATTCTTGCAAAAGGAAAACGACAGCATAATGCTGAAATAAAATAACAATTACAGAGAACTGCTTCCCAAGTGAAGGACATCTGGGAATTCTTACTAAAAGTGAAAAGGAAAGGTGGAGTAGACGGGAAAAGCAGACTTGATGTTTTTGTATTTGGAGTAGAATGTGCTTTTCCTCCCATGTGGAAAGCTGACTGGTTTGGAAGGTACAATATTGTGGGTGCACAGCTCAGCACTGAGTTACAAACCAAAGTTTTATGGAATATAAGTGTCGTGGTTTAACCCCAGCCAGCAACACAGCACCACGCAGCCGCTCACTCGCTCCCCCCCCCCCCAGTGGGATGG
>JAVKLA010000027.1:36753017-36781648 GCA_034782735.1 Sagittarius serpentarius | reverse complement strand
ACTGAACTGAAAACACAGCGCTGTACCAGCTACTAGGAAGACAATTAACTCTATCCCAGCCGAAACCAGGACAATAAGTTATTCAAAGGTTTTGTGCTTGCTCTTGATGAATGGCCTGTTGCAGATGTTTATTTATTCACATTACTATCCATTAATTTGATCACACTGTCTTTCCTGGTTAATGAATCATCATGTAAGTAATTTGGATGAGATCAGTAATGTTGTATTATTTCACCTTATGCAGTAGAGTTATTAGGCCATAATGCAATTCAGCACTATGAAATTATCAGGGTAAGTACCATTAAAAGCAGAATCATGCATATATCCTTGACCCAGTATTTTTAAATGTCCTGGTGTCTGGACATTTTTAATGAATAATTCATATTATACCTGAGATGAGCATTAACCAAAGAGACCTTTTCTAATAAAAAGGACTTTGTTAGGTAGCCATCTGCTTCAGACATTAAAAGTATGACTGTGGTTAGAAAAATGCCTCTGAGAATAGCACTTTATTATGCAAGATCTGCATTTTTTATATATTTCTGAGTCATATCATAAACACTGAGAAAAACGAGCAAAATAAAACAGTTTTACTACTATTAGTTGTAGACTTTTAATTATAAACTTTCTCTTGCTTAATGTATCAGCAGTGTTTTCAGCTATATTCTGAATGCAGGATCCTTAAGTACAGTTTGATATGAAGAGAAGGAATTACATTTCCATCGTGATATGGAGTGGAGATTTTATTTCAGCATTTTGATAAAAATATTTTGATTCACAATAAGACGTGTTGCATTTGAGAATGCATTATTTTTACTTTACATTTATTTATACATTACCACAAATTTACATTCTTGCAGGTATGAATACATATTAATGACAGCTATGCAATATAATAAAACATGGCTAACTGAATAAGCTGTATCATATTCATACATAGTCTGAAAGATGTGCTGGTGCATCATGAAGCATTAATGAAAATACTTTAAAAGGAAACTTGGATTAAGGATTTTAAATTTCATCTCATGTGCTGAGACCTTGAGACATGTAAAAAGAAAAGAGTTTGTGTTTCCTAAGGAAGATATTTCGTTGAAAGGATATGATTAGAACATTCAGAAAAGTAATTACAGCAATCTAGTCTTGACTAAACAAAGGCACTGCCTAACCACTACATATCCTACCTACTGAGCAGTAGTCTCAACCTGCCAGTTGAGATTCACTATGAAATATAAAAAAGAAAAGAACTCTGAAGAGCTTGGTAATGTCTTCTTGACATCCCAGAAGACTGATTATGACACTTTGCCATCAAATACAGTAAGCACATTAATTCTATCAGGAAATGATGGTGCTGGAGAAACAACTGTGGTAGAGATTTTGAAGGAAATAACGATTCAATCTTCCAAAGGAAAATTCTAACCCATAAAACTTTCTAAATGAAAACTGAATTAAAGAATTAAGGCCCACCTTTCTTTTGTCAAAACGGCTAAAACAAACATTTAGAAAACAGATACAGGGATATAGCTCTGTCAACATTTTTTCTGTAAACAGTGTTGTTAAGGAATCCTTCATACCAGCAATAATGGTGGAAACCCAACTGAAATTTCACTGTAAGAGACAGCATGTCCTTTGAGAAAAAGAAGCAGGTAGTCAGCGAAGTGATCCAATTGCATCGAACATTTGTACATCTAACAGGGCACTACAGTATCTCCTAATAGTAATTCTATATATAAACATATATATACCAACACATACATATACCAAGCATATGTAATATATATATAGAAAAACTGGAATTTTATGTTACCACTTATGTATACAGAAGGAAATGCTTATTACTCTGCCAGGGCATACAACTCTGAATGTCTCAGGTGCCACCTAGTGCCCAGTTCTCATGTGTCTAAATCCCTTTCATGAGGAGAAAACCGAATTTCCTTCTGCCCTTTAATGCCGCTATCTAATGATATGTCCATGACACATCCCATATCCACATCTTATACTTTAAATTCCAGTTTTAAACCTTGAGTTATCTACTGTAGCAGAAGTAATTTCCCTCTTTTTTGTTTTTTTTAAACAAGTTGAAACGTTCAGCAGATCAGAAGTTCTCTGCCTTCAATGTTAAGATACGATTTGTGAAGAAGGCCTGTGGCGGGGAAACCTTGGCTCATAAGTCAGACGTGAGGCATGGTTGATTAACCGTGGACATGTTCATGTATCCTCAGACTATATACTAGTCATTTCAGATGACCTTTGCCAACAGGAAGCTGGAACAGATGTTGCATACTTTCATTTTAACACTAGCCAGTGTCTAGTTTATAATAATTTAAACCATAAATCTTTCAGATTAGCCATTATAGCAGTTAAGAGTCAATTCACTAATTAGCAATGCCTATCAGCGCTCAAGTGTCAACTCTTACATTTCTTAAGTCTCCTTAAGAAGTCCCAGTACTTTGCCACAAAATGCGTTATTTCATTCTGTTCTCTGCCTTCAGTATTCCTATCATCTTGATTATAAAAACTATACCTCTTCCTAATATTTGTGTTACATCTTGCAAAATGGAACTCTAATTTCAGTAGGTATCTAGATATGAAAGTACATCAAATATATAAAATTAATGAAATTTATTTGACATAGGTATCTATTTTTGTCTGTGCTATTTGTGTGGAGACACTGTCTATATGATACCACACAACTTGTTTTTGCTATGACATCCTCCTTTGGCAGGTAAACTGCCTTTTCCTAAATTCAGTTAGCTTTTTATATCTTTGGTTACTGTGAATTCTCCAGGTAAGGACAGCCAGTGAGGAACAATGCAACATTTATAAAATACCTACCATAAGGCAAAATAAAGTGAGGCATTGAGGCAACAATGGAATGAAAATAAATAATACTGTGAGCTATTTCTTGCCATAACAATGAAGAAACTGAAGATGCAATTCTTTTGTATAACTCTGAAAGGCATAGTAAGAAATACATATTGCAGAAGGAACAGCGATATGGTACAGGATTTAGGATTATTTTTTATTTCAGATTGTCCAGGGCTCTGAAATGATCTTTGGTCTGGAATTACAACAGCCTCTTCCCAGCTGCCTACAGAACATAGCTATGACAAAAAAGTGGCCAGAAACACTACAGTTTAAATGGAACAATCCTCTTATGGCTCACATATGGACATAGCTACACAGCCATTGCATGGCAGGGAGGGTGCATTTGTCTGGGCTTCATCCACCTGGGAAGCTGAACAGCCACCAGATGTGGCTGATACAGTACCTCAGGCTTTGGACTATACTGATAGGGTTTAATACTTTAGAACAGCGTGGATGGAGGAGCAACCTGTGTGACACTAGCAACTCTACACCCATTCCAAAACTTCCTGTAGTCTCCAGTGGTCTTTCTCAGTCCATGTGCTATGTGAATTTACCTTCCAGCCACACTTGGGGTTTAACTGGTGTGGTCAGCAGCTGTACAGGAATTTACTGCAGATAAAACTTTAATCTAAGTCAAGTGGAATTCGGTAAAGGCAAATAAGGGTGGTTGGTGCTCTTAACTTTACAGCTCTCCTAGCTAACTATTCGGTCTTTACCTGTTTGTCATTCCCTTCAGGTAACACTTTAGAAGTGTGTCTGATGGGGAAACGTCTGATTTAACCATATCTACTGAAGGTTACAGTCATCTTTCTGTTGTTTTCACTTGGTGCTGGATTATGCTGTCATATGGTAAAATTAGTGACTGCTATTGTCTTTTTGTGTGGTCTTTCAGCTCTCTAGTGCTGTTCTGTGTCTTTGGCTGATTTAAACAGATATTCTGAACAGTGTATTGCATGTGAAGGGAATGTATTGCAAACCCTGGACCATTTCTTGTATTACATTTGTCATGCTCCCTGTATCGATGTTACTACAGTACTACAATTATCACTTTCCTTCACGTATCCTGGAGGGGTTTTTGCTGTACTTCTTGTTGCTGTTGTTTTCTTGCTTGTAGAAGAATTATATTAACGCAGTTCTAATTTACTTAACGCAGAAACAGGTTTGTTCCTATAAAAATAACATGAGACTTTAATACATAAATAGAAACATTCTTGTGTTACTTGCAAAGAAGGCAAATGCAGTGATTGTTTCAATGTGCTTAGAACCAAAATCAAACTCAGTATAAAAATCTACATTTAAAGTTCCCTCAGGACACAGTTTTAAAAGACTAATACTAATCAGTGGCTTTACTTCAGATAATCAGGTTCCTCTATCATTTTATGGCATGAAAATAATTTGAAAGGGAAGAAAAGAGCAACATGATGTCATTCATTAAAAAATAGGTAAGAAACTATGCAATGTAATTAGCTGTATTATCTTTAGTGAACAGTAGAGACCCTCAGTGAGGTTACTATTACAAAGATATTTATCAAGAAAGAGCAATTAAGAACAGGAGAAGAAAAAACATGTTTTACCTTGTTTTCCTTTAGAGAAAAAAATTAAATCTTTGTCACACCTCCTCTTGCCTACCTATTTATATATAGATACCAGAATATAACAATCTCTTCTGATTGACCCACATAAAATGCAGAAAGCAAAAGAAAAACTTCAGAGAAGATTTGGTTGTTAGACAAACTGTGATAAGTATTACTGCTGTAAACAAATGTGAATTTCAGAATAGTGACTCTTCATTCTGCACTTGTATCTTGAGGTGAGAGATCTGTTGGAATCATGGAATAACCACTTTTATTGTTGAATTACTACAAAGACCTGGATTTTGGGGGAGGTGATTTTTTTCATTTAATCTCTGTTTTAATATTGCTCATGGTAGATCTTTCAAAGCATTCATTTATAATGTCTCTTTCTTTGTTCTCTGAACCATACATATTTATGCAGTTACATAGCCACTTAGATATCAAGTTTTTCATTTTTTCTTTCACTGCACTGATACTGCCTACTCCAAATTTCTCTTGTGGTTTCCCTCACTCTGTAAACTCAAGTGGGACAGATATGTATATGTGTATTTCAATATGCATGTAGGAAGACAATGGTATTTCTATATTCATCAGTTAATTCTTCTAGTCCCTTTTAGATCTAAATCTAGACCATGCTTACTCATATATTCAGAGCAATTTGAATGAGGACAGAATAGAAAAGAAAGTAAGCAAAATATCTATTTTGAGAAAAAAAGAAAAATATTATGAGGTAGAAACTACACATCTAAGCTACTTTTTTAGTTTATAAAACCTTTGGACAGCTGTGTGCAACTAAAATAAACCATTACAAGATCTGATACAGGTGAATTATGGACAACTGAATTTCAGGCTACTTCATATTGTTACAAGTGTATCATCTTTCCTAATATTTGGGACCCTTGGAATGCATAGCAGTCACTATATCCACACACATACTACATGCAGCACTTCTGACATCAGTCTTGGGTCTTAAATACCAAAGCATTCTCGCTTGTCAGTAAGACAAATTACACATGCGTTGCTTTTCCAAGGGATATCTGTGTACAGCCGAGTTCTAGTATTTCCAGTTACACTAAGTTCTGTCCCAAAAGACAACTGGTGTGGTCCTTAGAATGGCGTATTCCCTGTACCATACTCATGTTTGTCTGGCAGAGGAATTACTGTTTGGAATAGGAGATGCAAATGAACAAGCAGTCTAGGACTAGTGCCATGGAGTAATACAAGGAGATACCCACACTGACAGTGTAGGGATACCAGGAGTATTCAATTTAAAAAATAATAAATGAAACAAATATTAGCCTCTATTAGGATATTTCATAGGTTTTTCAGTGAGTGAGTAGTCATGAAGATGTACATTTGATATCAACAGTGTTTCTCACTTTAGGTTATGAAAATGGGGTCATAAAGATCTGTAATAGCTGTGAACAAAAACTGTGATAAAGATATGCATCAGCCCGTTATAAAAAGACAAAATTCTTTATGTTCCTAAATTTCTAATATCAGATTTAGTGTGTGAAGAACATTAATCCTCAGCAGAGAAAGTACAGATAGTTTCCACTGAGCTGAATGCAATGCAACGATATCACAAATGCATTTTTTACTGGAATATTTGCAAACACTTTTTCTGGATATTTGGACATCAAATTATAAATTTCATGCTTAAACAGTTTAGGGAGGACAGGTGCTACTCTTGATTTTATAAATAACATAAAAGAAAAAATTTCTGACTTAAAATCTGAATGAAAAGTAAGTAAATTTGAAATTTCCATATCTAGTTATGACTCGTTTCTCCTTGAGTGAATGCTGAGAAAGAGAGTCTCAACTTCTGCCAGCCTTGTTTTTGAAACTATTGTCACAAAGAAATTATATATTACCCACAGTCTTTGAATAGAATTTCTATTGACATTAACAGGAAATAATGAAATAGAAACTTACTGAAAAGCATTGAAGGGTATTTTGATCTTAGTGTTTTATTAACATGTAAACAAAAACAGAGGACAAATAAGTTCATATATACCTTGCTTACAGGTGGAATATTCATTTTAAAAAGCATTTTGATTTTGTACAAGTAAACAACGCACATGATTTCAGAGATAACTGACAATTAAATCTAGGACAAAGAAAATTCTTACTTGGAGAGAGATTGAAACAATTGGGACAGCTTGCTTTAAAAAGGAGATGAGCAACAATACACAATAAAAATGTAAAAAAGTAAGATGGTGTAAAAAAATTCAATTATTTTCAGACCACACGAACAAGGAGAAGTTCAACCAAATTACAATGTGGCAAATTTAAAATGAAATACTTTTCCACGCTTCATATCATTACTGCATATCAGAATGTCACTGAAGTCAGAAATCTGTGCAGAGCTGAACAAAAATGACAGTCTAGTTTGGCAATTCCTGTGTTTCCTGATAGGTGACAATCTCAAGGTAACAATCCGTAGCTTTAAATGGCAAGGAGTTGGTGTTAGAGTGTCACATTCAGTTTGAAAATAGATACTACCTATCAAAGAAGACTAATGCAGTTACGTGGTGAATGACAACACCCCCCCCAAAATAATGCATGTGTATATTTTCAAAATGAAAATACTCACAGAAGGAACTAATGTATTTTAAATTGTACAATTTATTTTCTACTTTATTATCTAGAATCAGGAGCAAAATTACTTGAAGGGTTAGAAGCAGCAACATGCTCACTAGCCATTTTCATAATATTAAAAAGTTAATGGAAAATGCCAAGTATTCTTTTTAGACGTGTTATATAGTATTCCAACTGGAAAATGAGTTTTATTTTAGAAGGAGGGTGATTTTTAATTAGTGCTTTAAAATATAATATAATTTCATATGAATATATTGCCTTCTGTGCGTAATTCTTGATGAGACAGCAGTAAGAGTAAAGCAAGCAATTAAGCAGTGACGGTTAAAGGAATCACTAATCTTTATATTCTTCATTTCAAAGGACAGGGAATCTTTTTGTGACCTTTTTAAAAAGCACTAAGAAATACAGGCCTCTGAAAGATTTCATCTTCTTGGAGAAGCTGCAAATAAAAACACTGTGTACAGGCAGTTTTCAAGTTAATATAATATGATTCATAAGATAACCAAAATCCACAGGATGATATTCTTACCTCTATTTTGACATGCTATGATAATAAATAATAACTGGAGTGACCCTGAAAACTGTTAGAGGATTTAAGAGAAATCCCTTTGAACAAATATGCAGGAGTCAACTGCAGTGTTGCCTTCTTTGTAAAGCTTGCAAGCAGATTTGAGGACAGGGGAGTTCTGTTGGAGGACAGAACACTTAGCTTGATAAAGCAGTAGTAAGAATATCAACCACTTAGGTGAGCTTTGACGTGACCAAGATGAGACAGGCTATCTTCCTACTTCTGTGTTGTATCCTTGTGGAAAGCAATGAAAGTCAAATCCAGATTCACAGAGTTTATTATGTAAGAGAAAGAAAGCAATAGCAGCAACATCAGCAACTAATCTGCATATTTAACATATTCACATCTAAACATGATTGGTACAGCAATCTTGCAGATGAACACAGCGTTAGCATAGATTTCATGTATAGCATATATATCTATAGACATGTATAGCATATATAGCATATATATATGACTATCTTGGATTCTTCCTTTTAATAACTGTCACATAGTTTTGTTTCATGGCTGGTATCAGAAATCTAATAATACATCCCAGTTCTTGGTAGTTCTTCGCATGGAAGTTTGACAGTGTAGCATATATCATGAGACATACTGCTTGTTTTGATAACCATTTATACCTGTTTTCTTTAATTGAAACCTACTATAACAGTTTGAATTATTTTTTCCATAGTCTCTATATACTCACTGAGGCAATCAACTCCAGTGCAGGCGTGTTCCGCAGCGGAGTAGGGGATTGTGGCATGCAGGGGGCTTTCTGAGCTGGGGAAACCCCAGGAGAGCGCAGAGGCCCACCAGGAGCTGGCAACTCTCACGAGGGAGAGAGGCTGACGAGGCGTGGGCAAGGCCAGGAGTAACAGTGGTTGCCGTTAACATCCTTCTTCAAGTGAGGGAGGCTCCAATGAGGAAAGGTGCTATGCTGGACCTTGTTCTCACTGACAAGGAGGGGCTAGTGGGGAGTGTGAATCTCAAGGACAGCCTTGGCTGCAGTGACCGTGAAATGGTGGAGCTCAAGATCCTGAGGGCAGCGAGGAGGAAGCACAGCAAACTCGCTGCCCCGGACTTCAGGACATCAAACTTTGGCCTCTTCAGGGATCTGCTTGGTAGAGTACCCTGAGATACAGCCCTGGAGGGAAGAGGGGCCCAAGAAAGCTGGTTAATATTCAAGGATCACCTCCTCCAAGCTCAGGAGCAATGCATCCCAACAAAGAGGAAGTCAGGCAAAAATGCCAGGAGGCCTGCATGGATGAACAAGTTGCTCCTGGACAAACTCAGACACAAAAAGGAAGCCTCCAGAGGGTGGAAGCAAGGACAGGTAGCCTGGGAGGAATACAAAGAAATTGTCTGAGAAGCCAGGGTTCAGGTTAGGAAAGCTAAAGCTCTGATAGAATTAAATCTGGCCAGGGACGTCAAGGGCAACAAGAAAAGTTCCTACGGACAAGAAAAGCTTCTATAGGTACATTGGTGATAAAAAGAAGACAAGGGAAAACATGGGCCCTCTCTGGAAGGAAATGGGAGACCTGGTTACACGGGACATGGAGAAGGCTGAGGTACCCAACAAGTTTTTTGCCTCAGTGTTCACTGGCAACTCCTCCAGCCACACCGCCCAAGATGCAGAAGACAAAGGCAGGTACGGGGAGAACGAAGAACCACCCACTGTAGGAGAAGATCAGGTTCGAGACCATCTAAGGAACCTAAAGGTGCACAAGTCCATGGGACCTGATGAGATGCATCTACGGGTCCTGAGGGAACTGGCGGATGAAGTGGCTAAGCCACTATCCACCATATCTGAGAAGTCATGGCAGTCCGGGAAAGTTCCCAATGACTGGAAAAGGGGAAACAAAACATCATTTTTTTAAACGGGAAAAAAGGAAGACCCAGGGAACTACAGGCCAGTCAGTCTCACACCTGCGCCCGGCAAGATGATTGAGTGGATCATCCTGGAAACTATATTAAAGCACATGGGAAATAAGAAGGTGATTAGTGACAGCCAACATGGCTTCACTAATGGCAAATCATGTCTCACAAATTTGGTGGCCTTCTATGACAGGGTTACAGTGTTGGTGCATAAGGGGAGAGCAACTGACATCATCTGCCTGGACTTGTGCAAAGCATTTGACACTGTCCCGTACGACATCCCTGTATCTAGATTGGAGAGACACGGATTTCACAGGTGGATCACTTGGTGGATAAGGAATTGGCTGAGTGGTCGCACTCAGAGAGTTGTGGTCAATGCTTCCATGTCTGAGTGGAGAGCAGTGACAAGTGGCGTTCCTCAGGGGTCAGTATTGGGACCGGTGCTATTTAACATCTTTGTCAGCGACATGGGCAGTGGGATTGAGTGCACCCTCAGCAAGTTTGCTGACAACACCAAGCTGTGTGGTGCGGTCAACAAGCTGGAGGGAAGGGATGCCATCCAGAGGGACGTTGACAGGCTTGAGTGGTGGGCCCGTGCAAACCTCATGAAGTTCAACAAAGCCAAGTGCAAGGTCCTGCACATGGTTCGGGGCAATCCCAAGCACAAATACTGGCTGGGGGATGAGGGGACTGAGAGCAGCCTGCGGAGAAGGACTCGCAGGTATTAGCGGGTGAAATACTAAATGAGAGCCAGCAATGTGCACTCGTAGCCCAGAAAGACAATCGCATCCTGGTCTGCATCAAAAGAAGCATAACCAGCAGGTCAAGGGAGGTGATTCTGCCCCTCTGCTCCACTCTCGTGAGAGTACTGTGTTCAGCTCTGGGGCCCCCAACATAAGAAAGGCAGGGACCTGCTCGAGCAGATCCAGAGGAAGGCCACAAAGATGATCAGGAGGCAGGAGCACCTCCCTTATGAAGACAGGCTGAGAGAGTTGAGGCTGTTTGGCCTGGAGAAGAGAAGGCTCCAGGAAGACCTTATAGCTGCCTTCCAGTTCTTAAAGGGGGCCTACAGGAAAGATGGGGAGGAACTCTTGAACAGGGGGTGTAGTGATAGTATGAGGGGTAATGATTTTAAACTGAAAGAGGGTAGATTGAGATTAGATGTAAGGAAGAAATTCTTTACTGTGAGGGTGGTGAGATGCTGGAACAGGTTGCCCAGAGAAGCTGTGGATGCCTCACCCCTGGGAGTGTTCAAGGCCAGGCTGGGTGGGGCTTTGAGCAACCAGGTCTCATGGAAGGTGTCCCTGCCCATGGCAGGGGGGCTGGAACTAGATGATCTTTAAGGTCCCTTCCAACCCAAACCAGTCTATGTTTCTATTCTGCAATATGTTAATATATATGTGTGTGTGCCTGTTTGCACACACTCACGAGCACATCAGGGATGCAGAAGAATAATTTAGTTATATGGAAAGCAGGTAAAGAAATTAAGACAATACACGTTCTTCCATCTTTTTTGCTTACTTTGTAGATTAGGGAAATTTGCTATGAATCTAAGTACAGGTTTATCTGATTTGTGTCTTCCCTGTTACCATTAGGCTGGTAAGTATACTTGGTACACGCTCTGAATGGCTCAGGATGAGATATGAAACCTCTTTTGCTCACACTTGTACAAACAATATCTTTTTATGTTCATTAAGTAAAGGACTTCAGCAGTAAATGATGGGAGATGTTGTAATCAAGATATTTATGATGCTGAAACATCAGTCAAAAGGGTGCACAGTTGGAGTGTGAGTACCACCTAGTAAAACTGAACTCTAATTAATGTCCTCAGACATCACACTAACAGCAGAGCCGTGACTCATTTTTGGTTTAAAGCTCTGCATTAGAGTAAAGTCACTCAGATCTATGGTATTCCATATGTTTAATTTAACCAGTCCTTTGCTCAGAAATCAGTTACCACAGTATCTCATCACTTTTGCCTCAGTATCTAAAATCTGTTACATCATTCAACAGGTTCCTGATCATGCTCAGGCTTATGTTTGTTAAAATCTTCTCCTAGTATTCTGTCTTCAGTACTTTTTATTTGTTCTTCCAAATTTTGATTGATTCGAATCTGATGTTCTTTTATGTCTGTATCACAGTTTTGTTTATTGTTTTGCATTTGTGTAACTTGAGTCAGAAATATATCAAGTTCCTTTGTTTCCTCTTTCTATGTAATGAGGATAATATATCTGTATCTGGATGATATATCTATAGCTGGAGCTAAGGAAAACCTCTTGCTCATTTTTGTATAATATTTTACCTTTGGATATGTGGGTACATAAGCAGATAATAATAGACTATCAGTTATGGCTTTTCAGTGCTAAGAGTTGTATAATACCCATGAAAACACACTATCGGCCCAAAGTTGCCATAATTTATGTGTTCTATATTCTTCAGCAAAATGCAGTATTGATTTACAAAAACATTATAAGTAATAAAAATATGTCTTCTCCAGAATTACAGAGTAGTTCCTGTGGCAACCCAGGAGTTCCACCAAAGGGTATCTTGTACGGTACAAGATTTGATGTTGGTGACAAAATCCGATACAGCTGTGTAACTGGGTATATTTTGGATGGCCACCCTCAGCTTACTTGCATAGCTAACTCTGTGAATACAGCATCGTGGGACTTCCCCGTTCCTATCTGTAGAGGTAAGAGAAATGCTACAGTAATGGTCTCGAATGTATACATTATATTTATTAGTATGAACAACTTTAAACCTCTGTTTTAATTATTAACTTTTAGACTGTGATTAAAGAAAGAAAAGCCTTTTTGAATATTTTGATCTTTTTCTCACATATAGGATGTATCTCAGCATACGCACCTACTAATTTTTAATACCCTATCAAAATGATATTTCTCATTTATTTTAAAATATATGTAATGAAATAAGAACTAGAAACCTAGTCTGTGTTCAACATGTTTACAACTATGGGAATGTAAATTAATACTTCTGAGTTTTTGTCAAGTAGTAGCTTGGGTATTGAGCAAACAGAAGTTTGAAACTACCAAAGCAACTGAGTTAGAGAGACTTCCCCTCATTCTCAGTCATACTTGATATCTTAAGATTTCTATATAGGATATCTCTTGTATTCTAAGAAATATTGTAGGTCAAATCCTTTTCCCTTGCTCACATTAGAAATACAGCAGTAGTCAGGAATCCTGTTTTATGAGTAAATCTTATTTTCTGAGACTATTAGAGAGAAATAATCTTTGCAGAGTAATGAAAGGAGCTAAGCTGATAAAATGGAGAAATTATCACTATATACACAACCAAATGCAATAAAGATAGTATTTTGACGAAACACATCAGGCAAGCTTGAGATCCTTTTCTGTATTCACAGGTTAACTTTACAGAATGTAATACTTCTTATATTTGTCTGAAAAAAAATGCAGTCTTGCAGGGGATACAAAAACATTCCAACCGAAATTAGCATTCTGATAAATTTCTGATTAAAAAAAAAAAAATCAAAATTCAGTCGGGTTAAAACCTGTTAACCAGTACCACAAAAAAGTAGTTATATATGGGAAATGTGTATCATTGGAAATACCATTCTATTGTTTCCTATTCTTAGCTTAGAGTTATTTAATATGTTTATCCATGACCTTGAAGACAATACAAAGTTATTACTAACAATACTATTTTCTAGTAAAATTATTTATAACTCATGAATCTTCCCCTTCTACTTCCCAGAAAAAAATGCTAGCTAATAATGAAGAAGATACACAATCAAGGCATAAATTCAAATTTTATTTGTGGAGATGATAATAAAAAAGATTTGATGAGAATATGTTAACCTGCACAAAACTTAACATTTGTAACAAAGTAGAAGGCTGATGGACTTCGCTGTAGACCATTGTTCAAATTCTTGATCTGCCAATTTTGAAATGAATTGGCATAAAAAATTGTACTTTTAAATGAGGAAGATGAGAGACTTGAACCTGATGCTTCCACTTGCCAGTCAGTCATCACAGTCACAGTGTTACACATGCTTTCTTTTCATACATTTTTCAGTAGAACTTTAGATAGATTTTGTTTTTATTCCAAGGGGATGTGAAAATACACAGTGTAAATTTGAATTGGAATGATAAGCTCCGAAAGTACTCCTGTGGTTAAACATAACTCTATTGTGTAAGCAGAAGGCTGTGACATAAGATTGTGAAAAACATATTTCTTTTTATTTTTGATTAGAGATGATCTGAATAGTGTCACTCTAGAGCAAAATAGAATTGACAAATTGGAAAGGATTCAGAAAAAGAGGAAACCAGTTCTGTTAGATTTCAAAATTGCCATTTTGTCTAGAGACTGAAGGAACTCAAACTTTTCAGTGTACGTGAAAGAGGATGAAGAGGTGACTTGATTTACTGAAGAAACTCATGCAGAAGGAAAATATTTTTGGAGAAGACAGTTCTCTAATCAATAGCAGTGAAGAATCTAAGGGCTAAAAGCTTGACAAATAAAAAAATAAAAAAACCCCAAGGTACACATTTTAATAGTAGTGGTTACAAATTACTGAAACATAACCTAGGAATGTGACAGATTCTTGGTTTAAGTTTTAACGTCAGGCATAATGGCTTAAAGGCTTAACGTACCAAATTACTGTTAAGGTATTTTTTGTCGATGTTCGAAAAAAAATTTAACTAATTATTTTCAACAGTTCCTTCTGTAAGTCTGTGTTTGGTATCAGAAACATCTAACTTTACATTTAATACAGAGACCTTTGTGGTTCAATTCTAATGAACTTGTCCTAATTTTGTCTAATGCAATTATCCAACACAGAATCCTGCAGAAGGTTGCTAAAGGTGATTACCCACTAATGAGCTTCTTATCTCTTTCTCTCTGTTTCCCATGGAGACTCTCTTTGATTAAATACTCATCTTTAAAGAGTTCCTCTGATAAATGTCTTATTGTTCTCTACCAATAGAATCCTGAGAAAACAAGTGAAGTGGTGTATAATTTTGAGAGTATATGTGTAAGAATTAATTTTTCGCAACACTAAACAACTTGACTACTGGTTTTTGGTAGACGACCAGGTCTTTTCCAGACGTGCATATACTAGTTGTTCATTTTAATATAATTGGTTGGATTGCAGAAATACGTGTGATGACCTAGGAAATGTCATTGTCTGCTTTGTTTGAAAACAGCCCCAAGAACAACACAAAACTATACTTTATTCAGTATTAATTTGAGGTTTTTTGTTTGGTTTTTTTTTCCTTTTTTTACCTAAATTGAACAAAGCTCTGAACTTACAGCATGCTTAGATGTCAGCAGAGTTAAGCTCATAGATGTCTTTAGATCATCTGTGTGTAAATGTCATTGTCATCTGCCTCTTGTAAGTCAGAATAAGTAAATTTGGGGAGTAATTTTTTATTTTTTTGGATCATTCCTTTTACGTTGCCTTCACTTTGAATGAAGAGATCAGGAGCAGGTCATGCTTGTGTTATAGCAATGTAATTCTTACGGATTGATGTCTCAATGAGGGGAATCTCACTGGAATCAACAGTGCTTCATGTTGCCACAAGCATCCATACTTGAAACCGTATTACATGCTTATGGTTTAAATTTGGTGCATAACACTGATATTTGTATTTTTTTAAGTTACACATTTTTTTGCCAAATTTTATTCATGAAGAAAAGACTTATTCCTCAAATGGCTTCCTTTTTCTTTACTAGTCTCCATAGCATTGTATTGCAAAATTGGTGTATATACTTAACAATTGCTTTATTTCATATTCTGTTTCTCAGTGAACATAGTTCGAATGCACAAAGTTTTTCACCTGTCATTTACATGTTCTGACATTCATTAAAATGCTGTAATTTTTATTAGATTTACTAGAAGCACAAAAATACCTTAGTTAAAAGAAAACTAAATTGGATTCATTGTGTTGTGGTCAATTACACTGTGCACAACCCATGACTAGTTTTTAAATAAAGTCTTCTTCCTTGACAAATTAATTTTGATAAGGTTGTTTTCAACAGTGAAACATGACAGCAGCTTTATCATATCACCTATTCCTGAGATGATGTTGCAGCTTGCAGTTTCTCCATAATGTAGCAAGCTAGGAATGATTTACTGAGGCTAATAAATAAGGTTACATTTATACATAATGTTGTCATTCTATAAAGGTTATAATAATTAGACACTTTCATAATCAAGGAAGTATTCTGACTTTTATATTTTCAAAGCTTTTCCTATTCCAGGGTAAAATGGATATTGTAATAATCTTCATTCTAAAACTGAGGGTTGTTTTAGAATTCAGAAATTTCAAAACTGACATATAGTTTTATTTGCATTTCTAGGAGTTCTGTTAAAATATTTTCACTATTGCCTGTACATATAGCTACAAAATATTTGTCACTACATACCTTCTGTTTGTATTTTTAGGAAGACGTTTTGTTTTTCCACTTGTTTGAATTGGCACGCATTTTGGTCAGACAACTGCACAACTCACTGACTGTAGGCACTTTTTTTACATGGACAAAATGCATTTCTGCTTTTTTGGCTATTTATCTGGGAGGATATTGAGTTATTTTTCCATATTTTGTCATGACAGGTAAAAGACTAAAAAGGTTGTTACTAAATTCCAAGTCTGGGAATTCTATAATTCCCCTGCAACATACATAGAGGTACATATAAAGATATGTTTATTTCTACCTATCTGTATAGATGTATACTTAATAATTTCTTCTTCTTCAGTGGATTTATTCCAAATAAACTGGATCAATATATTTATAAGCTCATATTTGAAAAAGTGATCTAAGAGGTGTCAAATTTGAATATTAGAATATTCAGCTCAATGTTGAAGTATTTTGCTATTTCCTATGTGCAGAACCCACTGGAGAGGAAAATTTGTTAATTGCAAGGCATTGGTATAATTCTGTGACTGCATAGGCACATGACTATACAGTATTTCAAATACATAACATAAGTTTTGAAATAAAATTATACCTAAGAGTCTTGTAGACCCTCCAGTACACTTGAAGGAGTATATCTGTTTATATATGGCCTATAATAGTACGGAATTTTTGAAAAAAAAAAAAAAAAAGAATTAAACTTCATATAACTACCAAGAAATATTCATATAACAATGTAAGTATTTCACAGACAGGTTTGGTTGCGGGTAGGTAAATGATTTTATGACAGCGTGGCAAATAGAACCTAGTAATATAAGCAGTAAATAAGCTGACTCTGCCTTTGTGTCTTTGCTATAAGCTGGGCTTTGTAGGCTGTGGAGAGAACAAAGCAGGAGATAAAGTCAAAGTACTGCACTTGATGCCATGCAGTGCATTAACTAGTGGATCTGACAGTATGCACAGAGGAAAGTGATGTGCACTAACTTAAAAGCAGGAATAAATTACATCTCATGAGGAACGAGCATTTTTTTGTCTGAACCCAGTTTTTACATACAGTTGTTACTGCTTATTCTTGGGAAAAGCTCCAGTATAGCTGTGTGAGACTGGATTAAAAACATCTTTGATTATTTAAAGAAAGTTAAAAAGAAAACTAACAAAAATATTTTGCACAACGATGTATTTGTATATAAGACAAGAAAATGACTTGACACTAATGAATGAACAATTTTTCAGGGATTTCTCCACAGATCCTTTTTGGCACATTATAAATCAGTGGATTAGAATGGCCAACACTCTTATGGCTGGTACATTAGAAAATGTAAATGGTCTACAAATGGCAATGATGCTTCTCTAAAATTAGAGAAGCTAATTAAGATTTGGGGAGGGCGGGGAGAAATGATGAAAAAGGTCTACCATTTTATTGAAGTAGTAGTACAATATAAATGTTGTGTGTTTTCAAGTAGAATGCTGTGTGCTTTCAACCAGGGCCCAGAAGCTCTGAAAAATAATACCCTGAATGACATTTTTTATGAAGAAAGTTACATTACGTTTTGTTGCTTTGAATTTTTTCAATAAAAGAACTTTGAGTATTTTAGTTATCTTTAAAATGGGCAATTTTTAGAATCAAACTTTTGCCTCTATGAAGAGCATTGAAATTGCTCTCTAGTATACCCTACCATACTTGTATTTTCTCATTATATTAGTGTTATTCTCAGGTTAGTATCTGGTTCTCATTATCAGGGACAATTCACATACACACACAGTCTACTTCTGTGAACAAACGTATCTGAGCCTGAAGAATAGGAAATCCCCACATTAATTTTAATGTGTGATCAGATCCATGGATTTCTTATTATTCAAAGTAGTAGTGAAACTTTACTGAATTATTTGAAGCTACTCTAAGTCATTATTAATGCATTGTGAACCAGAAAATTGGTACAGAAATATAGATGTTTATTATATTAGAATTACCATATATTCCTAACACTAACACTAAAATACACTAGTTTTACTGTGTTAATAATAACAATATTAGCATTACTAGTATACATGGTTCTGTTAAATGGAACTCACTGAAAATATACAAGCAATAACAATGATCTAACATAGTATGCATTCTTTAACCAAACAATATTATTTGTGAGAGTTCTGATTGGTTTTAATGCATTAGATTCATGTCCAAAACCTGTGTTTGTTCATTTATGATAATCATAGCCACATAACTAAGTTCTTATGATGGGTAGAGAACTGGAAGTACCTGTTGTGCTCACCTGTGAAAATGTAGTGTGCAATGATTTGCTACTGTAGTAGTGATGATACTTTAAAAAAAAATCATTACTAATTTTCAGAAAGCAAGCTTAGTATAGAAACTTTTTTAACAAAAAAAAGTATTTAATTTTATTAGGTTTTTTTAATCAGGTTTTAAATGTTCAAAGGGTGATTAAGAGATATACAAAAGATTGGGATGTAGTTAACAGCTTATGAAGCAATACAAAATACCTTAAAATGTTTTCCTTGTCCTTTCATTAGAAATTTGTGTATCTAGGTCAGAATATTTATCAGAACATCAGAATCACACTTCCATTTGGTTTACATCGTTTGGCTTTGCACATCCTCATGGGATTTCAGGAATTCCTATCAGTAGTGAGGAGAGCTGTCCTAAGATCTGTTAGAAACCTACATTAGCAGTGGGCAAACCCTCAGCTGGTGTGATATAGTCTGGAATAAAAAGCTATTTGGATCAACGTAATTAGCATTCATCAGTGCAGTAACCGTCTTAATCTGGAAAACAGGCCTCTTAAATTGCGTCTCCAAACAGTATATAGAGGACTGGGGAAAGCAGCAGAACTGAACTGTTTCTAAATAAATGAAATTATGTTTAGAAGAAGAAAGAAAGTATATGTAATTATCCCAGAAAGGGAATGTTTGCAGACAGTTGTAGTTCACACAAAAGTAAGGAAAAGACAGACATAACAATGCATTATCTTGCTACTTTTCATGGAAAAACTACCAGTAAGATCAAATTTAATAACAAAAGATTGTTATAACAATTGATACAGGCAATGAAGAGGAAAAGAGAAAGACCAAATTTTAAATTCAAGAAATCTAACCCAGTACTGAACAAAATAATGTATTGAATACCAAAATGTTCGAGCCCACAGTTGTGTTCAAGACTAGGAATTAGGATTTCTTATAATGAGTGGAAGTTAGTGGGGGTGGTTAATGAAAAGCTTGAAAGCCTGTTTTTATCTCTTGTTTTCTTAAGAATTTTCTTAAGCAAGGACAAAGGACATAGAAGTGACGCATTGACCATATTCACATATACTATTGAAATTATGTTGCAAAATTGTCAGTGAGGACAATGTAACAGTGAGAACTATACCTGCAATTGAAAGGGGAGAAGATTACTCTGAAGGATCAAGTGAATGTGAGGGAAGAATTTGGAGAAGTAAAATACTGGTTTAGGCTGATAATTGACAACAATTTGAATAGTTTGTTTTGGTAATATGTACAATGCAGTCATCAAAGCACAATACTAGAGGTGTTCATTCCAGCAAAGCCCCCATCTTTCACATGTGGTTTAAAACTAATTTCTAATCAAGTTTATTTGTTAGAAACTGCTGAAGGCTATTTTAAGAGGAGAGGTATTAAATATATAACTCTAGCTTGATTCCAGTTTGGGCTAGTGAATTCTGTATGCTAGGCAATTGTTTCCCTATAACATCTTACATTCTTCTTAGGTTCATTTTCTATGTGGCATTCCTGGATGAATCCTTTCTAGTGATCAAAATAGCATAAATAGTATTTGTAAAATAATCTGAGATACTTTGAAAGTAATTACTGGTAAATCCCAGGTTCATTAACTCAATTTACTAAACTGCTTAATCCAAAAAGCTTTTGCTGCTATGGGCTTTTAAATAGAATAGCATATTTTCCTCAGATTCTTGAAACTGCGGCTTGATAAACTTTCTGTATCTCTCAATTTCTGCCTGAAATTAGAATTTACCTGTGTAGAAAAGGAAATTGTGAAAATATTATACAGTATTTAAGTAACACTTTGCAAACCCTGATTTATAACTCGCTCATAATTACATCTGGAAGGCAGAAGTCATAACAAATTATTTTCCTGATAAGCCCTTCAGATATTACTCCAAGAGAACACCTGATTGCCAGTAGTGTTTTTTGCAGGCAAAAGATTTCATTGCTAAAATTCTAACATGACATTTTAGCATTCTTCAAGACTGCATCTTTATTAACCAAAAGAATGATTACTGATTCGCCTACGGAACATGAATCTTGCTTTTCAGCATTAATTAATCTTCTTGTTCTCATCACTGGCAGGAGTATTGCTGGTTTATGTAAATATTAAGACAGCATTGTCTCTGTCTTGTGAGAAGGATTTCAGATCTGTAGCCTTTTTTTAAAGAGAAAATATTTAAAAGTGTCCACTGATGAAGGAGTCTGACGATGGTTCAGTTGTGTTACAAAAATATATTTAGAATTTCACAAAATTTAGTCATCTTTTTATTCAGCTTTGCAAATTCAGAGGTTAAAAACCTCTGCTATAAGTTGTGTTGACACTGGAAGGGCATCTAAATGTAGTAGAAGCTGTAGCAGGGTTTTGCTACGTATGTATGAAAGATTCCATTGTATTTAAGGTGGCCAAAAGGCCCAACAGCACAGACTAAATCTTTTACAGAACTGACTGTAATGAACATATAGGTAAGAGGTCTGCTTTGCTAACTCATTTTTCGTGTATGATGGCCTTCTGAGTTTTATTCAGGATGAAACCTTTGATAGTAGATCTGTACAAATTTAGCACATACAATTTCTTTCACATTTCAGTCAATCGGTGGAGCTGACCTTATTTCACCAGAACACAGCAATTTATGGGGAAAGGTTCTCTTTGCTGCTCTACATCATAATGTTGATTCTGGGTTCTTCTAAGACTGTCTGGGAGGGGAAAAAAAACTTTAACTGTGAGAATTTAGGATCACTAGTTGTTTCATCAGTTTAATCTTCCTAATCCCAATACTCTTAACATTGGCTGGTGTTTTACACTTCAGAGAAAGAAAATTTCCGCTGTGCAGTTCACATTAATTCTTTCCATGTCACAATTCCACCATGTCTTTCATTTTGAATGTTTGATGTTATGTCCCAACATTATATATTTTGCACATTTTCTATTACTTTTTTCCCATATCATTCTATGTATATTTTAAATTTTTGTATATATGTCTTAGAACTTTTAAAAACTCTTCAAAGTGTAATGAAAAAAATTAATACAGTCTTTGTTTTTGAGGCCTGCTAGTTCCCAGTTGTCTCTTCTTGAGTAAACAATGAGGTAAAAAGAAACCTTGTTCAGTATCAATGCTTCATACAAAGTAATCAGTTGAAAAGAAAAGAACTTTAAACTAGGAGCCACAGAAAACAGACATTTTGACCCACATTTGAGTCAGGTAGCAGCAGACAGGTGTCAAAAGCAAAGGGTGCAGAGTGATGGGAATATGGGAGACTTCAGAAATGATAAAGCAGGATGAAGGGACATCGGACATCTGCCTTAAGTGAGCCTGGGACACAAGCAGGAGGAACTGCAGCTCCACGTTCAGTCACAGAACAGTGATGCTGTTGGAGTAACTGAGACATTGTGGAACAGCTCATATGGCTGGAGTATGGTAAAAGATGGATAGAAGCTCCTCAGGAGAGACAGGCAGAGAAGGTGATGTGGCCTTTGTGTCAAGGAGCAGCTGGGATGTATGGATCTGCTGCTGGGGGTGCAGAATGGGCTGATTGAGAGCTTGTGGATCAGGATCAGGATCAGAGAACAACTGAACAATAAAAGGACTCACATTGAGAGTCTGTTACACACCACTGGATAAGGGTGAGGAAATGTGTGAAGTGTTCTTTAAACAGCTCAGGGAAATCTCTAATTCACAGTCTGTAGTTCGCATGGGACTTTATCCTTCCTGATACATGTTGAAAAGGCAATTGGCAGGATGCAAACAGTAAAGATTTCAGAAGATCTTAAAGAATCCGTACCCACGTTTCACAGCAAGATTTATTCCCAGTAGGTATTTGTTCAGAGAGTCCTTTAAAAACCTTCCCATTTTCCAAAGGCAGTGATTTCCCATATTTTATTTTTAATATTATTAGAAAGGGTTTTTATCTTTTATTCCACAGGAATTTTTCTTGCTAAAATTTAAGCATGCTGTCTTTTTTTTCTGTACATAGCTTTGTACCTGTGCACATTAGAAACCAATTATATTTTTCTTCTTTGCAGCTTCATTTTACTTGTTTATTTTTGTCTTCTCTTCTTTAACTACAATAATCCTAATGCACTCTTCTTTCAGAAGTCATGCTTTTGAGACCACTAGTAATTTTTGTTCATTTCCTCTAGATTGTTTTTAATTTATCCATGCTTTCTTTTGAAGTGCTGGGCCCCAATTAGCAAAGAGTGGATAAAAATTTTTGTGATTCATTGATCACAGCTCATAGTTACAGCATACTCTGTTCTGCTCTCTGAGGTGCTGGTGTGTCTAGTTATTCAACTAGTTAGTCTATATGAGGGTTATTTTAATTCTTGTTCCACTTTAAAAATAATGTTCTTGGTTTAAAATACCATTTTTAATGAAGAATATTGATTAGTTTTGGTTTTGTTTTTTGTGGTTTTTTTTTTTTTTTTGTCAGAATAGATTAATTGTTGAATTCCAGGTAGATGGGCAAGGCTTTTATCTTTCTGTATTGCCCATGGACTGAAGCACTT
This sequence comes from Sagittarius serpentarius, assembly GCA_034782735.1. NCBI lineage: Eukaryota > Metazoa > Chordata > Aves > Accipitriformes > Sagittariidae > Sagittarius > Sagittarius serpentarius. The sequence goes on along the minus strand of JAVKLA010000027.1, from coordinate 36,759,024 downwards.
GTGGTAAGGCACAAATAAAAGGTCTCCAGGAGCTGTAGACAGATCTGGACAAAGCCCCAGAATACTACTGTGTTTATTTACTGCAATCCACAAATCTCCAGTCTGGCCAGAAATACAGCACCAGATTCCAGTTTTCTAACTACATGAAGTAAAAACCAAAGTGCACACATTTCTGGGAATAATGTTGTGGTTTAGCTCTTCATTTACTCCTATTTCATTTAATACAGATAATGAAAAAGAAACATTTGGAGATGCAGTCCTCCTGCATCTTTGGGCATCAAGTGAAAATGCTGAGGCACTGCTTACTTCATGTCAAACTGAAAGTGCAACGAAAATTACTTTCTATATATTTGTTCATTTGAACAGGATTAGAAAAAGCAGAGATTTATGAATAATGATAATGATCATAACTTCATAAACAAACTATTTGGGGAATTTTCCTCTCATTGGGGATGAAAATTCAAAAGGCTTCTGTCACTTATTCAGGTCATGTGGACATCATCCATACACTAAGGATTTTATAAAGTGTTCATTTTCTATCATTACTGGGAACACCAAAGACAGGTTAAATTTTATAATCATTAACAAACACTAGCACCCCAGGAACCTGGGAAAACCAAATGAAGTTGTCTAATATCACTGAGCTAAGGTTTATCACTCATAAATGGTGCAGCAAATGGATTAAGAGTACTGCTTCACTGACGGGAGAAAGCAAAAGAATGAAGAGCAGAATAATCACTAACTGGCGGATCCAGATGTTCAAAGTACAATAATGACAGTTCTCTTTTCTCATCCCCTGATGATGCAACTGCTAGGATAGTCAGTTCTTTTCATGTAACATGCAGCTGTGTGTCACTCCTAGTACAGGATTAATAATTCCAAGGTGCTGTCATCTTCGTTGTTTAATTGCATAGCTTCATTTAAGATGCAGCTAAGTCAGCAAAGTGACTTCTCAACTGTTTGCTCTTTCTAGCTGTTCCAAGCAGCCAGGATTGCCCTAGTTATTCTGGTATCTCTAGTTGCATGGTTGGTCCATTTTTCACTTTTGCTGGTCACTGTAGCTCTTCAAGTAAGCTTGAATTGTGTAAGAAAAACAAGTATATATAACAGCTATATGTGCATACTTGGAAAAATACCTACTATTTAAAAAGACCTCTTAAAAGGGTCTCTGATCCCTCACCTTGCAAATTTATGACTTGCTTTCTGAGTCTGTAAACTCTTGCCTTAAATTAAGGTCAGCCAGTGCATGCCTCACACTCAGGCATAGTTTGACGGCTCTTTTGGGTACTATTTTTCATGTTATTGCTGGTATAACTTTTTCTTTATTATAGTCTTGTTTGGTTTTTCTTAAATAGAAGAGTACTAAACTATAATCAAAAGACAAAATATTAATTCAACATATGGTAGACCTGTTCATGGTCCCTTTCACTTATCCTTCCTTCTGTCAGCCATGTATCAATAGAGCAAGATGCTCCCATTCTGATCCTACTTCACCTGGGGCTGCTTGAAAGAGTGGCTGAGTATTTCAGTCATGTATAGTTGACATCATTTGTTAATTTTTTTTTTTTTACAGTAAGCTGTGTTTCATTTGACTTGCAAATGGCCTTATGATCATCAGATGAAAGATATTATAGGTTACATATTTTTGTGAAATATGTGGGACACTACCTCATTATTATCATTCTGTTCTTTTTACTTCTGTAGGTATCAATTAAAAGTCATTTCCTTCTCTGTGCTAAGGATAATTCTCCTAAATTAAAACTAAGAAGAAGTCCTCCCCAAATTCCCTTACTAATGCAGCTGTTGGCATGCAATATTACATTTTGTTCATTAGGAAAAAGGGAAAAAAACCAACCACCACAGTGATTTTTACAATATTTTTCTTTATTTCAGTCCCAATAGTGATATGTTTTTCTATATGTCCAAAAAGCCTTGATAAACCAGGTGTTCCTTTTCACATACATGTAATCGTTTCCCACTGTTATTTAAAGAATAGTAGTTATCAAAGAGGCCAGAGTGCACTCCATGCTTCTTCGGTTGAATTTCAGATATTTCAGGATGACAATTTAACTAGCTCATTCATTTTATGTAAGAGCACAGAAACTGCAGCTGAGACTGAGCTTTTCTAGGCTTTCCAAAGTTTAGGATAGTTTTTGATGGCCTTTCTGTGGTGAGACCATCCATTCAAAAATTCATAGAAGTACAGGTGCTTAAGACCTTTGCAAGCAAGTTATTTCTGTTCTTCAGTACAAATTTTCCTCTACATCCCTAGTCACTTGTATTTGAAAATGATTACGGTATTACAGTTAAGCAATGTAGCGTGTAAGTGTATGAGTCTAGATTCCTGCAAAGTTTAACTAAAGTAAGTAGTTTCCTTGGACAGACCTTGATTTTATTATCTGTCTTTACAGTATTGAAGAGCTAAAAAGAAACTAAGGAAATAGAATTCAAATATCTCAGAGTCTAAGAGCTGTAGCTGGAATGTATTTTTTAACCAAGCCTTTTCTATGTTTTCATGCTTTTTTTTTCTTTTTAAGGAAGATTATATTACAAACCTTGAACACTGAATGAATTTTTTTCTCTGAGGTCCTAGAACAGAAAAAAAATTATTCGAACTTGTTGGATTAGTGCTGCATAATGGGTTTGCATTGTAAAAATACATCCATGGCTTTTGAGAATAATTTACATATTTTGGATCATCTGTTGAAGCATGTGACGTTGTTTTTGGAGGTCTGGAATTTTCCGTAGGAGTCAGGCTATCCAATAACTATGTTGCTTAGCAGGTTATGTTTTACTGGTTCTTTCAGTGTTCTCCAATTGTTAAAAACAGTGGTACCATATGCCTAACATCATATCTGATTTTTCCTTTGAATTGTGATTCTCCTTAGAGCATGCATAACTACGTGAGGGAATATTCATGTTTGTGAACAAGCTTCCTGCTGATCGCTTTTAGTTTTGACTAACACTTTTTGTATGATTGTTTATCAAACATATTTTAAATAGTACATAAGCTACTAGGACATTATCAAAATGTAAAAACCTGCAGCATACATACCAGTTAAAAACAGCTTAAGGTGAAATGCCTGCATAACACAGATGTGTTGAAATGGTAAGGAGAAAGAACTCAGGAGAACTTTTTCTTTGCCTCAGTGCATTGACACAGTATTTGGAGCAGAGATTTATCCTGATTTATCCTGCAAGAAACTTTTTCTGCTAGTACGTGGGTACTGTAAAGCCTTGCTGTCTGTGCCCAGTTGTGACCTCAGGTTGTCCTCCAGGTAAGTCAAATTCAGCTGTAGGTACTGGGTAGGTGGGTGGGGAGGAAGTCAGCTTCTGTTGAGCAGATGGGTTGATTCAAATTAGAATTTGTTGTGGACAGAATAGCAAGCCGGGGAAGCTATATGGTGGCTTGTCTGGCACAGCTGTACAGAAACCATATTTAAGAATAAGGACAGAGAATAGAGTGATGTGGATGAAACAACTTAACAGTGCTAGATCAAAAGAAAAGAGATTAATTTAAAATGCAGATAACTGGTGGCAATACTTGTAAAACTGCAAAGGCTATACGAAGTAAAAAAGACAGGGAGCTTGGATGTTGAAAAATAATATTATGCATTGCTAAATAGGAATTCTTCCAATTAACTTAATGGTGATGATAACAGACAAAAAAGAAAATAACAGGGGAAGCAGGCAAGACTAAGAATTTGAAGGATGATGCTGCAACAGAGACACTATACTATAAAAAGGAAAATATTTTAGAAGAGTATAACAACTTTGAAAAGGGAAGACTTTCACTAGGAAGCCCACTATCTGACTTCCCTTTTAGTATAAATTGAATTAATTTTGTATATTGGATCCATAGTCCCCTTTTTCCATCCTACCTTTTACAGAATGCCTAACATGACTCTAGAAAAGCATATATAAATCCAGGATGATAGGCATCTGCACATAAATTTGTCTTTCAGAACTGTAGTTTTCAGGCATTTGTTCTATCAAATTTTCTGCCTCTCATTACTCTGGAAGTATCCACAAGAAATGCAAAAACTTTGCTTTAAGTATCGTAAGCTAATGTTGCTTTACAAACAGTATTTCTTCAACACCAGAAGCTAATTCTGGAGATTCCAGATAGGATTTCTGATTTTGGTCAGTGAGTGAAATTATTTTACAGTTTTTCCAAGCTCTGTTTACTGGAAAAGCTACAGGTTAATCTGCTTTTTCAGTATCTTCTTCGGTCTGTGATAACACACTGGCGTTTACGTGGCTTGTTTCTCCATTATGAATACTACCTTCTGCTCACCACCTGGAGTTTTAGATGTATTGCTTGGCCTAAGGTTCATACATGCATAGAAGAGCCAGACAAAAAGGGTCCTGTACCCTGAAGTGCTGAGTATGACACTGCATGTTAATTCTGTTTGTTTTGTGTTATTGCATATAGACTTAGAACAATCCTAATTTCAGTTATCTTTGGATTAAATATGTTTGTGTCTCCTGTCTACCCTGCTATTTGCAAGACTACCTGCTATTTTGAACAAGGATGCTATAATGATCTTGCTATTAGCCAAATAATTTTCTCTCAGACATAAATTCCAACACTGCATATTATCTGCTTTGTGCCAGCACTATGGAGATGGTTTACAGACATTAGTGATTCTGTAGCCCTCTAGTCCCAGAATAAATTAATGTATAATCTGCACGTTGTCAGCTGAGGAGTTGGCAGGCTTGGTAGACTCTGCTGTTTCCTGGCCAGGCTAGCACATAGATAGTCCAATTGAGAGATTTTCTAAATGTGCACAAATAATTGCACTAAAAGCTCCCTTTTCTGTCATCCCCAGTATTTCACTCTTCCAATCTTTCTAAAGATCAGTCTTCCTTCTTAATTGTTGTACCATCATTTACATAACAGTCTGAAAGAGCTATGGTCCCCATCAAGAAGTTGCTAGTAAAGAGCTTTGCCATCAATATTTAGATACATTATGAACAATAGTTTGAAACTTAGCAGCAGCTCCTGGAATGTTAACACAAGTTTCTGGACAGTGTTCACATACCTCTCTTAGATTAGAGCTTTCAGTTAGTGGATCAATACTACATCTATAGAGAAATATGTAAAAAGTGAAGGTATAAATATAAGCATTAAAAACTAACTAACAAACAAACAAACTTCCTGAAGTTAATGATGCCTGCCATATAACTTGTAAAATGAGGAAAGAAAATGAAATTCAGGAACAAAAATACATTTCCCCTTTGAGTTATATTCCCTGCCACGTCATCTATTTATTTAGGGAGTTCTGAAAACAAACTGTTCATATCTAAGTATAACATTTGTCATAGCTACCTCCAAAGATTTCATGTTGTTAAACTACCATTTCAGCTTCATATGAAAATCTAAAGCAAACCAAAATAGCAAATGAAGATAAATGAACTGATTAAGTCACAGACACTTCCAGCAGTAGGTAAACAGTCAACACATGATTTTCAAGGTCTTGTAACAGCCCCCCCAGAGGCTGCGAATCTTGGTGCAATTTATTTTGTAACACTATAGATTGAAAATTCAGAAAACAATCGACAGTACTTAATGTGAACAAATATTTGACAAGCAAAGTAGAACTGTGCAAACTGAAGCCTTCTGTAGAATCTGGAAATGAGGAGTGCATAAAGACTGTTTTACAGAGCTGGCTAATGAGGATGAGTATGAAAGTCCATCTAAGTACAAGACTGAAGCACAGGCTGCCCCAAAGAAAGCAGAGAACTCAGGACAGTCCCACCTTAAGGCATAGGTGTCAGGCAACTATTTGCAAGTGCCTGAAGAGCTGGTACGTGCTGTGTTTCAGGACTCAACTCCATTGACAGCAATTCTAGGTTCACTGTGTATGATGGGGTGTTCTTCATACATGAAGCAAGTCTAACATTTTGTACATGCACATGGGTATATGCAGGTGTCGTGGTTTAACCCCAGCCAGCAACTCAGCACCACGCAGCCGCTCACTCACTCCCCCCCCACCCAGTGGGA
>JAVKLA010000027.1:36739420-36749948 GCA_034782735.1 Sagittarius serpentarius | reverse complement strand
ACCTGCTCCGGCGTGGGGTCCTCCACGGGCTGCAGGTGGAGATCTGCTCCACCGTGGACCTCCCTGGGCTGCAGGGGCACAGCCTGCCTCACCGTGGTCTTCCCCACGGGCTGCAGGGGAATCTCTGCACCAGCACCTGGAGTACCTCCTTCCCCTCCTTCTTCAGTGACCTTGGGGGTCTGCAGGGCTGTTTCTCTCACACGTTCTCACTCGTCTCTTCAGCTGCAATTGCAGTTGCGCAGGTTTTTATTTCCCCTTCTTGAATATGTTATCACAGAGGCACTACCACTGTCACTGATTGGCTTGGCCTTGGCCAGCAGCTCTACTGGATGTAGGAGAAGCTTCTAGCAGCTTCTCACAAAAGCCACCCCTGTAGCCCCCACGCTACCAAAACATTGCCACGCAAAACCAATACACCCATAGTAGAGTTTCAAACCAGATATGGTGCACCTTAAAAGTGCCTATTTCTCATAAATTATGATGAAAAGAGCCTAAGGTGACTAGCCCAAATATAGAAGTCTACTTTGTGTGTATATCACAAGTGAGGTGAGATATCCAGTTCTGTATGTTAAGTGGGTTCTGCAAATGCAAAGAGAAAGAAACTGCTGGAAAAATCTCAAAGTACCAGACTACAAATAAGGAGAAACATGAGAGAAGATAAGAGCTAGTAGGCAAGAGGATTCTGAGAAATGGAACAGACAATTTTGACACTGTTAATGGAAAAAAACCCACAACCCAAAGGTGGGACAGAAGATAATATGTAAAGAAATGCAGTGATTATAGGTTATTGATAAAAGGACCAAAGGAGGTCAAAGCTGAGGCACTGATGAGGGAATGGAGGAGGTGTACAAAAGGATATAAATATATACAACTGGAAACAAATTTTTCCAGATCAACAGCTACTTGTATGTTTCCTTACATCTGTATGAACCTGTTTTGAATAAAAAAGCCAAACTTTTGAATATTAACTGTATAAGTCTACATTTTCTTTTCTCCTTTTTCCCAGTCAAACAACATACGATCACATTGAGAGGCAGCTGCTTTTCATTTGCTGTAACCATTGTAGTGTGTTCTGCCAAAAATGGCACATTCCTCCTTGCTGAATTCAGTTAAAGATTTTCAGTGTGGCAAGAAGAAAAACATGAAAATTATCTTGTTCACAAAGTAACAGACTGAATGGCAAGCTATCTAATTGCATCATAGAAGCTTGTAAGGATTTGTTGATTACAGCATAGTATCTTCATAAAAAGAAAGTAAAGAAATCCAGCAAGATAAACTTCATAAATCTGCTACATTTTTAATGAACATATATTATATATTTGCCAGGAAAGTCTAACAGTAGTCTCTTTTATATATTTTTCATCTGTGTCCTCCAAATAATACTCATAAATATAAAAGTACTGAGTGTATTATTTATATATAGTTTATAAATATAGATAATATTTATTTATAAAATACATAAATATGTATTTATATAAAAACTATAATGAAGTTATTTTCTATATGTATCTGTGATCTTGTGGTATTAGTTTTGAAGTGATTTAGTTCACTCATATTTTTGAAGTGGCATGCCACAGGCTGAGAATTGCACTTCTGATTTTTTCACAAAGCATGACTTTTTAATCTTAATTTTTAGTAATTTCTGCAGAAGCATATGAAATTCCTGAATCAGAGAATGGGGTAGAAAGAAAGTAAAACATGGTTCTAATGTAGTGGTCATCCTCATTGAACTGAGGTTATTGTAGACTGAGAGAAAAATAACCACTTATAGAAACACCTTAGGTTTAGAATATGAGAAAAAAGTAATTAATAGAGTTGTAAATATCAAGGATTTTTCAACATTTAAAATATAAAGTATGAAAATTACTTAGTTCTATTCACCTACAGCTTAAGCCTTTCAAAAACAAGCATACAAAAAGCTGAGGTAAAAATCTTTATTTTCTGTGGTGGTTGTTGGCTGTAGCACAAAAAAGTAGTAAAAATACTGAGCAGTAGAACTTACAAATCTTGGCGCTCTGGTCCTTTCCCTTCTGTGGATTTTCAGTACCTAATAGTATGATTGTATTCACACTCCAGTATTTTCTGCAATGGGAGCAGTCATTTATCTCTATCCAGCTGCCTACTTTCATGAAAATCTTAGCGATGTTTTTCAATATGTGTCTTTACTGCAAAATTTGATTAAAGTTAGGCTATAGATTCAAAAGATGCTGGAGGGGGAAGAAGCCAAGCTGAAATTCTTAGTGTTTGTATAATCAATTCAGTATCGAGTTTCAACAATGCGGTCCTGGGCTTCTCTTGCATTTTCCTATGCATGTAATCATATGCACTATGTTCTCTCCCAAGTATAATGTTTAATTTATATGACAATAATTTATGCTGTTGTTGAATTATTTAACTTCCAGGTAGTCTGCACTGTAATGTAAGGAATGTGTTTTTCTTTGATTCTGTTACGTTGCCATCATGATGAAAATAGCATGTTATGCATTTTATTACTGTATTACTACATTGTGTGCGTTGAGAATTGTAACTTACTGCAAATATTCTGGCAGCCAATGAATTATATGACTTTTCTCAGCCAATCTGGTTTTTCTTGTTGATTTTCTTCGCTGTTCCTGCACTGAAGATGCCCAGATAGAAACCTGGAATTCATATTGTCAGCATGGATATTACTACCCGATTCATTTCAGAATTAATCTTTTCAAATTCTTTTCATATGAAATTTAGCATGCTGACCTAGTTTTTTTTTCCTCATGTACCTCTACACACCTTTACTGAGTAAAAATCTTGCTTTAGTAAATCCTGTGTAATACTATTGGTCCAGATGGAATTGCAAAATCTGTCCGTCAGTAAACATACCATCCCATCATCTTCATAAGCAATGTGATCTAGCAAATATTGGATGAGAAGTGTTGCAACTGAATATATAAATATGTCCACATGTATATGTCAGGGAGTTAGAGTCTGTTGTCATGCAGTATTTAAAAAAATGACAAATCAAACCTTAAAGTTTAAAACGGAGTTTTACTAAAACCACATATTAAGAGTATACTTTGTGCAAACAGTTAGCATTATTTATACAAACTGTTAAGTCTTGGAAAACATATCCTTGCCAGTCATTCTCATGTAATCATCAGGACATTAGCTTGTAGTTACTTGTACTTACCTTGCAACTGTTTTTACTTGGATGCCTCCTGTGTGCAGCTACAAACATCTTTGCCCCTTTGGCATTGTTCACAGACTTCTCAAAAATGCTTGTGTATTGTGTCTCTCTATGGCATCACAACATCATAAAAATGCTTATGTACTACTGGTTATACTGTTACATTGGTTACACTGCTTCAGTGCACTTATGCTGGGGTTCAAGGTAAGTGAATATTAATTATATCCTGATTAATGCACTTTTAATTTATATGTGTCATAGATCTCTGCTCTAGCTACAGGAGTTGGAGGGGGGAAAAAGAAAGAAAAAAGGGAATTCTAGCTCTCTCACTTTCCATCTGGTGTGAAGTTAGTGATATTGAGTTAAGATGTCCGTATTCATTCCCTTTTGATATTTATTTTACCCAGACACTTCAATAGCATGATTCCATTGTATTCTGATACTCCTTTTTCAACATGCTACAAATAAATAGCAACAGAAAATTACATACAATAGCAGGATACTGTAAATCCCAATTTCAATTACCTTTATCAGGAAAGCACTTTGGCAACAACAATATGTATTCAGCTTTTTGAATACCTGAAAAGGTTTTAAACTTAGTAAGAGGATACTTCACAAGAATTTATAAAACAGAATAGTTTAGTGTCCTGTATTTTGAAACGTTGTATCCTTTCAATAGGAGGAATACTTTATGTCTCCAATTCAAACTAAAACCAATGTGAGCTGGAGGTACGAAACTTACCTGGTGTACTGTGTTCAGCTGGCATGGAGTTAATTTTCCTCACAGCAGCCCCTATGGCATCTGTTTTAGATTTGTGACCAAATCAGCATGGATGACACACCAATATTTTAGTTATTGCTCAGCAGTGCTTAAACAGCAAGAAGGCCCCCTTCTCTGTTTCTCACTGCCCCTACCTCCCCCAGCAATCAGGCTGGGGTTGGACAAGAGACTGGGAGAAGACACAGCTGGGACAGCTGACCTCAGCTGACCAAAGAGCTATTCCACACCTTATAATGTCATGCTAAGCCATAAAACCGAGGGGAAAGGGCAGAGCTTTTTCAAAGTAGCCATTGCTCAAGGACTGACTTGGCACTGGATGGTGGGTTGCATCACTTGTTTGTTGGTTGGTTTTTTTTCCCTTCCCTTTCCTCCTGCCACCTCCACTTACTAAACTGTCTTTCGACCCACAAGCTTTCTCACTTCTGCCCTTCCAATCCTCTCCCTTATCCTGCTGGGGGCGAGTGAGCGAGAGACTGGGCGAGCGCTGACCTGCCAGCTGGGGTCATCCCACAACACCCAGTTAGGTCACTGAAAGTTTGGAATCCAATGTTTTTATTGAAGTAATCTGTAAAGCTTGTTTTTACTTAGTAAGTGCAAGATAAAGACTGAGATGTATATGGCCATCAATGCCAGAAGAACATGTATCAGCAGCATGTGTAGCATGTATCCTGTTTGAGGATGAATAGGGGAATAAAGGATGAATATGGCAATAAAGAGAAGCTTTTTCAGAATTCCTTTCTGTGTTCTCTCAGGAAGGTGGCTTACTATAAGGTCTGTCATCAGGGACTTAAAAGTCTTAATTCTGAGATTGATACCTCTCTAGATACTTGCTCTTCAACTTTGCTCTATTTCAGTCTGGGAAGTGCCTGTAACAACTGTAGCCATACAGTTACATACAGGATGCTGTGACCCTTAATATTAATAGAAGTATTGCAACATCCTTATTTGAAAACAGCATTGGAAAGATGTATGTCATTTTTCATTTATGATTCATCAGCTCTGCTATCACTGCTTTTTTCACAAGGTCATTATTCCATGTTTTGGCATATATTTAAGTCCTGGTAATTGAAATTTTGTAATTTTTAGTAACTGATAACAAGCTACGGAAAATAGAAGATAAACACTTGGACCATGATCCCAGTCACTTTCTAAGTTTGAACTGAAGTAGTAAAATGGACACCAAGCTGGGATTTTATGTTGACTAGCCCACATGCGCTGTAATTTTCCAGGAAAAATTCTCTAATGATTTTGGGCACATATCTTTAATGCTTTGGATTCCTGTCATAAGCCAGAATGGCTCTGAAGATGCCATTACTAGCTGTTGAGTAAATGTGTGAAATAAGAAGGATGTATATTGTAGGCTTTAATGGCTCTAAAGGAATGGCTCTTAAAAAGAACCGTTATGTATAACTTCTTTGATTATGATAAAGGGACAAAACACACAGATATAAAGAACATGTATGTGTACATGTGTGTGTATTCACTGTGGAATTTTTTTGAGGGGGGAAAGGAATACCAAAAAATGTAACTTGCTAGCGCTCAGTCTTTTAAGCAGAGCAACAGAGGGATAGATGTGTCAGGGTAAAGCTTTTATCTCACTCACACTGACATACCCCATGATCACCACTCCAGAGGGAATGTCAGTTAAGCCCAGGAAGGCAATGCTTGGCTCCAGCCAGTTGCAGTGCTGGTGCTTATGCACAGTGGATTGGCTTCAACACAGGACGGTTCCACTGTGGGCACTTTGACTCTATGTGATTTCATATGGCTGTGTTCAGACATTTCCATCAGATCTCTACAGACAAGGGTCTTTGTAGTGAATCAGATCAGTCCACAGTGACACACACTATACACCTTTCCATCAGTTTCTGGTATTGTTCTCCTGACAGCTGTTGAACTGTGGCCAGTGCCAAGGCTTATTACACTCAATTCTTGTTTACACTACCCTGTTTGCCATGGCTCACCACAGTCTGCACTGTACTTGGCTCTTGAGCTGGGTGAGGGCATAATATTCCCATGTCACAGAATCACAGAAACAGACAGTGGCTGAGGCTGGAAGGCACCTCTGGATATAATCTAGTCCAAGTCCCCTGCTCAAAGCAAGACCACTTGGAGTGGGGTGCTAAGGACCATGTCCAGTCGGGTTTTGAGTATCTGTAAGGACTGAGATCCCACACCCTCCCTGGACAACCTGTTCAAGTGTTCAATTAACCTTATAGAGGAAAAAAAAATTATTCTGTTTAAACTGTATTTCTTCTTTCAGCTTGTGCCAAATTTTCTCTTGTCCTTTCACTTGATACCACTGAGAAGAGCCTGGCTCCATCTTCTTTACTCCCCCATCAAGTATTTATGCACATTGATAAGATCCTCCTTGAACCTTCTCTATCCCAGGTTGAACAGTCCCAGCTCCCTCAGATTCTCCTCATAAGTCGGGCACTCCGGTCATCATCTTTGTGGCTCTTTGCTGGACTCTTTCTAGTATGTCTACATCTCTTGTACTGGGGAGCCCAGCACTGGACACAGTATTCCAGATGCAAGGTAACTGGCCTCTAGGTGGACTTTATGCTGCTTCACGCACTTCACCACACTTTGAGCCCAGCTGTTCAGTCAGTTTTCAATACACCTCACTGACTATCTACCCCATACTTTATCAGTTTGTCTATGAGGTCGTTATGGGAGACACTGTTAAAAGCTTTGCTAAAGTGAAGATAATACCCATGGCTCTCTCCTCAGATACAATGTCAGTAAAATCAGTGCAGATGGTTATCTCATTGGCTCAGTATTTCTCCTTACCTTAACAAATCAAGGCTGACTACTTCCAATCACTGTTTTGTCCTTCATATGTTTCAAAATGGTTTCCAGAAGGGTTGGTTCTTTTACTTTCCCAGTGATTGAGGTGAGGCTGAACAGCCTGTAGCTCCCTGAATCCCCCTCTTGCCCGTCTTGAAGATAGGAGTGTCTTACACTTTCTTCCAGTCCTGAGGAACCTCCCTACAGTCAACACAGCCTTTCAGTGATAATTGACAGTGGTGTCATAGTGATATTGGCGAGCTCGTGGGTGCATCCCACCACATCCTGTGGACTTACATATGACCAGTTTGTTTAAATGTTCCCTAGATTGATCCTTCACCACTGAGGTTAATTCTTGCTTGTTCCAGACTTTCCCACTGGTCTGGAATTCCTGAAGGCAAGTCTCACTGAGGCAAAAAAGGTATTGAGTTCTTCAGCCTTTTCCATGACCTTTGTCACAAAACCCCCCTGCCCCATTAGCAGAAGGCTCACATCTTCCTTACTCCTTCTTTTGCTGCTGATATACCTGTAGAAGGTATAAGACACCTGTGTTTGGAATTTGTCCTCGGTGTACTGTATCAAACTTGTGGATTGCTTGTGATCTCTGTGTTGTCCGTCCAGCAGATTTCAGGGTGGTGCAAGTCTCTCAGTGGACCAGGGCCTGCAAATGTGAGGCTTCTTCCAGTTGTTTGAAGACCTTATCTACTTCTTCCCCCATCATCTCCCCCTTGTCATTCCTGCTTTAAAGCTGTCCTCACCAGGCTGGCCAGCCTGTTGGCAAAGATACTTTTGCCTCACCTCTTGGATCCCATCTCTTCCAAGCAGTTCTCAATCCTCAGAGATGGTCCCATTGCCATAAAACTGAATGTCCATTGTCCCCATCTGCTGTATAACCACTTGTTGACCAACAGGATCTGTTCACTCCCCCTCACACACTTTCTCCTTACTGACAGGACTGAGGAAAAAAAAACACCTGAGCCCCCACTCAGCCCTTGACTCTCACCCCAGGGTTGTGTAGCCATTCCTGGTATTTTCCAGGTCTTCCCTCACGGTATTAGTGCCCACATGGAAGAGCAGCAGGGGTCCACAGGCCAGGGGAGCCTCAGCAGTGTCTGGGATCTGAGCCCCTGACAAGCACCAAACCTCCCTCGACGACAGGTTGGCAGGTGGAAGCCTCCATCCCCCGCAATAGGGAGTCTCCCACTAGTGTCATTTGCCACTTCCTGCTGGTTCTGCTGCAGAGCTCAGGCTCCACAGGCTCGAGCATTTTGTTGGACACAGGTCCCAGCCCCTCATCTTCTACCAGGGCACTGACCTACTCTGTAGCTGCAGAGTTGCAGGAGGAGCAGGAGCTGTCCTCCTGGTGTTGGAAGTCACAAGCCTCCAGCCTTCATCATCAGGGAGTCTCCATTTCCCGTGGTACTAAAAATGTAATGGTAGCAGCAAAATTAATGAGGTTTCTCTGCATTCATTAGGTGATTTTGTCTATTATCTACCATTAAACCACTAATTAACTAGATGAAAAATAATTTGTCTGCCTACACATTGTGTATTCCTTTTTGCCCACAAGAAGATTCTGAGTGTAACAATAAAACCATCCAGTGGTAGGATGAGATATGAGTGGCAGAGGCATTTGGATACAGGAAGAAGATATATTCAACTTCTACTTGAAAAACTTTGTACATCCCTCAAGTAGAACACTGAAACTCATTTCTAAATGCTTCTGTGGTGTAAAAATCTTTTACTTCAAGTTCTGATTTTAGTTTTCCAAATTTGAACGTGTCTGTGAACTTTTCAAATGCAAGCAGGCTTAATGTAAGTTTGATAAATTTTGGCAAACAAGATAACAGAGCTGCCAAAGCAGTCATCATAAATTGGCTGAGAAAATGTCTTCAGAAGAGGTTAAGTCCTGTTCCTCTTTTCTGGTGAAGCAGTAGTCACAGATCACATTCAGGAGTGCTGAATTTTAAGGTCTCTGCATAATTAAGCAACTACAGAAGTCTTGACTCTGAAATCTTGAAAACATTTTGTAATCCTTGGGCATTTTGTGCTGGGATAAAAGGCAGATTCTTTTAGATACATAACATTACAGGAGTAAAGAGATCGTAAATGTGCCACAGAAATTGTGCTTCCTGCTTTGCACAGTGCTTGATAAGAATACACCCTGTTGTTTAGCTGTTTTATAAAGCTGAGCATATGGAACTGTACATTTCAGAAGGATATTTTGATGAAAATTTGCATTTTTCTTCAGTTCATAAAAGTAAATTATTTTAAGCTGCATGCTGCTTGTAATCCAGTTGTCATGAGGCCAGAAGGTTCAAAGGACTAGACAATGAAAATTATGACAGACTCTTAACCCACTAAGGTCCTACACTGAACGTAATGTAGAAAACTAGTTAGAGTTGATTGCATGGTGGTTTACATAAAAAGAGATTCAAGTAGTCTCATTCGACAATTTTTATAGCAAAGATAAAAATGATTGAAGATGTATGCATTGCAATCCTTTCTCCATTGGATGGTGTAAAACTTAAAGTCAATGCACTTGTTCTGAGGAAAAAATACAACTTTAAATATCAGACCAAGAGAGCTGAAAATAAAACAAAGGGAAATATTCTTTTTTCCCTGATCTTGTTCTAGATATTCTACTAGATTATGTGCAGGGCTGTTTAAAAACTAGTAAGTTAATTCAGACAATACATGTTCTTCTTTTTTGTTTTTCAATTTGTTTGTTTGTTGTTCTTTCCTATGTCTAAGCTATCATAGAAATGATAATTCTATCCCAGCCAAAACCAGGACAGGACCTGAGGCGGTTATCAAATCCAACACACCTCTCAAATCTGACTTTAAAGTCAGGTATATTTGATTAGGGTCTTGTTCAGCTCACTTTTGAAAATCTCCAAGGATGGAAGTTCCACAGCCTCTCCAGGTAACCTGATACCACAATTAACCTCTCAAATAGCAATTTTTTTTATTCCCGATGTCTAAATGGAATATCCTAATCTACAATTTGTGGTCATTGCCTCTTGGTTTTTTGCTGTGCACCCCTGGAAAAATGTCTGACTCCATCTTTTCCATAGCCTCCTTCTAGGTAGTCAAAGATTGGATGTTCTACCCAAATAAGGCAAAATCATTGAAATCTTTTAAACCATATATTCGTTACTTTATATTTAAACATTTTTTTTCTTCTGAATCTGCTTCCCAAATAGCCTAATTCTTATGAATGAGATTTAAAATGAGCAAGTTTTTTTGCAAGTATAATCATCCTTTACAGCAGTATCTCATAGGTATAAACACTTCTTTGAAGACACATTGTTACACTTGAAATTGTTATGAAGAGGAAGCAAACCTTGTATGTAACTACAGCCAAGAATTTATTGCTAGTATAATGTAAACCTTAATAGTTTAATCATTATTAGTCTGGATCTAATTGTTCCAGAAAAGGAAAGAATAATAATGCACTTAGAATTGATATACAATGGCTTGAGTATGTTATGTCAGTGCCCACAATGAAATAAGCTGGCAAATAAACCTTCAAACTCACAAATTTCAGTGTCACGGAGTCAGGTAAGGATTTGGTCCCACCTTACAGGTATAGTTGCAGATGAGGTAAAGAAATCATATCATATCTATTGTTCAGGTCTTGACACATCCAAATTTGTCCCATAACTCTACCCATACCCAGACAAGCTCGAGAAGTGGTTCCCTGTGAACCTCATGAGCTTCAACAAGGCCAAGTGCAAGGTCCTGCACCTGGGTCGGGGCAACCCCCGGCATCAATACAGGCTGGGGGATGAAAG
>JAVKLA010000027.1:36666927-36698270 GCA_034782735.1 Sagittarius serpentarius | reverse complement strand
GCGCGTCCATCCCCGGCCACGCCAGGCCCCCCGTGTGGGGGGGGGGAGGAGTGCGGCTCAGGCGTCGGTCGGCGAGTGGTGAGCAACTGCATTGTGCATTGCTCGTCTTGTGTATTTCCAATCCTTATATTATTATCGTCACTTTACTGTTGTTATTAGTGGCATTGCTAGTTTCTTCCTTTCTGTTCTATTAAACTGTTCTTATCTCAACCCACGAGCTTTACTTTACTTTCTGATTCTCTCCCCCATCCCGCTGGGTGTGGGGGAAGTGAGTGGTGAGCGGCTGCGTGGTGCTCAGTTGCTGGCTGGGGTTAAACCACGACAGTCTGACAACCCTCGGCAGTTGCTGTGTAACGCACATTGGCCCTCTGTGTTAATTGGGGCTGGGGAAGGCTGGAAACCAATGAGAAAAAAGCAGGCTTTATTAAGAAAACATCAAATAGCCCAGAGATGATTCAAGACTGAGGAAGGGGAGTTTATCATTAACATCTTTCCAGGGATGACCTCAGGATACTGATGACTCACAATAAACATTTTCCCCTTCTGTTTGGGAAAGAATGAAGTGCTAATCTCAGGACACAGAGGGATGCTGAAGGGGTGAGCGTAACACCAGAGAGAAGGGATAGATACTAGGAGGATTTCTTTAATTAAGAAGTTGCTAGTATTATTAATGAGACTTTTCAATATTTAGACTATTAGTCCTTTAATGCATTAATTGGACTAACAGTAAATTTTGGCTCCATATATGGGGAGTTCTGTTCGTTCCCAACAAGCTACACAATAATATTGCATATATGGTCTATTGAACATCAAGTTGTAGTATCAGGCGCAATGGTTTTTTATTTGGTTCATTATTAACACTTACCAGAAAGACTCAAGAACAGGCTTCCTTCCCCTATTCAGGCAGTGCCTCTGTAAGTATAATAATTTGCTATATAGAATTAAAAAAAAAAGAAAGTGGAGAATATAACCGGTTATGAAATAGTAAGATGTTGGCAACATTTTAAGAGAGGTAAACTATGTAAGCCTTTCACAGATAATGGTCCCAGTTACTCAGTTTGACTCTAACCCGAAGTAGTAATTGGTCAGACACAAGTTGTATTCAATTCAGTTTTATTTAGAGTAGCTGTGAAAGCAGAGGGAAGAAATGTGCAGAATTCCAGGGAAAACACTCAGATAATCACGTTCATCCTTATACCTCTCCAGGGTCCTCAGCTGTTCAGCCAAGGACCTCAGCGATTTGAGGTTCTTGAAAGAGACAGTGTCCCACAGGTTTGCTTTAGCACACGCAGGAAGAAAAATCCTGTGGCAGCTCTTAGTGACCACTTTATCACAGCTTCTGGGCCACCAGGATGAGTCCCTTTGGGGGAGGCCTCACCTGCACAGCCTGCTCGAGTTGGGGCTGCATCTTCTTACTGGTGCATTCAAACTCATCTGCCTCTGCGCCTTGCTCACTGCCCTGACCATGGCTTGGTCTTATCAGTTATACCGAAGATCTATGCAACTTGCCACAGCTTGTGTGGTAGACAGACTGATACGGTAACCATCATGTGCAGCTTAGGTGAAGTTAATATGTATTTATATTGATTCTATGATCTGCTCAGGAAAACTGAGTTGTAAGCGTGAGGTCACTTTGTATATGAGGTATTTGCATCACATTTATGAATAATGACTCCTTCCAAGTCCCTGATATCTATACGAAAATCAGCAACTTATGATACTAGTCCTTCAGGCAGTCAGGACAGCAACACTGTCCATCAGTGTTATGTTTATTACTTGTGTCACCAACGACGTATTACTTGTATCATAGACTAACATTTCAGAGTATGTGTTTGAAAGTCTCCTTTTACTTTTCATCATACTTCATATTCTCCCAAGTCAACAGATTAATTGGAAAATATTTCACATATGAACATCTGGCTTTATAAGCTGCCATCTACTTCTGAAGTTAAAAAGTATTTCTTAATCTTGGCACTTTTCAACATTTAATATCCACAGTACTACAAACTTTCATTAATCATCAGTTGGACCTTTATTTAGTCCTTAATGATCATACAGTGATTTCTCATAGACTTGCTTTATATGACAGTAAATTTACTTCAAAATTGAACTTTTTCCAACATGGCAAAGGCATGACAGGGCTTTCATATATTTCAACAATGACATTTTTAAAAGAAAGACATTTTTTCCAGTCTTCCAGACATCATAATGAACTTGACAAAGGGAGTCATAGGGTGAATTATTTTTATCCCTCTAGCTGAATAACTGTAATCTTAATCAATGGATTGTTAAAGTACTTTACAGAACAAGTATTTTTTTCAAGGACATGATGTAGAACTTTTTTCCCCCCCTTCTTTGCAAACATTGGCTTATTTAAGTTTTCATTTGTTTGTTTTATAAATCAGAAATAAGTGATTGCAGTGGAGCTTCTACCTAAAACCTTGGTTTAGAACTAAATAGCTCATTAGGTTAAATCTGAAGAGTGGTAATTTACTGTTCTAAAAATAAAAAATAGCTTTTTGTCAGTCATTTGGCTGCAGTTCTGAGATATGGAAACAACAATCAAGGCTATATCTAGCTTCAAACTTGTCAGTATCCTGATTCTCAGTTAAATAAAATGCTTAGTCCTAGTACAGACAATTTTGCAGGAGCTGACCTTAAGAACTAGGTTTTTCACTGACTTGTGCCATTGTAACCACTTAAAACTTTGGTGATATATTACCCTCATACTGCTAATAGAACGTTATATTTTAGACACTTTTCTTTTGGACACTTTTCCTTACTTTTCTGCTGCATATTTAACTTGGAGAAAGTGCTGGCTTTAGGAAGAGAAGACTTTGTCTTCTTTCCTCCTTCAAGACTGAATTAGTACTGTTTACTTTCTCCTCAGAAAGATGTGTTCTGTCATTGATTATGACTGAACATTGAACTATGGCGATGCAGAAGATTAACTCCCTTCCTCTTTTGTTTTCTTTATTTATATGCTTGCTGTATTACCAAGCCAATCTTTCTCTTACTGTGTTGTTTCTTGTTTTCATCATTTGAAAACTCAACTGGGAAACTTTGCATATTTTGATAATGTAATTACCTTTCAAATTAGTCTATTTTCTCAAGCCAGTCTGTTATCTCACTAGATGGTCAGTTCCTGAATCACCCAGGGAATTAACAACTCGAGTGTACTGGATGCGCACAGAAGAGCAGCCCGATACTTACCTACAGATTGAGTTTCACACGTACAATTAAATGAAAAATTCCACTTAAGTAAAAGTTCTATAGCTTCTGTCACAGAGATGTCTCATTAAGTCTTTTTCTGTAATACAGATATATCAATATTATATATGTTAATGCTGCATTAATGTAAGCTGCAATTAAAATTCTAGGAAATCCATAGCTCTAAAAATACTTACTTTCATGTTACTTGAATATTTATATTGGAAATACTTTCACAAAAGAACAAATTATGGGCAATTATCCATCTTGTTGACCTATCTTGTTATCCAAAGATAACTGAAAATATCTATTAGCATGCAACATTTATTTGATATCTTCAATGAAAATCAAATCTTGAGTTCTCAGTTTAGACAGCAATAGATTTTATAAGAGGTAGAAGATGGGTTTTTTGGCTGTTTGACAATATATGTCACAGTGTTCTTGCTCTGAAATTATTTACTATAATTTGGATAGAAAATTTCCAGGAAAAAAAAAGTGATGAAGAAAAAGGCCAGTACCCAAAGTTGTCATGCAATAGACAATTCACATTTATAATGACTGCCATTAAGACCCATTAAAATAGAATATTGGTAGGCCTAGTCATATAAAAAACTTACTTGTTTAGTGCTTGACCAAAAGGTTAATGGTTAGGTTAGTGTCTGAACCTCAATGTAAATGTCTTACTAACTGGGTTGATGGAACCAGAGGGTTATGTTAACTTAATCATTAATTCCTTCAGGATCTTGCAAATCAAGGAATGTGTTAAATATTCAGTTAGTTTCAGCTTTGCTTCTTTAGCGTGAATCTGGTTCTTTCTAAACAGATCTGGATTTATTAAATCAGAGACCTGAGTTTTAGTCTTGTATCCACAAATGAGTGTCCTTACATCTACATTGTGAGGTGGATCTTTTTACAAAAGATGTTCATTATGAAGCTTGTTACAAGAGTTGTTGTTTCATGGGATCAAGGCAATCATGGAGAACAAAGGAAAGGATGCTAGAAATCTTTGATAATGAACATATGTTGTATACAAGTACAGGCAACACAATAAGCTGTAAGTGGTTGATGCTTCACACTTGTGTTTAATACACTTGCTCCCTAATTTAACCAAAATTTAATCAAACCAGGTAAGTCACTGGTGAGGTGCTCTTCTGTTGGGTAGGTCTTTCCTCTCCTTTCAAGGGGGCAGGAGGCTACCATGTTTTGTAGTGTTTGTATTATGCTGTGTAAGAATTAAGCCCCACTAGCATGTACATGGACATGGACAATGCACGATAGGCCTTAAATATGTAATACTTTGCCCTTTTTTTAATCAAAGCTTTGCCACACAGCTGCAGTTAGCACCAAAACCAACACTTAAGATTCTGTAGTGCATATGTATGAGTGATGAGATCTATGTATGCACCTAGTCATGCTAAGATGTAAGTCTGTGTTAGCCTGTGTTAGAATGGGTTTCAGCAGTGCTTATAGATGGGGTATGGACCTCAAATTCCTTTGTTGATCAGTTCCATTTCTGTGAATCTCCTGTCTTGTGAGGAAATGTAGGAACTATATGCTTTAAGAAAAAGTTTTATGTGAAAAACTTTGCTGTATATTTTCACAGCAAAAGTACTTTTTCTATTTGCCATATTTTTTGACACGTTTAATGCCTAAACTAAGTCTTGTGTTAGTGGAGCTTGCATGCTTGTTACTTGATAACAATCCTTCTTCAAAACTAAAGTGCACATGTTTTGCAAATAAATTAAGTTCACTGAAAGAATACCTCATTCGGTGCCACCAATTTCTGCTCCAAACAAATAAGTAACACATAAAGCTTAAATTGTGCTACCATTCCATGCAGATTCAAACATAATAAAATAGAACTGGGCACTTAAATAGAGTGAGGACTGCCTGTTTGACTCTTTTTTGTCTCCTACCTCTTATATGCATATTTTGTAGTGACTATGTCCTTCCTTGAAGTTTTTACAGATTTGTTCACTGATCTGATTTTGAGCTTTGAATGGACCTCTGCAATCTGGCACTTTTTGTCTCTCTTCATACCCGTATCATGTCTAAATTACTGCTTTTGTTTGTATATTATAGACTGTATTTTATCTGACTAATCCAGAATAAGCTTCTGAGCCACTTCTTAACAAGATGACAAAGAAAGACAATCATTGCACATAAGCAATGTATGAAAAAGAAAACAGCAGTATGAATGCAAGTAGTTGTAAAATAGTTTGGCCATCATTTCTATAAGAATAAGGAATACCATATCGGTGAAATTTCTACAAAACCAAGCATTTTTTTTCATATCATTTGTGTCTTCTACTAATCCTCTGTTTGTCACCTGGCTTTAAAGAAAAGGACAGTTCTTTCTCTTTTAATTTCTGCTTGTAAGAACTATACTTCTAGAAGATTTTTAGTAATTAAGGCGAGTTTTGTACATGAACAAGACAGGGATTTTTAAACTACTTGTCAAGATCATAGCTAGTTGGCAGTATGCATTTCAAATGTTAAAGTAAGTGTATAGTATTTTATGATATGTCATTATGTCTCTGGAAGAAATGGAGAATTGTACACTATGCTACTAAAAACCCCAAACAAACAAACCCTGAATTCTACTTTGCAACATAAGGTGGGAATTATGTGTTAGATTTTTGAAGAATAAAATACTAATTGACTTCAGTGGATCAGAGTTAGCCTAAAGCACCTCCTAAATAGTGCAGAAAAGAAGGGGATGGAGGCACGATGTTGTAATTAAGTGCAAGAATAATAAAATTTTGATTCTCCAAAACGTTAGTGCCTTATTTCTTCTGTAAACTGTGATTTACCCACAGTCTTGAACCAAAGAAGATGCAGGGACTTCACTGACATACTTACATGCATAGCCTTACACTTTTACTAATCCCTTGATTAGCAACAAAGGTGCATTATTTCAGTAAGCACTTCTTTTTTTCAAATACATTTTACATTAGATAACAGGCTATCTATCTATGTAAATATTGTTGACTATGCATAGTGGTGAGATACTTTAAATCTCTGGTTCACAGCCAATGATCTGAAAATTCTCCATGAACATTTCTAAGAGTTTATGAAAGACAACTGCAGAAGGGAAGCCTACTGTCTGTTGACTTAAATTTGCTATGCAAAATTCTGTGCAGTTTGAGGGGGAGCTACATCTTTTGAATTATAAAAAAAGATGAGACAGCTGCATTTCCTTTATGGTAGATATGGTGTTTTTCTTTGAATTTTAGGAAAATATTGTAGATTATGTAGTGTAGCTATGCTTGGAATAGTAGCTGGCACAGAAGTAGGTTGGACTGCCAATGCATTATGGTAATGGTGAACAGCTTTATAATTTGCTGAGAAGATAAATTGATGTGAGAAAAGGGGCAGTTATATCAGCAGAATAAGCAATCATTTTCTGCCAGTTGCCGTTATAAATTCTGTCAGCTTGCAAATACGCTTTCTGGGAACAATCCCATAGAAATCACGAACTGTAAAGATCAGATTTTAGGAACTGTGAATTTAGTTTGAACTCAGACGATGTCAGCGTGTGCTTAGTTAGAATCATCCTAAGTATAACCTGTAGCTGTCAGGGATAGATGTGTTAATTAATAATTGATTTGATAGGTAAACTTAACTAGATATTAGCTATTTTAAAAATAAAACTAGTCTTTTACCATGACCATATTTAATGGTTAGGGTGAAGTTTTCACATGCCTTGGACAATAAACTTGCTGTTTATTTTTCAAGTTTTTGTGATTAAAGAGAAACCTTATTATAGGCAGAATATATACTAGTCAAAATAGGTACTAGGAAATGTGTTTTACAGCCTTATTTTTGTTTCAGTTGTTCAGTAAGACCTCTTCCAGTAATAGGTTTATTCTCAAATATGTAAGCAGTGAAAGGTTGTTACCTCTATATTGCTTAACAGTTAGTTACAGGGTGAGAATTTAAATAAAAAAGCTGTTTTGTCTTGCATCATTAGGTAATAGTATTATACAGAGAAATAGCTGTACCAAAAAGGACAGCTAATTAAACCTCTACCTTCCAAAACCCAAGCATCAAACTAAAGTATACTTCTTAAATTTGTAAGAAGATATTTGTAACAACTTAAGTCACTTCATGGCTATTAGAAAGTGTATTTCATGCTGAAATTCACAGTGACAGTGCAGAAAGTTTTCATGTTTTCTAATCCAAAGGTGTAGGCTTCTGCTTCTTATGCTAGTTATAGTGCAGTTCTCACTTTAATCAGTACAGAGCAATGTGCAAATGCAATTTAATAGCTAGCTAAAACAATGCACCATATAGTAAAGCTCACTAGAAAAGGAAATTCATCTGTTTGGGGGATTTTTTTCCATGAAATTCTGGATATCACTATTGTATATAACTTTATGAAATTTCCAGCGGTTTGAAAGAAAACATTTTGATACTGACTGAGTGGCAAATTAGAAACAGAGAGCTAAAAGGCCCACTGAGACCAACGGCTGAATAACCAGGCAGTTCAGGGGCCCATTGCTAGCCTGGCAGCCATGCAGCAAGGTAGCACCAGGCTAACCAGCTGGCAAAAGACCTAAGCAGGTGACTGGCCAATAAGCAATACAAGCAGGCTGCTTCTTTGTCTTTAATTAAAGGTTTCACTGGAATGAAAATTTGTATAGATCTTACTGACTGTCACAATTTACTATCACAAATGTCAATTTGATATTGGAATTATTTGGTAAGAAAATGATAAATAAATGAGAACATTAATTGATACAAAAGAGAGTCTTTCGCCTATTAACACAAACCAAGAAGGATGCTCTGCTTAGACAAATGGTTAGAGTGGATCTTCAGAACTAGAATCTCTCTCCGCCAGAGGCTGTGTACCACTGAAATCCAGATTCATGGGCAAATTTGGGTGTCAAAAAAGCATAAATAATCTTGGAAGAGAGGTGGAGAGCTGAGGTTTCCTTTTTGTGTCTTCTGCCTATACTCTAACCTTTGCAGGCTAGAACACTTTTCATTTTCCTTCTGGCTTGATGAATACTTTGATCCTTTTGCAGAATGGCAGATTAGTAATATGAATGGTATAAAGTGCACATAAATAAATACACATGTGTGTATCAAAACTGCCTCTCTCTATACATGTCATCTTTTGTTGAGGATGATGAACTTAAGTGACATTTTTGGATTCCTACCACTTTGTCTGAAACATGGATTAAACTGATATATTCAGTTTCCTGCATGAGTGCTGTAACTTCTTAATTGGCAATATATATTAAAAAAAAACCAAACAAAAATCGAGAGACACCATAAGTACTGTTTCTGATTATGTTTTGCATACTTTGTCTAGGGGATAGTATTACTGACTTGAGCCTGTCAGAGAACTACATGGAATACCTAGATTTTACATACCACCTGATATGAAACCTTTATTCCTAGAAGTGGTGTATTTACAGGCTCATGCAGAAATGACTGGCAATTCTGTGGGGCAGAGGTGAGGGGGGGACACCAAAAAAGAGGTACTAATAGAAGAACTAATACTAATACTAATGCTAATACTAATACTAACTAATACGAATAGAACAACTTGCTTATCCATTAGCCACATTCTTTTGCAATCTCATAGCACTGTTTTTTAAATTATTTTCTTTTTACCATCACCATCCAAATTCCTTGGATCTAGGATTTTGAGTAAATTTATAAGCTTAAAAAAGTTAGATTTTATATGCTCTCGAACTGAAATCAGGAGGATCAGCTAGTGTGTTTCCATAGTATAAAAACATTCTAAAGCAAGTATTTGAAGGAGCTGTAATAGCCCGTGGTGCCAATCAAGCATTTTGTCATTTATCTTAGTGCCTGAGGGAAAGAGGGTGCCAGCACAGTTTCAGAAATTTGGAAAGTGGTCTTAAACATATCCTGTTTTCATATAGCGTGGTTGGGAAAAGATGGAAAGAATGCTACCTCTAAACCGTTATTCTTTCAAAAGTCTTCCTCACAAAATAATACCTACACAAGCTTATTAGTCATTTATTTAAGGAGTATTTTTTTTTTCACTTAAAAAATCACTTCTAAATTACTTGCTTTATTATGAATACGGTTGACTCTAAATGTGCCTTGATCATTGTCTCTAACAACGCTAAACCAACTGAAAATCTGGAAGCGATTAATGGTGGAGCTAGGCACATTCCTTAGGGCTGACCCCCAAAAGAAATTTGGTTTACCCTGAGAATGGAAGCAATTTTTTTCAGTGTTATGAAGGTCACTTGCCCATCCACCTCTGGCACAATTTTGAGGTAAGGCCATAATAATGTGGGGAAATCAGAACTACTTCTGATCTAGGAACCGTGTACACACTAATGAAATAATGAGAAAAGTGAGTGTTGAGTACAGGTTGAACAGGAAAAAAATGCCTTCCAAGCCTTTAGGTAAGCAAAAGAATCCCTGAAATTTAGCATTAATTAATATTTTCCATGTTGAGTTTTTATGCTTTAGGCTTCCATCTCATCTGTAATCTAAAGGACAGGCAGAAAAAGCTACTCTGCCGTAGTATTTTGAGAACGATCATTGAGCACAACAGAAATACTACTATATTTCAGTCAGTCCTGCATAAGAATTAAAAAAGTCTGAATAAGATGTCCTGAGTTTTGTCTTTGAAGGAATACATTAATTGGTTTTAGAATAAGGTCATCAACACGTTTCAACATCTGCAAATACACTTTTACTACTCACCCACTGAACAATTTTGAAGCGATAAAACCATTGTGAACTGGACTCCTGGTCACTGTAAAAGGAGGATTGTAACTCAAGGTTAAGAATGTAGTCTCCAAGTCAAAACAAAATCTCTAGCTAAATTTTTAATTTAAATTTTTGAAATCCATAGGATAGATAAGATTAGGTTTCTTGGTTGTGGTTTTCAAAGCTATCACACATCTTACTCAATATATCATTTTTAATAAAACAAACTACTAAGGGAAAGAATAAATGAAAGCTTTAATATTCATTTTATGGAAGACAAGATTGTTCTGTATAAACTATTTATTGATACTCGCCAGTTTGTTTTATCGGCTCTTAGCCACCTCCCTCCCCAACCCTACCTCCCCAGCCCTCAAATGCAAGTGTGACAGAAATTGGGGAAGGGGAGATTTGTACAGAAGCTTACTCCTCGGTTTACCTCAAGTCATACAGTGAAACAGAAACCTTTCCATTGAGGGACCCAAGAACCCATTTAATGAGTAAGGGGCTATTGCACATTAAAGAGATGTATGCTTTAAATTAAGATAACGTGATCATATGTTAGAGGAGGGACTGCTATAAAATGAAACATGCGGTTTTCCTGGGTTGGTTGTCATAAGCAGAAATTAAATCTAGGCTTCTGCATCTACAAAACTATTAATTTTCACAGCCTAAGCTGACCAGCTGATTAGCTTCAAATCAGGACTGAGCACAAATTTAGGTCTAGGCACTGTATGAGGACAAAGAAGCAAAGAATAAATATTTGGTCTCCAGAGACTTGCCATTACTTTCTTGAATTTATTGTTAATTTGCATTACTATTTTAGCTAGCTGTGCTCTTACATACTGCTATCACAATATGGTTCCAAACCTTGAAACAAACATTAAGCCACAAAATAACTGTTGGGAAGTGGTTTGAACTTCAGATGATCAAATGCTGTTGAGGACAAGGGTATTGTTTTGGGTTTGTGTAGCAGGGGAAGATCTGCAGGGGTGGCTCCTGTGAGAAGCAGCCAGAAGCTTCCCCAGCTCCAAGCTGGACCCGTCGCTGGCCAAGGCCGAGCCCATCAGTGATAGCAGTAGCGCCTCTGGGATAGCAGATTTGAGAAGGGGAACCTGCAGTGTGGGAGGAGGAGATTGGAATATGATAGAAACACCTACCCAGGTACCCAGGTCAGTGAGGAAGGCCGGGGAGGAGATGGGCCAGAGGAGGGGATGGCCCTGCCGCCCCTGGTGAGAGGGCAGGCTGTCCCCCTGCAGCCCATGGAGGGGAGTGGGGGGAGCAGATGCCCACCTGCAGCCCGGGGAGGACCCCACGCCAGAGCAGGTGGGTGCCCCCCAAGATGGCCGTGACTCTGTGGGGAGGCCCGCACTGGAGCAGCCTCTGCCTGAAGGACTGGAGGCCTGTGGAAGGGACGCACACTGGAGCAGTTTGTGAAGAACTGCAGCCTGTGGGAAGGACTCACCTTGGAGCAGTTCGTGAAGAACTGCAGCCTGTGGGAGGGACCCCAGGCTGGAGCAGGGGTAGGGTGAGGAGTCCTGCCCCTGAGGGGGAAGGAGCGGCAGAGACAAGGTGTGAGGACTGACCCCAACCCCCATTCCCTGTCCCCCTGTGCCGCTGGGGGGGAGGAGGGAGAGAAAACCAGGGGTGGAGTTGAGCTGGGAAGGAGAGAGGGGTGGGGGAAGATGTTTTAAGATTTGGTTTTACTTCTTGTTATTCTTTGATTTGATTGGTAGTAAGCTAAATTGATTTTATTTTTTTCCCCAAGTTGAGTCTGTGTTTTGCATGCGACCATAAGTGGTGGGTGATCCCTCCCTGTCCTTGTCTCGACCCACAAGCGTTTCTTTATATTTTCTCCTCCCCATCTCACTGAGGCCGGCAGGGTGGGAGGAGTGAGCGAGTGGCCTGGTGGTGCACAGGTATAAGCTGTTGGTGAGGTAAAGAATAGAAGTTCAGAGGATACCACTGTTCTGGTTGAAGCTTTGCTCTATTACTGGTGATAGTCCATACACTTAATGTAGTAAGTTTAGTTTCAGAAATACTGTTTAAAGAAACTGAGATGTCTAATGAGAATATATTGACACAACTTGAAGTGGAATAGAGTCAAAATATTTTATTTACATGGTGAAATGTTTTGTTTTGATTTAGTTTTCTTAGTTCTGAGTGTATAATTTGTATTTGTTAAAACTATCATATTCGTCTAACTTTACTACAAAGATTTTCATAGGACAGCTGCAAAAAAAACACTTAACACTAAAATAAAAATGAAGTACTACTTCAGCACAAAGCACCCTATAAAATTCTTCAGAATTTTTATTTGATAAGGAATTTCAAATTGTCAAATCAGTTTCTACTTGAAACAAGAAAAACATGCCTTTTAAAAGAAAACTCAAAGCAAATGTTTCTGATTGAATAAAGCGGGGTAGGGGAGGACTGTGCATTCCGAAAAACCTATGTGCAGCCATTCACCAGGCAATGCTGATTTGATTTTAGTTGTAAAAGCCAGAGCTCTGAACTTGCAGTTTTTTTCTTACAGTTTTCTTTTAGTTGACGGTCTGCTAGGTGATTGAAGTTGCTTTCCCTCTCTGTGCGTGACTTTCTCTGTCTGTAAAATGGAGATAATATTGATAATGACATTATTGTATTTTGCAAAGCCACCTCAAAGGTTAGATGTAAAGTCCTTTACAAAAGCAAGGAATCCACTCATTCTCTCACTTGCGCATTGCCTGAGTAGCTTTATGACCAGTTTCATTACAGACTTAATTTCTTTTCTTTTTTTTTCTTGTTTTTTCAAAAGAGAATAGGAATCCGTAATGTCTGAACATAAAATGGTATTCTTGTTGGCTAGTATTTGCAGGAAGAACTCTGTTTAGAAATAAATGGAAGGACATAGAAAGTATGTTGACATCCTAAAGATGTGACTTACCTCTCTGGTCTTGGTGACAAATATAAAAAAAAAAAAAGATTACCTCTAATTCAGAGCTTCCTAATGAGCACGTCAAGATGAAAGACTATAGCAGTTGGAGTAATATTCTGACGTTAAAAAACAAACAGATAAAAAAACAAAAAATCCAGATAATTTTGTATACTGGATCTAGTGGCTCGGAGTTAATTTTCTTCATAGAAGCCCGTATGGTGCTGTGGTTCAGATGTGTTGCTAAACCAGAGTTGGTAACACACCGATGTTCTGGCTATTGCTGGGCAGTGCTTGCACAGCATCAAGGCTTTCGTTTTCCCCCCACTCTGTCCCCACAGAGTAGGCCAGGGATAGACAAGATGCTGGGAAGGGACAAAACATAAACAGCTGACAAAAATTGACCAAAAGGATGTTCCATACCGTGTAACTTCATGGTCAGCAATAAAAAGGAGGAGGGAGTCTGGGGGGCAGGTAGCCATTGCTTGGAGACTGGCTTGAGTCATGTACTTGTTGGATGTGGTGAATGATTGCCTTTGTATCACTTGTTTTTGTTGTGCTTTTTTCTCCTCTCTTCACTTATTAAACTGACTTTTAAAGTCTTTATTTTGACCCAGGAGTTTTCTTGCTTTTGCTTTTCCTATTCTCTCCCCTGTCCTACTGTCAGGGGCAGGGAGGGGAGTGAGTGAGCAGTTGCGTGGTACTTAGCTGCTAGCTGGGGTCATTCCACCACAATTCCTTACTCTTCCTGTACTTTCAATAACTAATTTTCAGATTCACTGAAGTGATGGAGTATTTCTTATTTCTTTATACCCTGAATTTAGAAAAATACTTCTTTGTGAAAAACAGGTACCTGTTTTATAGTTTTAGATGTTGACCTGCATAACCTAAGCTCTCTTGTTCCATATTTTGAACATGAAAGTTACAGGGTACAATCCTTTTCCTGGTGTCCAGAGCAGTGTTCTGCCTAACCTGTTAACTGCCCTGGATAGACACCAACTCTTTCTAGCCTGAGTGTCACGTACTTGCATCAGAATAGTGCTGTGCCTGACCAATAACTTGACTGTGTGGTTTCTGGATACCACTGATTTGTATCCCATCACTTTGTCATGCATAGTAGACTATCTTGTCTGTTCATGCTTATCAGAACATACTATTCATAGATAAATAAAAAGTCCCACAGAGGGCATGTCAATGAATGTGTGTTTGAAAAAAAAAGGTTTCCACACAAAACCTTTATCAAAGTTTTATGAAAATCTACTGATCTTCAGGCCCGATCATTTTTTAATCTTTTAATAATAATTTTATTTGTTTTAATTCAGGCTCTCTGGAATGAATATACCTCCTCCAGTTATCAGCAACAAAAACTGGCTCAGACTACATTTTGTAACAGACAGCAATCACCGGTACCGTGGATTTAGTGCTCACTACCAAGGTACATTTAAAGAAACACATTTTTGTTGTGGTTATTTTCGTTAAAAATAAAGTGCCTGAAGTTGTAGAGGAAAAGGGAAGGGCCATTTAAAAAAAAAATTTCATAAAGGTATAGGTTGTATTTCCATAAATGATAAATTCAGCTGTGCAACCTGTTACATCAAATTACAGTATGTTAGAGTATGGGTAGTGTATTATCTAGTGTATCCAAATACAGTTACAAAAAAATTGCAGCGGCTATCTACTTGACTTTATCCTGTGCAAGTAGTTAGCATTTAAAATAGTCCTAATATTATGAAAGATATTGTGTAACAGATACAGAAATCATGTTTTTATCATTAAAATATGTATTTGCCTCTATGGTTGTTTAAGTCATGTTTGTAAAACAGTAAGTTTCTATTTACTAATGTAGCATTTAATCACTACTATCTCTTACTACCTGTTTCTGAATGCATTTTGCTATTAAGGGTTTAATTAACCCGTAAGATTCTTATTCACTGGTTTTATGAACACGCATTATTTTGAGTAAGAGTGAAAGCATCTGAAGCATTAACTTGGGAATATCACCACTTGGAACTAGGTCATTCTAATGATGAAGTGCTAATGAAAACTGAGCTTCATTAGTGTATGGTAATACTGTGTGCTTTCTTACAAGCATTACTGTAAATAATATTTTTCACTATCTACAGCGTATCAATGGATCTTCAGGGAACAGTTACCCTTTTTGTGCTTTTGTGCTTTTCCATTTATCTGATGAAAAAAAAATCATGACTTTCCAAACAAGATTAGTTCAGGAATTTCTTTTACAGTTCTCTATAGGAAATTTAGCATAGGAAGAGATTAGCTACATAAATTTTTGCAGAATCTGATAAAATTAATCAAATAATGTAAAAATTGCAACTAACAAAAGACTAGGTATAATTTTTTTATGTAATTGATCTTTTATAATAGTAAACTTTATACAGCTCTGTGTGATTGCATCAGATAACATTCCACACAAGATCAGAACAAATTTGGTTGTTATTTCAGTAAATATTGTGTATCTGTGTTTGGACTTCTTGAGTTCATAGATGTTCTGGAATGTGTATTCTGAGTGAATTTATGTAAAAGAAGCCTTCCTACTGTAGCTCCAGGGTTGCTATAACTGTTTATGAAAAGCACTGTTTTGGTGATTTATGTGAAGTAATTTGGATTGTTGAGAAGTTCATTTTGAACTACTGAAAAAAGGAGAACAAACTATGTCTCAGATGACACACATACTTACATTCCTGTCCAAAGTGTGAGATAATAGGTAATGAAAGAAAATAGAGTTATATTTAGTTTAAAAATGTGTTTTCTGCAAGTCATATAAAGCATGTGTGTTGGTAGGTGTGGGAGATTTGAATATGCTGTGTATCTTCTATTTCTCTTTACCACCTAAGTTTGTAGTGATTACATTGTGGGTTTTTTACTGTTGTTTTGGTTTGCCCATTTAATTTTTAATGGTATATTGCTGAATGTATGTTGAAGTCTACTTTGCACTAAGTTATGAAAAGCTGCAGTAGTCCACCACGATGGTAGGCTAAAGGAGAGAGTGTGAGGAAAAAAAAAACATATTAAAAATCTTTCATACATTTAGAAAACAAATAAAAATGTATAGCATAAATTATTTCCATTTGTTAAGAACTGAAACCTTTATTTTTGCAGTTAGAGACAACTTTAAGTGTTTTTGTAAAGACCATTTTCAAACAGTAATTTCACTGGTGCACTGACATGAGTTATCACAAAAGCAGATAACTGATAAAAATAAAAAAAGGTATTCCAAAGAACCATGTAGTACAGATACATGTGTCTGTTTTTCTTTTCAGGAGTGTATTTCTGCATCACTTTTGAGAGGATGTCTGTTAATCCTTTCAATAGCCTGTATTATCACTGTACTACACTGTAATAACTGTTGTAAAAACTTGCTCTTTCTCCTGCTTAATTAACACAGATAGGACTGTAACTTCTTTCTGACTTCCGTCCTTGAAACTTAATCTTTCCTGCGTAGTACCACTATAACCAGAATTATTAATTTCTTACCACTTCATCTACTTTAACCTCCTTTATTCTATTGTTGCATCTTTTGAAGGAGCCAGACTCAAAATTCTGAACTTCAGAAGACTGCATAATTCTTACTCCATCACTGCTTGGCACTTCAATACTTTTTTTCATCTAATCACTCCCTCGGCTTGCTGTTTTGTTTGCACAACTGCACATTTTGTGCTAGTGTATTTGGGTGGTGGTTTGAACCTGAGTAGCAGCGAAGCACCCTCACAGCCACTCACTCACTTCATGCCCACAGCAGAACAGGACAGAAAATAGGAAGAACAAGAGTGAGAAACCTCATGAGTTGAAATGAAGACAAGGAAAATCACTCATCGACTACTGCCCTGGGCAAAAAAGTCTTAATATAAAATATTTAATTACTGATTTGGGTGTTGGTAAACAAAGAAAAATAGTTAAGAAATTAGGGAAAACACCTTTCCTCTCCCCTTTTGCAGGCTTAACTTCATTCCAGACACCTTTCCTTCCTCTTCTATCTACTCCACCGCAGATGATACTTTTGTCTCTTCGGTGATGTGACAGGCAGTGCAGGAGGTTGAGGTCAAGGTGTAGGAGATTCTTCGTCCTTCCTCCTACTCCTCGTTTTTCACTTTTTCCTGCTCTTCCTCCCTTCTTACTCATTTCCTCTGCTCTGATGTGCATTGACCATGGGCCACAGTCTCTTAGGGGAAGAACTTGCTCCACTGTGGATTATCCATGGGCTTCAGTCCCTTTGAGGGTGTTACCAGCTCTGGAATTGAGCACTCCTGCTCTGGCCTTGTTCCTTTCTCTCAGTGTTTACTGCCTTGTCTTAAACACATTTTCACAGAGATGCCACAGATTCTGCTGATGGGCTCATTTGTGTCCTGTGGTGGGTCCATTGCGGAGCCAGCTGGAACCAGCTGCAACCAGCATGGGGCAACCCTGACCTTCTGTCACAGAGGTCACATGTGCAGCCCCCCTAACCCCATGCTACCAAACCGCTGCCATTTATACCAATCACAACCTCAAGAAAATCCCTCGTTGGTTGTTTTATTCAAACAAAAGAAAATAAACAAGTTTTATGGCCACTTTTTAGGCAGGATATGAAGTAACCAAATCTTACTCCCTTCTGTTCTCTTACATTTATGAAAATTGCTTTTTTAAGATTCTTTTTCGCAAAGCAGCCTCACACGGCCTAGCTTTAGTGTGGTATCTAAAGCTACTGTGGCCTAGACATTTGAAAAGAAGACTAAAAGTGATGCAATGCAAAGTCTTAAAATCTAGCTGCATATGAAAAAAAAACCAACAGAAAACCTAGAGTATTACATAATCTTTTGTAAACATCCTTCTCATTTCATTAATTATCATATTTTGCCTGATTTTCTGATTAAGGTCTTGCAAACACCTGTGAAAATGTTTCAATTGGCTTATACAGAACAAATGAAATGTACTGAGGTACAAGAAACTATGGGAGATTCTCAGCTTCATATAAGTACATTGTCATGCAGGTTATGTGTATTAATTTCTTTTAATAGGCATTTTAATTCACTAAAGATACTGAATTATATGATATTTAAAAGATGTTCGTAAAGGATAAACAATGTGATACATGTCAATTGGAAGAGATTCAAAATGTTGCCCTGCTGAGGTTGTGGTGTCATAACCAAGACATGCTTATTCTTGCCTGTCTGATTACCCATGTTTCAGCACTTCTTTCTATTCACTGAGGGTTCTTTGTCTTGATGTTTTCTGTCCTTACTGCTTTCTTAAAACTCCTTTTGAGTTAGAAACCGTTGGCTGAAGTAGAACCAAAGCTTCTTTGGATCTTCCTGAAGCTGCTGCCTCAAGGTTTTTTGGCACTGGTAATCCTCTTTTGCTGTTTCTAAAATTAGTTGTGCTTTTTTACACCTTCCATTTGTAGTTCCTGTAAAAGTTCCTTTTGCTTTCTGCTTTCTGTTGGCTACTCTTTGCCATAGTATTATCTAAGTGGACAGAAGGGATTAGTTAGCTTCACAGCTTCCAGTCTTGCAGGCTGGCATACACAAACTTCAATATTCTTTATGTCAAGCATACCCAGACTCTGAAAGGGCTTTTGGAAAAGAATTCTCCATTTTCTAATACTTAAACATTACTTTAAGAATCTATAACTTTGTTATCTTTTGAGATCCAGCATCCTTTCTCTTTCCTTCTCTCCCTCCCTCCTCTTTAAAAGCTGTGGAAGGTTTCAGTAGTAGCCCTATACTTGCTATTTATTTCACTTGTGAAATCCATTTCTTAACTGATCTTGCTTCCTTTCCACCTTTCCTTTACCTCTTTTTAGGCCATGTACAAACTAATGCTTCTGCTATGAACAAAATAGTATGAAGTATCTTGACTGAGTGCACAATCGCACCTGCCTTCCATTAAGAATCTTTGCTTATAAGAAACTACAGATGAAGAGATTAAATATATCCTTGAGCTTTTCAGAATAGAATAAAATTTAGCTGTTGTGCTCATATGGAAAAGCATGCAAATGGTTACTCTGCTTAATACTCGACAGCCAACTATGTAGAGCTGAAGTTGGATAAATGCCAGCACTTTCAATGTGTGATGCAATACAGAGAAAACAGATGTTGAAAAATTTTTTCTTTCTCTGCTTGATTTTCCATTGTTGTTTTCTTTTTCTTTCTGTCATTTGGTATATGAATAGAAATGTATCTTCATTCAGAAATGATTTATGGAGTTAGACTTTTCTTAGATTTTTTGTTGGTTTTGCTTTGAGAGAGAATTTGAAACAATTGGCGATGAGGTAAAGAACAAAAGGAAGGAGTACTAAGCTGCCTGAGAACATCATGGCTAGAATTGCCAGAAGGGGAAAACTGCCTTTATCACTTTTTTCCAGAACATCTAACAATTTAAATACAATTTTTCATTCATTCTTCATCTCAAAAGCTGTTGCAACAAACAGTACAGTACTACTGCTGGAAAACTCAGCAGTCGTAATGAAGTCTTAGGTGAGAATCAGATCCAAGAGACCAAAATGTGGATGTCTCTGTATTGTAACCTATAAGTTTAGACACCTATAGGTATCTAAATACCCATTGAAGTTGGAGAGCTGTGGGACACAGTTCAGTTGTACATGAATATATGTGCACTGATGATGAAATCACTTAGGGTATGCAAGCTATTTTCATGGCAGTGGCAGAAGTGCAGGGGCTCCAGTGGCAGACAGACCAAGGTGTTGCAAAGCAGTATGTTACAAAGTAACAAAATTGCACCAACTCAAACTATGTATAGGCAACTGAATTTTCCCCATACCTAGCTAACCCTGTCAGAACAGGTTGCAGAGTGGTTCAGCTGACCACATGGTAGGGGTTGGGTAGAGGTGCTCTAGAGTAAATGAGACATCTGCATGGTGTTGGCAAATTAGAATTTACAGGAGACCATGCCATTCTGGCACAGAAACTAGAAGACAGGGAAGAACACCTGAAATGACAACAAACAGCATATAGGCAACTGTTACGTCTTGTCCAAGGTGTGTACTTTAAGATGAATTAAAACACTACGTTCCACTACTGGATTTCCATTTATTGTAAATGTTTGTATGCCTAGTGCAACTATAGACACACAGATGTAGGTGTCTTAATCTCAGGTTGAATCTCACATAATGTGACTACTTACTTACTGAAATGTTTTTTTACTACCAGCACGCTCATGGGTTTGAGATTCCCTGGGAGAAATTAAGATGCTGCATCACTTGAGTCACATCTGTAGAAGTCTGCTACTTAAATAACGGCTGTGCCTGCTTCTGCTTAGGGCATGGTAAATAAGTTGCTAGTTGCATTGGTAATTTATCGGGCAGATGACAGTTTGGTGGTTTTTTTAGACAGATATTTAGTTTTCAGAATTGTAAATCTGTGACTTTTCAGTCCCTGAACTTCTATTGTCAAAACAGCCCAGATGGCTGATTTTGCAATGAATGGCAGAAAAAGGAACCCTCTTTTAATAAAATGAAAGGGAATTACCAGAGCTGCTCAGCAGATAGATACCTTTTTTCCCTGCCTCCAGGCCTAACAAGAAATTGCATACATTGTCACCCGAATAAATGTTTTTAGTGGATTTTCATAGTCATGGATCTTTTAGCTCTGCTTCATCTTAGACTGAGCTGTATTTTCTGAACAGATGATTTTTCACCTTTGCACTCTTGAGATGTCTTTTGTTCACAACTATACACCCACACAATGACAGTGCCCAGAATGACATGATTTTGCTGTAGTCAGGTCAGAGAGGAGAAAAATTACTGTGTTTTATTGAACCTTCCCATTTTAAAGTACGTATTTTTAGAATTCTCCTAATTATAGGTTTTAATAACACCACTGGTGGTGGTTAGTTAAGTTAGTTCTGATACTGTATACAGATACAGAAAGATCTGTTTCTGAAACTTTAATTCACTTTTTTCCACTTCAAATAAGGTCATCATTCATTAAAAATGTCAATAGAACTAATGTTAAATATAAAAACATGGTAGTCTGTGCTAATGTTTAAATTAATGGATTGTAATTTACTTCTGAAATAAATGTTAAGTGATGCAGTAAAGAGCCCTTCCATTTTTTAATGATTTAAGAGATATGTCTTCTTAATTTCATAGTTAACCCTAAAGAAAAAACTCCAATATTTTAGGTGCTTTCAAAATTTTTAATATATTTCTGTTTCGTTTACTATTCTACACACTTCTGTTCATTGTTTATAAAAGAGCAAATGACAGTGTTTTATGTACTACTGACTGTAAGTAATTCCATCTCATCTGTAGAAGAGAAAAAATGTACTGAATTACTCTTTATTTCAATTTAGCTAATATTTAGAAAGAAAGTATTTTCCTTACTTAGGTCAGTTTTGATGGAGTTCAGGAATTTATAAATTGAAATGAAAAACAACATTTCAAACAGCAATAAAACCCCCAGGAAAATGGAATATTCAAACTATAAAATCCATAGGTAATATGAACAGTCCTGGTTTATGGAAAGGGAAAAAAAGTATATAAATATCAGTGTGGGTTTAGTGATCCTATTCATATATATATGAAAATATATACAAATATTTTAAATATGTAGGACTATATATAAAAATCATGTATGTATATAATTTTATAAATATATATA
Source organism: Sagittarius serpentarius (assembly GCA_034782735.1). NCBI lineage: Eukaryota > Metazoa > Chordata > Aves > Accipitriformes > Sagittariidae > Sagittarius > Sagittarius serpentarius. Next base: position 36,676,826 of record JAVKLA010000027.1, on the reverse strand, counting down.
TATAAAATGAATCCTGTAAGGAAAACAACTAAACTTCAAGAAAAATTAACTATTACAATAAATGTCCTCTGGCAGTGGGACTCTTCTAATAATAATACATAAACTGTGGAGTTCATAAGACCTTCAAAATATTTCATTTTGATAAGGTCAGAACATTATACCTGTATATCTGTGTGTGTCATGGCCACCAAACAGTGTAGTATATTGCACTGATGATCTGTTCATGTCAAGATGATAAAACAATTGAGGGAAAAACCTGGGATAGAACACTTGTTTACATTCAGAATATTTAGTGGTATTGAGACAAACTGTTGGAATATTTTCTTTCCCCTTTGAGAAATGTTGACATTCGAATGCTCTCACAATATGCTTGGTTTTTTTCATTAAGTGACTTATTTTTTCTGCAGTGAAAATTATTTCACCATAATTGAAAGTGATAAGCTGTTCCAGTTAGTTTTCGAATAGCTTTGACCATTATGAAGTTTACTGGACACCGAAGGAAGCAAACCTGAAGTAGTCTAAGGAAAACTGATTTTAATGTTAAAATGAATACTGTCAGTGGCATCAGATGTATTAGAATTATTTCTCCTGAATGATTTACTCTCATTTCCTTCCCTCTCTCCTCCCCCACCTAGGATTTTCAACTTTTTCAGTTCTAGGAGGTAATTTTTCATTTTGGAGGTTTTTTTTAGTATCGACAGGGGACATTCACACAATGAAAGAGATCATTTTGATAAGAAAACAACAGCCAGATATAGAGAACTAGATAATGAGGTAACTGAATGTGGGATTTTTTTGTCTTGCCTTGAGTTTCCCATGTACTTTCTAATCAGACTGTGTAAATTATTATGCAGGATTATCTGTTCTCTCTGTCTCTGTTTATTCTGCCTAAAGATAGGAAAGTTACTCTTTTTCTAATAGAAAAATTAGATCCAAAATTCTGCTCTGGAATATGAATATGGAAGTGACCCATGTAATATGTTATGTCAGAAGTAATTTCTCAGTGTTAAATGAAATACTACAGTTTTTACTCATTCCCAGTATAGGTAAGATTGAGGACATTCGGCTTTACTCTTCAGAATTAAGTCTAAGATTATCTAATTCTAGAGGTAAAAGTACCTTTTGCAAAGTATCCCCCAAACTCCTTAATGAATGAAAAGTTAATGTTTTCATGAATTCTACTCCAAGTAAGGAATGAAAGAATTTTCTGAATGACCTTTTCAGTTTCCAGCTACACTTTCTCCACCTTGGTTCTTTTATACTTTGAAATATGGGCTGCTTTATTTGTGTACTGTATCAGTAGCAGTACCAGAAAGCTGAAAGAATTTAGGTTTTTTTCGCCATTCACAGGCATCTGGAAAATAATCAAACATATACCTCCGTTTAACAAAATGTTTTCACTTAAATGCAGCTGAGGCAATAAACCTTGCATACTAGTGAACATTTTTGTATGGTATTTGTTAATCTGTAAAATCACTGAGATTCTCGGTCATGTAATTTCTTTAGATCTTCATCATGTCAAATTTCAGTACCATTCATATTTGAAAGAAAACTTGGTAAAAGCCCTCTGAGAACCATACTGGTCATACATTCTCTCTTTCTGTTTGACAATGGCCAGAACAACAGTAGAATAGCAGTGTGAATACTGAAGTGTTTGTAGCATCTCCTAAGAGTGATTTTTTTTTTTTTTTAATTTATTTACTTGCTTGGCTTTAGAGATGTTAATATATTTTTTTTTCTGAATCCTGTATCAATATTAACATTGTTTACCTTTTTAGAAAATGAAATTAACCTAATTCACAATATTTTATGTACTTTCCATTCCAGTGGTTTTTTTTTTTCAGAAAACTCATACATTTTGGGGTTATTAACATGACCCATGGCTTTTCCTGAATGTCACCTATTTTTAGCTGATTTACAAAGCTTTGTCCGTGAGTGGTGAGAAGAACTTTACATGTGAACTGAGGTATGGAGGTTGAGAACTGGGATTAGGAGAGAAAAAAAAGGAAGAGGAAAACGAAATATTTCTATCAGGAACCCCCAAAAAGTGAGCTGAAAATTTTTAATGGAAAGGAGTATGTAGGAGAAAGACACAGAGCCAAGTAAAATGATTAGAGTGGAAAGTGAGGGATTGTGAGGAAAAGATTTAGGTGAGAAGACTAGCAGTAATAAGGAGATTCAACCTGAAGGGAATCTGTTGAATAATTATAACTTACTGGGTAAGAAAACTTCTTGTGTAATGTATAGCCTGGTTGGAATCTAGTCTATGCTAGTTGAGAAATACTGGCTTGGGCAGGGCAAACTGTGGAAGGTACAAGATGGTGCGTGCGGAGAGAAGTGTTAAAAAATTATTCTGCCAGTGTCCTCAAACACTACTGCACAGCTGTGAATATGCTCCTTCCCGCCATGAAGTAGCTGAAACCTACCAAATTCGGGGTCAACAAGGTGGTTTTTGCACTGTATAGAGTGGACTAAGTTCCTGTTAAAAATAGTGTCATGCTGAGGTGGCTATAGTTCCTTTCTGTTATCATTTTGAATACATTTAAAGGTGATTTGTGAATGACATACAAGATTTAAGTTACCCTAAGAAGTACCTTAGGTATCATAAGATCATAGGATAATTCAGATTAGAAGGGATTGTCCTACTCAAAAGAAGCTGGGCGTTGAGATAAAGCCAGGTTGCTCAGGGGTTTATCCACTCCTATCTTGAAAAGTCCAAGGATGGAGACTGAGTAACATCTCCAGGTAATCTGTTCACAGCTTGACTGTCCTCAGAGGGTTAAAGTTTCTCCTTATATCTGCTCAGAACTTCTCTTGTTTCAACTTACAACCTTTCCTCTTGTCTTCCCACCTCATATATTTTGGAAGGTTCCTTTTAGGCCCCCAGGAAGCTCTCTTCTCTGGGCTGAACAAATCCAGCTTCCTCAGCCTCTCCTCACAGGGCAAGTGCTCCAGTCCCAGCCATCTTGGGGATCATCTGCCAAACTCACTGCAGTTTATCAAGTTCTTTCCAGGGCCCCTTCCTTTTGGTGAGCCTCAAAGTAGACATGGAACTAACAAGTGCTAAATAGAGGTTGGGATAATCCCTTCCATCAGTGTATTGGCCATGCTTCTGTTCGTACAGTTCAGGATGCTGTTCACCAGGGCACACTGGTGGCTCACGTTCATCTTGCTGTCCGCCAGGACCCACAGAGCCTTTTCAGCAGAGCTGATCCCCAACCAGTCAGACCCCAGCCTTTCCTGTTGCCAGGGGTTGAATTTGCCCTTGTTTAGTTTCATAAGATATCTGTTGGCCCATTCCTTCAGCCTGTCTTAGGTCCCTCTGGATGGCAGGCCTGCTTTAAAACATACCGTCTGTTCCCCCCAGTTTGGTGTTACCTGCAAACCTAAAGAGAGTCCTCTCCATAACCTCCTTCCTGTCATTGATGAAGGTATTAAACAAGACAGGTCACAGGATAAAGTCCTGCAGTGCTCTGCTTGTTACAATCCTCCAAGAAGAGTATGACCCACTAACCTGTGACCTTACCATCTGACCATGATCAGTGCTGTGCTACTTGCCCTCCTCCCTCCTCTCAGCATCTTGAACTCATTTTGTGGTAACTGCAGCCATAGCTACCATGTCTCCAACCAGCTCTTCCTTATTAGTGAGCCGCAGGTCCAGCTGTGCATCACTCCTGGTTGGCCCATCCAATATGTCTATCAAGAAGTTGTCTCTGAAATCTTCCAAAAACCCATCACTACACTCCAGCCGTATAAACTCTCCCACCACATCTCAGTTACTCCAGTGATGTCACCATTCTGTGATGGCATGTGGAGCTCCAGTTCTTCCCGCTTCTGTCCCAGGCTAACTGCATATGTGTATGTAAACTTGAGACAGGGGTCTCTTCACCCTATTTTATCATTCCTGAAGTCTCTCATATTCCTGTGAATCTTTTACTTCCTTTCTTCTTTTTTCCCCACCACTATGTCACTTCAATGCAGCTCATTACCTCTCTGTCCATCATTCTTAGTATAAACCTCTCATTGGTAGGTTGGCCAGAGTGTTGGCAAAGATGCTCTTGCTATACTTTGTCAGGGGCACCTTTACTTGGATAACAGCGGACTGTAGTCACTCTGTTTAGGCAGAGGTTTGTTTTAACAGCACGTGAGATTTGTGCCACTGCTTCCTAAGCCATCACTGCATCAATCAATTTATCTTTAAGTGACTGGGGTCTCAGAGTTATAGTCATGAAGTTTTCCTGCTGCACTTGTGGGGAATTCAAAGACCTTAGCTTGTGTTGCTTTTTGGTAACTCTCTTTGTATAGTGAGCACTGCAAAATTTTCTTAATTTGCAAATAAAATTATATCTGTTGATCATTACTATTGTCAGTAATACCATCAAGCTCTTATGCTCTAAAGTAGTCAGTATACTAAGAGCACTACATAGTCCTCAGGTCCATACTTTGAGTGCTTAAAAAAACACTTCTTAGTGCTTTTAAAACTAAATATTAGGAAAAGGGTAGTGGACAGAACAGAAAACACGCTGCTGTTTAAATCAACCTGCACCTTGACTCTTGTTGTTGGTCTGGCCTCTGCATTTCAGAATAGTATAGCAAAGTTGGAGAAAGTTCAGAGAAAGAGCAAAGATCATCAAATACATGGATTAGTTTCTGGTTGAAAACTGATTGACTAGTGTAGGACCCTGCAGCTTGGAAAATAAATAGAGCTGTGGGAGGAGGGGAGATACACAGATTGGAAAGTCATGAATCGGAGGGATAGTACTGAAAATAGTTATTGTGTCTGTTCTGGATGCCAAAACTGAGGTGCATACCAATGAAGTGATTTGCCAAAGTCACCCAGAAACTTATCAGTGGAGCAGGGCACCAGGTCTCTTGAGCCTCAATCCAGGGCAGCTGAAAACTAGGTAAAACTAACCCTTCCACTTTTCACAAAACTGGCGTAATTGCTTAGGTAATGCTGTTTTAGCTTGTAGTACTCTTTTGGTGCACTGTAATATGTGCAAATACTTGTGAAGAGACTCCTTGACTTGAAGGACATATATTCAAATTAAATAAAGCTGACACAGGCAAAATGGAACAGGCATAATGACTTTCTGAAAGTAAAACAAACTGTTTTTTCTACTCTCCTTCACCTTTCACTCCTTTCCCTTCTCTTCTCACTTAATAGCGAATTTGGGATTAAAGGCAATACCTTTTAATTCCTAATATATATGTCTAGTGTATAAGTGTAACAAATAGGCAAATAGTGTATGTAGCTTTATAGCTGGGGATAAAGGATTTCTTTTCATTTGTATGCAGCCTGGTGCTGGGAAGTTTGTCTTTTCATGAAAGAGATATAAAAGCCACATGTTTAAATAATATTTTCCCCTGGAAAGTTGTAAAACCTATGTATGTTAAATAAATTATTGATTAAAAAAAGGTTATAATTATGGTCTTGAAGGAAATTTCAGTTTTAAGAAATTGACCTTTTGCTCGTTTAGAAGTGTTTTGAACACTGTTTTGACACTTAGACCAAACCAGTCAGTAGTACTTAAGCTAAAAATCATTCAGCTTCCCAATGACCCTAACAGGAATTTATGAATATTAACCAACCTGGAAGGAATTAATCCTTTTACCTCTTGTGTAGGCTATCACAATGTCTTTTTTGAGGGCTTAATTGACATTTAAGTATCCCATCGTCTTTGTACAGAGGCAAAATATTTCTTTTTGTACTTGTCTTTGTAGACATCTTGTGTTAGAATTAAAGTCGTGTGGGTTTTGGTTTTTTTAAATAATTTTTAATTACTGTTTCCTGGAAGAATGAATTTACTTGATACTTGCTGAAAATTCTCAATCACTGCTATCAGTATTTTAATTTATGTAAAGTAAATATCTAGCAATGATGGTAAAACTGTTGACAGTTTTGACAGAAGCCAAATTCTAAGTAGAAATAACCAGAACCTGATGAGAGACACAGAGAACATGATACACTATAAGCATCAAATAGAACTTCATTTTAAAGAATGAGCATTTCAGTGTTTTTGAAGACCTGTTCAGGAAGTTTTCGGTGCCTTTCATAGTTAACATTTCTGAGAAGAGAAAGATTTGTAATGGAATTTTTATCCCCCAAAACAACCCAACAAAACTGTCTGCCAGTCAGAAATGCTCATATAATTCCAGGAAAGACATGTTTAATATAAATTGGTGTCCATCAAGATAAGTTTACATAAATCATTCTCAGATCACAGCACTATATGAGTTAGTTTGTACAGGAGAAGATATGAAACTTGTTTTAGAGATGCCTTTTATCATTTTTGCTGGCATTAATCTCAGTAATATTTAAGGGATACTTCTTTCAACTAAGGACTTTAAATTCTAAGAAATTATATATACTGCAAAGAATGTTACATTCCTGTGTAGAGAAACAAAAACTTCTGCAGGTAAAAACACAGAGAAACTGTTCTTTTTTTATATTAGGATATTAAGAATGAAACATTACTCATGTAAAAGGTATAAAAATAAATTAATGGAAATAAATAAAAATATAAACAAAAAAAATCAGCTTAGTGACAATTATAGCATCCCAATAAAATTCTATAATGCAGAAACCCATGAATTATTGTGTAACTTATTGATGTGAAATTGGGAATTGCTTCCTTTCACACAAGAGAGGGTTTATAGGATATTCATATTCTAGTATTTATGATGGCACAAAGAGCATCTAAATCCTGTATAGTGCCTCCTGCTTTATTTCTTATTGTGTCAGTGGTGGACCTTAGAATATTGTAGATCTAGTCTATTGACTGTGGTTTCACATATTTTCTTGGCCTATCTTTTTCCCATCTCAGTAATCTCAGTGGGATTCAGAGAAGAAAGCACATGGAACTACCTCCTGTTCTCTACAGTACCTTCTTGTCGAGTTTCTGATGCTGGCATTAACATCAGTATGCTGGAAATAAGGGAACATTCCATTTTTATTTTGAAGTATCTTCATTTGAAAAGTATCATGCCTCTGGTAAAATGGATTAAAAAAACTTACTCTTTATCTGCAGTATTCTTACATAATCTTTCTCCTCAAAATAAAAAATGTAATTCAGAAGCAGCCTAAATTCAGTGCAGCTTCAGCCTTTAATTTGTAGTTTTCTAGAATAATGGAAATATATGAAAAACTCTGCACAATGTGTTTAGGTCTTTTCCTACTCTCACTGTTTGAAGTATCTGTTATGGAAAGCATCCCACAATATGTTAACGACATTAAGATCAATGTCTGAGGTAGAGAGCTTGCACTAGTTTCTGCATTTCAGCCTCCTTATTCTATGGGCTGCGATTTTGTGCTTTTTTCCAAGTAACCTACTCTAATATTAATCCTAATTTCTGACTTTTGTTCCTTTTGTTGTCTGAATTCTAGTTCTGCTTACTAGGACCTCTTTGGTTGTCTTCATGGTCTGATGATATGAATGTGCCTTCTAATGTAGTTAGATTTTTTTTGTAGAGGTAAAGAAATTGTTGAAAGCAGGCTCCTACAAAGCAAGAAGCCAGGAAGTCATGCTTTCTGGCATGACTAGAAAATTGGCAAATTCTGTGAAAAATACTCTGTCGTGGTTTAATGCCAGCCGGCAACTAAGCACCACACAGCTGCTTGCTCACTCCTTTCCCCATCCCTGGTGGGATGGCAAGGAGAATCGAAAACAAGTAAAACTCATGGGTTGAGATAAGAAGAATTTAATAATTGAAATAAAATATTATGATTATAATAATAATAACAACAACAACAAAAGAGCAAAATACAACCCAAAAAAGACAAGTGATGCACAATGCAGTTGCTCACCACTTCCTGACCGATACTCAGCCAGTCTCCGAGCACCGATCTGCCCCTCCCGGTCAACTCCCCCCAGTTTATATACTGGGCATGAGGACACATGGTATGGAATATCCCTTTGGCCAGCTTGGGTCAGCTGTCGTGGCTGTGTCACCTCCCAACTTCCTTGTGCCCCTCTAGCCTTCTTGGTGGCTGGGCATGAGAAGCTGAAAAATCCTTGACTTGTTAGGATAAACACTACTTGGCAACAACTAAAAACATCAGGGTGTTATCAACATTCTTCTTATACTAAACCCAAAACACATTATACCAGCTACTAAGAAGAATATTAACTCTATCCCAGATAAAACTGAATTTCCATTTTTGCATGGAAGAATAGATTTTGTGATTGAGTCTAGGAATCTGTATGTCCTTGATTTGGATAAAGGAGACATTTCAGATAACTTGAGGAAGCTGAACAGCTTGAAAGGGTATTTCAGTGTCTCAGCAAACTTAACAAATACTGGTAACTTCATACAAATTTAATTTTTATTTTTGAGAGTATTCTCTAGAGTGAGAATGACATGTAATCTCACAGAGATTTTTTCCCAGTGTCAGCTTTGAGTTTTTCTGGAAAATAAATTGATTGATACAGAACTTATATCCAAGAGTATGATGGTCACAGGAGACAGTTAGACTTAAGAATAGGGTATTTTTATAAGAAAAGGAAAGTAAAAAGTGGTAAGAATGTGTAGAATGTATATTACTCTAAATTTCTAGATGAAATACGCAATTCCAAAAATATGTGATTCCAACTTAAAAGATAAAAGTTTTTAAGACACTTCAACAGATCAGTATTTTTAAAAATAAACCAGGATGCTGGTGCATATGTGTATAAATATCTGATGAGAGGGAATAACAAAGATGAGCCAGACTATTCTCAGTGGTACCCAATGAAAAGATCAGTGATAATGGACACATACTGAAATATGGGAAATTCCATTTAAACAGAAGAAACCTTTTTACTGTAAATGTGATTGAAAAATGGAAAAAGTTTCCCAGGATGGTTGCAGGAGTCTCTATACCTGTAGAGATAGAGGCTGGACACGGACAATGTAATACACTGCTGAGGAAAGATACCTGCAGTAACTGAGGTAGCTATTTTGGATATTAGTAACCATTTTGGCTATTAAAAAACTCTTTCGTTACTTTCATTGTATTGTAGTCCAGAATTGCCTGAAATGCTCATTAAGGCAATATGTATGTAACTTAAGAATACTTTTGAAATTTATTTTCATGTGTGAGCATTTAGCTTAAGACATCTTGAAATTGTTGGCTAATGATCACTGGGGGCATCTCACAGGAAAGCTTTCCCTGAGGCAAAGCTCTTGTTTTGGACTGGATGCCCACTTCATAGCTTAAAAGTTCACTTCCTGCCCACTTGATGCTGACAGCATGTCATGTTCTGCAGGAATAGCTTGATCTCTGTAAAGTCTAAGTGGATTTTGAATTAGTTTCTATACTGAAGGAACCTTCTTCCTTCCCAGGGGATTGTTTTTATTTCACTTAGGACTTGACCTTTCTTAAAAAGTATTGTTTTTTAACCTGTCCTGACCTTTGAGATAAAACAAAAAAATAGAAGATGGTAGTTTCATTTATAAATTGTTCAACTTTGCATTACTTTATAATTAACATTTATTCTGTTTAAACTTCATTTGTTTATTCTGAGTGAGAAATAAGAGAAGAATACTACAACTTGTTAAAAGTAATGCTTTGCTGTCTTCATATGCATTGTATTTTTCACAGTGATTAAGAGACAGTAATTGTCAGGGTGCAGCAAGGGCTGATGGCTACCCAAGGGCTGGCAAGCTGGGGACCACAGGGGATCTGTGTAGGGGCCGGCAGTGCAGGGCATTGCAGCCAGAAGCAGACCCAGGCCTGGGAATCAGGCACCTCCATGGGAACGTGGACAGGCCAAAGGCAGGCAGGGACATTTTAGCCCCATGGCTGGGCAGAGCAAGGCTGGGGGGGAGCTGGGGACCAGTGCTGCTGCGGTGTCACTGGGGCGGGGACTGATGGCTCAAGGCTAGGGGTCCTGGACCCATGGGCATAGGTGGGGGGA
>JAVKLA010000027.1:36561912-36666876 GCA_034782735.1 Sagittarius serpentarius | reverse complement strand
TCAGAGTCCTGACAGTCATTGAACAGTACTTCAGTGGTAATACAGACACATAATTTACATTAGGTTTACAAAACTTCAGATCTGAAGTTAGCTGGTTTGTAATGCACTTATATAGTGTAATGTTAGATACAGAATCTTGTTATGGCCGAAGGGAACGCAATTTATATGGAGTTAAAAATTTATTGTTACTCTAATTAAAGTTTTAGCAGTCTGGTAGTCTAAATTACCTAATATAGAAAAGCCTCAATAATAATAATAATAATAGTACTCTTTAAAAAGTTAAGAACTGCCTTTCTACTCTCCACTATTTTTCTCTTATTTTCACCCTTTTCACTGTGCCCCTGGGGTGGGGATTACAATGAACTGATAGCATACAAGGGTCTGTGTTGGGATGAGTTTGATATTTGTGGTGGTGATGGGGGGGGTGTGTGTGCTTCCTTTTCAGTCTTGGAGTTCAATTGTTTCTTTTTATATATTTTCTTAACATAGGGTGCTTCTTTCTCGTTTTTATTAAGATCTGAAAGTTGAACATTAGCCTCCCTCAGCCTCAGTAAGTATAAAGGGCTGTTGCTTGTTATGCAGTAACTACGTAGCTTTATCAGAGCTTTACTGTATGCAGTGTTCTCAGAGCACAACATTCCCGAAATATAAACAAGTCAGGAAGTATTCACTTGACCACTACAAATTATCAAAACTAGTGAAACAACCTCAGGTCAAGGCAAGCCTGCATAGGGTCAACGTAAATCCTATGGCCTTGTATTACTGATGGCAAAATCATACTTATTAGGCTACAGTCTTCAGAATTTCTGTGTTATTCTCTGTTAATTTTGTTAGACACAGGTGGAGTAAACAATGCAAAAGATGTGCTTAAGTATTAAGATTTGTATTCTTTCCTATGCAATGAACATACACAGACTGATATTAAGGTAAACTGGCAAGATACCTTTTCTGCAAGCTTGTCTTTGCCATTTGCCTAGTAAATGAACAGCCTTTCTAAGAACTTCACATTATTTCTAACAAGTACTAATCCGTCTAAAAACAAAGAAAAAAATTACTAACTTTTAAAATTATCTTCCCTGTAGTGAAGATTAATACACTGGATAAAATTTAGGAGTCAAATTATTTTAGTAATCTTCAGTAACAAGTTTGTGTCAAATAGCTCCTTGAGGCCTAACACTGGATTTAGAATAGAAAATTTGCGCATTTAGCCTGCTTAGAGCAAAGATTAGATACTTGACCTAGATACTCGAGAACAATGATACAAAGATTTTCTGATATTAAGAGTAAATGAAAGGCGATTATTGCTGGTTTTATCATTCATTAGTTTTCCACACATCTGAACCTCATTGAAAAAATAAAAAGTAGGAGTGTCAAAGTCATATCAACATGTAGTTCCAGCTTTAGCAAGTATTGTACCTGGAACTGTATATTTGATTTATGCATGCTAGTTTACTTGCTTATAGCACTGAACAGATATTAGGCAACTAATATTAATATCCCTCTGGCAGTAAAAAGAAAGTGTGAATTTCATTTTTTTGATAAGAAATGAGAGCACTACAATGTAATGGCATGTCCAAGGTGACACAAGAAACAGAAATCAGAACCTTTAAATTTTAAGCTTATGGAGACCTCTGATTAAATGTCCGTGATACATGTTCACATCAAAGTATTTTTTGAAAAGGTACATACAAGATTTTACGATAGTTTTTCACTTGCTTTAAACACTTGTTAAAAAAAAAGAAAGACAAGTTATAGCACACATACTGGCAATACATGAAAGTTGTGATATTTTCCCTGTTATTTCTTGATTCTGCTTAAAATCTCAGAAGAGGATGCTTTCCAAAACTGTCCAAAATCCAGTCATTAAAATCCCATTCATGAAGGAGTGGAGCAGGAGGTTCTGTTCTGGTGTGTTTTGCACTGCAGAATGTATAAAATCTGTTCAGTTTCCTTTTGTCCTAAGTAGTTCCTGGGACAGAAAGAGACTTACCTTTGTTACATAGTTGCTGCATACATTGCTGTGTACCTAGTCTGTATAGTAATTATTCTTGACGATTTGCCTATTTGATGTTATCTTATCCTTAAAAAGAGTAAATAAATCTTTCTCTTGCACTATGATTCACAAGAGCAAATTACAAAGAAAGTAAATACATAAGACGATATTGGCAAGGCTTTTTAGTTGACAGATACAATAAAGGTAGTCTTCTGTAAGATGACTACTAGTAGATAAGGCCAATAGATATGAAAACTTTATATTCTCAGCATTTTATCATTCATTTCATAGACTCCTATAATATTGTTGAAAAAGAGTCTTGAAGAATGTGTAAGGTTTTTTATAAGAATTTATAAGGATTATGGTGGATTCCACACTTTCATCTTGCATTGATGCGCATCTCTTTTGAGAAGAAAGCAAAGCATAACTATATCTATGCAACAAATGGTCATATGAAAATAATTTTTTTTTGCATTTCAAATCACTGCTTTCTCTTGTAGAAACATTCATGTTAAAGTTTGGTTTTGGTTTTGTTTTGTCTTAAAAGTAATAGGCCTTTCAAAATGTATTTTCTCACTGAAGTTAAACGGACTGAAAGAACACTAGCCACATGTGTGCCTATGTTGGTCATTTTCATATTGTTTTTCTATTAAACAAATGTATCTTACTGGAATAAAATCTATTATTTGGACAGATACATGCAAAAGAAAAGAAGTGGTAGTTCTCGTTCTATGTCCTGAGTTCAGTGGAGGGGAGATAAATCATGTTAAGGTGTTCAGCATTTCTGTTTTATCAAAAACTAGAAAGTTGATTTTGTCTGGAAAGAAATTCTGATTTTCAAATGTAATCAGTTTGGTAAAATTAAGACACAGAAATTTACTGTATTTTCAGTGTCTACTTAAAAAAATTCAGGTGATTGTAACTTCAGAGAGAAGCATCTGGAAAATCGAGAAATACATCTATGTACTGAAGGATGATAAATGTCTTTATCTCCTGCATCTCTGGAAATTTGTGGTTGATGCTTAATTGTTACTTTCAGACTGTTCTGGTATATGTCTTACTGCAGCAGCTGATTTACATTTAGTGTTAATAAAAAAGATGGAGAAAAAGAGAAGAAAGAGATAACAATAGAGAAGAGAGAGAGAAAAAAATGCAAGTAAAAAAAATCATAAGAGAATGCAGTAATGCAAAGAAGTGCCTTCTGGTACCAAAAAGAAATAAAAATTAAATTCTGAATTAGTTCACACAAATTGTGGACAACATGAAAACAAAAGGAAGCAAAAAGTACATATATTAAACTTCTGTGTAGGCAGCTTTTGGAGTCTTTGCTCTTTGGATAAATTCAGGGATCATTGCCTGTTTGAACTGAAGTCTAGAAATTTGTTTTGAACTGTATTTTTTCAGTCATGTATTTCTTTAAATCCACAGTTTTACTTCCTTCCTGAATAGCTGGGAGCTGAAAATCAATTTGGTCAAAAGAATGTTTTACATCAGCCATTTATACTGATTTTAGATTCTCAAATGTAGTTTGCATTTCGGATTCACTTCCTTTCTGTTACTTACTTGTGAATCAACAGAAACAAAACTGTAATTTAAGAGCTGGTAAAAATACTAGAAATTAATGACGAATAAAAAAAAGAGATTTGTGAAAATGACAACGCTGGAATGACATCTAAAAAAATGTTACAAGAGTCAAATAAGCTGTTATATCTACACTAACTTGAAAATGCTTTAACAGATCCAGAATGCATTCTTCTAATTAGGTTTGTAAGTTTATTGGAAAGTCTTGAAGGCAGCAGATATTTAATGACAGAGAACATCAAAGAGAACAGTTAATTAAGGTATTTTATTAGCAAAAAACAATCCTTTCCTAGTAAGATGCACTGGTCACTGCAAAGTTAGTTAACTGTGGGAAGGTTTTAAGTAAGGATACTAAATAAGTTATATAATTGTAACCACCTCTTTTTTTCTTTAATGAAATACACATTTTATTTTTGCTTAAGGCTGTCAACACTTCTCTCTGTTACCTGTTGCAAAAGGATAGAATAGCTTACTTCTTGGTATTAAGATATACAGGAAGAATTGCAGGCTGACCTGAGTCCTGTTGAGGGTCATAGGCATTAAGGACCTTTAGCTTTGGGAAGTCTGTGGCTGGATCGTATGTGTCACAAGGACTAATAAAGTCCTGCATCTTGAATTCATCCTGACTAAACAAGCTAGTGAATATCCCTGTTTGCTCTGACATTTTGAACTCAATCTGATTCTTAGGAATTAATCAGCAAAACTAATTCTAATGAATTAGAACAGCTGCTGAACAGTAGCCTTAGACCTCATTTATTTGGTCTCGTGAACAATTTGCCAGTTTTCCTCTGATCTTCCACTGCTGAAGTTAAAAAGATGTAAATTTAGAGGACAGTCATAAATGGGCCATACTCTGCTAGAATCCAGTAACAAGTGGAGTACTGCAGGGGTCCATCCTGCTACAAGTTCTATTCAAGGTCTTTATCAATGAGCTTGAATCAGTGACAGAGTGCAATCTCATTGGATTTGCAGATGACATCAAAATGTCAGTCAGCTGTCAATATAGTCAAGGACAGGGTTGCCATCCATAGGGACGTAGACAAGCTGGAGGAATGGGCCAACAGGTATCTTATGAAACTCAACAAGGGCAAATGTAAAGCCCTGCACCTGGGTAAGAAGAACCCTTGGCAACAGGACTGGCTGATAGCAAGGAGCTCTGCTGAAAAAAGGCCCTGTGGGTTGTGGCAGACAGCAAGCTGAGTGTGACCCAGCAGTGTACCCTGGCAGCAAAGGTGGCCAACAGCATCCTGAGTTCTATTAACAGGAATATAGCCAATAGGTTAAAGGGAAGGATTATTGTCCTTTACTCAACACTCCTGTAGCATGGCTGGGATAATGCATCCAAGTTTTGGGTCCCATGACAGGAAAGATGAATTCTTCACTGGAGCAAGTTGAGCGGAGGGCCACCAAGATGGTTGGGGGCTGGAGCACTTGCCTGGTGAGGAGAGGCTGAGGGAGCTGGGCTTTTTCAGCCTGGGGAAGAGGGGAAAACTAATAGCAGCTTCCAAATGCCTGCAAGGGGGTTATTGAAAAGACAGAGCCAAGGTTTTCATGGTGGAGCATGGTGTGAGGATGAAAGACAACTGACAACATTTGAAACGAGATCTTCAGGACAGATAAAAAGAAAAACTTTTCTTCTGTGAGGAAAGTCATGCATTTGAGCAAATTGCTTAGGGAGATTATGAAGTCTCCATCCTCGGAGGTTTTCTTCAGAATGGAATGGACAAAGCCGTGAGCAACTGGTCTTACCTCATGACTGACCCTGGTTTAGGTGGTTGTGACAAGAGACCTCCTGAGGTACATTTTGCTCTAAGTTATTCTGTGATCCTGTGGATAAAAATTGTTTTAATCCCAGTGTTAGACATACCAAACTCACACTACAGAACGTTCACTCTTTTTTGATCAGTTTGACTCCTAATCAGCATGGTATTACTGACCAGTGAACAAATAAATAGTATTAGAACACTTGCTTGTTCATCCGTTGCCTCTGAAATAAAAGCAAATTTAGAAAATCTTTAAAACTTCTGCTGAATGCTTCTTTATGGATCAGCTTCTTTAGTTGCATTTCAAACGTTTAATGGTGGGCTTTAAACTTAGTCAAGTTTTACTGGCTGTGCTTTTAGTCTGTGGAATTACGGTATTTGGCTTGTAATAACAGAAGATACAGTAGCATACTTCATGTCAAAGCTTTATTTAAAAATGGCATTGCGCTGGAAATAGTTTCTTTCAGTCCAGTCAATGGTTAGTATCTCAAAGCATGATAATTTTGTAATTTCACACTGTCAATTTAATTTAGTGAATTTTCCTTAAAATCTTGTTTGAATCATGCTAAAACATAGCTCTCAGTCGAATCTTGTAAGAAGGAATGGCAATTAAATATGGCTAGTTAATTATGTTAATTTTATGAAAAAATCCAATCTTAAATCAAGTGTTAATGCATGTTGACTAATCAGTGATACTTTGCCTTGTGGAAACTTGTGGAACTGGAAGAGAAAAACAATTCTGATTTAATAGGAGATAACAGCCACAGCTGAAATCTTCATCTTAATCTGGAACTGAACACAACATGTTAACATAGCATAGAGCTCAAGCTTCTAAAATGAGCATAAACCCCAAATTGTCTTGTCTGAAATTAATTCATTCGGGTTAAGAAAACAACTCATTTCTAAAGTGTATAGAGATTCAAATTAAGATCTATAAAAACAATTACATTTGTCTGATTCTGCTTTCCAACACGTGAACTACTGTGACTACTTTTTTTCAGGCCTACAGTTTCTAAAAGTTGTTAAATTTTAGTTAGCGTTGGCACATTACTTACTTACAACTTACATGAATACATTTTAAATATCTGTACTGATTGGAGAGGGAAGATAAAATGTTCTAGCATTCCCCATTTTAAAGGGAATCCTCCCCAAGTCATGGTCTTCTAAAAGGAAAGAAAAAAAAATTTTTCAATAAACACATTTTCACTGTATTTGATACCATTTTCTGCCTTAATTTTTTTGCTGGTGAATGCTTCTGCAGAGCGGGCAAAGATATTCACAATCTTCTTCCTGGATTATTTTGTTCCCTCAGGGATTACTTGTAAAAAGTTAGTCCATTAGATTAATTTAAATGAGAACTTCTACTATGAGTTTCTCTGGGGTAAATTTCCTTTGCGGTCATGTTTACAACAGGAACGCTGTGTATACTTGTAGCGTATTGCATATGCGAAGTGCGTGCATCTAGTGCAGATTTATAATCTATTTTTGGAGCTTTGTCTCAGACAAATGTCAAAGGCTCTTGCCTCTCACCTTTCCTAAAAATGATCCTGGAATCAGGAGCAACCTCCACTCCTATATAAAGAGAAAGGCTTATGGGTCTTCCATATGTGTGCATTATCCAAAGTTTTAGCAGTTACACCACTTTTGAGTAGTGGTTCAGTCAGACTAGTTTTCTGAACTGAGTTGCTCAGCTTGATCTCCTTCCACTTCTACATAGTTGTGAATTTTTATGTGTAAATAACACTTCAAATCTTTCCTCACCTAAGCAGTCTAATTTGACAGATGAAAGGTCCTCAGTTTGACTGATTTTTAATCTGTTCTCCATCCACAGGGACTCACTTAGAGAAATGGTTGTCCAGTCTAGTAGGTCTCAGGCTGCTTTAGTCTGGGCTGGTCAGGTTCCCTTTCATTGTGAGCCCATGCCCTGAGCAACAATTACTCTTTCTTGCCTCCACATCCTTATTACTTCCTCCCATGGCGCAGCCTTGCAGTTCCTCAAGCCTCAGATTTTCTCAGTTGCTGATTGTGAATTCAAAGTGATGACCTACCTCTGAGTTGACTTTAGCTGACTGAAAATTGTTGGTTTAAACTTTATCCAAAAAGCAGAAATCAGTCTTCCTTTCTTCATTCTTGTACCATTTTTCATGGTAAGTTTGTCTTTTTTTTTTTTTTTACCAGAATATTAAAGGAAAATAATACGTTTGGGTTTTTTTTTTAATCATATAGGTAATTACAATTTTTAAAATAAGTTTCTTTGACAAACTGAAATGTCAAATTTGACTGCAGATGACTGAAGTGGAATGTTACACTGCCCATACAACATAGGCGTTTCAATTGGTCTAAACCTGTTTTCATAGAATACTAAGACACCAAAGTTCAAGCTTTTACATATTACAAATTATATTTAGGCAAACACAATTGCATCTGTTCTGTGCAGTAGCTGATACTTACCAGATTGTTTATACATAACACTAATTTTGTCTTAGCATCTCCCATGTAAATCACACCATGCTGTTTACCTTTTACTTATCTTCTGCATGAGTTCTTTTTTGCAGGATGTGGAAGCCTAACAAGTTAGATGTTTTGCTTGAAAGTTGCCTCTGTATCAAAGTTGTACAGTACTGCTCAGTGTATAAGCTTTGAAGCATTAAGCAAGCATATTTTTTCTTGCTTTTTTTCATTTGAGATGAACTTTCTCTTAACTTGTTTTCTTTTAAAACGCTATGACTCTTTAAAGCAGTAGGACATAACGTGCCATTTGACTGAGATTCTGAATATAATTTTGGTTTGAGCTTGATATTGTGAGCAAGTGACTGCCTGATCCTGCACATTCAGTTGCATGATAAAGATGCATCCACACAGATTTTGCTTTAATATATAGTGGTTATGTACCATGCAATAAGTTTTCTTTGTTTTAATCAACATCATCCTGTTTCAAAATATCTCTTGACCATGCACTTCTATTTTCTGTGTTTTAATCTTAATACCAGTCTGTCAAAATTTATTGTATCCTGAATCATAACTAGTCTAGCCTTTTGATATTATTCATTGTTGTGACAATTTTCTTCTTTTATTCTGAAATAAAGAATAAAACATGTCTAGGTCTATTTTAGTTACTTATACTGTGGTTATCATAGGACAGTAAGTAGTTTTTGGTTCTGTCTCTGACACATAAACCTGGAGTCATGCCTGCTGCTTTTAAGGTGGTTTAGTTTTGCAGAGGGAACCACCACTGTATGAGTTAGAAGTGCTGTACTGCAGAACAAATGTTAAGACATTGAATACAAGACAGCAAAAATAGTACATACCCACAGCAGCCTCATTAGTTGTCTGTATAGTGCTTAAGTGTTCTGTTATGGTAGTATTTTTTAAATAGTATTACAAAATAAAACATTTTCAGCCTCAAATTTCTGTGGTAAACAAAAGAGACTTTATTAGCAAGACTAAGTATTTTTGACATTAGGATCTGTTCCATTTATTTATACAGTACATTTGATAATTCTGTCAAGAGATTTGATACACCTTGTACATGAATGTTGCTATATACTGCTTAGTTCCTCTGGGAGTCTTACTCCCATTTTCTAGTGTATAGGTTCTTCTAACAGTGCAAAAACACTGGTTTGTTTCCATCCTGTCATCACCCACTACACTTAAAGGACAAGTCTCAAAGTCTGCATGAGAGAACAGCTCAGAAGTAAAAAGAGAAGTGTGGAATATTATTGTCAAGGGGTCAAGAGCCCCTTAATCATTATTATGGAATAAAAAAGCTATGTTTTAAAGATACTAGTATAACAGTACAGTTCATGCTACATCAACTTTGTTTATGCTAATTTGTTATTACTAATTTTATTATGCATTGCCCAGTCATATTCGTTCCAGTCAAGACAGAGTTGCTACTGTGTTAGATGTTCTAAATGCTCATAGGTGAGAGACTTGCCTTGCAAACATTTGCAGCCAAATCTCAGGAATGGGGGAGGGTGAAAAGGTTAATAAAAGCTTAAAAATTCCTACATGGGTTATATATTTTAGCTACTAGACAAGTTAGGAGTATTAACTTAATATTTTCACAAGCAGTGAATGGAGAACTTTTAAACTCATCAAACATTTTGTGGGTGGGTTTTTTCAGTAAAATAATTGGCCTATTCTGGGAATCGGAGAGCAGAAAGAATTACAGATGCAGCCTTTGTCCAATGTCAAGTGTAGATAATTATGCATAAATGTTTACCTTTTACTATCCATTTACCCTTGGCCTAGTATCAAGTCTAAATGAGCTTTTAGAGCCCTGTCAAGCTTTGATGAAAAGAATCAAATGTATGAACGTATTTGGCAGCCTTATTAGCAGTTGGAGTATGGAAGCTTTGCCTACTACCTAGGTTACTATATAATGCTGATGTTTCGCTCCGCAATAGGGCGGTTATCACTTTTCTACGCGTGGGGTCCCTTTTAATGATATAGCTGTATATTTTGCTCTAGCCATGCTGATTTCAGGACTGAATTTGCAGGGGTGGAAATTATGTGCTGTCATTCTGACTGGTACAAAAGTTTATACTATAAGTTTTTGAGGACATTTAAAACTAAATGTGTAATACCACTATAATTACAAAATGTTCACTAGGATTAAAAAATGTTCTGATTATTTCAAATTTTTAAATAAAGCATATCAACTTTCCTCTTTTCATGTCAGTTGTCTTTACTATGTTAAACAGAGGGAAATTTAATCTCTTAGGTTGATCAGGAAAACACAATTCAAAAGAAAAAGTTAGCATCCAGTGCTACTGTGTGTCCCACAGGTTCTTCCTCTTTGATCAAAACTGCCTCCACTGGTGAGTTAGAGGAGCACATTGCGGCCACTACTGGTGCTATTACTGTTGCTAGCACATCTGCTGATGTTGCTGTATCCAGTGCAGTGACCACCTATAGACAACCTTCTGAAGAGCTTCAAGTGCAAGCTATGAATATAAGAAAATCAGTTTTGGAGTCGGCCACTTCCAAGGAAGCACTCTCCCTTCATCAAGCAAATTTACAAAGCACAAGAAGACGACCAAGAAATGCTGAGCAGATAGAAAGAACTAAAGAACTTGCAGTTGTTACTCATAGAGGTATTGGATATTATTTTACTTGTGCCCATGTAGTTACAGAAAAATATTTTGTATAAATTAAAAGTGAAGGGTCAGGTATCCATTCAGGAAATGTAATTGAACCAAGTGGGAAAGGGATTAAATCTGCTTAAAATTGAGTGCAGGTGGGGCAGCCAGATGGAAAAATGAAATTAATAATATTATCATAGTAATTTAAATTAATTTGGTTTATAAAAAGACAAAAAGGAAAGATAAAGAATTTTCTTCTGATGTCACTTTAAATCTTATATCATTATATTTCACTATCAAGCCTAGTGTAAGTGAGATCTGATGAAAGTTTAGAGAATTGAGATTAAAATATTAATCTATTCTGCATATGTGTTTCGACATAATAAAAAATATCTGCTTTGTTCTAAACTAATTGGTGATGCAGTTGTAATCATCTCCATTCTGCTTAAATCTTCAGCAAAATTTTGGCTTTTTAAAACATCTGTACATTTTTATTCTAACAAACATGAAGTCAATGAGTGAAGCAAAGTTTAGAACACTAGGGAATTCAATTTCAATTATTAAAGTACTAAAGCTAAAGATTTGATGTCTTCCTATATTCAAATGATTTAATCCACGTGCTAAAGTACTAATAATGAACAACATTTGGAGTATAAATAAAGCATTATTTCTTGTGTTAAAAGGTAAATGACAATACCTGAAACATGAGGCTGAGAAACAGCAGTGCTGGAATGTCTTAGTTTAACCAGCATAGACATTCAGAAAAAAATGGAATGTGGTATGTTTTTACACATAGACAAATTCAGGGAAGGAGTAGCTTAATTTTGCAGGCTAATGTTGTTGAATACTGTTTATTATATATTTTTGATTTTTCTGTGCTAATCCATTGTTACTGTTAATCTATTGTGCATGAAGAATTTATAAACAAATATATGGAGGAGGAACATCTTTTAAAGCACAGGCAACTTGTAAAAGTCTCATATGGTTGATATTTTATAAAGGCAACTTTAGGTTGGAATCTGTTGTCCTGCTGGATCAGATAGTCACCTAGTATAAGTTATTGTAGCTTCATTTACTAACACCTATTAAAACAGCAGAGCAGCAGTTTTGCAGAATTTTAAAAAGTAATTTAAATAGAATAGCTGAAAAACAAGCACTGTATTTGGTTTGCATATGAAACAAACCATTAAATATTTATTTATATTTCATTTCTATTAATTTCAGTACAAATGTGAAGTATTTTTGTGGTTATCAACTGGTATAAATTAATTAATAGAGTTTGGTTTGTACTGGTTGTGTGGCTGTGCATTCACTTCAGAACATCTTTGGTCAAGTTAAAAAAAGCAGACTTATTTTCAGTTATGAGGGAGTATCTGAGGGCCTGTAATAATATCTTCTAACTTAAAGATGTGAAAGTGTACTAATTTGCAGTTAGATTTGGCAGTAATTGTGATATACATGCAGTTTCTTCCATCTCCTGTTTGTAATCGTTACACTACAATGTCTTCTCCACTGTTTTCTCACTGTCCTTTTCTCCTCTGACCTATCCGTTAATGTAGGATCTAGGAAAGGCATATACTTCTGAATTACTTTGTCATATTAAAGTGCTAAACTTTACGTTATGAAAAAAAAGAAAAAGTTAGAGACCAAGATACTGCTAAAGTAATGTTATGGTGCTTATTTGTCACATATTGAAGTAGTACCACAGGTACTAAAAGGTACCACAGCCCACATAAAGATGAAATCAGTCTTGTATAGACCTTACTGGAGAAGAAAGGCCATACTTAGTTCTGTGTGCGGTTTATTCCCTCACGCCACATTTAAGGACTTGATTTTGCTAGCATTCTTTATACAAAATCTTTTAAATATTTTTTTACTGTATCATACCCAGAGAACAGTATATAAGTGTATGCTATTAAAGTAGGTATTCATATACTGAGTTAAAAAAATCACCATTTTTGCTTGGCAAACATGAGTATTTGACAGTATGCTTTACAGTAGCCATGAAAACATATGAAGTGACCCTTGTTAAATAATCTGTAATGGTCTTCCATAAAATATTCCTCATTAGAAAGACACAGACATATTTTGAAGGAATGTTTGTGAATGTGAGACTATTGTTAACTGACTTGAAGAACTTTCCATTCTGGGGAGATATCCGCAAGTGTTTCTATGGAGTTTTCTATAGGTTTCTATTGAAGTATTTTAGCCTCTCTTTGACAATGAAATATGCACAAAAGTATAAAAACTACTTGTCTTACCCTGCATAGTAGATTAGTATGGAACTATATATAAGAGCTACTTAAGAAGTTTATGTGAATTGTTTTTTAATTCTTTCTCTATTTAATAGGTATGAAAAATTAGCTCTTCCTTTGGAAGTATATTTTTTACTGTGCTTTTGATCATAATTTAAGAATTATGCTCCCAAATCTATGCAAATTAGTTAATAATTAAAAAGATAAAATTTAATACACTAAATGTAATGTACTAAAACTTACTGTATCATATATGTGTATATTTAAAATGGTAAAAATGTACTGTACATGTCTTCACTGTAGGCTTTTTTGAGATTGTTGCTAGTGAGATCAGAATAGTGCTGGTTTATGATACATTATCAATGATGCAAAATGATAACTACAGAATAAGAGTCGTACTGTTGGGATTGTTCTGTGAGTAACATCTTTCAGAATGAGTAAACAGTAATAATACTGTTCTGTTTCCTAAACTGGTATTTTTTTAAGTGTATATATGACAGATGTATAGAGAGAATTAGAGGTCTCTGTCTATGTAAAATTAGAGGTGTCTCTCTCTATCTAAAATTAAACTGCTAGGTGTAGTCTACCACACTTACTATCTGGACTTCAACAATAATTGTAGGTTGTGTTAAAGGCTGGCTGAAGAATTTCTTCTCTAAGCTTATTAGTTGGAAATCACAGAAGAGGGGAAGACTTTGTGTTCCGACTATTTAAGAGAGGAAAAAGGAACCCTAGGTGCATTTGGTGAAATACTTCCATTAGAGGTAGGGAAGTACAAGTATCATTTTATAAGGGAGCAGTGAGATCTCATGAGGAATACTGTACATGATTATAGTTCATTCATCAAAAAGACTTCGGACTGAATTAGATGAATAAAAGAACTATAATGGCGTTACATTGTTCTGATCATCCTACCTTACAAAAGAAAATGTAAGAAAGGATGAAAGGATAAATGTTTCAGGAAGTGAATGCCAGTATGTGGAGAACTTAAATAAGGACAAACGAGTATATAATATATAAATAGGTACATTAGGGAAAGGAGTGAGGAGAGTTCTTCGTACTGGAATGATGAAGCCTTCTGGTAGAAGGAAGGAGTACTTGAAGGGTGAAAAGCTTACTTTCAAGATGCAGCTTGATAGGCTACTGAAAAATGTATTTAGATATGATAGCTGGAAGAGAAGCATAGCATCGTTTGGGTCCTGAGTTCGAATGAAACCAAGAGCTCAAACTCAGGTAAGTGTATCTCTTCCTCTATTCAGATGTTGGGGGAAAAAAAGGAGGTCTGTAACCACTTTTGTTCAGTTGAATCTAGAAGCTTCAAATGCCAAGCATTCAGTATCAATTCATGTGGATACTAAATCACAGTTTCAAGTGTGATCTGTCTTCTTCAGATGTGAAATCAGGCAAGAAGTTAAATGTGATTTTTTTTTCCTTGTTTATCTTCTGTTTAAGTTTTTAAGTACTGTTAGCTTGAGCATAGCTACATTAGTAGAGGATAATTGACATTTTTGGTATTTTCTACTATCTGTGTTTTATACACTATGAATTCAGAGTTTAGTAATGCTGTTAGTGCTATTGAATTGTATTATAATTCATATCAACTACATCTTTTCTTTCTTAAGGCTGTAGAGTTTTTATTTTAGTAAATGCAAACATTATGAGAGATATTTTAGAACTTTTCCTTGTGAGTGCTTTTATAGCATACTTTTACTGTCTAAGGATGTGCTAAGAGGCATATGTCCAAGTGCTAAGAGGCATTTGGACAGTACCTTTAATATTATGCTTTAACTTTCGGTCAGCTTCTATTCTATTCTGTTCTGTTCCTTTTTAATATGGAAGTACACGTGCATCCTAATTAAATACCCCTGAGAATAATGGGAATCTTCTGGTTTCAGTGGCAATAGAGAACTTCTATCTTAAAATAGAAGCAAAGAAAGAATAAAATAAATGTGAAAGCTGATGATGTTGATACAGCAGAGGTTTCTTTTGTCTCATATAATTAAGAAGAATCCTTGATCTATCAGTGACAGACATAATCAAGACTGATTCTCACTTTTGCTGATATGATACTACACTTCTGGGGGTTTTAAAAGGACCACAAACTGAGTTTAAATAATTTTACAAAGTGAGTGTAAAAAATGTTTAAAGACTCCTTAATTCTACTGAAGGAGTATGAAGTAGATTGAAAGTGAAATATCTCTAATCAAGTCACTGCAGTTTTGTTCTTCATTGTAATGAACCTGGATTTCTACCCCAGAAATAAGTAAGAACTAACTCCTGTCACATAAGACAAACTCAGTATAAACAATTTATAGTAGCCATCCTTTTTTTCTTTTTCAATGAAGAGCCATAAAGTTTGGCTCTATCTTTTTGTTCAGCAGTCATGATCAGTGGAGGCAAATTGAACAGTGGTTTAATTTCTTATATTGAAAAATGAAGAAATAAAGTGCTGGTTTTCCAATGAACTGAATATTTGCAAAGAATATTTAGAGTATTGGCAGATATATAACTGTATGCACCAAGAAAGTCACAAAGAGGAAAAAACTGTATACATCAAGAAAGTAAAAAAGAGGAAAAGATGGAAATTATTTTTGAGACTTCATTGTTTTTAGTATACCATTAAGAAGTCCGGCATTCTAAGACAATATCCATCCCAAAGGATTTTCTAAAGACCTCTGTACTCTAGACACAAATGAGTACCAGGTGCAAGCAGGGTAACAAGACTACTGGTACAGTTTATAATTCATAAATGAAATATAGAAAAAATCTCTGTCTGAAACAGAGATACCAAGGTTGCAGAAAAAAAATTGCTTCTCAAACTCAAATAGTCCCAGGAAATCTTAATGGATGATACTAGTTGTCATGTAGCAGTTCAAAAATTGACTCAGTGCTTTCCTTAGTATCTTCAGTCCCATTTATTTTCAAGAGAACTTTAGATTCCAACACATTTCACTACTCTGAACTTCTATGTTCTTTCTAAAAAGCAGAAATATCACAAAACATTTGCACATTTTTAACCATATCTGCTCAGTTTAAGGATTAAAGTATAGACACATGTTTTGATGATTTTACTTAGCTATTCGTTTTCAAAATCTTACTCATTTTACTGATATCTCCATTCTCTTTCTCAAAGTTTTCAACTCTCTTTTTTTCTGACTTTCTTATACAGCCTTTACCATTTCCCTATCCTTTACCCTTTATTCTTTAAGAACACTTACCTGTCACATTTTACCTTATGCTTTCTGATACCTGACTTTATGTAGGGTCTTAGTAATAGCCAGGAAAAAATGAAACAGAGGGAAAAAACTTTATACCCATTAAACCAGCATTTCTTTTTGCTGTGTGTTACAGGAGAATTTATGATGGCAGGAGGCAAGATATTTTTAAAGATTTTTAAGATTTATTGTGAGGAATTAAATCGGGTGCTAATGAAACTTTTGAAAACAAATGGATTTAAGAGAAAGTTATTTAATTCTCTTGGTTTTTTTTAAAAGATTCAGTGAATGATAGAGCACTGCTTTAGGATTATTTGATGGAAACTTTTTAAGGATTTGTTAGAATATGTATTCATATACCCTATTTTTTTTAGTTTTCATTAGAAGCAGGAAGAGGAAAGGAGGAGCAGGGAAGGAGAGGTTTTCTGAAGAGCTGTTAAAGATTTTTCAGATTCAAGTAGGAAATCAATGTGCATATGTCCTCAGGTTTTTTTGTTGGGGGCTTTTTTTGTCATGAGTGAAACCCAGAACTACAAAGATGGGAGTCTGAAGAAAGTCAATATATTTTGCAGTAAAATTTTTATGTTCTTTTATATATGTATGAATATTTGTGTAAAAGAAGTTTTGTGTATTTTTAAGTTATTTTTTAGAATAACTAAAAAGTTCCAAGATCTGCTTATTAACATAACAGATGCAATTTAGCATTCAGGCATTTAATCACTGAATGATATTTGTTTAATATTTCATAATACTTTCGGAAATACCTGTGCAACAAGTCACATAGATGGTGTTTTGTTTAGTGGATGAACTCTATAACCCGTAGTTTGTTAGTTTAAAGATTTTTATTAGAGAAAAGCTGATAATAATGCCCTAAGCTTCCTGACATCTTCCCACTTCAAAGAAGTCATAGGAAAGGAGATAACTTTTCTCCAATAGTCAAGACCAGCATGATTAGAAGGAATAAGGACAAAGAGAGTCATACAGATTTCAAGAAATGAATGTGTTAATGTTTTAATTGAATTATTACTCCTTATACATGCCCGTCAATTTTATTCTTCTAGCTTGTTCCATCTATTTCTCTTGCAGTTCCTGAAGTTCTTAAATGTTCTTCATTATATTATACATGTTTACTTCTATAATTGATATTAGTCTTCTGACATGTTGTGTCATTATTTTCCCTCAGTATTTCATGTTTTCCTATTCTGACCATAATATGTTGGGATAAATCAAATACATTGTAGTTAGAGTATAAAAAAACAATTTATCATTAGTTCAGTTATACATTACTTCAAAAATATACATATTAACCATACTTGCTTTCTTTAAACAATTCTTTTTCCAAATCAGAGAAATTTGAGATACATATAATGTAGAATACAGTAGAAAAACTGTAATTTTGACCATTTTAAAGACGATCTGTGTAAACTAACTATATTTCCTCATCCTTCTTAATTCAATAACGATATATAGAATAACCTATATCTATATATACCTGTAAGCTGTATAAAAATAATTTTGTTTTATCAATACATTTTCTGACTGATTTTTCATAGTCCGGCTCATTATTGCATTACTTTATTATACAAAGTTGTTCTTTGTATTAATTGGGACTTACCTAAGGAAGCAAAATATTTTTAGAAGTTTTAGTGAAAATATTGTAAAGTGGGTGGGTTCCACATACAATTTTGTTGACAAATGACATATCACAGTAACACTTAAACTTCCAGTTCTGCTCCATGCTAATCATACTTTTCAGTCAAGAGAAGAGGATGGTTTTTTCCATAATGTGTCTCATCTGTGTATTTTTAACTGAGAAAGAACCCAATGAGAAATTTTCAAATGCATATTAAATTATACATAGCTTATATCATACTGTTCTCTGAAATTTGTCATAGGTTTTCATCTATGGATAAAAAATGAACCGCAGAAGTTGCACAGTTAAAATGGAAGTGTGTCATATTAAAATAAAATCAAAATACATTAAATTTTAATATAAACATGAAATGCACACATTAGGTTAGAATCATGCCTTTGGCATGTTTCGTTCAAGTATACAATTACGTTCATTGAACTATCACAGCATTTCATTTTATGGAGAGAATTTTACAATCATTCTCATTTACATTTTCTTCCATTCTCAATAAAACTTTTTCACTGTGGGGCAACACTAAAATAGAGCCTCTTGTCAGCAAAACTAAGATACCTGAAAGGAAATAAAAAGTCTAATTTTATCTATTTAATAGATCATAATGAGCAGTAACTTTGTTGAAACATCTCTGCTTTTATCAAGGAGTCACAAAGTAACTTTCACTATTTTGGTCACTCTATTGATTGTCTACCACCACATGGTGTTTAAACTATTGTAGGATCAAGAAACAAATATGTAATATGTGCTGTGCTAATGCAGTATGTTGATGCAGTAATTAGTAATACAGTGCAATAATTCAGTATAGTGATGCAGTAGCTACAGTGATTTGAAGTATAAATCTTCTATACAATCTGCTTTGACCAGGGCACTTTAAGGTTGAAAGGGGCAGGGGTGGG
This sequence comes from Sagittarius serpentarius, assembly GCA_034782735.1. Lineage (NCBI taxonomy): Eukaryota > Metazoa > Chordata > Aves > Accipitriformes > Sagittariidae > Sagittarius > Sagittarius serpentarius. The sequence goes on along the minus strand of JAVKLA010000027.1, from coordinate 36,648,438 downwards.
GGGGAATAGTAAAAGAGAAGCCAAGATCAGCTCATGTAAAAAGCAAAAAATAGAACCGTATGAAAAGTGGATGGGTTACCACTTCATAGTCTGATTGTTCATCTTCTGAATGGTTTTCATATTTAAGAAATCATTAACCTACGCAGTTGGTGCTATATTGCAAAAACTGATGAAAATTCATGCTCTCTAATGCCAACTTTCAAGGTGCAGAAAGGCTCTAGAAGATAGTGCTACAGCGGTCAGTGTGTTGGGTCACAATGAAGTTTATTTGGGTAATTGCTAGGTTTTGAGATTTTTAATGTAAATTTCTGGAGTATGAAGTGCCATCACATAAAACCTAAATAGGTTGTTATATCTTCCTCCCCCTTGCCCCTATTTGTGCAATCCCTTGAAGTGGTGATCCCTAAGATACCTGGGTATCTAGTACTTGTGTTGTCAGAGTTTGAAAGTTCTGGGTAACTAGTTGTATCACATGCATAGTGAACATGAAGTGTACACAAAAAAAAAATGGAACTGAGCTGTACGTGAGAGTAGTTCAGTGCATTCAGGCTGTGGATGTGCTTTGCATGTAGATCCACTTCTAGAGGAAATACAATGAATTAGACATAAGCCCAAGATGAAATGGAAGTATCATGAGTGATTTATTTGCCATATCTGCACATGAGCACCAAATGTTGGAAGTCCAGAGTGTATCGGACTTGTCTTTCTGTCATTAGAAATAGCAGATGCTGCAAGTAAAATTTGCTGTCGTCAGATACTGAAGTTGTTGAACAATCAGTGAATTACTGGTTCTGCACCAGTCAGAATCAGTTCTACACTGTATTCCAAACAAATGTCTTCTGTCTCTTCAGAAAGCAGTTAATGAGTTAATTGCTTATTATTTTTAGGGTAACATAAACCCAGCAAATACACTTACTGCACAAGATCATGTAGTTCTGAATCTATAAGTGTTACTAATGTCAACTTGTGTTCCCTAACATCTGGACCCATTGCAAAGTAAACAAATGGTATTGATTTCTGTTTTCTAAATAATAGTAGTGTGGTGGGAAAAATTTTGAGAATGCAAATTCAAAGGAAAAATTAACTTTTCTCTCTCAGTCTTGTGAGAAAAAGGAAAAAAAAAATCTTGAGACAATATAGTCTCAAAAACTTCACCCCAGAATTTTTTAAGTTATTTTTGTTTCAGACATTATCAAAGAGAATCCTTTGCAGTTGACTTTAAATAAATGTTGAAGATGAGAAACAGAGTAATACAGATTGTGAGGGCACAAAACTGTCCCTTAATTTCCAGAGATACTAGATATTTTCTAAGACGTTATATGGGCATTTATGTATATGCAATACAAAAATTTAGGTACAGTCAGATAATCAATCTACTGCCTTTTTTCACATAACATTGTATTTCTGCAGATGTCATTTAAGGAGGGCTGTGTGTGCAGTCTTGAAATAATGGCTTTGGTATTATGATATTGTTCTCCATCTCCATTAGCTGTTTGGTAGTGAATATAATGTGAGAAAGGTTCAGGGGAGGGGAGGGGCTGTTTCAGTGTTTGAACTGCTTTGAGCTACACCCAAGGAAAGAAGTATATAAGGTCAGAAGAGGCCCAAGTTTCCGTGGTTAATACTCTGCATAGTTACTTGTAGTAATGCAACCCGAGTGCCTGTTTTGCATAGAATGGTGGTGTTTTAGTCATCAGCATTTTAAATGTACTTTATACTTGGTTTAAAAGTTTACAAAATGTAGACAAACAAGCTGGACAATTTCTTTACATAAATAGTGTGGCATAACTGAAAGACATGAATCTGTGGGTTGCCAGTGTTTTAAAGAGATAGCCTTCACATGGCTATATAGCCTGATGCTTCTATATTGTAGAAGCAAATTTTCTATCTTGAAATTTATGTCTTGTGTAGCTCTCAGGATATACTGTTTCATTGAGGCCAGAATTGTGTCAACTGAACAATCTTTTCTTCATTCAAAATTAATTTCATTTCTAGTGTCTGAAAGCTTGTTGTGTTCAAGGTTGCTAGGGAAATTAGACATGTAAGTGTTTCTTTTATAATATACATGCTTAAAACGTATGTGGATATATTCTTTTTTACCTGAGGTCTTTTTAATACAGTACCTAGCCTGAAAAGTAAAATGCAGTAATTGTCTAGATTAGCCCGCTCTCACAAGTGTTCATATGTAGCATGTATGCATATTTGTATGCATAAATACACAGAATTACATAACCTTTTTATCAAAAATATTTAAGACAACATTTAAATTTTTCCTATGTGTCTAAAACTTTGTGTGTAAGTGTTTGAATCTTCCTTATCTTACATGAGAGACCATTTTGGTCAAAAAATTCAACAAAATTATTCAGAACATATTTCAATTTACGTATAAATTTACTGCTTGAAAAGTGTACATGAGTCTGGTCTATTGGCTGAAGATTAGCTCACCCATCTGTCATGCAGAATTTACTACCTGGACTTCTTCCATTACCAGGACTGTTTATATCCTTCCCTCCTCAATAAAGTGTTGAGTTCCATCTTTCATATTTGCAGAAAACATTGGGCCTTTAACTTTAGAAAAAAGTTGCATAGATTATAATCTTCTATTCTGTATTAAATCCGTTTGAACAGGAGAAAAAAGCATGAACAGTGTTGAACGTAAGCTCCAAGGTGGTTGCCTAAATAGTTTTCAGGTTTTCAGGGTTTTTTGACATCACCTCTGATTCTGTGTCACACAGTTCTGATGCTACTGTTTATGTTTCATCAGGTCACATGATCAAAAATGCATTCAGGATTGTCAAGAGACTTATTTGGATAGGAGATGTTCACCAGCATTCCTGACCCCCCGAAATAAGAAATCCAAACAAACAAACTTGCTGACTTTCAAATCTATGAATGTAAAACAAACCAACCAATTAACTTACAAGCCATATGTATTTAAAGTAGTATTAAAAAAATTTTAAGCCTTTCCTTGCATTACAGCACTGGGCAGGTGGTTATGTCAGATAGGATTTTATAAATTTTGATTATCTTTAAAATAGGTTTCTGTAGTCTTTCCAATTACATAATTAATGGTATGAAAGTGATACTAAGATTGATTCTGTTGTAGATAAAATGATTAAGTTTGGCCACTGGACAGTTTGATTTCCTTGATCTAACTTTTCAGTTTTATTTTTGGATTGATTCTGAAATGGACTGAAGGATAGGGCATAAAGGAAGCTTTGGGCTCACATCTGTTTTAATTTATTCGATACTGTTCTCCAAAGCATTAGAGAATCTTATCTATCTGTCTATCTACACCAGTATGCCTTCTCAGGGTTATCCTACTTTTTTTGACTAATCTATTTCCCTGGCTCTTGCCTGTTCAGAAATATGGGAACATACTAGTCTGACCATATTTAGCTGTTTGTAGCATGATCACTTCTGAACTATTTGTCTTGAGCGGAATGGGCATATTGGAGTTTAAACTCATCTGAGAAGGTAGGTATCTAAGGCCAGATGAATTGAGCCCTTAAAGTGTCTATTTCTCTTTGTGGACTAGCTTAGATGTGTACAACTGCACTCTTTGCTGACATGAATCCGTCCTCTGAGACTTCTGAAAAGTGAAATCCACTTTCAGTACTTACTGTCATGTGTGTGCTAAAACTGTTTTTGAACAGTTACCATTTTTCCCACTGGTTTCCACACTTGACATGTGCAAAATAATGCCTAGTTAACCAAGTATTAAAGAATATATTTATTGTGGTTTGGGTATGGGATTTTTTGGTGATGGTGGGTTTGTTTTTATGTATGTACATTCATACGCAGTCTGACACATAGTTCAGTGATAGCATGTTTGGACCAAATACATTTCTATAACTGCTCCTTCACAGTGTATTCAGAAACTACTCTTCAATAAATCAACATACAAAACCCAGTTAAAAGTAAAATTCTTCTCTTATAGCATAAAGATGCTTCAGAGATCTTTAGTTGCTTGCTTTCCTAGTGTTATTTAATAGCCTTGGCAAAGTGATGCAAATAGTTACAAAAATCTCTGATAGCTTTAAACATGTTCATCAAGACACTTTGTAACTATTTTCAGTTCCACCTTAGGCCTTGTGAACTCTTCTCTTGTGTACATAAACTATGGGTATGCCATTCAGATGGCTGAGGATGAGTAGAAACAAACAAAAAATCCAAGCCAGTCTTCCTTCTTTAATGTGTTATGATGATTTCTGAAAATAAAGGATAAGCATCTCCCTAATGCAAGTATTTAGAGCCATCCCAGCATCTGAGATCATGTATTCAAGCCCACTCCCACTTTACTTAGGTGTTGGAAGAATAGCTAGGCCTAGCTTCTGGTATTCATGAGGAGTTATTTTACACTGATGCTCAGAGAAGGCTAAAAGAAGCTTACAGCTATACTCCTGCATTCGTATTTATGTAGAAATAGCATCTTAGAAATCTCACACAATGATGAGAGAGCATTACTGTTATTCCAGTATGGCTCTACTGTGTGAAGGTGCAGTTCTTGGGTCCATGACTTCCACTGAGGATAGAATTCTGTATGGACTTCAACTAATTTGTGGGGGAAGGGCTTCTGGTATTAAGGGTTAAAAAAAAAGTTTAAAAATACAGTATTTTGTGGCAACAGTTACATTGTGCTCCTGCAAATAACATACTTCCCAGAACCATTATCAATATTTATAGGTTACGTTATGATGATACACAAGGAAATTTACATTTTGCCTGTTGAGACAGAAGCCTCTATGCATTTAGAAGAAATTGTGGTCTGTTCCATCAGAAGTGTAAAAATATTTATCATCACGTCCTATATCTACCCTATAAATTGTCTTTCTTAGTAGTATGCTATTTTGTCCTGAATCTTGTTCTGGTCTTGTGCATGGTAATGATTACTTTTATTTATAAAAACAACTTCAGTAGTATTTTGCTACTATAGTATTTATGCCTCATGTAAGGGTTTCTTTGACTATTCATTGATATTGTATAAGAAGTTAACAGATGCTGAAAACGTATTTGATGATGTACTATCTTCTTTCGTTAGCTTCTCTTAGACCTAGTTCCTTTAATCTCTACTGTCTTCATCAGCAGTATTTGCTTGTAGCCAACATATAACATCTTCTTCCATATAGTTTTTAAATATATCTAATCTATAAAGTCACTTGAGTATAATGTACCTAAAATTAACCTATATTTAAAATCTAATTTTTTTTAGAAGGTCTGTTTTTATGTATGGCTCATTGCTCACTGGCAGAGCGTATTGCAGAAAAGAGGCACTTAGTTTAATGACTGAAAGAAAAAGTTTCTTGTGCTGTTTTTACTTTATTCTCTCTTACATTTTGATATCTGTTAAGCTCTGGTTTTACTCCCTTTTTTATTAGTTGTTTTGTTTCCAAAATATGTTGAGGCCACATGGTTTGCCTAGATTAACTGGCTTGATCATAAAGCTAGCCCAAAATAAGGACTTTTACAGAAATAGTTCAGCTCTGGGCTTAGGGGTAAGGTGGGAGCCAACTACCTTCCTTACCACACTTTGCAAATAGCAATTTTTAGGCTAGAAAGAGGACCAGCTGCAGAACTAACAGCAGAACAGTAGACTGTATTTTATTTTTTTATATCTACATCTCTGTAGTTAAAACAGAAAATTAGCCTGGTATGCTTAATTTAATAATGCAGTGTTTTTTCTGTGATCAAATATTTGTTTTGTCTGTGTGATCTAAACACAGATAAAATCTCAGTTTTTCCTGAATCAAAATTTTTCTTCCATACTAAAGCTAGGAACATAGATAAGGTAGATTTTGAAAACAACAAGTGGAGATATTTTCAGAATGGGGAGGTAGTCTGAGTGCTTCTGGGTCTTGAGAATGTATTCCAGTGTGTTACTTTTAGAAGGACTTTTTGTCTACTGAAGCACTGTAATTTTTTATCTGTTGCCTCTGTTTTATCTTTTTCCCCGATGTAATACTGATTTTTAAAGTAAATTTTAAAACCTGGAGTAACAGGCAAAATACGTTGACAGGAAATATGTTGGCATTTCTACTGGTGATTAAACCTTTTCAGAATATATGTGGATTAATATATATCCTGTATTGCTTGGATACTTATGGAGTTCAGATCTGAGCATATATATTGGATTTCAGTGTGCTTTCAATAACATGTCATGGACAACTCTTTTCCTTTTAAATTCTCTATCACTGGAAAGAATAATTGAATTATAATTTCACAAAAAATCAGCTGTTTAAGCAACATCATAGTACCTTTTTCTAAAAGGTTGCTGACTTTTCGGTTGGCAGATACGATAGTATTCTGTAGTTTTTTCCCTTTTTTTTTTTTAATGGAGGGAGTGGGGGATAAGCACTACTGTTTCTTAACACCGAAGAAACACCAGATAAGATTCAACTGTTCAGCTGTTTTAGAGCAAACATATCTATCATTTTTTTAATTTTCCAGGTTCCATAAATGTGTGACAATGTTTTACACAACTATATGGTGCGTGGAAATAAACACTTTTGGCGATAATTTTTTTTCTTGGTTATGAAGGAGAAAAATTAAGTTACAAATCTTACTTCTTTCCTTTGTCAGATGTACAAATTGGTCTCAATATTTGTTTTTTGTAAATTGTTTTCCACCAAAGGTACACAGTATGAGCTTGTTAGGTAGCCAGTATTCTGATTTGTATATACTTCCATGATAAAATTTGTCAAATGAAATGAAATATTTTAGACTGTATTGCCTGATACGTGTTTTTGTTTGTTTTTTTAACTAGTGAAAAAGGCCATAGATTTTAAATCTAGAGGATTTAAATTGTTTCCAGGGAAAGACAACAGCAACAAGTTTTCTATCTGTGAGTGTACTCCTTTTTTGTTACTTTTTTCTAGTGCAAGAGTGAAGTTTGTGCTGTCTGTGTTGTTTTTGTGTTTTCAAAATTGTTTATGTATTTCTGATAATATAACTGACATAAATCTGTTTCTCCAGTCTGCATGGTGAATTTTTAAATAACGGTTCTACTCTAAAGGCAGGCTTTCTATAAATGTGGCATTGTAGAAAGACATGTTATTTTTTCAGTAATTTCACACTAAATTTGCAGTACTTGCAAAGAAATAAATATTTAGCTTCCCAGGTGCCAGCTGTAATCTTAGCTGTGAACAAGAGAGACATTATTTTAATTGAAAATTAGTACTAGCAGCAAAAGGCTATACAAACCAAAGCCTATCCTCATTTACAAATGCGCAGTCACTTTTTTTTCAAGCGACACATGAGGTCACTTTCTGAAACTTTTTTTTTCATTAACTTTGACATTTTGAACTGATTAACTAACTGTAGTTTTAAGAATTCTGGAGTTGCTTAGTGCCTTCAATTTTAATTACAGAAAATAGAAACTGAAAGTGCTCGGCATCTTAGAGGACCAACTCCTTATTCACTCATAAGGAGGAGTCAGGCAACTTTCTAACAAATTAAACAGATACGGCTCTAAATACATTAAAGAGGTTATCTTTGCAAAAGAACATGCCATTTTTATAGAGTTCCTTTTTGGACTAGAACCGCATTTTAAATATTTAGAAATAATTGGTTAAAATAAAGATGGACTATATGCTTAGCCTATATCTGCTTATACTACATTTCATTATTCTTCACAGGAGTGAAAGGACTTGCTTTCAAAGCTCCTTAGGTTGGACACATTTGCACTAATTTTTTCTTTAAAGTGTCAGTGATGGATTCAGTTTCCAGATTTAGCAGGGCACATTGGCATAACTTTTAATGCATTTTTCAGTTTTAGGTTTTATACTGTCAATATATTAGATGTGATTTTTTAATAAAAATGTGTCTTCAAGCAGCAAGACCCTTTAACATTTACCACATCAGAAAAATAAAGCAAAACACACTTCCGTTCAGTTTTTATAATGTAGCATATTGCCATATTCAACTTTTCTGTAAACTGTATCACCTAAATAGTTCTGTAAGACATTTCTGGTTTATTTGAAAACTTTGTATCAAGATACTGAAAAACAAGTATTCTTTTTACACATATTGGGTGACTGGAAAGTAGAGTGATTATACAACAAGAAATAACAGTAAGATGATTACAGTAGTGTTTACAAGGTACGTCACTGAGGGCTCTGTCTGATAGTCCATCTATGCTTTTATAATTACGAATGAGAATAGTACAGTGGCTGATAAATTTTTTCTCTATAAATTTATTTTGCACAGATCATCAAATATTCCACTGTATAAACATTAATAGGAATTGCATATTTATAGTGAAGTACTAGACACTTGTGATATCTAAAGGTGACTGTTACAAAATTAGTGATGAAATTGTCATATTTTTGAAAGTCTTTATATAATTTCATATGTTATGATATTCTGTGTAAAGCTGAAAACTTCTGTTGCTTGTTTTATTGATTGAAGAGAGTAGACTACCTATATGAGTCAGTAATAAGTGAAGGTGAAAACCTTGATGATTTGTACCTTTAATGATCATAATCTTGTCATTAATAGATAACTAAGGTTTTATACTGTAATCTAGCATTTGGTTAGCTAGTCACTTTGGTAGCTGAGGAAATTGAAGAGGCAGTATTTCATGAAAAGCCTATGTATTTAGCTGTTGGCTTCAGATAAAATTTTCAGTGTGGCCTCAACTGGATCTGTACTTGCATTACAATGACAGGGTCCTTTAAAAAACCAGAACGACCATCATTCAACTGTTAGTGGATATGAGATAAGTGAATACCTATTTTACATTATGCCTTGTATTATGAATGTCATTAGAAATTATAATCTAACATTTCTCATGTGTATGCCTTCTCCCTGTTTTACTTTTTCTAAATGTATCAGGTATATAACATTAAATACTAATGCACAGGTGATTTGCACATAGTAAAGCCGGAATGGTAATATCTGATATGATGATACGCTTTGAAACAAGTATGCATCAACTTCATTTTGCAAGTACTCAGATCAATCAAAAAAATCATTGGGGGACCTAATTCAATCTGGATTAGAACGCAGGAATTTCTTGCTCTCAGTTTCATGACCAGACCATGAATGAATGCTTTCCCTAGAGGAGCCTTTAATTTAATACAGGAAACCCTTTCATTGCTTATTGCCATATGACTATCATCTGGGGTGTAAAACAAATATAGATAGACAGGTATCTGGGGAACTACACAGAGGTGTATTTCAGTAGACTGAAAAATCAAGCATTATGTCTGGAAAAGTAACATCAATACAAAAATGTGTATTTAGTTTTCGCTAAGTACTTAACAGAAATCAGGATGGATATAAGTTTGTGCTTAAATGCATTTCTGATTTGGGATCAAATCAGAAATCAGTTTAGTGACTTCTACTTGCAACTTTTTCTTCCGAAATTTTACTGTGGTATATGTCTTATTTTAATTTTGTCACTGTGATGATTTTATTGATTTTATTTAACATACGCCTTTATATTTTTATATATGAATATTAATAAATCCATAATTTATTGCTTTAAAATCCATTTTGTGGAAAATGGAACTTTATACAGAAGATGTCAAAACCCAATAGGATTTTCAAGCTTCCATTTTTGGTAGAAATTGAAGTACATAGTACTTCTTGTGCTTTGAAATCCACTAGAGTATTATTTTAAGTGAATATTCACTCTGTTAACTGTGTGTGTGGAAATATAGTGTACAAAAATAAAGTAATTATTTGAAATATTAAAACATGAATTACAATAAATAGAAATAGTTCTGTTTAAATAGTATTTTTACTTTTTTTTACAGTAAAGAATTTCTTCTGTGTGCATAGGTATATGATACATACCCAAAATGGCGCCATTTTATTTTGATTTCTTTAATATTATTATCAGGCATTGTGAATAATTTCCTAACTATAGTTTTAACGTATGTTTAATGTCAGAAAAATTAACACTGTTGCAAAACTGAGAAGGTGTCTTTTTCCCTACTTTTCTCAAGTATACTTCCTTTCCCTTCCTGCATTGCTTAGTGAATCCTAACTGTCTACCCAAAGTTTTAAGGTGTTTTCTATATATACAGGCTACTTATGATGATTCTGAATTTCTCACATCTTGATACAGGCTTTGGAACTATAGAAAAGCACCCAGATGGTTCAAAGAGAGAGTTAATTCTAAATGCTCATCCAACAAGTTCCTGCTAGATGGCCTTGTGAAATGCAGTTTATGGAATTGTAATTGTCGGGGATACATATATTCCAATAGTAGCAGGAACTTGCGTTTCTATAGCTAGTATGCTTTCATCACATCTACAAGTACTCGGGGAGGAAAAGACTGAAACTCAGTAATATGAATGGGTTCTACAGAAGAGCCCTCCTGGCCCAAAAGTCCCCTGAGCATAGAGATGCAGATGAACAGAGATTGCCTTGGTTTTGTGTTAGAACAACCTTGCAAGTGGTACAGCCCTTTCAGGGCAGAGGAGGATAAATAGTGCTGTTCCAGTTTACAAGGGCTGAGCTTAATAGGTTTTTTTGAGCAGCAGGCTAAGTTGAGATGTTTTCCTTTTAACCCTCTGCAACATTTTCATTTGGCCTTTGACTTCCTCAGGGGTACAAACCAATTCTTCCCTTTCTGTGTGTGTAAGAAGACAAATTTCAAGGAAGGGAAGACCCCCAAGTTTTCTGAACGTTACTGTCCTTCATTAAAAGCTGAAATTTAATGAACATCCTTTAGAAGTATAGTTAGAAACTACATTTTTTTATTCGGGTACATTCAATTTACAGTATAATGTGATTAGCCTAATTACATGCAAACTTTTTCTTTAAAGGAAAGTAAAAATGTAATACTGCAAATCTGTTGGTCTAGTTCCTCAGAAATAAAGATGAATAAAGGTGAAAATCTCTTTCTGCTTAGTATAAATCTCTTGGTTTCATGTCAACTTGTGGTTTTGAAAAAAATACTCTTCTATCAGGCCACGAATTTACCAATGAATAGCAGACCAAACCCCTCTGCTAATGTTTTGGGGGGAACTTCTACCTCTTGGTTCAGTTAAATTAAAAAATTAAATATAAAATTAAATATAAAATTAATAGAATTATTTTGGCCTAAAATTATTTTTGTACGATACACTTTCGCAAGCTGTAAAAATTATGAGAAATTATATAATGCATAAAAAAAAAAGGGTGAAGAGGTAGTTAAATATGCTGAGAGCTACATCGCCGTATACAAATTTCTGGAAAAACACACTGAAAGGTTCACAGGAAGTTTCTCTCTGAAGATCCATTTTAGTTTATTGTAGGATAAATGTATGCAAATCAAACTGGCATTTTGAGTTTACCTTCAGATCACCATATTTTGGGGGTATCTGCATTTTCAATACTGATTAAGGACAATTCTCTCAGCATAAGCCTATGCATTCAAGTTTTATTATAATTCAAGGAGAAAAGGTCAGCTCTTAGTGGAGATGACATTTATTAGATTATGTTCAGAGTAAAATCTTACAACCCTAAACTTGATGAACACTCCTTTAAATGTTAATGTTTGTAAAGGAATAGTAATAACATTTCCATATGGGTTCAATAATATTACAAGCAAACAAAATCGCTGATTAGTACAACTTATAAAAAACTTGTGTTATTTTTTAGAATACCACCCCCCCAAAAAAAAGAAAAACACAGAAAATACTTGCTTTGCTTATTATAGGGAGGAGAAACTTACGTACGGAAACTAGAGATTATATGGGTGATCATATTCTGTTGAAAACCTGCTTCAAAGGACCTAAAATGCAGATAATGTACTTTTTCGTCTTTGTTAATTTGCTTAACTCTGTATTTCCTAAGAACTGTATTATTTTATCTTTTTTTGTTTATTTTGTTTTATTTTGTTTTTTTTGCAGTAAATGAGGGAGGTATTAAACAGGCATCCAATTTGTGTCCAGATCCTGGAGAACCAGAAAATGGAAAACGGATAGGCTCAGATTTTAGGTAAAATATAAACCCTACCATTGTATCATTTCTCTAATACTGAACTTGGAAAATGTATATGTTAAAAATTTATTGCTGGTGTTGGGCTACTGTTTCAAAACTTAACTTCTCAGTAAAAAGTGAAATGGAATTCTGTATAAAATTATGTAGTGCAATATAGCCTGTACTGAGTATGCAAAGAAGATAAAATATGTACTTGGAAGAGAGTTCTATCTGATAATCTGGCAAAAATTGGATTGAAGGTAAGTTAAAATAATTTTCTCATGTAAATACTGTATTAGATTTACAAATATTGAGCATACATGTGGTACTGGAGGTTTTTTGAAGGACAAAGCAAAATTCAGTGCAACACAGAAGGAACAATAAAACCTCACAGAAGAGGCATCAGATACTATTATAGAAATATTCAGTGCAATCTAATAGAGAATATTGCATTTTCTACAGTATGTTTTTCAGGAACCCAGAAGTTTGATACATGCAGGTATATTTCCCTAGTAGTCCTCAGGGTGGTTTAGCACTCTTAATGCAGACTATTTTTTTATTAATTTTTATACTTACCAAATTGGTGGTGTATAGTATTACTGTATAAAAAAAAATAAAATCAGAACTAAAAAGTTGTACTTCATTTCTAGTAAATTCTTACATTTCATTCCTTGCTGGCTTTTTCGAATGTTTCTAGGAAGACTCCAAAGAATTAAAGAATTACACACTGCCAGTGATCTATTCCACCGTTTTTTTTTTAACCTGAACTCAAATTTTAGCCCACTTTCCTCATCCATTCTCAGCTATCTTTCAAATTCCTTATCTTGTAAGAAAAAGAAAGTTTGCAATACTCTTTCAAAACATGCTATGCCTTTTTCTCAGTGAACATGTGTGACTCCTATTGTCAGTAACAGCAGTGGTTGATGCATTGTATGAGTAGAGACACACATATATAATCACTTACTGAAAATGTTTTGAATTACTTTTAATGTCTTGCCTGAGTTTCTGAATTGTTTCCTTTTCAATTGTTGAACATTCATTTCATCACATACTAAAAATGATTAAACATACATATTATTATATATTTGATATATAGACAAATTTTAGACTGTATGAAAAGAATAAAGCAATGTTCTTGCTTTATATGCTATTTTCACATTATCATCATATTTACAAATCCCTTCAAAACACCTAAGTGAGGAAAGAGAAAAGAAAGAAATAAGTAGGAGGGAGATTGATCATTTTAAAATTAATTTGTTTTATTACATTCAGGTTAGTTTTTTACATATTTTGTATTTTACATACCACACAGCACACTTCCTAGCATTGGAAGATAATAAATGTTAGAGTAATCTGGGAGATGAGCAAAGATTTTATGAAATTATGTGACTTCAGTCTTTTACATAACTTCTGGTACTTTGTTTTGTTTTGCCTTTTCTCCCTGTAATCAAGCAGAACATACAATTGACAATGACATCCCAAGTAAATGTGCTAGCTGGCAGTCAGTTATTATAATATCTCAGTTAGTTATTATAGTCTCTCTGTTTCTCTGGTTTTGAGAAAAGAAAAAGTTCAATGTGCATCAGAGAAAGCTTTGTAACGAATTTTATATAGAATGTCATTTCTGACATTATCTGACAAAAAATGGTTTCCTGATGTTTTCAGGGAAATAAAAATAAATGTACTGTATTTCTTAACTGTCATGCTTTCTAGAATCATTACTTAGGCCAGTGTTTTGTATTTTAAACTCAGAAACATGGCTTGGTAGCGAAAGCCTTTGACAGAAAATTTGCCAAGTCCTTTTCTAGTGTTGTCTCTGCAAGTGACCACTAGAAGACCTACATGTAAGATCATTCTAGTTAAACTTATGTGAGGGGCAGTACCTTGAAGGAGATATGATGATGATCATGCTCTCATCTTTCTTTTTACGCCAAACTATTAGGATATGATTTAACATTATTTTTCACTGTACACTGTCATGATGTGACTATTAAGCTTTCCTATTTTAAATGAATTTATGAGAAAATAAAGGAGAAGGCATTCAAATTACTGAACAATATAATACAAGATATACAAGATACCAAAATCAAGATATAAAAATCAATGTTTTCTTTTTAAGTGGTTTTTTCCCCCTAATTTCTCACTGAACTCAGTGATTTTTTTTTTTTCTTGAAAAAAAATCCTCAAATAATCTGTGAGGGAAGATCAGCTTTTCTGTTAACTGCAATGAATGTGCTATTTAATACTTATTTGTATAATATAATGATAAATCCAATCCCATCATAATGGAAAAGAATAAGTAAGTAGGACATCATGGCTTACACATACAATATCCACTGGAAGTGAAAAAAGTGAATGTGAAAAGATGTATTCAGTTTAATGACATTTTTGATGAACAAAAAAAGGTAAATAAGCTTTTGTTCAAAACAAAACAAACAGAAGATGTAGCAGATACATTATTATGCTCTTGGTCTTACGGGTTGAAATTTTGGGGGGCAGGGATGTTTATTTTGATGAGGAGATATTTTTCACCTTCCACCAAAGAATGTGTTTTCAGATCAAGCTGAACTCAATTTTATGTATTGATCCTTATTTTGATCACTTCTTGACATTAGTATGGAACCATCCTTTTTACAAAGTAAGAAAAAATGAAAAAAACCCACAACCCCCCCCAACAAACTAGTACTGAACTGATCCTCTTCCTGTTGAGGGCAGATTCTAGGAACAGTCTAAAATCCTGGTCATTTTAAGGGCAGCCTACTTGCTTCCTGGTTTCTCTACCAGGTTAGACTGCAGAGCAGTAATAGTTTCTGAAATCACAGGCTTCTCAGTGGCTTCACTGCCACCTCAAATTTATGCTTGAAAGCTGTCCTTGAACTAATTCCTTTCAACTGAGTATTTGAATTTACATGGTTCAGTTTCTTTCAAGACAAAAACAATCTAGTCTGGATAATCTTCCCTAAATAAATCCCATCTAGTGCAACATCTCCTTAATAGGCAGGTCTATTCTGAGTATGGCACTCAGAAACAACCCAGAAAGGACTAGCTTCCTTTCAAGAGATTGAGTCTTTCCACTATTTTGTGGTAGCCTCTCTTTATAATGCAAAACCACTGTATTTGGAAATAGTGGGAGGACATATATATACACACACACACACAAACAGACACACATGCGCGTGCACAGTTTCTAGCCACTTTATTGAGAGGCCTTGAAAAAGGGAACAATTACTTTTTTGATTGTATTCATCTTACATGTACTAGGGATAAATAAGGTGGTGTCCTATCTAAGGGTTGTTAGAAGTCTTATGAATGTGAATGGTGAGATTTGCACTTGTAAAGAACAGGACTGGTGAATGTTAGCAATACATATGTCATTTATCTCAAGTTGAACACCTGATACATTGGAAAGAGATCTTACAAGGAACAAAATCAAACTAAAAATTTTCAGCAGACTGAATAAAATTCCGTTTTAAATGAACCTGGTTTCAATTCTTGCCATTACCATAGTGGTTGCTCAATTGCTTCATGAGCTTCCAAAGTAAGAATGCTACTACCTCTTTAAAATAAATAAGGCATTGAAAGAAAATGCTTAAATTTAGTTAAAAAATAGCACAGCACTATGGAAAATCTTTTCCAGGTTGTCTTATACGTGGCAGAGAGAAAAACGGCACACTTTTCCCGTCTTGAAGTCAGTCTCTCTATAATGTAGGAAATAATGGCTTTACTTTGAGCTTGTCTTTTTTCTGCTTCTGATAAGGAAGTGAAAATCCCAATTACAATACCTTAATTTTAAAATACAGTATTTTGAAGAAGGGTTTAGATCTGTCTTTATGAAGATCAATCAAAGTCTAATTTCAGTACAATTTAATCTATTTTAGAAAAGAGTATGTTCTTGTCACTTCTCTTCAGCTTTCTTCAAATGTGAAGGTATAGGTTTGGAAGCATTTTATTGCAATTTCCCTCCTGTTCTGATTATCAACACTATGCTCTCTCAGCACATTCGTATGTTCTTTCATGATTCTTACACAGACTTAGAAAACCTGTAATGCAAGGTCTAAGACAAGTTGCAGCATTTCGTGACGTTCTTTGGGACCTGACACTCCATGTTGACCTTTTTGGATATTTTTTCTAAGTGAAAATTCCCCACGGCTGTATTTTCAAGTTTTAAAGGCTTTGTTTCTGATGCCAGATGCCTATTTGTCTAAAAAGTCATGGCAATTTGGTGAAGTTCCCACTGTCTGGAAAAGGGGAAACATAATGTCCATTTTTAAAAAGGGGGAAAAAGGAAGACCTGGGAAACTACAGGCCACGCAGTCTCACCTCTGTGCCAGGCAAGATCATGGAGCAGATCCTCCTGGAAACGATGCTAGGGCACATGGAAACTAAGGAGTGATTGGTGACAGACAACATGACTTCACTAAGGGCAAATCGTGCCTGACAGGTTTGGTGACCTTCTACGATGGGGTTACAGCATTGGTGGATAGGGGAAGAGCAACTGATGTCATCTACCCGGACTTGTGCAAAGCATTTGACACTGTCCCGCACAACATCCTTGTCTCTAAATTGGAGAGACGTAGCTTTGACAGATGGACCACTTGGTGGATAAGGAATTGGCTGGATGGTCGCACTCCAGGAGTTGAAGTTAATGGCTTGATGTCTGAGTGGGGACCAGTGACAAGTAGCGTGGTGTTCCTCAGGGGTTGGTATTGGGACCGTCGCTGTTTAACATCTTTGTTGGCAGCATGGGCAGTGGGATTGAGTGCACCCTCAGCAAGTTTGCAAATGACACTAAGCTATGGGGTACGGTCAAAGCACTGGAGGGAGAGGTGGGCCTGTGCGAACCTCATGAACTTCAACAAGGCCAAGTGCAAGGTCCTGCACATGGCATTGGGGCAACCCCCAGTATCAATACAGGTTGGGGACGAGTGGATTGAGAGCAGCCCTGCAGAGAAGGACTTTGGGGTGTTGGTTGGCAAGAAGCTCAACGTGACCCAGCAGTGGGCGTTTGCACGCCAGAAAGCCAACCATATCCTCGGCTGCATCAAAAGAAGCATGGCCAGCAAGTTGAGGGAGATGATTCTGCCCCTCTACTCCGCTCTCCTTAGACCCCACCTGGAGTACTGCATTCAGCTCTTGGGGCCCCCAACATAAGAAGGACATGGACCTGTTTGAGCAGGTTCAGAGGAGGGTCACAAAGATGATCAGAGAGCTGGAGCAACTCTCCTATGAAGACAGGCAGAGAGAGTTGGGGTTGTTCAGCCTGGAGAAGAGAAGGCTCCAGGAAGACCGTATAGTGGCCTTCCAGTACCTGAAGGGGGCCTACAAGAAGGCTGGGGAGGGACTTTTTAGAAGGGCAGGAAGTAATAGGAAGAGGGGTAATGGCTTTAAACTGGAAGAGGGCAGATTTAGAGTAGATGTAAGAAAGAAGTTCTTCACTGTGAGGGTGGTGAGGCACTGGAACAGGTTGCACAGAGAGGCTGTGGATGCCCCCTCCCTGGAAGTGTTCAAGGCCAGGCTGGGTGGGGCTTTTAGCAACCTGGTCTAGTGGAAGGTGTCCCTGCCCATGGCAGGGGCGGTTGGAACTAGATGATCTTTAAGGTCCCTTCCAACTCAAACCATTCTATGCTTTTATGATTCCATATATGACTTTTCAGTTGATTCCACACAAACAGAATGGTACTGCAGTGTATGAATTCAGATGTATTCCCTACACATCAGTGCAAAAATCCAAACTGCATTATCACCGTCTTCTAGTCTGTCCCACCTATCCATCACAAAATTTACAGAGAAATATAAGTTCAAAATGCAGAATAATGCATATTGTATGTTGTCTGCCACATTAAGAAAAATTTGGCTTAATTATCTTCGTAACGGTTCTTGAAGTAGTTATGGTCTGCTATTAGATAGTACGTTAGCTTCCTGTTTGTCAGATCAGTTAAGCTTAGCTGCCTCAATATTTTACTGTAGGTCATGTGCTGTAAGCCTCCGACTAACCTCCAAACCCTTTAGAGTTTTTATCAATATCCCTCTTGAATTGGAAGACCAAACACTGGGCTTAATATTGCACATTCAGCCTCACCAGCTGAGTTATAATTACACCAGCTACCACCAGTTCTAATGTAGTTGAGTATATTGTTTGTTTCATTCATAGAAGATGATCAGGTTGATCACGTATTATTAACCTTTGGTAAATCTGTGTAACTGCTGATTTCCTGTTTGTGCTTTCCCAGAGGACATGTTCTTTCCAGGGATTGATGTGAGGTTCCTAGCTTCTCCTTGCTTTTCTTAAAAATTCTTGTAATGTTAACCTTTCTATAGTCAGTAGGAACTTCTTATCACCACAGTTTTTCATAGATGATACCAGCCTTGCATAGAATCAGCCAGGTTTTTCAGCACCCTTTGGTGAAAGCCATCTGGCCCCCTGCCTTTGAATACAGCCATCTTTTTTCCTGTTGTTCCCCAGTACTAGCTGTCCCTGTTCTTCCCAAATTACGCTGGTACATGCAGATGTCTAGGAGCAGATGTGCTGTAGAAATTGATGCAGAAAAGGCATCGGGTACTTGTTTTTTCATATCGGATTCCAGCACTACAAGGTTGCCTTACCCATTTATTAATGGACTCACATTGTATATGAACTTCCTTTCGTGACTAATACACCCACAGAAGCTCTTTTTCTTACTAGTGTGCCTTACTATTCTTAGCTATAGCTGGGGGTTGTCCCAGGGAGTCTAATTTAGTCACCCAGGGACTACTAAATTAGTAGCTCCAGTTCAGAAAGTTCCGTAACCATAAATGATTGAAATATGGTAATGATTGGAAGATTAACTACAGATGTTTGCTGTATTCTAAAGTTTTTCTCTAAGCATTCACTTTTCATCACTTTCAGTGTTAGCATACTGGGCTAAATGAACCCAGTCTAGCCTTTGGCTGCATCCACAGACAGAAACTCTTTGCCAAATATATTCTGCTTTTGAAACTTGTTAGATTTTCCTGCTGTCCTTTAGATTTTTCGTTTTTGGTGGTGCATGTCTATAATGTATATAACAATGAACTTCATAGCTATATCATGCTTCAGTTCTCTTGAGCTTTACAAAACAGGTATAGTCTACACAGTTTTGAGGGGCTTCATTGGGTAAGCAGTTTGGATCAACTGTAAGTCAGGGAATCAAACTGCCCTTAACTGTCCACACTATTTTTTGGTCATTTGTTCCCACACTCTGTTTTGAACTACTCCACCAGGTTTCTCTAAAACAATACCTGCCCACAGTTCAGCGGTACACTACTCGAGGGACAAGTCTGCCCAAATTAGCTTCCATGATCTGATTCTCTCTCTCCACAGTTTGTAGTTCTCTTACACACCAGCAGGCTTTGACCAGATCTCCCACATGTCCTCTGGACATGCAGTAGATATCATCAATTTCATCCTATCAAGAATCCTTCTTTGGCCTATAACACAGTCCTCAAATTATTTGGGATTCTGACAAATTAAAAAAAAAAAGAAAAAGAAAAAAACCCCTCTACTGAAATTGCTGCTGTGTCACCACACCATACCAGACCCACATCAAATCCTTGCCCAAATGCTCCAGAAAAAGTTAAGTCTAAAGAGTGTAGACGTAAGCCTATCTTTTTACATCTTAGAGCTAATAATTATTTCCTGTTAATGTGCATGTCCTTTTTAAATCTTAATCATATCCATCTCTGGTACTGTACCTGGGTTAGGAAGTGACACTTTACCCTCCTGTACACAGTAACCAAACTTTTTTTAGAGAAAGATGGATTTTGAATTGAATTCTTCTATGTCATAGATGAATGGTATTGGAGAAAAAATATCATCATCGGAAATGTTCTGGGTTTCTGTGGCAAGGTTTTGGTAGCGGGGGAGGGGGCTGCAGGGGTGGCTCCTGTGAGAAGCTGCTAGAAGCTTCCCCAGCTCCAAGTGGGACCCACCTCTGGCCAAGGCAGAGCCCATCAAGTGACAGCAGCAGCGCCTCTGGGATAACACATTTTAGAAGGGGAACCTGCAGTGGGGGAGGAGACCGAAATGTGAGAGAAACCCCTACCCAGACCCCGAGGTCAGTGAGGAAGGCAGGGGAGGAGGTGGGCCGGAGGAGGGGATGGCCCTGCCGCCCCTGGTGAGAGGGCAGGCTGTCCCCCTGCAGCCCATGGAGGGGAGCGGGGGAGCAGATGCCCACCTGCAGCCTGGAGAGGACCCCATGCTGGAGCAGGTGGGTGCCCCCCAAGATGGCCGTGACTCCGTGGGGAAGCCCGCCCTGGAGCAGTCTGTGCTTGAGGGACTGTGGCCTGCGGAAAGGACCCGTGCCGGAGAAGTTAATGGATGACTGTCTCCCGTGGGAGGGACCCCAGGCTGGAGCAGGGGCAGAGTGTGGAGTCCTGCCCCTGAGGAGGAAGGAGCAGCAGAGAACAACATGTAAGGAACTGAACTGCTGGGGGCAGGAGGTAGAGAAAACCAGGAGTGGAGTTGAGCCAGGAAGGAGGGAGGTGTGGGGGAAGATGTTTTAAGATTTGCTCTTACTTCTCATTTTCTTTATTTTCATTTGATTGGTAGTAAATTAAATTGATTTTATTTTTTTCCCCAAGTTGAGTCTGTCTCTTGCCTGTGACCGTAAGTGGTGGGTGATCCCTCCCTGTCCTTGTCTCGACCCACAAGCGTTTCTTCATATTTTCTCCTCCCCATCCCACTGAGGCTGAGGGGCGGAGGAGGAGTGAGTGAGCGGCTTTGTGGTGCTTTGTTACTGGCTGGGCTTAAACCACAACGTACCTGCTCAGTGTTTCCTCTTTAAATGGGTCCATGGTTAGTTAAAGGAAATGTATTTCCATGTTATTTTTTTTTCAGGTGCTCCTTTTTTTTTTTTGAATAATCAAAGGGGTTCAGATTTTCTCAACATGACTTTCTAGAGCAGATAGGTTCTTGTGAAAATCTAATGTTGATAAAGTTACTCTTGTCTTCCCATTTACTACCTTTTGGACCTTCCTAACCATATAGTCCCTGGAGTAGCTGTGTATAATTTTTAACATTAATGATAGATCATCTTTTTGTTTCGTAACTCAGAAATTTCCTCCAACTGTGTGATGTGCCTTGTGGCTCTTTTTCCTCAGTCTCATATAGCATCTTTTCAGCCTTACCTTGCAACGGCCTTTACATTGTGTTTACTTTTTTATTTTTCTCAGTTTTTCACTTTTATATCTTCTGTTTTTCATGGACTCTGCAGCTCTTCTTTATCCCGTTCTTTCACAAATATGCTTATTTCTGGTTTTGGAATAGTTTGTAGAGCTGTTATCCACTATCCAATCCTCCTTTTCTGAGATGTCTGTTCAGTGGACTGTATCATATTTCATGTCCTCATTGCTTATTATCTATGTATCTGTAAAGCCCAGGTATTCCCCAAATATAATCAGCCATATTGTGCTGACACCATTCCTTTTCAAGCATCTAACATTTGTAACTCCCTTAAGTTTATTCTTGTTCTGTTTAGTATCAATCTTCCTTAGTAGCTATTTTCATCATAGAGGTATTTGAATTGATTACCTAACAAAACTTAATCTCTGGAATGTGTGCTTAGTCTTTTTAATTTTTTTGTCTGCCTTTGAACTGAAACTGAAATTACTATTACAGCACTAAAATCCCCATCTATAAGGAAAGAAAAACAGAGACCATTCTTCAAAAGCCAACCCTGCAGAGAAAAATGCATTTTAGTAAGTTTCAGCAAAAAGGAGTGTTACACCCTGTGCGATCAAACCCACATTTGAAGATCCCAGCCAAATCAATAGTGATATCCTATCACTGTTGAGTGATATCCTCAGACCTCTTCCAACCTCTTTGAGAAAGTGCCAGTTTTAGAGTTTGAAAGAGCCCTAAATCATTTATTTAGCTAAATGAAGAACTATGCCAGTACAGAAGCATTACTTACAGAGATTTACAAACCAAAATTTTTTAAAATAGGTAATGTAACAAAGGCTTGAAAATGATAGAGGGATCTATGGCATCCATCTGAGTAGGGTCAGGTAATTCCATGACTTACAAGGTCACACAGGAAAGCTGCTATAACACAGACTTTTGGGGAGTTACTCCATGTTTAATCTTAAAATACCCAGAAAACTGCATGCACAGTGTGGCCAAAGTCTCGTAAGCCATGTGTACGTATAAAATAATTTATCAAGGCAAATACAGTTAGGAAAGCCTCTGAGATCCTTTGAGGGGTCATACATTAAGAAAAAGTTTAAAGACCTGATGCTATGATCTGGTAGCTAATATTCTGTACAAAAAATGTGTTATGAAACAAAAGTCACCTTGTATTTTGACTAGAATAGAACGGAAAAGCACTTACTGTGAGCATTATACAAGAAAAAGAGTTAATTCAGATCCTGATTGAATGTAAATGTAAATCTAGGCAGAATTCTTCGAAACCAATGAGTCTGTGATCTGGTATTTTGATATGTTTGAATTAGAATGAGATGCCCTGCTACTATTTAGTATTGATGGCATACTAATTTTCTCATGACCAAATTAGGAGGGAAGATTTTTCAAGGAACTGTACTAAAGTAAAAAACCCCAACTAATTCCTTTTCTGCACAGGTTATTAGTTAAAGAAGCTGTCTTACTCTGTTCAGTTACAGAAGAATTAGTAGAGCAAATCAAACTTTACATGGTTTTGAGGTATTCAGATTTCTAAGTTGATTCTTAAAAGCCTCATATGCAGATACATATGTAACAAAATCATTGGGAAATGATAGCAAAAGTACAATGACACCATTAAAAAATAATTTACTTCACCATGCTGCTTGCTTTTACATCAGCACTTCCCTTATTCCCCCATGAATAAGGACTGCTCTTCTGTTTTGACAGAGTGTCAGCACACCTGTGTTTAGTTAGGTTATGAGTGGGTCTTTGTGCCCTAGTGCTTTACACTTACTAACATCCATGGTATTAGCTGTGCCTAGACTAGGGAATACCATTGGTCGTATAATTTGTGTTAGCTATTGCATCTAAAGGAAATACTTGTTAATATTAGGCCATCTAAATATAGATAATGAAGGAAAAGGAATTTATGCTTCTCCACTTTTATAACATTTTCCTTTTGGAAGCCTTTTCAAAATACTGTGTTTTGTTGTATTTCTTACTGTAAAATGCTAGTCTTGGTCGTATGCATGCAAATGTCTGTACACAGTCACTAGAGTTTGGTAAGTAATGCTGTATGATTTTTTTCTACAAGGTTTCATCACGTTTTTAATACCAAAACATAAAGCTTTATCAGTACCCACTATAAAGGTGGTAAAAGCGATGATACTCCTCCAAATTCCACTTACAAAATATCCTTTACTGCAAAATGCAGGGTCACTATATATGAGATTTTCAAAATACTAAATTTTAGTTTACCTGACTCTTCTCAGAAATTCTTCAATAACATCTTGGCTTTAGTCTTTGGGGTTTATTTCTTCTTAGTTAGGGGGGAAAAGAGGAATATTTCCCAAATGTCATTCATTTTTGGCACAAGCATGAGGTAACACACTAAACTGCAGTTCTGTGAGTCTTCCTCATCAGTGTTATATAAGGAATAGGATAAATAATAACACCACCCTTTAATTCAAAAACATGATGATGATCATTTAGCAAGTGATAAAGTAAAAGGTGCTCTCTGAAGACCTTTGTGACACTATAGGTTGTCCACAGTCACAGTTCATAGAAATACTTTACAACTGTGACAGGCAAGCCTTTAAAAACAGCAAGCTGAAATTACGGAGTGTAAGATACTGACGTCAGAGAAAGGCCTGATATATTGACTATTTTCAACTGTAATCAGGACTTGAAAAAATAATGATATTAAAGGAGAAGAATAATTATCTCAATAATACACATTTAAGTATTGAGTTTTTTAACATTTCCAAGCTGAAAAAAAGCCCAATCCTCCCCTCAGAAAAAGATAACAAAACAACCAAGTTTTTCTGGCTTATTTCCTGTTTTGTTATGTGCCAAGTTTGCAACACCAAATGTCAGCTCCATATGGAAAAGTACAAATCTTTTGAAGCCAGCATTATTGCTTCATAAATACTCACAGCTAAATACCTAGAAAGTTAGAATTCTTTTATTGCTTCCCATTAATTTGAGAAACATATACCAGTTAAAGGAGCAAGTGTTCATATTCACCTTATAACTTCATTGTCTAGTAGCTGTTACATTCAGAATCTTGTTACTGGCAAGAGAAAACACACCACTTACATGGAGTCAAGACTTTACCGCCAGCGTAATTAAAATCTTAACCTACTAATCAAAGTATAAAAACCAGCTATTACTAGTTTATTTACAATAATGCATTCCTAGTCCAAATTAATACAGGAAAGTCTTAATAATATACTGTTGGGTTTTTTTTACAAGAAACATTATTGATATCTAATCCTTTTCTGTAGTATTGTGCTCCCCCTTCCAAACCCCCTCTGGTTTTAAAGTCAAAACCACCAGATTTCCTCAAGAAGAATCAGGGGTGGGGAGTATGTACAGCAAGTCATCCGTATCCTGAGGTCTTCACTGGGAGGAATACAGTGTTTATAGTGGGGATTTCTTCTCAGTCTTGTGGTTGACCTTTTGACTCTTTTCCTAGGTGATTTCCTTACTTTTCTTTCTCATTGTTTCCTAGCATCAGTTAATATAAACAGCTACTGTTTGTTACGCAGTGCCCAGGTTTGTCAAACCTTTACTATGTGGAACCTTTACTATATGGAAGTCAGAACTTAGGTCAGAAAATAGTCACTTGACCTCCAGATGACCGTTAAGAAGAGGTAAACAAGCTCTGGCGAAAGCGAGCCCAGAGGGCGCTGAATGCTGTGCCCTGTCAGGCTAGTACATAGCCTGCAGCCTTTTACTAGCGAGAGAAAAAATTACTGGATTACATGTTCGTATTGTTTGTCAAGACTGTCATACCTAAAAGAATGGAAAAATTGATTGATACCTATTTGTAAAAAAATGCTGCTTCTTTTTATGTCGTTTGATTTTAGCCTGGGAGCAACAGTACAGTTCTCCTGTGATGAAGACTATGTGCTACAAGGTTCAAAAAGTATCACCTGTCAGAGGATAGCTGAAGTTTTTGCTGCATGGAGTGATCATAGACCTGTGTGTAAAGGTAAAGAGGAATCCTTACCCTTATAGTGATTTGTTCATTTCACATCTAGCTATTGTTTGATAGCCTATCCTATTAAGTTAATATTTTTTATGTACCTGAAGTTTTTATCCTAGTGTCCCCACTTTCTTAGTACAAAAGGTCCTACATATACTGTTCTTTTTAGTATGAACTTTGTATTTCAGTATTCTTATTTTACCTGGGAACTTACATTATGAAGTTCGCTTCATAAAGAGCTGATGAAAATCTATCACATCCTAAATATTAAGACTCACCAAGATGGATTTCAAAATTGCGGTGATTCAATATACAGTCAGTAGTTCATGAAGCATCTTCATTACATATTTGCTAAGCAGATGAGAAAGACTTGAATTTAGGACTGATGAGGACTGGAGAAGTAAGTCTATACCTGGTTTCAACCCTGACCAAATGGATCAAGGGCAAAACCCACAGAAAAATGTAAAAGAAAAGCACAAAGTCATTCTGCTGAATATATCTGATGTCCAAATACTATGGCAAGTAGCATGATGAACACCTGAATCAAGGAATGAAAATACTAGTGTATATATATATTTTATATATAGTATTTATTAGTATATATAATGAAAATATTAGTGTGTACATACATATGCATGTAAATTGGCATAACAGCAAAGCCTAATATTGAAGACTACAGTTTGTTCACATTTAGGTATGGGAAACAGAAGGGACATTTATCTTGTAAGTCAAAGCTATGGATACTTACACTAATGTCCAGAGAGAACTGAGAGATGTTTCTGAACACTGGAAGAGGGCAAAAAATCTGAGGGTGGTACCCAGATGGTGTATAGTAGAAATCCACAAAAACTGGAAAATCACATGGGTGACTATTTTTTTGCCTAATAAAATACCAGGACAGTCTAAATGGGACTTGCTATGGATAAGAATGAAGTGCTAGATGTAGGCTGGAATAATCAGATACCCAAATCTGAGATGAAGAAAAACATAATAGGTGTTACAGCTGCAGAAATAGGTTTACAATGGATCACAGCGGTATATGCTTCAATAATAGCATATCCCATAAACAAGTAAAAAGTTTAGTTGTATATATATAAATATATGTAATATTAGCATTTTATATTCTGCTACTGTGTACTATATGTATACAGAATTACTAGAAATTGCTGAAGAGATACACACACGCAGACATGCATGCATAGCAGAATTAATCATGTAATGCACATACATTAAACCTTTATTTATAGTAAAACTAGTAAGGCCTTATATATTAGAGTTTTTCAGCATATTCACATACCCTAAATTAGATACCTGTCTGAGAATGTTAGTCTCCTAATCTTCCAATGTAACCAGCTGAGTGTCCTACACTTGTACAAGGGTGTTCATACCCACTGTTAAACAGTGTGACAGCATCTACTGGTCTTGGCTGTGGATTGCTTGCTGGAGGAGGTTGTCAGACACAGCTGATTAAATCAAGGATCCTGTCTCCCACCTTAGGTGCCTAAAGCTATGCAGTATGAGTACCCCGATTTTCTCTGCTATGGACATTAAGTTTCAAGAAAGGTGTGGACCAATGAAAATAGGACAGAAGAAAATATTAAAACAGATCAAAATTCTCTAAAATGTAACTTGATATAAACAAGTGGGAAAGAACTGGGCTGCTTTGATCTGGAGAAAGAATCCAGTGAAAGAAGAGGGAAAGCATGAAATATGATGGGCTACAGTTGTGCAAAGGAAGGTTTATAGTTGGACACTAGCAAAACTTTCTGAAGTAAAGAATATTTAGGTATGTGAGTAGAAGTTTTCAAGATCAGGTGAGATATACATATATCCAGGAGAGTTTAAATGCATGTAATCTCATCTTGAGCTGGGGTAATGGACTAAGTATCTTTTCAAAGATTTTTCTGAGGAAATTTCAGATTTCAAAACTGATTAATGAAAAAAAAAATCATCATTAAGATCACATTTAAGTGTGGCTGCATGATGGCATTTATATGTTTCCTGTACGATAACCATGATAAAATGATATTCTAAATATTCTTGGCTTTCATATCGCACATAAATGGGAACTGTACTGCCAATCTTGCTATCCTCTGTGTATCATGTATTTGATTATACAATTTAGTGATCTGTCATTGAAAAAGACACTTTAAAAGGAAAGCATACTACAATTAGCATTTCATTTATCAATTCCACACAGAGTTTTTTTTAAAAAGCATCTCCTAACAGACAATAAAGTGTTATCAGCAGTACTGTGATAAGACTGAGATGTATGCATAGCTACTTGTAAGTTTAGAAAGGCAGCTAAATAGCTTTTAGGGACTATGGCCTTCAAGCATGAATGGTCGTTAAACATACTGTTTTTCACTTTTGTATAAGTTATGAATTCCGCGTAGCAGCAGGTATCAAAGTACTTAAGTATAAAAGGGTAGCAACATTCTTCGGTCCATTTTTTATTTTTTTCCCAGTATGACTTTATTTAGAACTAACATTGTATAATGGTTGACAAATCACATTCATAAACATGTGTCCAATGATAAAGTAAGCATTAATACTTAGCTAGAAAGAAAAAGAAAGCAATAAATCCACTGGAAGCTAGCAGTTCTGATAAACTTCTAAATGTGAAACTGCAGAATGTGTATTAACTAAATATTCAAACTCACCATTATTCATAGGTAGAACATGTGATTCACAACCAAAAGGACAGTGTTTTGCTTCTTTACACTCACCATCTTCGTAGAACTAGATAATTTCACCTCAAAAAATTGAGGACGAATATTAAGAAAGTTATTAGGAATTGATACAATGCCATATGGTGAAAAGCCAGACAGATGGTATAGATACTATAGTTTGTCAAATATAAAATGCTTTAGAGTGTCATTACTTGCATTAAAATTACTGATTTAAGTACCTTTGGTGTGCTATAATTTCCATTCTTTTGATTAACAAGATGTTTCAATTAGACTCTTATATATACTAAAGCTGGAATATTAACATTTCTTCTAGACTAATAATTATGTCTTCTCTAAGTTTCATGCACAGAACACACAGCAAACATTTCAAAAGAATTTTGCGTAAGTAGCATAAATACCACGTAGTAACATGAAGAAAATACCTGCAAAAATATGTGTGCATCTGCTTGTAGAACTTGCATGTTTGTGTACAAATCATTTGGGCAGACAAATTGGGCAATCATGCATAAATGTTATTTTATGAAAGAAATTAATATTTTCCAGTGAACTGATGCAGCTTTGCACATAACGAGGGCACAGGTGGTATATTAGATACTTCACCTGTTATTCTTTAAAATGTCACTTAAAGTGCTGCTTTTTATCATGTGGTGTTTCCTTTTTGAACAGTACAGCTTGCAATTGTTTTCATTCATTTATATAAATTATTGTGCAGACACCAAAAATCCCACAGTAAAGATACATTTTTCAAAAATGGCATGTGAATATCAGTAATTAGTTACATTAATATACTGCAATTGGGCAGAATTCTAAACAGGAACTTTCCAGTTGTGTTAGATGTGTTTGATTTGACATCATAAATCCTCAGGACTTGTTCTTGTAGGGCATATGAGTGGCTGAGTATAACTGCCTGCCAAAAATGAAAGATGAACTCTCTGTAGGAGTTATCATGTAATACCAGCTGGAACTGGTGTAAGATTATATTCATGAAAGTGAATCTGGAATAAGTCTGAAACATTTCTACAGGAGAAATAGAATAGGACTTTGAGAAGGAAAACTGATACATCACTTCCGAAATAAAAGGAAATATTGTAGATTATCAACTTCTTTTAGACCATAAGACTAGTTTACAGGAAAATGCCATTCTGGAGGTTTGGCTCATTTCTGAACCTTTTGACTTCTAGAAGAGACTATGAGAAAATTATGAAGTTATATCAGATATCTTGACTAGAATTCATTGCAGTTGGATTATCTTGTAGTTTGCCAACACTTATCCTTTTTCTTTTTTTTTATTTTTTAAATATATTTTATAATTTATGTCTCTCATTACCCTAGCAAAATAGCAGTTGCTTGGGTAGATGGGCCTGGTGAAGAAATATGGCAGAAAATCAAGGCATTTGCCCCAATGTGATTTACAGACAAGGTATATTGAAAAGAAGTTAGAATTTGGAGGTATGAGGGAAGTATGGCTTTACATTGTAGGCAAGCAGATAAATTAACATAAGCAGTAGCTGAAAATTAACTGGTCACTCTCATTTTATTGACATTTTAAAGTGGATTCATCCTCTGAGACACTTGTTTTTTTTAGCTGGACTTTCAAGATCAATGCATCATGCAAGCCTAAAATTCTGCTGGGGATTTTTAAATTTGTTCCAATTTAATTGGCCTCATGCAAATCTTGTAGCATACCATTGTTACAGGACAACACAACAAACAATGCCTTCCCATCCTTCCTGAGAAAGAAAAAAGTGTTCAAAAAATGACCTGAGAATCTTTGCCCAGGCATTTATTGCACTTGAGTTACTGTTGAAGTCTGTTATTTGAAAGACGAAAATTTCTGCAGTTGTTAGTTATTTCATATCCCAAGAAATGCTTAATACATGTGGCTGTAATAACATGACTGCTTACATTGACTTCTCTGTGACTTCATTCAAGACAGAAAGTTTAAACACTTCAGGATTGAGACCCTTCTTACTTATCTGCCATTGGATTCAGTATTTTCCTAGAGGGCAATGCCATTATTACAAAGCCAACTTGCTTAAGCAGAGACAATTATCTGCTTTATGAAACTATTTGCCAGTTGATAAATCTCTTCCTCTCATTTGTGTTTCAGGAAATGAAACAGATAGATCTATTCACAGTTGGTTGATTACCCTTTTTATTTTCATGCCTGCCGCTCCTGTTTTCTCCTTGCTTGTTTCGCAGACCCTGTGAAACATTTATGAATGCTGCCTTTTATAAGTCTGCTGGCAAGTCAGCAACAAGTTCTGCAAAAGTACAGTATGTTGGAGAAGATCATCTCATCTGTAGAAAGAAAAAGTATTTTTGAAATAATTCTTTGTATCTGAGAAAACTAAAGGAGAGACTATTTATGGTTTAAATCACAATCATCCGATTAATAGGCAGGCTACAAAGTAATTTTGATTATTAGTAGAAAACGGAACAAATGATACTATGTATTTGAATTGGGTTCTGACAAACTTAGAACAGTTTTTTTGCATCGTATTGCTAGTTTGATCAGTTTGTTTCACTGACTAAAGTGATTTTTAAACAATGAATTAATGGACTCAGTATCTTTCATTTGATAGATTGTAAACATCAGTTTGTGCAAGCAGAATGTACATTATGAATTTGATATCTTGCCTTTATAAATACCTTTACTTACCTATAGTACATTTTTGAAAAATCTACCTTTGCCTTACTTCTCTCTGAAATGCAAACATGTATCTGGACCTCTTAAATGTGTTGCTAACAATGTATGTGTATATGTATACACACACCCATATATACAGGTAAAGCACCATAGATAAATGGGGCTGAAAGTGGTCCTAGCAGGTCAGCAATACTTCCTTACTCCAGCTGTATTTATTCCCAGAAGATGTTTGTCTAACGTTATTTATTTCCAAGGAAAGTGCTCTTATATCCTACTCAAGCACTCCAGTCCTTCATTAGCCTTGCAAATAGAAGAATTTTTCTAATTTAAATGTGAACCCTTGTTGCTGTACTTAAACAACTTGTTTCAATAGATGCTTCTGTATAAAGAGCAGGTTACTTAATTCATCTTTTCAATGGCTTATTGTATACTTCAAGAAAACCTGCTTTTCTTTAAACTAACCAACAGCAATTCAGTCAGTCCTTCATCACGGGTCATAGTTCTAGACCTCCAGCCATTTTCATCATTTTCCCAACGGGATTGTGTCTTTCTTAAAATACGATTTCTAAAAATGGGCTTAGTATTTCAGAAGGGGCTTTCCCAGTGCTCAGTGGAGAGGAGGAATTATTTCTTGCATTTTTTTCTACCTATAACTATGTGCATATCTTCCAGTTTGATTGTGTTTTCATAACAGTAGGATATTTTTTACACAGGTTATGTTTCTGAGCTACTGTAACCCCTGAAGACTTCCTGCCAAATGACTTGCTCCTTACACTGTATTTGTGAATTGATTATTCCTGCTTTTGTGCTTTGTCCTATGCTTGTCTCTACTGAATTGCATGCTATTTTAATGTCATTTCTTCAGTTTCTCATTTTTAATTCTCATTATGTTTTCTAATATAATCACAGTCATTCCCAGCTCTTTGTTAAATGCAGTTTTAGTAAGTATGCACTTCATTCTGCTGTCCAAGGTGTTAATGAAAATACTGAATGATCCTGACCCAGGACAAACCTCTGTGAAACCCTATTAAGTTATTATTTCCTTTTGACCCTGAGGCAGTGCTCAAGTATCAGAGAAGTCTAGGCTGGAAAGGACATCAGGAAATCATCTGATCTCTTGTTGCAAGCAGGACCTTAGATTAGGTAATCCATGGCTGTCTCAAGCAAAGTCTTCACTTCCAGTGAGGAAGATTCTACCACTTCTTTCAGCAACCTATTCCAATGTTTAATAGTTCTTAAGAGGGAGAATTTTTTTACTTATATCCAGATGGAATGTCTCCTGAAGAAACTTGTGCCTGTTACCTTTTATTCTGTCTCCATGCATCCCTGTGAAGAGAGTATCACTATGTTTTCAATAACTACCTTTTAGATAGCAAAAGACTGTGATTAGATTCCTCCTTGAGGGTTCTGATCTCTAGGTTGAAGAAACCCGGTTCCTTCAGTCTTTCTTCATCTGTCAAGTTCTCCAGTCTTCTTAGTGGTCTTCCACTGCACCCTTCCCAGTTTCTCAATGTCTCTCTTAACCTGGAGGAACAAAAAATGGACAGTATTCCATATACGGCCTAACAAATACCAAGTAGGGCTGAATAATCACACCCCTTTGTCTGCTGGCTCTATTCTTGCTGTTACAGCCCAGGACAATTTCCTTTGCTACCAAGGCACATTGCTAGGTTTTGTTCAGCTTCCTGTCCACCCAGACCCCAAGGTGCCTTTCAGCAGAACTGCTCCCCAGACAGTCAACCCTCATCTGTACTGCTGTGGGGCTTATTTTATCTCATGTGTAGGACTTTACATTTATCCTTGCTAAAACTCATGTAATCCTTCTTGGCTCAGTCTTCCAGCCCATGGAGGTCTCTCTATAGTGGTCCGCTCTTCCAGTGCAACTATGTCTCCTCCCTCTCCAAACTTGATGAATGTGCATGCAACCCCATCATTCAGATCAGTTTTAAAGATACTGAATACTGTCAGACACATTACTGACCCATGAGGAACTCCTCTCATAACTGTCTGCCAGTTTGACTTTGAGCCTTTAACCACCATCCTTTGAACTCTTCAGTATCACTAGTTTTCCAAACATCTTGTGTGTCTGTCCCAAACATGCTTTATGAGTTTGTGAGGCAGGTATTGAAGGATACTGTCTGACATCTTCCTAAATTCAAGGTAAATTATGTCTATAGCTCTTCTCTCATCCACTGGTTGTGTTTTTTCATCATAGGAAGCAACCAGGTTGGTCCAGTTGGACTGGCCTTCTGATGTCCAGTCTTTATTCAGCTGCTTGTCTTTCTCATGCCCTTTTCAGGGTCTTAAACTCTGTGATGCTATGGTTATTGCAGCAAAAGCCAACATTGAGAGTCATGACTCCAAACAAACCTTTCTTATTTTTGAACAGTAGGTCTAAAAAGGCAGCACTCCTGTTTGGCACATTCTGCAACTGTGTCAGGAAGGTGTCCAAAGTTCACTACAGGAATCTCCCAGATTGGTTTTGCACCATAGTGTTGCTTTCCCAGCAAATATCAGGGTAGTTGAAGTCGCCTAGGAGACCTAGGGCCTGCAGACCTAAGGCTTCTGTGAGTTATTTGGGGGAGGCTTGGTCCTGATCAGGTGGTGTGTAGCAGATCATGAGATCTCCTTTGATGGAGATCTTGCCAATTTTGAAACAAAGGCTCTCTAGGAACTGTCCTGTTGTCATTGATAAACTCCATGCACTCAACCCTCTCTTCTACATAGAGGCCAACCACTTGTCTTCTACCCTTTCTGCATTTCCTGGATTGCTGGTAACCATCCATTGCAGTACTCTAGTCATGTGAGCTATCACACTGTGTTTCTATAATTCCAATGAGATTATAACTCTTTCTTTGACTAAGCATGGAGCCTTGGTCTTGCTCGTTTCTCAGACTGCATGCATTAGCACGCTGCAAAGTAGCTCAGGCAAGAACCACATGTCTGAGCTGTCAAATGCAGCTCCTGAGTGGAGTGACGACTAACAGGCCTTACCATAGCTCTTTGTCACACATGCTTTCCAGTAGGCTGATCCCATTTTACAGCTGCACCACATCACAGCTGCCTTTAAGCAAAATCAGCTGAGCCCCTAGGAGTGCAAAAAGAAAGTATGTGCAAGGTCCCAATAGTGGACAGCAAATTTTAGATTATAGTAATGTTACAGACTATTGTAAGTGCTTTCAAAGCTGAAACAAAAATGTAGTGATGTTTTCTGTTAGTTGTGTAAAATGGAGAGAAAAATCTATCATTGTAAAACTTTGATTATGGTGTGAAATCTAGCCACTTTCTTAGGCAGACTATTCCTTGTATAGCTTGGTAATAGATATTCATCACATCATCTTACAGTCATCAATTATGTTGTTATTCTTAGGCAATTCAGTGGTGCTTATTGATATAAAATATGCAGTTGCTATTGTCATTGTAACAAATTCAATAGACTTCTAGTATTTATTCAGTATTAATTCACTTTTACACATGTAGAATGACTACATCTTCCCAAGTACAGGTAATTATCAGTGAATCACATAAAGATGTTTAAGGAAATTCTTCTGAAGGAGAATTACAGATGTAGAATAATTTCATTTTTTGTGTGTGTTATTTGTGAAGAACTTTTTTCTAACTTTTTAAAATTTGACATGCGGTGAGAAGAAGAAAAATCTCTTTAAACTAACAAAGACTCATTAGATCTAGTGAAGAGATGTATTGCCTCATATTCTAGAAGCAGTGACAGACATTTGACTTCACAGGCACTCCATCCTATCCACTCATCTCATGATTCAGTCCCCAGTTCACAGGCACCACTTACTGGCATTTTTATTTTACCCTACTCATTTGCATTTATTAATTCTCCAAAGTAATGTGAAAAAAACTTATGACAAAAGATGAAGAGAGGCTGAAAACCAACATTTTGCCGTTTGCTAAAGGGGAAAAAATTTCATTATGGGCCCGCATATTGTTTTGATTACAGTGCTGTAATACTGGTTATCCAGCAGAAGAATTACAAAGGAACTGAAAGATTGATAAATTCTCTGATGCTAGCTGATCCTCTTACCATTCCCCAAAAGGTGGTTAACACAGAGAAAACTCTGTTATAGCATCTTCCATCCTCAGTAAAGATCTGCAGAAAAAATAAGAGAGAAGATATTTTTTTCCCCAGTTAGAATACTAAGGATTTACCATTTCCCTCCAAGCCTGATCAAGTGTCAAGACAGTATTGATTGTACTGGTTATTTTCTGTCTCTTGGCAATGGCTACAAATTAAATAATTTTATACAAAGTTTTCATCACAATTGATTTTCATATTATTGGCCATGGCAAATTGCTTAGACAATTATGGTGTCTTCACAAGTAAAATGTTGTCCTCCTTTAAGCATTTTTTCTTTTTTTTTTCTTTTTTGTTTAGCATTTCTTCTACTTGCACATTAAAGTCATAGGTATAGTTCACATGAAGTAAACATTAGGACATGCAGTCCTATATTCTCTTTCAGAAACAAAACCAAAATTAAATAAGCTGTACTGCAATACAGAAGTAGAGAAGAGTCATATTTTTCCTACACAAAGAGTGAAGAATAAAGTGTATGCTTAAATCTTAAATAATAAAAGCCTGTACTTCTGGATTATTTATGATTTTGTTTAGAGTAGTGTCGATAATTGAAACTCTAGTGCGTACTATGTGGTGAAAGTCATACTAATACAGAACTAACATAACTGAAACACCATTAGCAAGCTAAACATACAACTGTTTGTATTGGCAGAGAAATTGAACTTTTCAAGCATAAGAAGATAGTTTTATTTAAAATTAACTCACCAAAAATTGCTATCTTCAAGCTTTTAAACATGGATATGACTGTTGCCCTTGAATATTCCCACTGTTATGCATTGCACATTTCTGAAGTTAAAGAAATCTGCGTTATACTGCAGAAGAACTTTGAAGAAAGGATTACATTCAAGTAGCTTAAGTATCATCCCGTATCATAACTAATGAGGTGCAACATGAAAAATACTCCCTTTTTTAATTGGAATGATAAGTAATTGTGAATAGAAGTAATAGCTACTTACAGAGAAAATTTGGGAAGACTCAAAACCTCCGTATTTTGACTTTACTTTAAAGCAATGGTCACCAAAAGCTCATTACTGTTAATTTATGGTTTGTATGTCGTGACTAACTTAAACAAGAGTGGAGAATACTATCTGTAAAAAATCTATCTGCTGCTTCCTGCATATTGACATAAATGCCATATCTCAGTGTAATGTTAGGCAAACATAGCTGTAACACCTCAGAGAGGTGAAGCATAAATGATGTCCTAAATTCAAATACTGAATCAATCTGCTATTGTACCATCACTTGAAGAATATATTTGAAATAGGAATATATAAAATATAACTTAAACGGTTTTGTAATACTTCTGTGAAGACATAGGTGTCAAAGTAAAAACACATGAGTCAGTGAGAATATATCTTCTATACATATGTGGCTGTAAAACTTTAAAAATATGTCCAATTAAGTTTAATGACTTCTGCAGGCAGACTGGAACAAGATTTTTACTAAAGAATATGGATTGTTACAGTACTTACTATCTAGGAGGCCTGGTTTATATGCCCAGCTCCCCTTTGCAGAGCTGCACAATGAGAAAAATGAGAATTGAGTTGTTAAAATTCTTTACAAATGCCTGTAAGATTTGAAAAGTGCCATGTAAGAACTAGGTATTGACACAGAGCTAGATAGTTAATGTTATCACATTACAGGAAACAGCAAAATACTATGAATCAGAAGCTATGGCTGTGTATTGTATTATTACATGATGTCCACATAAATCAGGCAATACTGAGTGGAAAATTAATAAAGTTCTAGCCAAATATAATTTATTATTTACTTTTTTTTTTTTTTTTAATTTGGAGGGGGTTGTTAGTGCTTCTTAGGACTCAAGCATGGCTAACAAAATCAATAAATTTTTATACTCTTATCAAGAAACAAGAAATTATTATCATCACCATTTAAGGTATAAGCAACTGTGGCAGAGTTAGAAAGTATGTCTGGTTCTGAGGTGAGCATATGACTGTTTTAAACAGGTTGGTCGTTCCACATGTACACATACATTGACACATGCAGGTGATGTAACTGGTTTGTAACGGAAAATCTTTTTTAGAAAAAAGATTATAATTGAAAAAAACGCAGCCACAGGAAATAACAAACAGGATAGAATTTAAAAATTCAGAATCAGGAGTCTGGATTTCCCATGAAGAGTGATTAGTGTGTTCCACTCTGCTGGGAGATTTGCTTCACGTGAGACCCTGTCACCTCTGTAAAATCTAGTGAAAAAAATTAAAATGAAAATTTAGTATTTGGCATGGTAAATGCTAGTAATCTGTTTTCTCTGCTGGTCAGTGATAGTTTATTGATGTTCTTCAAAGTATTTTAACAAGTTGTTCCAGGAACTACATCCCATTATATGATATGCCTGGGTATGGCAAAGTTACATCTGCGTATGTGGGGAGAAGGATACTTTCTCCTTGAAGGAAAGCTAAAACAATTAACTTTAAAGACTTAAAGTGGTCTAAGCAAAATACAAGTGATATACTGTAGGAAATAATCTGGATTTGGATAAGAGTTAGGATAGGTACTTGATATTTAATGTATAATTTCCGTAACTCTAAAGATTACTTAGAGACACAGAGATGCCTTAAACAGAGATCCCCCTGGGAATATGGTATCCCCAAGCAGTGCCAAAGGAAGGGTGACCTACTAATTAAAGCAAGAGCCTGGAATGAGGAATTCTGGGCTTGTCACTGAATTACTGTGTGACCTGGGGCCATATGAGATATCTTAAAGTGCACCTGTCCTGGTGTTTTCTGTTGTCTAGTGCTAGGCTTATAGAGGTGCTCAGTAAAGACTAAACAAGGATTAAGGAGCTCAACCAAAATTTAGGTCATCTGAAAACAGATAAGTTTTTAAGTGGGGATACTCTTTCTGCAAAAGTTTTATGCCTTTCCACCTCACAGAGGTATTATGAAACTGAAATAATTAGTCTTTATAAATGATTTCTAAATCTTTTAAGTAGAAGGCTTGGTAGATGTGAAATCATTTTTTACTCAAATTTGCTACAGTTTTGTGACATATTGTAAATTATTAAT
This sequence comes from Sagittarius serpentarius, assembly GCA_034782735.1. Classification (NCBI taxonomy): domain Eukaryota; kingdom Metazoa; phylum Chordata; class Aves; order Accipitriformes; family Sagittariidae; genus Sagittarius; species Sagittarius serpentarius. The sequence goes on along the minus strand of JAVKLA010000027.1, from coordinate 36,610,924 downwards.
ATCTAGAATATGCATTAACTATAGCTCTTTTTAAAGGCAATGTAATCATTACAAGCCCAACTGAACAATGAGGAATATATTACATTGCCTTTATAAAGAGCTATAGTTAATGCATATTCTAGATAGTACTATAAATAAAATATTTAATAAAATGCTGTTTTCTAGTGGTTGTATACCTTTATATGTCTAGTGATGTACGTTAAGTTTTACCTGTATGTACATTCTCCTATGTGAAGATCCAGATCTTAGCATTACTTATTTCAGTCGTGCTCATTAATTATTCCAGTTTCCAGAGCATCACTAAAGAGACACTAAAAAACTTACAGAAAAAATTACAGGCTTATAATTAAATGTATTCCAGACTTTGTAAATAAGATTAGAAACCTAGCATACTGTGACAGCTTCTGTATTAATTAAAATATATAAATATTGGAATTTTATTGGTATTTTAGATAGACATAGCAAACTGTATATAAATACAGGATCTCATGTCCAAAAGACCTGAGCACCTACAAGTCCCAAAAGAAATTTTGAAAACCAATAATCAAAACTAATAAGAAAAAAATACCTGTGAATTAGGTAGGGTATTTTCTAGAGAAACTAAGAAAAGCGATAACAAAAAGCTTGGAGCATCTAAAAGCTGGATAGCTGAGAATATAGGGGAAATGAGAGCTGAGAGAAAAATGTTACTCCAGAAACCTGCGCAGACATGATACCAAGCTGACAGGAATATCCCTTGCCTTGGAAAAATACATGAAGTGTACAGCTATCTGACTGCTCACCTGCCTAGTTAAAATAACAAAGACAAGTACTTTACATCTTAGGTACTTAATCTGTAGGTACTTTACATCTGTAGGTACTTAATGTGTTAAATGTGCTCTGAACCCAGCTACTGAATTGGTTCTGTCAGGGGATTTGCAGTTTCCAAATTCTAAAAAAACTTTTGGTATGAGATTTCTACAAAGATGTTCATCTCAGTCATGATAGCATTGGAAAATATATAGTAAAAAAAAAAAAGTGTCAATGTTTCTGGGAAATACATGGCTACTGGTGAACTCACGGGCACCTTAGCAGTGAATTCCTCTCTAAACTTGCACTTTTGGTTTCTGAACACTTTATTGGTCTGATTGTAAGTTGCCATCTTCCTGATAGTGATTAGTCAGGCACTGAACCAAGTTTATAGTAGCTTTAACTAATTGTATAGTAATCACAGGAGGTGCTGTTAGCTCTGCTTCTTACGTAAAACATTGCCAGTAAAGAATTGCTAGTGAAATATTTAACAATATTTAAAAAATATTAACAGTAAAATTTCTACAATTAGATGTCAGGTGTAACATTTTATTAAAAATTTCCATGCCTTGTTAAATACTACATTCAAAGTGTCTATGTTCATAACACCTTTTTTATACGTTCTGTAGAATGGGACAGAACTGCATTGTCACATGTTTAATTCAGTGGTCTCCAAAGTTTTTTGATTGAGTACCCATATCAGTAAAAAAATTTCTGAGCACATCTCACCAATATGTGTTTATTTATTTATAAGTTATATACATGTACTATGGAAGTTCTAATGATTTCCTCCTGCACCACAGTGGGTTATCTTACACAGCACACTTTGGAGACCACTGGTTTAGTTCACATTTTGAAACTTTCCTTCAGGGCCACAAAAATGTCTGAGAACTGTGTCTATCTTGAAATGCGTGTTCTGAATCTCTAGAAAGTGTCCTTCATCAAAAGTGATGCTATTCTGAGTCAGATCATCAGCTTCAGATCCTTGTTAATCTTGAGCGGGGGAGGGGGGGGGGAGACACGACAAATAGCTTTGTTTATTATCCTGAATTGGATCATTAAAAGAAATCCTTTCCTCTTTAATTATCACTTTGAAAGGTGTTCTGGGCAGGCAGTGACACACATGTGACTTTTGCTGAAACTTAGTGTGATACAACTCTTAGCTAAGAGATTTTTTCAGGACCCTGAGGGGCACCAACAGCCCTTCCTGGTGCTCCCCAGCTCCATCGAAGCAAATGCAAAAACGAAAGACCTTCTTAATCTGGAAAATTTCAGTGAGATTTTTTTTTTTGCAATATTGGGATTTGTTTCCTGCTCCATATGCTTTTAGTACACTACTTAGGTCTAATTTTTTGAATTCTATACTGTATTATTTTCACCATTCTGAAATATGTCATTGCTATACAGTGTGAGCAACAGCAATGACAAAATTTACTGAGAGACATGCTGTCTGAATAAACTTGTGTAGTATCCAGAAATCATTTCTGAATAGCAGCAGCTGTCAGATGTAAACAGTTTATTTTGTTTTAAGAACTTTTCTTTTTCTTTGCAACTCAAAATAGACAAGTTTAAACTTCTAACATGCCTCCTTTTACTCTTTTCAAGTGAGGTATAACCAAAATATATTCATTACTTTGCTAGTAGTGAGTTTGTAGTTTTCACAATGTAGTTAAATCTACAAAAGGTGAAGCTTTTTAGCAGATAATAGGCCTTTTACAATTACAATAGGCCTTATACAATTATCTGCCAATTATTTTCACAATGAACACATATTTACAGGTAGGAACTACCAGGAGCAGGAAAGTTTTTTGGAAACTTTTAAAGGCTAAATTTTGCAAATGTTAGTGACCAGAAAAGTTCAGTAGACCAAGTGATTAATTTAAAAAAAAAAAAAGTTTTAAGATCACTAGATCACTTTTCTTTCCTTATTTGAAAGTTTAAGGAAAAATGGAAAAAGCTTTGACTACTTGCTAGCTGGTAAGACTTTAGTGTATTATGTGGTATGCTAAATTTGCACTTTTCTGCAATTAATAGACAAATTCATTCTCTACATCTATGCATACATATACACACATATATCTATGATTTTTTTTATATTCTGTATGTAAGAACTGTGATGAAAATGCCTGTATATCAATTCAGTGAAAAATATTTTGTTACTAAGTAAGTTCATTATTTTATCTTTTTCCTATTGCTTAACTGGTTTTCACTTTTTTCTATTTTGACTATTCTGAGTGAGTGGCCTTAGTAATAGCTTTCTGAAGATCCAATTAAATTCTGACTTTATCTTTTAATTTAGAAAACTTTCCATGGAACTCTAACAAGTTGAACTTCCTTTTTTTACACATAGAGCTGAGCCTTTTGCACATGCTTGGACAGTGTTTCTATTTTTTTAATAGACTGCTTATCTTCAATCAGCTTCCCCATACTGAAGGAGTCCCTTGCTTATCTTTGTTCTCAGGATAATGCATTGCTTCTTACACTTTCACTGTTTTGGTGGTGATGGTAGATTTTTTTTGATGGAGGTTTATACATATTTATACAACAAACAAAGAGTTTATTTGAATGTTAGTTGTACTACCTTCAGTATTGAGGACTGCAAAAAGAAAATTACCTTCTTTAATTTCTCTATATTGACTTTTATATGTGATCATAGTTAATTGTTTTGCTAAATTTTATTCTCCTTTAGAGTTTATATGACATACTTCTGTATGCATAATTGTCATTCATGATTTCTCAATGTAGTCTTGCATGAACTTTGTGGTTTTCACATTTTCTCTACATTGGTAGAATAAGTTTCTGTGTTTCAGAAAGTCTTTTGTAATTACAAGAGAAATACAGAAATAGATACCTCAGGAAGTTAAACATTTTAAGTGTGTGAGGCAAAGATACATATTTTACAAAGGAAAAATTTTTGCTGACACCAAAGACACTTTAATTTAGAAAGTTACACATATTTTTAAACTGATACTGATCCGGGATTTGTCTCCTATGGATATGTAAAGCTCCATTAACTACCATGGTTCTCTATTTATTTTAAACAGAAGAAGTTAAATTTCACCTATTCAAAATGTATTGTATACGTTAGAAAAGAAATCATATTCCATACGGAATATGTCTCCCTTCCCAACTTTGATCATATTAGTTTTCTGATACTTGCCAGTTACAACTACAGAATTGTTATCCTACACATTTTTGTGCAAGCTTCGTAATTGCATCTCTGTATGTATCATCTTTGCTTAGCGAAATTATTTGCCATACTGATCACGTTTTTTTTTCTTTCTTCATACTAATCTCAAATACAAAATTCATGTGAATCTCTGAAGTTAATAGCAAAACTCATAATTTCTGTAGAGCAGATTGGAGTATTGGAATGGCAAAAGCTTTCTACCAGTTTACTGATTTCTGTCTCCCACAAAGAACTGATTCTGTGCTTAGAGGACAGCGAGGTCTTACCAGTTGTTTTTGTCTGTTACATGTAAAATAAATTAACAATCTTTCTTCTGTGTTCACAATGTGTCTGAAATCAGATCTGGTGCTGGAAGAAAATCTAAATTTTATCTTCAAATAAACGTAGTGACTTAGAAATATAAAAACCTTATTAACTATAAATGGTAGATGATACATATCGGTGTGTTGTAATCTGTTTCTAGAGAAGTGTTGTAAAATCCCTATTTTATGAAAAATATTAAGGGTCGAATTTTGTAGGTCTAATGTCTGTATTTTACTGAACTGTTACTACTGTCATTGAGTAAGTAAAGTAATTGAGTGGGTTCAATATGCATCTGTGACTGTAAGTTGTTAGTATAATTTTTCTTTATTTTTGAAGATATTAGACATACATGGCTCTATGCTTATGTATTTCCAAATACTGTATAAAATATTCAGAAGTACAATCAGAACTGATCTTCAAACACATGAATTATCTGCATAGAAATAGTAACCTAATTCATGCTTTTAGATGAGTTCCAAAAAAGAAAGCAAATTCTTACTGAAGAATAATGAACCAAAGCCAGGACAGAAACCTCCAAAGACACAAGAGTAAGCTGGAAAGGAACTGATCTGTTTCTTAATAATGATTAATTTCTTGATATTCACACTTTTAATTTTTCAGTTTCTTCAAAACACAGCAGCTCAGATTTCAGCTAATGATTTGAAACTAGCTTGTATTGCCACAATCTTGACTTGAAGCAGTAACCAAAGAATTTTGACAGACTAAGGCATCAAATATGTCTATATTCAAAGAGGCTTCTTATGTCAGAAGGATCTATTTATGGTGAATGAATCTGAATGATGTGAATGCCTGTGGAACTTCTGTTTGTCGTTGTGTTTTGTAAACAGGTAGCCAGTCACCCATGCAGGTGACAACTAAGCAATATCAAGATTGTATGACAGGGTTCTCAAATCCTTAAAGTAAGTAGGGACAGATTCAAGAAGTCCAGGAAAAGGTGTTATGTGATGTTAACTTACTGATATATACTTTTTTAAAAAATTTTGCAACTTTCAGCTTATCTGTAAACTCTTCTCATGTTAAATAGATTTACTCACGTGAAGAGTTGTGTAAATCAGTTGTCTGAGGCAGTACTTCCAAAATCAAGTGGAAGCAGTTTATTTTTTTCATCAACTTTGCTGATTGTTACAACATTGCAAAGAGTAAGTAAAGAGCCATGACAGGTAGTGCACACCTATGTGAACTGTCTTGTGAGCAACTACTTGAATTTAGAAGGGTTGTCAAAGAATGTCTTAAAACAAAATATACAGGAAGTGTTTATAATTTTCAATAAATAAAGGAAAAAGTTTATGTAGACCACTTGTTATGTCTCTGAGAGATTTTTCTAATCATTAATAAAGGCTAAAAAATATTCATCTTATTTTTACAAGTATATACTACACTGCCTATACTCTGCAGCGCTTTAAAGGTTGCAGCGATTGATAACAAATCTTCATGTGACTCACTGAAAATTAGAGGCAGAGACAGGGAGCCTGTGATACTTGTTGAGAAGAAGACCACAGGTAATGGGATAAGAGCAAAAATGGGAATATTGAAGGAGAAAATACAGTATTGAGGTTCAGAGGCAAATATAACTTACTGGGTAAAGAAATCACTCAAGAAATTTTTTGATTGGGTTTTATTGCCAGACTTGAACATAAAATATTAGTATATTAGAATATTATATTGTCATATTACAGTAGAACATTGCTGTCAGTAGAACAGTTATTGCTGAACAGAAAGTACTCTGATATTCACCAATAAACACAGATGTGTTTTGTTCATCTCTCCCTTGACAAATGCAGTGAGATCGATCATATATAGCCATTAAAATGCTAAAGGTGTTCATTTTTCTCCCTTTAACTCCAAAGAAATTCAATATTAACCCATAACATTTCAGAATTTCATGTTGCTCTATCAGAAGCCTTCCTAAACTGTAAATAAGTATAGCTAATAGCTTTATCTTTGCAGCTTCTTATATTTGTATTTTCAAATGAATGAAGATTCATATTTTAATTACTCCTTTTTTCCTCCTTAACCAGACTTTACAAAACCAAGTGATTGGTTTAATTTGTGATTATTTTTTTTTTCGTCTGGATTTCAGACTAGGGTACTGAAAGCAAATGTCTGTTAGGAATATTTCAAATGAGTATGAATAATAGAAATTAGGAGTCAAAGACTTAGCTTTCATCAGGACCATTCCACTGTAGAATGACATGGCTTTCTTTGAGACCTCCACTATTCAGCTACCCTGAGAAGAGGCAGCAAACACAACACCTAACTCTGCCACAGCATACACGCAAAGGAGATGTGCTTCATGTCCCAACTGCCCCAAAGGGTGGACTCCCATGTTCAGATGGAGCAGCAGATTGTCTAGAACACTGACTGGTTTCCCCCTCCTGGCTTTCTTCCCCCACACAGATACGAGCTGCAAGAGTCATGCAGTTTCTTGTTAAAAACATAGACGAAAAGCTGTGGTTGGTATTAGTCTCACTCACGACCTCAATGGCTTCAGCTACTGATCATAAATGAGGAGACTTATTCTCATCTCCCTCCTTTCTCCTTGTTTTCCAGCTTCTGGTGTAGCTTTCTACAGACTCTTCGCCACAGTAGTGCTTCTCTGAGGGGTAGAAGTGGTGCAGGTTGGGTGGAAATTGTGACGTTCTTTCTGGAGGCTAATGGGAGGGAAGGAACAAGTCTTCATCCAGCAGTAGCTGAATCTTCCTGTATTCAGTATTGATCAAATAAACGCACTTTGTGAATACAACTGTATGGTAATTTCACGTATCTTAGTGTGAAATTAAGCAAGATGGTCTGTTAGAATACAGAGGAAGCAATAATTCTTTAGCTTCTGCAGTTTATTTGTGGTGTCATAATAATCACTGAAGAAACAGGATAAGCTCATGTTTAGCTGAGGTTCCTTGTCAGTTCTTCAGCTTCAAACAGGAAAAGTTAACCAATAGTGCATTCAGCAAAGATCTGAATATCAAAGAACCAACAATAAAACTTTTATTGACTTCAGCAGACTATGAATTTAGTGCCTTAAAAATGTCATTCACAAGCAGAAAGGACACGGTTTATGTGCTTTGTGTTATTTGTGGTGTGAGATGCAACCTACAGTAGATAAGGATATCGGTTCATTTTTATTTAAGATATACTACTGTAAATATCCATACAGACTTTGATTTGTAAATAAATGCCCTTTGTAGTCTTTAAAACAGATAACAGTATTTTGTGTAAGTCTAACTTTTACAAGTTTCAAGTTTTCAGTGCTTCAGCCATTGTTTCAGTGGGTTGGACAGTGGTTACAGCAGAAAAAATGCTGACATGCCATACACCAGCACACATGCCGCAAAACTGCACAGTTATAAAAGTGATCTTTCTGTTCTACTATATAAACTCTTGTCTTTCATTATATTAGTGAAGGTAATGACATGTTACTTACTGAGGTGTTTTAAAAATAAACAGAGCAGTTTCTTTTACTGTAGTTACTTTTTTTACTCCAAATATGTAACATTTTTTTTAAGCTTGTAAGCTTGCACACAAGAGAAAGTCTAATTTACTTTGTCAGAATAACTGAACATGAATATTCTATTATCCTGTATGAGGTTGTTCTATTTTTGGTCAATGGTATTTTAATCCTTCACATCTTGATTAATATAAGTTAGAGCTTGGTTTATGAATCTGCTACGTGTATTTCATATGTGAATTAAAAGGTGAACTTTCTTTTTGCAGTCAAGACTTGCGGATCCAATCTTCAGGGACCTGGAGGCACTTTCACATCACCCAATTTTCCATTCCAGTATGACAGCAATGCTCAATGTGTGTGGGTCATCACAGCTATCAATACTAATAAGGTAAGTTTAAAATTCTGGCTTTGCTGTAAAAAAAAACCCAAACAAACAATAGCACATGTAGACCATGACATTTTTCACTAATATGGTTTATCTCCACAGTCCAGCTGCTGTACTTGGTGCATTGCAGGCATTTCTAAGAAATGGCTGATATTAGATGGGTATGGGCAGATGTTAAAACCTGTTGTTTCCCCCGAAGAGTGTTTTGCTTTTTGTATGCCAAGTAGATGCTGTCATGTTTTTATGTGATTCTCTAAATGAATTCCCAGAAGCAACTACCTGATGGTGTGAAGCAATGTCATGGGTCCACTAACACTGTGTTACAATCAGTAGAGCTGTTTTGTGTATAAGACTGTTTGTATCATGTTTGGCCTTAGTCTATATGAGAAATCACTGAAGTTCCTGAATTCACTTTCGCTTCATGAAGGTCTGTTCTAAAGCTGTGTAATTTATTTCATTGTCTGAATCACTGTATTAAAATCTCATATACTTTATACCTACGCTTTAAACCAAAAGTACTATGAGTTCTGATAGTGCTAGATAAGTCAAAGTAGAGTAATAAAGCTAAGTTATGACATAGTTGTCTTTAAATTCAGGAGCCAGGCACCTGGCAACAATGGCTATATTATATTTCCAGGTGTATCATTTTATCTGAACTGAGTGTAATGGACTTGTTTAGATGTAATAAAACAAAAATTAGCTGTACAGCTCAGGAATGTTTTATAAAGGACTATCAACATCTGTGTTTGCTGGTACAGGGGTATATTCTACCTCCTAATACCTGTCTTATATTGCCATCTGCATCACACTTTGTGGAGGAGAGAGGGTTGATTGGTTGTTTCCAAGGACTTCTAATCCAATTTATCCAGTTTATAGACTATCAAAAATGTGTCAAGAGTCCTTGAAGGATGGTGCAGTCTCTGTCCCACAGATGGGCAAAAAGTTCAAAAGTAATAGGTAAGATCCATTTCTCTGGCCCAAAGAAGCTTCATCTTTTTATTTCTTTCCTCAAAAAATGTTAGTGAGCAAGATGAAATCTGTGCACATCTAGCATTTCTGAAGGAAAGTTCTGTCAAATGTGGCAGTAGATGGAATTTAATATCATGTTGTTTGAGAAAATTAAATGCAGCTCTTACACTTTGAACAAGTGCTCTAAATGGCTTGAAAACTACCACTGAGTTATTATACAAAATGAATTTAAGACCTTTTTTGCCATATTTTGTGTAAAATGATTTCCTTTCTTAAATGCAGGAGGAGTATGTCTACATAACAAAAAACACAAATAAGATTTTATACCTTCTACCAGTGGTAGAAGCAAAACTTTAAGCTCACAAACTGGTATGTACCTACTGGCAAATCACAGGTGACTGCAGGTTTAAGATATTAATGACATGAAGAATGTTAAGGATTACACTCTGGTGGAGGTATTCATGTCTTAATGCTGCCTTCCTCCTCCCTCCCTGCCAATTCACAACATGGTGATGCAGTGTTATCTTCAAAACCTCAGAAATTTGTTACGACCAGAAGTATTTTTCACTGGAGTACTCAAAAACGTTATTCCTCAGTATTATTTTCCTTACAAATTTCCACTTTCTGCTTTTAAGGAACTTTGGATTTAAAGCTGAGTGCAGAAAACTAAAAAGTGAACAAATGCTTTGTCTCTGGTTGTCGGTGTGGTTCACAGAGTTACAGACTGATTGAGGTCTGAAGGGACCTCTGGAGATCATCTACTTGAACTCCACTGCTCAGGCAGGGCCACCTAGAGGCATTTGCCCAGACAGTCTTTGAATATCTTGAAAGATGGTGTCTCCACAACCTCTGTGGCCAACTAGTGCTAGTGCTCAGTCACCCCCACAGTGAAAAGCTGTTTCCTGATGTTCAGACGGAACTTCCTGTGTTTTGGTTTGTGCCCATTGCCTCTGGTCCTGTCACTGGGCTCCACTGGAAAGAGTTTGGTTCCATCTTCTTTACATTATCCCTTCAAGTGTTTATACACACTAAGATCCCCCTGAGCCTTCTCGTCTGTAGGGTAAGGAAGTCCAGCTCTCTCAGCCTTTCCGCATATGAGAGATGCTCCAGTCCCTTAATCATCTTAGTGTCCCTTTGCTGGACTCTTTCCAGTAGCTGCATATCTCTCTTGTACTGGGGAGGTGCAGTTGTTAGGCTTGTTTTCCTTTTTCTCAAAACACTTAAGAGATTGAGTTATTCCATGTGTATAAATTCCAGTTCAAATGAAAACAAAATAAACCCCCTCTTTAGTGAGAGGTCATGCCTTCAATAGTTCAAATAAAAGGTTTTTAAAAAGTTATTTTACATTGGATTTTTTTCTGAAACTGTAAATACTCCAAAATAGCATATTAGCATAGCATGAAAACTGTTCCAGGCCGTGATTGATAAAAATATATAAGCATACACCCAATTTTAATATTAGGGGATGAACCAGAATTCATAGGTTGAACCTCTGCTGGTTCAGTAAAATATTTTAGTGCATGCATGATTCAGTTTGATTTGATTACTACTTATGTATTGCATTTACATAGTAAGGTTTTTGTAGTGGGGGGGCTGCAGGGGTGACTTCTGTGAGGAGAGATCAGGAGCTGCCCCCATGTTGGACAGAGCAAGTTCTAGCTGGCTCCAAAACAGACCCACTACGGGACACAACTGAGCAAATCAGGCAAGCTGATGGCACCCCTGTGATAACGTATTTAAGAAAATACGCTGCACAACAGCAGCTGAAGGAGAGGAGTGAGAAAATGTGAGTGAAAAAACCTCGCAGACACTAAGGTCAGAGAAGGCGGGGGAGGAGGTTCTCCAGGTGCCGGAGCAGAGATTCCCCTGCAGCTTGTGGAGCAGACCATGGTGATGCAGGTTGTTCCCCTGCAACCCATGTAGGTCCATGCTGGAGCAAATATCCACCCTGCAGCCCATGGAGAACCCCACACCAGAGCAGGTGGATGTGCCCTGAAGGAAGCTGTGACCCCGTGGAGAGCCCATGCAGGAGCAGGTTTGCTGGCAGGACTTGTGACCACTGTGGGGGGCCGATGCTGAAGCAGTCTACTTCTGAATGACTGCATCCCATGGAAAGGTCCCATGCTGGAGCAGTTCTTGAAGAACTGCAGCCTGTGGGAGGGACCCACGTTGGAGAAGGCTGTGAAGGTCTATCTCCCATGGGAGGGTCCTGACACTGGAGCAGGCAAAGAGCATGAGGAGGAAGGAGTGGCAGGGACGAAATGTTCCAAACTAAATGCAACGCCCATTGCCTGTCCTCCTGTGACACCTGGGGGAAAGGAGAGGCAGAAGAGTCCGTAACAAAGAAGTGAAGCTGAGCCTGGGAAGAAAGGGGGTGGGAGGAAGGTGGTTTTAGTTTTGTTCTTATTTCTCACTTTCTTACTCTATTTTTAATTAGCAATAAATTAAATTAATCTTCCCCAGGTCGAGTCTGTTTTTCCCATGGCAGTAACTAGTGAGCGATCTCCCTGTCCTTATCTTGACTCATGAGCTTTTTCATCCCATTTTCTCATCCTGTCCTGCTGAGGGGGAGTGATAGAGTAGCTTGGTGGACACCTGGCAGCCAGCCAAGGTTAGATGACCATAACTTACTTACCTCTCTGTCAACTCTTGTATTTAAATACTGTGAAAGTGTTGAGGATATAGTAAAAGAATGAAAACTACAGTTAAGAACAGGTTACTTATTTTAAATTAAGTATAAACTTTTAGATAAGGCCATAATCAAGAATACCTGTTAGTGGATGGTACATCAGAGAGCTATGTCAGTTATAAGAATGCAAAGAAGTAATGTTAGATTAAACAAGATATATTTTATTTCAAAACAAGAATGTTGGAGATTGGTCCTGCGCTTCTGTGATGTACCACTGAAATTACTAGATTCTCAGAAGTCTTAGATTTGTTACAGGCAGATCGTAGTGCAAGGAGATACTCCGTTTATTATAGATATGTTTATAATAGCTTCAGCATTACCCAGAAAATACTGTTCTTTCCATGTTATTAGTTGGACATAATTATACCTCTTTGGTATTGCAATGAAATGCAGACTCACAGATAATTAGGGGGGTTCTAAAATAGCAGGCAGATAAAAGGTTTACAATGTTACCTGAAACAACTTTCAGATATGTTTATGGTTTTCAGTATAAATAGAAAAGGTGTCTAGCACTGATTAGAAGAACCTAAACTTGTTGAGGTTAAAAGAAAATGAGGTACTGTTTTACAAGTAAGATCAACTTCTTTTTTGCATATATTGAGGAATCTGCTTGTATAAAGTTTTTGGTTATGTAATCAGTGGTTTAATGTGTTCAGTTTTGATTCATGCTAACATTGCCTTACTGTTCTGAACACAATAGTGCTTGCCTTGCGTGACTGCTAAAAGGCATAACTTTTGATGTTTGCCTTGAAGTCAAAAACGTCATTGATTTATAATGAAGATTAGCCATTAAGAGTTATTTATAAGGACTACAACAAATGATGTCATAGTGTGTCATAGAGCTCGTTACAACGTGGCGATATTTACAACATTTTACTACAGCTCTGAGAACCATGAGGACTTACTGATGCAGGTATTTCACGACTTACTCATCTGGTATTTCAGAGGTTCTTCTATTGCATCATTTGCAACAAAACAGCTCAGAAATTGAGAATCTTCTAAGGGAGAAAGCACTAGATGAAAGACCCTGAAAGGAACTTTTAACTCTGGTGTAAATGGACATTCCTCCCATGTGTACATGCCTATACCAGGATTGAATCTGACTAATTTTCTTCCTTGAGTGGTTTCAGAAATAAGTATGATATCAGTACAATATAGATGAAAGAAATACTGTCCTAGGCAATCATCTGCCTCCTTAGCTTTGTACTGCATTACAGTTAGTGTCTTGCCTCATACAGTTAACCAGACATGCTGTTCATCCCCAAGCCTTGTTGGGAGTGGAGTAGAACAATGACTAAATACCTCAAACATGGCCAGAGAAGACAGTGAGTTTACAATGGAAAAGTAGAGAAATTAAATGAAAATTAGCTGTGAAAGGGAAGTCATGTGGATGAGAGTCAATAATAAAACTCACTGATGAAGGTACAGCAACACGTCTAATATCAGTGAATTCCACATATCTTTGTTCTTGTGCATGTTTTTTGCGTGCTCATTCTTACCAGGATCCTGTTCTGTGGAGCAGGTCTGTTAAAGAGAAAATAATTAAGATTAACGTTAGAAATAAATCTATGATTTGAATAGTGATCCAGTGGAAAAAGAAATATGGGCAATTTGTACATAACTTTGTAATAGTGAAATATCTATGATTGCCTGTATATTATCATACCCAGATAAAAATGCTTGTATTGTTTTGTACAAGAAAAGTCTTCTGAACTTTTTTAACTGCTGCTTATTGAAAGGCCAGCTCGCTCTTGTTTGAAGGCATGGGGTCCAGCAAAGCATGTCCCCTTGTTGGCTCTCGATCACCTGTGTTAAGAACTTGTCACCAATACACTCCCTAAATGTCCTTCATGGCTTGTGCCCTGCTTTGTTGCCCTCCTACAAGATACTGGGGTGGTTGAAATTCCCTGTGAGTATCAGTACCTGCACATGTGAGGCTTCTCCAACAGTATATGATGGAGGAAATTTGTGGACAGTTTTTCCACTTCTAGATTGTCTTAACATGGTTTCCACCCATTTTTTCATATACATCAAGCAAGTGATTTTTGCCACTGTTTTATCCATGGCTTGTCTAGAATCAACTAAAGCTTTGTTGATTAAAAATAGTGGTTCCATTAAAAACTATGGTTCCAGGGATCTGCCTGAAAGAACATTCAAGAAAATCATGCCTCTCTGTGGAACTCTAAAGGTGCAACAGAATTTAAAGTTCTTTGCTTTGGCCTGAACTGTGATTCTCATATTACTAAGCCCTTGGGTCCGTAGGAAACATTCTTGTGAATAACTGCACAGAAATGAGAAAAAGGATTTCTCAGTTTGAACTCTACTTCATTACATCACTCATGCCTAGTAAGGGAAATGATACTTGAATATCTTGTGGGATGTTGTACAAATTCATCAGTTAGGTTTGGGACCATGCTATGAATTGTTGGTAATTTCTTCTGACATTAGGTAATGGGATCTTGTAATTTTATGTTTACACTTCGAATATACTAAAAAATCCTTGTATTTTCATGGCTTAATTCCCTTCCCCAGAAGCAGTGTATTTTTTGTACTGCTTTTCTCCTAAAAAATTGAAACTTGTTTTCCTTTCATTGTTTCAATATCAAATACTTGAGCAATATTTCTTACCAATAAACAGCTGGAAATACTGTTTATAAATATATGGTATCACATTTAGTTTATTCTGTCTCAGATAAGAACCATATACACAGAAAGCAGGTTGCAGGCTGAATTTTACACTTACTTGCATCTTGCTCCAGACCAGTCTTTTTCTCAGGTTCTGTTATGACCTATTCTTCATGGGCCTAGTAACATAGAGTTGGTTTATCCATAGATTAACACCCCTTCTTAAAGGCAGATAGCAGTTTGCAACCTCTGAGGTGGAAAAGTAGCCCAGAGCAGACGACTTACTTTATTTAGAGATTTATGTAGGATAACCATAGGTAGAGGAAGCTAATGTTTTCTGACGGGCTTAACCAAACCAGAGATTTTTATATATGTATATATATATTTGAGCAACAGAAGAAAAAGTTTTTTCACACGGAAAGACCAATTCAGTTAATATCAACCAGATTAAAAAATAGACAAAAGCATTTTCTGTGAAAGGTGCTTCAACACAAACTATGATATCTTTATCTACTTGTTTTTAAAAAAAGAAAATGTCTTTATATTTCCCTGCACTAAATGCCTACAATGTCTTGTCTGATGAGAGTAAACACTGGGTGGATTGATTTAGCATTTTTGCTAAAGCTGGCAACCATCACAATTTGATGTTCTAAAACATTAAATGTCATTTCTTGAACTTAAAACAATTACCATCATGAAAGCATTTTCATATCGTAAACAACATTGCAAGATTTTCTGTGTTGTGTTGTCTGAATGACAAAACCTTGTTTTGTATGTTTTATTGCTTACATAACTCAAATATCCATTGCTGCTTGTAGTGACACAAATTCTGCAGCTGTTCCTTGACCTTTTTCAGAAAATCTTTGTTGTTAATTTTAAAAGACAGAATGAATGATACACATGATAAAATTCCAGACAGTGAGGGAAATAAACCTGTTATGTGCTATTAATATGCATGTTGTAGAAAAAAAACAACAAATAAAATGAAAACCATATGTAGATTCATAGATCATAAATCTACAAATTACCTATTTGACAGGTGGAGTGAAATCGTATGGCAGTTCTTCATTACAGGCATTCTTAAATTATGGTGCTTCAAATGCTGTAATTATTTTGCCAAAATTAAAATGGTGAATTTAATTATTTTATTCTTAGCTAATACCTAAAAAAATACAAACTTTCTGTATTGTTCATGGTAATATTAGTTTGCTGTATCCCTCTGCCTTAGCTTAACAAAATAAATTGGCATCATTGCTAATGAAGTAAGAAGACTGTTTCCAGCACTGTACCAAGGTACAATTTTTTTTTTTTTTGTATCTTCCCCTGCTTCCTTTTCATTTGTTACTAGGTAAAGTTTGAAAGTTGCACAATTTCCTCAGCTTCACTTAAGACAAAGGGCTGTTGTTTGTTAGACAGTGAATGCCCTGGTTTGTTAGGGGTTTTTCTGCTATGTATATTATTCACAGAGGTAAACCAGACCCGTTAGGCAGTAATTGCTAGATAATTGTTATCATAGCGTAAGCACGCTAAAACCAGTTTAGGCCAAGAAAAAGCCAGATAATGCTGAGATGCTCATTGTCAGGTCAATACAAACCCTGTGGGTTTTTTAACTAGTAATGGCAAAAATGCTGTTTGCTGGGCTACATTAAAACCTAGTTCATGGTGTTTGCTTAAATAGCACGTGGGCTAAGAAAATTGCAGTTGTGACTCTTTGCCCTTCAGAAGGATGGGCTACAAAATGGTCAGTTTAAATTTAACAACAGGCTAAAATGTAAGTGAAATTTGAATTAGGGCTAAAGCTAACCAGAGTTCAAATCTTATGAATTATACTTGCTGATTTTTTTTCTAATCCACAGTGACAGAAACGCTGTGGAAAATGTCAGTGCTAGAATGACAGCCTTTCTGACAGATCTTAGCCATATTCACACCACATACCATTTACCACCATGCATTAAGAAGGAGAAAAATAAGCAAAAGGGTTCCTTTAAAAAAAAAGATCAAGCTGTTTTCCAAAATTGTAAGGAGAAATTAAATATATAAGCTCATTGTTAAATTTAGATGGATCAGAAAACTAGGTCCTGGTTCTGTTAATTTTACATGGCAGGAATTTAAAAAAAAGAAATTTTACATGATCACATTATTTTTTGTTTGCCACTGTCATATTCTAAATCTTACATACAGTGTGTTTCAAGCACAAAAGTATTCTTACTACCTGCATAAATATGTTCTTTAGAATGTATTCTTTAGATTATAGGTTTCAAAAGTTTGCCAGTGTTCAGATTCTTACCTTTTATCTATTGCATTTTGAAATAATTTTGAGATCAATAATGATTTACGCCTGAGAGTTTGGAGATAGTTGGGTTTTGGTTTTAGGTTTACTGGGTTTTTTAAAATACTATTTTTGCTAGGGTTTTTTAATGGATGTCAGATTTCTGTTAGGAAATGTATAATCTGAATTTTGTCATAATGGCAGAGCCTACTGAAAATTCCTGACATCTGTTTCCAGCTGCTGTAGTCCTTTATTTTCTGAGAAACAGCTGAAATAATTGAAGATATCTGGGAAACTCTTCTCATGATATTTTCTGCAACTCTGAAGAAATTTACTGAGGAATAACTTGCAACTGTTACTGAATTCATATTAAATGTGGTTCTCACTCACTCTATATTAAGATATTCTTAATTTTTTTTTTAAGATTTGTACATTCCATTCTTCTTTCTTCCTTCCTTATGTCTTGATGTTTCTGTTTTCCTCCAGCAAAAATTTCATCTTTTCATTTCTGAGTTTTGTGCTTTTTAGGCCAAGCCAAAAATAAGCCAGACAATTTCAGCAAAAAGCTGAGTGTTTACATTTAATTTACCACAGCTGTGTTATTTTGTTAACCATGTCAAAACTGTCAGTCGAACATTTCCTAAGCTTGCTGTCAAGCCTAAACCCAGTTGCCATCCATATTTTTTCACGTTAACAGTATAAATCTCAAGCAGGCTGGGTGCTTTAGCAGAAACTCAAGCACACGTTTCATGAAGTCAGTTTTGGTCAGGCCTCTTGGAACAAACTACACTGCAGCTCTTTTTACAAGCAAATGTCTCAAACTTGGCTTTTCCTAAGCGTGAAGATGTACTGTGGGTGTTACAGTCAGTGAAATGATTAGAAAATATGAGCATACTTAAGCTCACTCTTAACTATATATTTTAACCATAACTCTGTTTTTCATCCATGCAGATTAAAAAAGCTGGTACTGTATTTATCAATAGGAGATAATGTACTTTTATTCTGTATGAAACTAGAAAGTGTAAAAATATTTCAATTCTGCTCAAAACACATTAGATTTCTTTGTAGTGTTAGCTACATATTGTTCGTGAACATTTTGATCCAGTAAAAAACTGAGTGACATATATACTGCAGTTAAAAAAAATAATTTAGAAATCTATGTGAAGGGAGAGGAGATTATCTCAGCAGAGTGAGAGCATAGAAGGAAATCCAGCTGTTTCTAAGACAGGAAGTTAGCAGGTTCAGCCATGAGGGAATAGATTCATTTGTTGAATGAGAGAGTTTGGAATCAGGAGGCATATGCATGTGCTTTGGCTTAAGTGTTGGAAAAAATAGAATAATAAAAGGGATACGGAGGGGAAAAAAAAGTAATGCAATTGCAGAGGAATAAATGACTTGTCCTCCCATCCTGCAATTTGACTGTAACTCCACTTTCATTATGAAAGGAGGACAGGTCCATTTTCTTAATTATTGTAGATTTTATCTCACTAAATATTCTCCTGCCATTTCCGTGACTATAGGAGCAATGTTTTACACTCTAAAAATATGATCTACCCATAGGGAATGGGTGAGAGATTGTGCCCATTGCAATAACTGCAACAGAAGTAATTACTTCTATTTCAGCCATCAGCAATTTTAGATTCTATCCATAACCTGAATTTCAGGTATTAACTCCATCTTTGATTAAAACTCAGATAGAATTAAATGCTGAATCTGAGTTTTAGTTCTTTTTTACTTTCTATAAGTTCCTAAAATTGGTCTAAATTATGTCTCCCATACTTTTTGAATGCAAACATATTTTCTTGTTTGTACTTATGATGAATATGCACGCCCAAGCTAGAACTTCTAAAAAGACATATGAATATGACCTGGAGACTTTGACAGGAAGTTTCCAGTGCTTGCATTGTGAGCAATTGATATGTTTCAGCCTTTTTTGTTTGATGAATTTTTGGCACAGAGCCCTGTCACTTTCCTCCACAGCTGAGTTCGCTTGGTTGCTCTTGTGAGTGATCTTCATAGTAAATTGTTCCGCTCAATACATATCTTTTCCTGACATTTGACTGGGAAATGGAGCTTCTGGTAGTTTGTTTTGTTTGTTTGTTTTCTAAGAAGTGAGTCCTTTAAAGGTTCATGGTGCCATTGTGTGGTGGGTTAACCTTGGCTGGCTGCCATGTGCCCACCAGGCTGCTCTGTCACCACCCCTCCTCAACAGGACAGTGGGAGAAAATATGATGAAAAATCTTGTGGGTCAAGACAAGGACAGGGAGACCTCTCACTAGTTACCGTCATTTGCAAAACAGACTCAACTTGGGGAAATTAATTTAATTTATTGCCAATCAAATTAGAGTAGGATAAGGAGAAATAACAAATCTAAAACAACACCTTCCCCCCATCCCTCCCTTATTACCAGGCTCGACTTTGCTCCTGACTTCTCTACCTCCTCTGCCTGAGCAGCACAGGAAGGACAGGGAATGGGGGTTGCGATCAGTCCATAACACTTTGTTGCTGCTGCTCCTTCCTCCTCATGCTCTTCCCGTGCTCGAGCGTTGCGTCCTTCCCACAGGCTGCAGCCCCTCAGGAGCAGACTGCTTCAGTGTGGGTCCCCCGTGGGGTCACAAGTCCTTCCAGGAGCCTGGCTCCTGCGTGGGCTCTCCATGGGGTCACAGCTTCCTTCAGGGCACATCCACCTGCTCTGGGGTGGGGTCTTCCAAGGGCTGCAGGTGGAGATCTGCTCCACTATGGACCTCCCTGGGCTGTACGGGGACAGCCTGCCTCACCATGATTTTTTCCACAAGCTGCAGGGGAATCTCTGCTCCGGCGCCTGGAGCACCTCCTCTCACTCCTTCTTCACTGACCTTGGTGTCTGCAGAGTTGTTTCTCTCACATATTCTCATTCCTCTCCCTCAGCTGCTGCTATGCAGCATTTTTCACTCTTTCTTAAGTGTGTTATCACAGGGGCGCTACCAAGGTCACTGACTGGCTTAGCTTTGGCCTGTGGCAGGCCCATCTTGGAGCCGTCTGGAACTGGCTTTGTCCGACGTGGGGTCAGCTCCTGATCAGTTCTTGCAGAAGCTGCCCCTGCAGTCTCTCCCTGCTACCAAAACCTTGCCACGTAAACCCAATACAAATTCACAATGCAAACAGAAGGTGATGCTTAGAGGAGCATCCACTGAGAATTAAGCCACTAATATCAGTCCTGTGTTTCTGTCTGCTTCAGGATGTGTAGCTGCTCATCACGTTAGGCTGACATCTGTTTGTGACCTCTCTGTTTTCTTTTGGAACAGACTGCTTACCCTCAGTGGGATGAAAAAGGGCAGACTAATATGCTGCATGCAAGGATATCCTTTTTGGCTAGCTACTGAATGGAAGAACAGAAGCAGGGGCAAGTTAATTAGAAGTCCTCATCCCCTTCCTATGATTGCAGTCATCTTGCTATTTAAGAACAATGATTTTTTTTTTTTTTCAACTCTGACAGTGAGGTTAGTTTTATGAGGGAAGGATGATCATGATTTTTTTTGTTGTCATTTCATAGATGGGTTGATTTTTTTCCTGCTTATACCTATTACTATTTGTTTATAATGGTCTTGGCAAGTCATACTTTTTTAGGCTGTCTGGAGCATCATTGTCTCCCTGTCTGTGGAAGTAAAAAAAAAATAGTCTTTAGAGCAAAAGAGTGTAAAAAGTTTCAGGGTTTTCCTAACGTATCTCCTTGGGAAGTAGTAAAATGGACCGATGGGTTTAACTACAAAAATAGCTTTTGAAAAAATAGAAAATGGAACTCATGGAACATGATGTATTTAAAGTTAATTTAAATACAATGGTTTAAGATTATTTTTGTTTTCTTGAGGAATATTTTTAGATTCGAGTCTTACTCTAACATGCTTTTGCTACTAACTGCTGTATGATCTTTTAGTCTCAGCTCTTTCTATTTATTATTTACTGGGATGACATTATTAATGAAATACATTTCACCTCTTTCGTAACATCAGAAGCTTAACTAAATTGCTATAAAACCTTTCAACCTTAAGATCTATTTTATCAAAGAGACATAGCATTAAGTACTCAAATACCACTAAAAATCAGTGAGGAAATGAATACCAAACATAACAAATCTTCTTGAAAAAAACCCTCCTATTAATAGAAAATAAAAATCCCTCTATTAGGAGAAAGAAAAAGGCTAGAATGTTTGTAGCTCTTATTGCTGTTCAACTTATGCTTATCTGGGAGTGA
Organism: Sagittarius serpentarius; assembly: GCA_034782735.1. NCBI lineage: Eukaryota > Metazoa > Chordata > Aves > Accipitriformes > Sagittariidae > Sagittarius > Sagittarius serpentarius. Next base: position 36,590,009 of record JAVKLA010000027.1, on the reverse strand, counting down.
CATTCATTCATAATTTTCTCAAAGTAACATTGGAAAATGTTTTTCTAAGACATATGAAACATATTCAAAAGCCTAGATTAGACAGGAGGAGCCAGAGTTGGGAGTCTGGAATATTAACAGCTGTCTGATCAGCTGAAAGGGAAGGTACTGTGCATTGCTACTGTAAATATGATGTTACTGAGAAAAAGAATTCCAAATGTTCTCATATATTGCCTTGGTACATCTGGTGAATATACAGGTCAAAACCAGACCTATTTTGTGAGTTTAAATGCCTTAGGGGGTTAAGTGGTGTCTGCCTATGATTTTATGGATCACAGCTTCAAAGGTGGGAAATCCATTTATATTGTGTTTTGGAACTAGTCTTAAGCCTCATCAGTCATTTACACGCTTTTGTGAGGAGGGCCACAGATATCAATGGACCTGTTAGAGTGGGTCCAGAGGAGGGCCATGAAAATGATCAGAGGGCTGGAGCACCTCTCCTGTGATGAAAGGCTGAGAGAGTTGGGATTGTTCAGCCTAGAGAAGAGAAGGCTCCAGAGAGACCTTATTGCGACCTTTCCTGATATAAAGGGGGATCATAAGGAAGGTGGAGAAAGACCTTTTACCAGGACCTGTAGTGAGAGGACAAAGGGTGACAGTTTTAAACTGACAGGGGGTAGATTTAGACTGGATATAAGGAAGAAATTTTTTTACAATGAGAGTGATGAGAACAGGTTGCCCAGAGAAGTTGTGGATGCACCATCACTGGAAGTGTTCAAGGTCAGGTTGGACAGGGCTTTGAAAACCTGATCCAGTGAAAGATGTCCCTGCCCGTGGTAGGGAGGTTGCACTAGATGATCTTTAAGGTCCCTTCCAACCCCCCAAATTCCATGATTCTGTGATTAGTACTTACATTTATAAAGTACTTCTCTATATATATCTTCAAGATTTTATGTTTAATTCAATATTTATGCATGTCTTAAAAAAAAACCCACAAAACCTGCTTTATTGGTTTTTGTAAACTTCAGTTTATTAGCATTTTGATCTCTGCTATACATCTTTCTGTTGAATATTAATGTTCAGAGATATTTCAAAACAGTTTTCTCCTTTTTGTTTACAGCTGGCCTTGTTGCTATGCTGAATTTTGGCAGCCTAAGAAAACAAATGTGATCTTATGTTAGTTATGTGCAACTTCCTAATATGGATATACATTTCTCTTTAACTACATAGCCATGTGTTTCTATAGCCCATAAGTTCTAATCAATTGTGTTTTCTTTCACCTTTCTCTAAAATCATAGAATCATAGAATGGTTTGGGTTGGAAGGGATCTTAAAGATCATCTAGTTCCAACTCCCCTGCCATGGGCAGGGACACCTTCCGCTAGACCAGGTTGCTCAAAGCCCCACCCAGCCTGGCCTTGAACACTTCAGGGGTTGGGGGCATCCACAACCTCTCTGGGTAACCTGTGCCAGTGCCTCACTACCCTCACAGTAAAGAACTTCTTCGTTACATCTAATCTAAATCTACCGTCTTTTAATTTAAACCCTTTACCCCATGTCCTATCACTACATGCCCTTGTAAAAAAGTCCCTCTCTGGTTTTCTTGTAGGCCCCCTTCAGGTACTGGAAGGCTGCTATAAGGTCTCCCCGGAGACTTAACTTCTCCCAACTCTTTCAGCCTGTCTTCATAGAAGAGGTGCTCCAGCCCTCTGATCATCTTTGTGGCCCTCCTCTGGACCTGTTCCAACAGGTCCATGTCCTTCTTATGTTGGGGGCCTCCAGAGCTGAATGCAGTACTCCAGGTGGGATCTCACGAGAGGAGAGTAGTGGAGGGGAATCACATCCCTCATTCCTCATGCTACTATATCAAATGCTTGCCAGGCAGGGAGTTTTCCTCAGCTAGATGTCATAGGAAATAGTTAGCACATTATTCTCATTACAGTCATCTCCATCTTTTCCACAACTGCAGTAAAGAAGACATGGAGGGACAATTTTACGGAAGAAACTTTATGTAGATCGGTGTCATCTAACTTTAGTTAACAGAATGTTAGTTGCCATAGTTGGTAGACTTTTTATTTTAAACTCTCTCTCCAGTTAATGAAGAGATATTAGTTTTACCAGAGGTACAAATCCTAATGTACTGATTAATTATTTATCCTAAGAGGAATGTCTAAAATAGGCAAGATTAGTTTCTCTCCAAATTGCCTATCTGTAGAAAAGCACTAGCTGTGAAGGTACTAAGTGATGATTCTTGAACAGATGCCTAATTTTTAGTTGATTCAATTTTCGCAGAATCACAGAATGGTTGAGGCTGGAAGGGACCTCTTGTCCCACCCCCCTGCTCATGCAAGGCCACCTAGAGATGGTTGCCCAGGACCATGTCTAGATGGCTTTTTAGTATCTCTAAGGAGGGAGACTCCACAATCATTCTAGGCAATCTGTGCCAGTGCTTGGTCACCCTCACAGTAAAAAACTGTTTCCTGATGTTCAGATGGAATCTCTTGTGTTTCAGTTTGTGCCCATTGCCTCTGGTCCCATCCTGTTGGTGAAAAGAGTCTGGCTCCGTCCTCCTCTGCTCTAGGCTAAACAGTCCCAGCTCTCTCAGTGTTTCCTCATAGGCGAAATGCTTGAGTCCCTTAATCATTTTCACAGCCCTTCGTTGGACTCTCTCCAGAATGTCCAAGTCTCTCTTGTACTGGGGAGTACTGGACACCACATCCAGATGTGTCTCACCATGGCTGAGCAGAGGGTAAGGATTACCTGCCTCGATCTGATGGCAATACTTTTTCTAATGCAGCTGAGGATACTATTTGCTGCCTTTGCAAGCAAGGGCACATTGCTGGCTTGTGTTCAACCTGGTATCCACCAGGACACCCAGATACACTTCTACAAAGCTGCTTTCCAGCTGGGTGGCCCCCAGCTTATGCTGGTGTATGGGATTGTTCCTCCCCAGGGGCTGAACTTTGCAATTCCTCTTGTTGAACTTCATGAGGTTCCTGTTTGTTCATTTCTCCAGCCTGTTGGGGTCCCCCTGGGTGGCAGCATGACCCTCTGGTGTATTAGCCACTGCTCCTGGCTTGGTGTTGCGGCGAACTTGCTGAGGGTGCACTCTGCCCCATCATCCATATCATCAATGATGATGCTAAATGAGACTTCTCCCAGTATTGACCCCTGGGATACACCAGCAGTTACTGGCCTCCACATAGACTTTGTGCTGCTGATCACCATGCTCTGGGCCTAGACTTTCATCCAGTTTTCAGTCCTGTTCAAACACTGTCTGTTCACCCGGCCATACAGCAACAGCTTTTCTATGAATATCTTACATGAGACAGTGTCAAAGGCCTAGATGAAGTCCAGGTAGACAATATCCACTGTTCTCCTGTCAGTTACCAGGCTAGTCATTTCATCATAGTAGCTTATCAAAGTTGGGCAAGCAGGACTCCCCCCTGATGATTTTCTTGTCCCTAATGTTCCGGGAAATGGTTTCCAGGATTAGCTGCTCCATGGTAGTATTAATGTTAAATAAAATTATATCTCAGTATAAATAACTTAAATAAAATTATACCTCAGTCTTATAATAAATGAAGGATTCAATATATTTTCCTAGTGAAACTATTATTCTATAATGAAATATATAATAATACAATTATTTTGATGGAGGTACCTGTGATTCTGTGGAAAATTACGGAGGTAAAGCCTATCAATCAGACAGCAGCATTTCATTAGCTTATACCATCAGATATAAATGCACATTATTTACTTACTGGGAAGTAGTCAGACATCCTCAGCACAAAAGCAATTAAGCATCCTGAGGGCATATGAGGACACACAGATATAAACAGGATGTATTTTCTTCTCCTTGACTAGTTTTGCTTCTACCGGTGAAGAACGCAACCCGAGAATTACTTTTGGTTGATGAGCAAAGGGTAGGCATGACATTATTAGCAGTCTATAGGTGGTTTTTTTCTAGAGTTAACAGTGAAAACTGATGAAAGTAGTTATGTTGTGGATATGTTTCAGTGAGGTGGATTTCTTGCTGTTGCTAGTATGTTTGGATCATTCATAGTGTGTTTTTTTTGCAAGATAATGTTTGCAGAAATAGATTTCTTCATAGATCAGTAATAGACATTCTAGCACTAGCGAGGTGGCCAGGATTTCCAATTCCAACCTTTCCCTCTGTTGCTGTCTTCTAGGTGCAAATGCCATTCCCACACCATGTTAAAGTTAATTACTAACCAGTCATTTCCTTCAGTGTCTAGATCAAAAATTTTATCTTTTCTAGTAGCTTAATAAAAATGAGTGAAATCAACTTAATTTTACCTACAACCACTAATAATTTTTAGAGGTATAATGAGACAGCATTGGAAAAGGTTAAGATATTTGAAGTGAGAAAATATGGCAAAATCCAATCTGAAACAATTGCTTAGAGGTAAAAAAGCCTAAACCCACAACACAATATTCTGTTTCACAAGATAAAAGTTATATAATAATTTGTATTGTTGGGAACATGGTAAATACGCTGACTTAAGTAAAAGCCAATGTGTGTGCTTAATGATTTATTTTCACTCCTTTATTTCCCTTTGTGGATGTTATATTGATAGTTGAATTGTGTAATTATTATTTATTTTAGTTACTTGGTAGAAGGCCTTATTTACAAGATAACTTCTTTTTTTGTAAAATTCTTCTTTTTGTTGGGGCTGTGTAGGTTAATAAAATGTTGAACAAGATTAATCAATCTCAGAAACTCTTCTTGTGAATGCAAGCCAACACAATACAGGTTATTCTTCTATGCAAACAGAAAACTATAACTTGCAAAATAAAAATATAATCTCTTCATGCTAGTATTTTAATGTGCTATCCTTCCATTTTAAGACTTTCTAATAGTATTTGTTCTCAGGATAGGGAAGGACTATACATTTGTTTTCAATTATTGTGGCTCCAAAGTAAATAATTCTAAATGACCTTTATAAAGAACTGATTGCAGGATTAGCCTCTATGGAATATTAAGTGACATTTAACATTAGTATTGGAGTTAAAAAAACCAAACCAGAACAAAACAAAAACCCCTTTTAAAGAACTACATGAAAGAAATTACATGAGGTGTTTACCAATGAATCTACAAAGCAGAATTCATCTGCTGTCTGTAAGATTGAGTTTACTGGCAACCACTGGCATACAATACTTCAGCTGCCTTCCCAAAAGAGCACAGTTCTGAAGATCCTGTATCTGCCAGGTTTGTATAGATCTTTTGGCTGCTTTACAGCATCTCAGATGGTACTACTTAAATATATTTATGTGAGTGAATTCCATTTTAGATGTCCACAGTGTAGACATCCATATAGTGATGTCCAGTGGCGCCTAGTCTCACTTCATAGTCAAGTAAGAGAAATAGGTACTTCTAAGCTGTGGTTGATCTAGTGTGGGTTATCTACCTTTTGATGAAATAGATTACACTCTAGACATGTTTTTTTCACTGGTTGTGAAGAAGCCTACATCAAATACAATCTTTGCACTGTAGATGTCTACAGTTAAGTATGATGAATCCTGTTGCCAACAAATGGACTCAACAATATAGAAGGAATTTTCCAGTTCAGCTAGTGAGTATTTATCTGCTGGAATTGTCTTACAGCTTTGTGTGTCACCTGCTTTTTTCTGTAGTGTTCTATAAATCTCCAACTTTCTCCATTTCTTTCCCCTCTCCCCCTTTTCTCATCTGCTCTGATACTCAAAGATTAAATTAAAATTGAAAGGACAGAAGTGCTTAATATTTAGGCTGTTTCATTTTGGGTTGTGTTTTGTTGATGTAATAGGTGACTAGCAAAGAGCCAATTAAACTATTGTTATGCTACAGAGCAGTTCTTGGATATTTTAAATCATTGAATTATATGCAATAGGCAGCAAAGTAGTACGGAATAATGTTGCGTTCTTGGCAGGATGTTTTAGTTCAGATTTGTTCCTTACTATTAATATTATCTAAGATGTAACTCATTTAAGCTGTATATTAGCTTAATTTTTAAGTGCTCTTCTGAGGAGAAAAGATTCATAACACCTTTAGAAACTTCATAATTAATTTACTGGTAAAATGTCAAATTATATGCAGTGAAAACATTACTATATATCTGTGTCCTGGTTTTGGCTGGGATAGTTAACTGAGTTAATTGTCCTCCTAGTAGCCGGTACGGTGCTGTGTTTTGGGTTTAGTATGAGAAGAATGTTGATAACACCCTGACGTTTTCAGTTGTGGCTGGGTCGTGTTTAGACTAAGTCAAGGACTTTTCTGCTTCTTCTGCCCAGCCAGCAAGAAGGCTGGAGGGGCACAAGAAGTTGGGAGGGGACACAGCCAGGACAGCTGACCCAAACTGGCCACAGGGGTATTCCATACCATGGGACGTCATGCCCAGTATATAAACTGGGGGGAGTTAGCTGGGGTGGGCATCGATCGCTCCTCGGGAACTAACTGGGCATTGGTCGGCGAGTGGTGAGCAATTTCATTGTGCATCGCTTGTTTTGTGTATTCCAGTCCTTTGATTATTATTGTCACTTTATTGTTGTTAATATTGTCATTGTTAGTTTCTTCCTGTCTGTTCTATTAAACTGTTCTCATCTCGGCCCATGAGCTTTACTTTATTTTCTGATTCTCTCCCGTATCGCATTGGGTGGGGGGGAAGTGAGTGAGCGGCTGCATGGTGCTGAGTTGCTGGCTGGGGTTAAACCATGACAACCTGAAAATATTTTTAGAGTTACATTTGCATTGGAAGCTCTAGGATAATAGATAAACATACGGAAATACATACAACTTTAAATCTTTACATTTGCCCTTCATAAGCAATTCTGAAGCACATATACTTGCTTCTGTTACACACCATTCTGCTTTGTATATTTTGAAATTTTAAAAAGTTGGGTACTTCACCTAGAACACTACTTTCCTTGAAAATTCTTTGGGGAGCAAGTTCCATCAGAATCTAGACACACAGTCATATGGAACAATTGTCTGGAAAGATTGCTGTCTCAAACACATCCTTCTAAGCATGTTCTGTCTCAGAAGAGTCATAGGAAGTTCTCAAGTTAGACATTAACTATTCAGTAAAGTCTTCTCCCTTGTTACTTCTGAGCTGGGCAACAGACTCAGTTTTGCCCAAGGAGTGGATTCCAAAGGATATATTCCAAGGCACAGAAAAGAGGTGTGTCTGTTGAAATTTGTTAGAAATTCGATCTCTGCTGCCATTTCTTCCTTTGGAAAAGTCCTTGCAAAATTATTAGAGACCAAAATGCATCATCATAATTTTCAGAAAGTTATTTTTCAAATTAGACACTTTTTGTCTGTATAGCTTGGATAACAATCATTAGTATTACCATAATTTTTTGTTTATTTTTTCTGGTTTATAAATTTAATTTAATTCAATTCGGCAGTTAAGTTGTTTATTGCTTCTGGGTTTATAAACAGCAAAGGTAGACCAGGATGGAGAGACACTATTGCCTTCCTTTTAGCTACTTTCGTACTTATTTTAGTGAACAAGGAGTGCACAGCTCAGCATATTTTATTTTAAATAAATTTGTTGTTTATATATATGTGTGTAAATGGAGGAAGATGAAAGAAAAGACTCCTTTTCCCTGACAGTAGTGTCTAGGGACACGTTTAATAATATCCTCTGAAATAAAATTCAAAATATGGTTAGTCTCTATCAGGATAATTATAGTAGTCTGCTACCTGCCAGATAGATCACAAAAGCTACTGTAAAGGTACAAAATTTCAGAGACTACTGCATAGCTCTTTCTGAAAGAGAATAGTAGTTACTATATTGCTTAATTTTAAGTAAAGACATTCTTCTCAGTTCTGAAGCCATACAGATACATATCTGATAGTCAACTTACAATGTGTGAAACGATAGATCATGACTGTGATGGTAAACTGTCTCAGCTGGAATTCTGCATCTTTGAAGTTCCCGTCTTGTGCCTGCCTTCCAGAACCCACTTCTGATAGTATCATCCTCTTATCCAGAATCTTGTAGTTCAGGCAAATCATTGGTGAAATGTTTTTGTTCATAGTATTGTTCCCTGAAAGTACACCTGACTGTTTGAAAATATTTTGTGGTCCTTCTGCATTTTTTTTTTCCCAGTTTTAAATGAGGTTGTGGGGCAGGGCATAAATGCAATAAATACATTTTAAACATGATCACTGTTTATATGAATAATAATAAAAAAGGATCATATAATTTGTATTTATGATGCTTATATCTTGCTCTAGGAAACTGGAAAAAAAAGACTTTACTTGAATTTATAGATCAAGAAAGAATACCTGTCCCTGTGCTTCTCATTATGTGCATCTACTAACCAGATCAACGCACAATTTATTAATGTTAATCTGGTTTAAAAATATGTATAATATAGTAATAAATCAGCACAGTTTTCCCTGAAGTGTTCATTCTTACAAAAAATAACAGACTAAAATGTAGAATTACCTTGAGGTTTTACTCTGATGTTAAACTGATTCAAGGCTGTGACCAGCCTTTGGTCTGCCATTTACAGCTTTTTCAGGAAAACAAAAAAAGGGAAAATGTTAGGTGACCAGTAAAAGCAGATTTTTGTGGCAGGTTTATTACAAAGTTTTAAGTTATTTACTCATCATACCTAAATCTCGGTTTTTATTTCAAAAGGTTCCAGCGTGCTCAACTTTAATACTGGTATCATCAAAACACCTTTTCAGTATTCTAAAGGGAATAATTAATATAATGAACACTGTCAAATCCAGCCGTCTTTGAGTCTGATCGAACTAAATCTAACACTGAATCTGACTCTGAAAATACATCTTATCACTAAAAGTACTTTTTTTCGTGCTATTCAGGCATATTTGCAAAGATTTCAAGTACATTTTGTTTTGTACATCGTGTACTTTGCATGCCAAAGATAAACAACAGAGAATGAATTTCCAAAAAAAATACACATTTGTTTTTCACAGTTACAACACATAAATGCTTGTGCACTATGTGTAGTAAATGAGTTTACTAGCTCTGGCATGTTGGATATTGACAGCTCTGCTGTTGCTATCTGTTACTTTTGCTCCATTTGTGCAAATTCCCTTAAAATGAAATGTCTTCAAGTGTCAATCAACAAGTATATTTGCCAAATAAATGGCAAGTTTACTTTGCCAAATCCAAAATTTGTACTGTAAACCGGCTCAGGTTTGGTATGTTAAACCTAAGTTGGAATGGATAGTTTATTACTACGTTACATAGAGTTACTTGCTTAGCCTTTAATGATCTGGAGTTATGAAATATTTCATTTGTACTATAATGTGTCTGGAGTAGTTATTGGTAGCTGTTTCTAACCCTCTTCCAGAAGAGTTATGTATGGTATGCAAAATGATTTACTGCCTCAAGCAGTAATATTTGACTTTTTCCTATACATAAAATATGATCGTATTTGGTGGTTACTGTTTCTGGTTCTCTTTTACTACTGGCAGTTTTGTACAAAGTTGCAGCATTTTCTAATTTTCAGTTGATCCAGAAACTTTTAAGAAGAAATCACTGTATTAACAACTGCAAGAATGTCACATGTTAACATTCCAAATTTGTATAGCCAGTTACTGTAATATTTTATTTTTTAATATAGTCTTAAATTGTGAAAGTTATTAACGACTTCATTGCTACTTCTTGTTTTGAAAAGGTGACTGTTTCACAGAATATGATACAAGATAGATGTAGACTATTCTATGCATGTGTGGCTTTATGCAAGTACACTTTTCAGTCATACCTATCCCATTATCACCATTTTAGATGAGTTAAAAGAAAGAGAGGGCCAGAACTCTTTTAATAAAACATGGTTCTCTTAAAAATGTTAGTGCAGCAAAACCAAGTAACTAACTTTTTTTGCATGTATATCTATTTTGATTAAAAATAAAAAGCTCTCTTTATCTCAGAAAAGAATTCAGATTGCAGAAGAATGAGAGATTACATCAGAGCAGCCAATAACCTGCTAGATCACAACAGGATCATCAATAAACCAGAGACTAGTGGAAAGATGCAAGCCGAAGCCTATGAGTTGAACAAAAAACCCCCAAATATAGTTATTTTTTTGTGTTCCACAGTATTCCCTAATGAGTCAGATTTTTTCATGGAGTTCTCTTACATTTTTATTTGTGAACATTGTTAAAAAACTAGTGAAAAAGGTGTTACGTTTCTCCAGTGAAATGAAGAAAGTATTTTGAACCTTAATCATATGAATAGAGATATGTATTTTTTTTCTGGTCAGCCCTATTTAAAAAAAAAAGTATCTTGAAACACTTGTAAAGGAACTTAAATTTTCCTTAACCTCTATCCCTCGTCTCCAATTAAATACACGTAGCGTGGGGTATTGTTGATTGTGCTAAAGCAAAGCTGTTTCAGCTTTCTGACACTGCTTATAAATACAAGTACTTAACTACAAAAAGACAGACGCTTTGTATCAATTTAGTGGTACTCAATTAATATAAAATATCTGAAAGGATATTAATTTTAAAAAAAGATTACTGTTGTACTTACCAAGAAATATTTGATAATGAGATTAGATTTCTTATTGTGTTTAATGGAAAACAGGATTAGGATTTAGGTGGATGAACTAATTATGCAATTTTTCTTAACCTCTTGGATTTCTTGTTGTTAGGAACATAAGTTTTCTGTGCTGTAGCACTTAAGTATTGATATTATTGCAAAATATATTTTACTAAGTGAAATATACTTTCAACTTGAATTCAATACTAATATTATATGCCCAGAAACTCCCATGTTTTATTGTGGAGCCTTTGTCCTGTTATGATGTAACTGCACATCTAATTGCACATAATTTAATTGTGGACTAAAAATGAAGACTTTTCTTTTTTCTTTATTTTTTTTTTAAATAGTGAATGAAGTATGTGTCAGCTTTAAATCTAGTTATGGAGTTCAGTTTTAATTCTTCTGTCTAGGCTTACAAATGTTGTGGCTAGAACAGCACAAAATATCCAGAATATTTTTTTGTTTTACACTAAGAATGTTAAGAAGATTTATGTGTGCTTTTGTCTGCTTTATGTAGACAATTAGATCAAATCAGCTACTACACAGTTTTCCATATCCTCTCCATCTGGGCCCTCTTAACTCTCTGTACTTGACTGTATTATTCCCTGGGATATAACACACACATACATGCACACATACACACACGTTTGTATATGTGAATATGCCAGACTGGCTGTTCCTCAGTGTACTTATGTTGCCGCTTAGACCTGTAAAGGAAGGTGTTTCTTCTCCCTTCAAAACAAACTACAATCCGTGGAACATACATCAGTTTCTCCAACTTGCCTCTACTGGCTTTGGTTCACAGAAACATGTCCTTCTTCAAACAATTACCAGAACCCCAGTGTAATAAAGTAAAATGAGCTTTCAAGGACATGATATTATTCCATCAAAATGGCATCCACAACTTTAAACACAAACACACTCAGTTCTCAATTAAAACAATATTTAAATACTATTTATTACAGACCTAAGTATTAAAAATTCCTATGCATAGGTATTCCATCATTTTTACCTATATGAAAATTTGAGGAACTTCTGTTATTCTCATAAGGACAGAGTTAGCATGGTTAATGCATCGGTGGAAAAATATGCTTTATTTTCTTTTCTAATAATATGGCTGAATTTTGCTCTAAGTGAAAAATTCACTGTATTCTTAAATTGGAGCTGAAATTTTTATCCTTCATCATTAAGTGTGCATGCTGCAGTTTAAATTACAGGATATAAAAATGCCCATGCTTCTGATAGTTGCATTTTACTCAGGTTCATGAAATAAGTAAATGACTTTTACCTTTGTTCCAGCTTTATCCTACTTGAGCCAGATTATAGATGTCAGGAGTAAATTATGTTCTTCACCTTCACTGCATTTTCTCAGTGAGGTACAATTATTCAGTTGTTATTTGAAGACAGTTGTATTGCATAAAGTGCAATTAGTTATGTTGCCCTTGTGTATATTTTAATCAAAATGTGATGCCATTATCCGGAACTGTATTAAACATGTAACAACTACATAAATAAGTGAAATGACGGTGCTTTGAGGAGGTCAGCAGAGTGATAATATCTTAAAGTTACTGCAATTTATATTTCATGAACCAAACCTGTTGGGTTAATTACAATAATTTATTGTAAAATACGCTAAAGTTACATGTAATTATTAATTGGAAAATCTCTTCTATTTACGCTGCTGAAAAGCTTATTTACAGACTCATCTCTCAGGTACATTTCTTTATTTCTAAAATATACTTACTTATTTTATTTCCTAGGTTATTCAGATAAATTTTGAAGAATTTGACCTGGAGATTGGCTATGACACACTGACAATTGGTGATGGAGGAGAAGTGGGTGATCCTAAAACTGTGCTTCAAGTGTAAGTCTTTTGCATTTACAATTTGTATGCATTACAGAATATCATTAATGTGTTTTTTGATGAGAGTAAATAGTGATTAGAGCCAGGTAGATCTCCGCAAAAGCTGATCTTACTGGGCTTCTAAGATTACTGAAGGTGACACTTTAGATACATTGTTACATGTTTACTCTTCTGAAGTCAGAAGGAGATGGGCTACACATCAGAAAAGAAAAAGATAAACTAAAAGCAGAAATTTTAAAAGACATAGTCTGTACATTCATCTGTAGACATGTAAATTTTTAGGGGCTGTTGTGCTCCCTTTATAAGTGTGTTCTCAAATTTAAAGTGTATAAGAACATAATTGAGAATAGATAAATGGACAACTTACACATAAACTTTTACAATCTCCTAGCAAGCTCAGTATGACAAAAGATGTACTATAGGATCTTGACCTTTAAGTGCTTATTGACTATTGTAGATAACTCAAAACATGAATTTGTATAGTGAAGAAAATCACTACAGAGAAAATCTGTCATATGAAATCAGACAGCACTCAGTATTAAATAAGAATTTTAGCATCCATTAGCATTCTTCTAGAATGTATGAGCCCAGATATATAGATACCTATATACTTAACAACCATTGATTAACTTCAAAGTCCATATTTCTCAAATACTTAACTTGTGTTGATAACTGGTCTTACAATAACAACAGTCTTAAGAAAACAAATCCAGAATCTTATTACTGAATTTGTAAAATTTTGAAGACAGCAGCATAATCCAGTGATTCTGTTTATTCCCCAGTCATTTGAAAATATGCAGAACACTGTAATTAGGCATTACTTGTAGTCTGTCATTTTATGTAGCTGCAATTCCATTCTGAGAAAATAATTCAGTGTTTTGTAGGAGAAATAGATGGCCCTTAAAATACATTGTATTTATTTTTTTCAAATCTGATTCAATTTTATGAAAAAAGTTACAAAAATATTGTTTATTGCTTAGAAACCATAGTTCACCCATAAGGGATTGTCTACTATTTAGAAAAGATTTTTGGAAAAGGCCAAATAATATTTAGCTGTTGTTTTTAAATAAACTGACTTCTCAGTAAGTATACCTTAAGATAACATTAGCTGAAATAAGTTACAAATTTAAAACAGATCAGAACAGAAGCAGATGTGATAAATGTTTAGTACAAAACATTTAATCAGAAAGCAAAAGAATAGCAAAATTAGGATTCCTTAGAATGATATTCCCTGAAGTATATTTAATGGAAATATTTAATACTGGTTTTATGTATTGTAACTTTCCATTATTTACCATAAGAATGATATCAAGAATTTGTTTGATTTGAGTACCCTAAACCCAACGTTTACCTTGTTTTCTTTCCTAATGTAATCTTGTTAATATTATTAATTGCAAAACCTTGAGAAAATACAGTTGTTTCAGGATTTGCAGATTTTCATAATGAATGTCTCCCTTAGATTTTTCCCTCAGAGGACAGACTATCTGACTTTCTCTTTTAAATTGTTTTGTAATCGTTCTATCCCTTCTTATCAATGAGGAGACCAGGATTTGGCCAGGTATTTCAGGTGCAGTTGCTTTAGGATAATGCAGAGTTTCTTCAGTGGATAGTAGATGTGCTAATTGTTACTAATAATAGTTTTGAGAAAGGGGGAAGTACGGTAATTTCTATTTTATAAACAGTACCAAGCCTTCAAAATACATTTCTGAAAATGCTGGAATTCAGTTTCAGATATTATTAGATTCCTAAATTGTATTGAGTATCCTCTCATGTGGAAAGAACATTTATTAAGTACCAATTCACCAGGTCTTACTAACATTTAACTAAAGTATTGTTTTTCATTGGTACTTGAATTACAGTAACACACTGAGGCACAGTACAATGATATTGAAAAATTTGAGTAATGTAGTAAAACACTCTGTCCAGATTTTATTTCATTAAAGATGTTAGTATTTTGTAAAAGTATGTCTGATCATGAGACTTATGTTGGGAAGAAATGATGAAATTACAGGATTAAACTTGTCATGAGTATAAAGGAATTCTGAATCATGTTCTTTAATAAAAGAGTTAATTAGAATTGTCAGGTGTTAACATATTTAAGAGAATCTGTTCTGTAAATATCTAGGTAAATAATATTAAAGAATTATTACTATGGAGATCCTGGAAAAGCAAAATATCCCCCAGTTAATTTGTGGGGGTTTAATACTAAATAACATTGTATGGTCAGCCATACATGTATTATTTTTATTTACCAGCGGAGTGATCGCTGATTATTCTGTAATCAGAAGTATCAATATCGAAGTTATTAGGATTAAAATGTATTAAAAAAATTACATGGAAGATGGAACATAATTGAGTACTGTAAAAAATGTGTAAATCTTTTCTCCTGTGAGCCATGCAGACTTCATCTGAGATATGATGCATAGCAAATAAATCAGATATTGTATGATTTAATTTTTGGATTTTAAATTATAAAATAGTTATCTTTCTGCCAGCAAATTGCTGAAGAACTTTGGTTTGAATATGTCTGGTTTATGTGTAAATGGTGTGAAAACATTTATCTTCCAATTTATCAAAGTTAATCTGGAAACCTACGCAAGCGTTTAATCCACCAGTTTTACTGGGCACTGCAAGATAGGAAGGTTCAGAACCAAAACCTGAGTTTAAGTGGCATGTAGATAGAATTATGCTTCCTAAATTGAGAATTGCAGTCCTGGTAATTCGTACTCTGCTGGTGCTAATCACAGAAGTAGCTAAACTCCAAAGCCGTTTCAGTACTTGCCATTAAGTTTCCCTGGGTGCTGACAATTCTGTGCCTATATACATGCACCCAGCAGCATGACAGACTGCTCCAGCCTAGTGACCCTAGCACCTAAGTGAACTTAAATCTGAATGGAATATACTTTTTGTGTGTTTGACAAGATGACTAATATGAAGGCATTCTTAGTGCATTCCTATGGAACTAAGATCTTTGCAAAGTGTAAGAGTAGTCTTTTGTTACCAAGGGACAGAGCGGAAGAAAGAAAAGAAGTGGTAGGTCCTCCTTCATGCATCAGTCACAGCACTTTTTCAGAATGTTTGGAAGTCTGCTTTCAGCAGCTTGGTCTGGCGGTTGCTGCGGGAGACTCTTAATGTAATACGTGTCTGGGCACTGGTTCCTGTAATGTGCATTTTGAAAATTGAGTGTACAAGGCATGAAACTCATTCTTAAGTTTCTAGTATGGTTGCTGTGTTGGGTGTACATGTATCCAGTCATCTCCCACGTTACAGATTGTCGTCAGCAGATGGAAAGGAAAGTGTTGCAATCTTCTGAATATCCTCTAACCTAGTCTTCAGTGTACTCTCTCGGGGGGGAATGTATTTCACTAGTATGTGGGGGGGGGTTAGTTCTGGAGTTGTAGAGGAAGAGGTGGAAAACACCCTGCTGAGTGTCATAACTGTTAAGCTGTTTAATAAAAAGGGAGGCATCATAATTGCATCTTTCCGTTTCTACTGTTGATGGTGTTAGCTGCTCAGCTTTTGAAAGGGAAGGTGTAAGAACCTGCTGCTGTTTTTCTTGGTCTTACTGCTCTGTGGCCCCAAAGTCTTCCCAAATTTTGTACAGGTGTCCCTAAACACTTAAAAAAGAGCAACAAGTGATTTCTGTGTCCTGTTGATTGATTCTTATTTTCAAAAATGCATTTTCAAGTGGTATTGTTTCTGCATGTGCTATTTAATTGAAAAATACTGTTTCTGAAAACTTCTGAAAAATAAAGTATGCTTTTAAAAAATATATTTAGAATTGACTTCAGAAAATAGAAATGGTAAAAATTTTGATGGCTGTTTATCATAGGAATTATTCTCTCTGACACAACAAAGAGATTAATATTCCCAGTGGTTTTAATAGTCCCAAAATGTACTGTCAGTCACCAGCAACAGTTACAAAACTCTGTTAGCCATTACATCAGTGTTGTTTCTGAGGAACATCCTGTTAATCTATTAATTTGGCAAAGACTGAACTCACTGAAGACACTTTCCCTTAGTGAGGGTATGAGCAGTTAGTACATTATTTTCGCCAGGCATTTACTTGTTCATTTCTGGCACGAGTTTTTGTAATATCTCCATCTGTGAACGCAGATGTGGGAAATAGACATGAATTTCTCCCACAGCAGAGTATTTCATAGAGAAGCAAGCTAAAAAAGACCATAGGGGAGAACTAAAATTAACTGCAAAATACATTTAAAATAGTCTGTTTGAAGTTTCAGCTAGCTTTAAAGAACGGTTAGAACTGCAAAAACCAAACTAACAGTTTTCACTCATACAATCTTGTACTTGTGTTCTATTTTACAAGAATGGAAAATGTTTTGGTACTTTCTACCATTCTTTTTTAACTGATAAAGTCTTACCAAATTTGAGACAAAGTTTTTGGGGAAAAAATGCAATATAACATAAAACTGCAGCTTTCACAACATTTCTTTTTTGCTATCACACTATTTCATTCAGGAAACAAAATGAACATTTAGGATTGCATTGACTTGCAAGTTTTTGCAAACAATATGAAAAGTGAGAAAACATAGCAAAAACCCCAAGATTAGTTCTTTGTAATTAATCAACATCTTGTAACATTAGGAGGTTTTAAAGTGGTGACATCTGGTATTTTTGTTAAAGAAGGAATGAATGTCAGCTGAGTCTATCAGGCACATTCTTCTGTTGTTGTGGTAGAGGGGATGAGGGGAGGTGAGAGACTGCAGGGAACACATGGACCTTCATAATAGTATTGCTATTTAAGAATAACAACTTCCTTTTAAATACGCAGTGTGTGTATTCCAAAGTGGGTAGTTATATAACACAGAAATACTTTTTTTGAAGAATAAATATAGTGCCTCGTTATGGGCTTCAGGTGCCATGTGATATGCCTGCATATATCTGAGTCATGTGTGCAGGACTGCCAGATAAAGTTCAGGATTAGAGGAGATGCATGTTTTTCTGGACCAGCAGCTGAAAGTGAGATAAAATATTTCAGTACAATACAAGCAGTAGTTGTTTGTGTTTATAGACTGCTATCAAATTTGCAGTCATTGGAACCTTGAGAGCTGTATTGGCTAACCAGCCAGTAGATAACTAATTTGGTGTGAGCTGAATACAATTAATTTAAAACCAAAAATACATAAAAAATTCCTTACAAAAAAATAACAAAAAAAAAATCTAGTTACTTAATGGCTTTACAGATTTCTTTTTCTATCTATAGGTTAACTGGGAGCTTTGTACCAGACTTGATTGTGAGCATGAGCAATCAGATGTGGTTGCACCTTCAAACGGATGAAAGTGTGGGCTCAATCGGTTTCAAGGTTAACTACAAAGGTAACAATACATTATTGGAAGCAAATTTAATGGTGTACTAAAAATTAAGCCAATATTATGAAATGTTTTTCTTCCGTATGTAGGGAATGCATTCTATTTCCAGTTCTGTCAGTTCTAAAAACAAGTAAATGCAAGCTGAGTTGAAAAATATACAAAAAATAAATTTGATCTTTTTACAGGTCTTATGTCACATGAAACTGCACACTTTTTATTTGGTGGGTTCTTACAGCAGTTGATTTTTGGCATATAGTTTTACATTTATTTTCTGTTACTTCATGTTGAAAAATATTAAAATGAAATAATTCTGTGTTTATTTAAAGCTGAACGCATAAAGGAAATTAATACTTCCTATATTCTTTTGAAAATTAATCATGCTTACCACCGCAGGCAAAGAATTTGAATTACTGATGAGTTTTGGGCCAAGACAAAGAAAAACTTAACTAATAATGTTCTTTATGGTCTTAAAATGTGAGGGATTTATAATGCAAAGCATAAAACAGCTATTGCTATTTGATGCTTCTGGGAGAAATTTCATATAGCATGAAGAAGAGAATCAACCAAAAACTTAAGAATAACATATGTAGTTTGGGTCCCTCACCACAAGAAGGACATTGAGTTGCTGGAGCGTGTCCAGAGAAGGGCAACGAAGCCGGTGATGGGTCTGGAGCACAAGTCTTATGAGGAGCAGCTGAGGGCACTGGGGTTGTTTAGCCTGGAGAAGAGGAGGCTGAGGGGAGACCTTATCACTATCTACAACTACCTGAAAGGAGGTTGTAGAGAGGTGGGGGTCGGTCTCTTCTCCCAAGTAACAAGCGATA
Organism: Sagittarius serpentarius; assembly: GCA_034782735.1. Taxonomy (NCBI): domain Eukaryota; kingdom Metazoa; phylum Chordata; class Aves; order Accipitriformes; family Sagittariidae; genus Sagittarius; species Sagittarius serpentarius. The sequence goes on along the minus strand of JAVKLA010000027.1, from coordinate 36,571,480 downwards.
GGGCAAGAGGAAACGGCCTCAAGTTGTTCCAGTGGAGGTTTAGATTGGATATTAGGAAGAATTTCTTTACTGAAAGGGTCATTAGGCATTGGAACGGGTTGCCCAGGGCAGTGGTGGAGGCCCCATCCCTGGATGTTTTTAGAAGTCATGTAGATGTAGTGCTTAGGGACATGGTTTAGTGGGGGACTTGTCAGTGCTAGGTTAAATGATTGGACTAGATGATCTTACATGTCTTTTCCAATCTAAGCAATTCTATGATTCCATATATACATAGGTACTTCTGTTTTATTACTGGATTAGTTATATTTATTATTTTTATATTAGGTTTAACACAGCTGCATGTATTTCTTGCAACAAATGTTTAAATTACACGGCTCCTGCCTACCACCAAAACCAGATAATAGAAAGTATGATTATTGATCAAAAGGGGAGAGAGGAAAGGCAGAAGTTAAACTAACAACCGTGTATATTAGAAATGGAGCTGATGTTATTGAGAATGGGCAGAAGGAGTGAATAAGCATATTGGGATTAAACCTGCACAGCATGACTTGCTGTTTTTTTCTGTCCATAGCTTTCCTTTGGCTGTTCATTTCTATTAAGCTTTGTAGTGGTAATGGCATGAGTGCACTTGTGCAGTCTTGATACTCAGATCTAGTGGACTAAGATAGAAAGATCTTACTACTTTGTTTTATGGTAGTTACAAAGACCCAGGATTTCCACATTCCAGCTGTTGAAGGGGGCAACAGAAATGATTACTATAAAGAAGTTTAAGAATTTTTTAATACAGGAAAACATGAACCATAGCTGAGTGGAAGAGGAAGCTTTTTAGATCTGAACTTGAAATAATTTGCACAGCTTAAGTAGTTGTTTCCTTTATTTACAGGATTCTTTTCTAGTAAAATTAATTTTACTTGCAACCATTTTAGTTTGCAGAAAGCAGAGGATTATTGTCTAGTGTCTTACAATGTACCACTACGTCTTTTTTTATTCATGAGTTACATTTATTCTTAGAAGCTATAGTTCTGCAAGAATAAAATTAATTGAATATGAATAGGTAGAAGGGGACAGAAAGGGTGAACATTCACAATCTCATCTCCATATAATCAACTTTGTGATTGCACACCTAGATATTGAGTCTGTATTTCTCTCTTGCCTGACACTGGTGCTTAACACTAGCTCACTAAATAGCATTTGAATGCATCAGGCATTCAGTGAATAGGCACTGTGTGGCGAGGTTTTTCTTGTTTTATTTTGGTTTTTCCCCCCAGTCTGGAGTATGGGATACTTTTGCTTTGATCTCTGAGATGCTGTATTTGTTAGAGATGCCAGAAACCAGGCAATGTTCCCTTAAATAAAATGGGAAGCGGGGGAGGAGGAGGCAGGTTTGGGGGAGTGCTATTTTTTTTTTGTTGGTTTTTCTTTGTGTTTTAAGTCCTTTCTGTTAAAGATGGTAGGCTCTGAAGAGATCTCTAAATGGGTAGTATTTTGGATAAGCAGCTGATTTCCAATTAAAGTTCTGGAACTTACAAATTGGAAGTTGAGAGAAAGTCCATTGAGGTAAACTGAATAGTTGAGTTAGAATAGTGCATTCAGGGCTATGACATATCACTGACTTCTTTACTAGAATAAAAAAAATTTGCAAAGACTTTTCTCTAAAAAATGTTCAGAATTGATTAAGAGAACTGTGATTTCTGGTAGTCAGGGTCAGAGGACATTTTAATTTAAGTGACTACATGAACTATTAAGAATGTATGCCCAACTTGCTTATATTTCTCTTTAATGCACTAGATCAAATTCTATTCCTAAAACCTGTCCCATTCCCACCTCACAATTTCCATTATCCACTTAGACACCTAACTAGGGCTGATAATGTATCCATTTTTATATATATATTATATATTTAGATCTTGTAAGTTTCTGCTTACATAAAAGGTGCAACTACATTAGCATTTCAGATTAGATTCAGCGGTCTGATTTTTGAACTGAATCTTCTGATATTACCACTCCCCTTGCTTTAGTTTTCATCACGGAGTAATCTTGACAGGTACAAATTACATTTATTTGAGGTAATTCATAAGATGCTCTTGAATAGCATTGGGAATAGCATTCCTCATGTGCTCCAGCTCCTAATGGGCATTTATCAGGACCTGATAAAGCTTGTCCAAAGTAAAACCACTAAACCACAATGAAATTCCATACCGTCTATTGTTTCACTTTACAGACTTGCTTATTTTGGAGTTAATTACTTGATAATGTACCCGATAACAGTACTTGCTAATAGCTAAAATAATTTCTCACTAAAATGTTTTGATGCTTAAATATCTGTACATCCTGAGACTCAACTAACCACAGAGGTGGTGATGTGCGTGCCTCATCCCATCAAAATTCATAAAGACATTCTTCAATCTAGTTGATGTTTAGGTCTGAGTCTGGCAGACATTTTCAAGAATATAGATGGTTCTGAGTCCTACATGGAATATGATGGGAGGAACAGAAGGTTGTGGGATGTCATTACCCAGTGCCCTTTACCCATTGTCCTCCAAAACGGTATACTTGCTCAAGGTGTGAGATAGGTCACATCCTTTCTGACAGGGATAGAATTGAATATACTGTGTAATTTGTAATGATAGAAATAGACAAAGGAATATTTAAATACCTCTGCATTAGTAGGTTTTCAGCCGAAGAATTCTTTTAAATTTATGTTAGTACAGGAACTAACAGTTTGTTATCTATTATGTATCTGCTGTTTGAGAGAATATAGTAAGTCTTTGTGAAATAATAAAAATCTTTGTCTTCTTCTAGATTAAGATGTTGCCTGTGGAGTTATTTTACGGTTTTAATAGCTAGATCCCATTATAATTGTTTAAATATAAAATAGAGATATAAACATTAGAGAGAGTATTTTAAAGTAAATAAGTTTTTGTTGTTGTTTTGAAATTCCTTTTCCAGTATCTCATAAAATAAAACTACTTGGGAAGGTAGTATAATAAATGTCAGGAATGGGCAGGACAGAAATACAAACGCTGCCTCATTAGAGACATATTTTACCTGTTACCTCACTGTTGTGTAAGCTGTTTTCTTTTCATGCTTCAAACGTATGTGTAGATTTTTTTAATGTGATAACGCAGAATATTTAGCAATCTGAAATTTTAAGTGCATTATTTCCAAGTCATAATTTTGGGGATTATTTGAAAACCATAGTCCTTCTTTTAGTTATGAGATCAGACTCTGGTGCTCATATAGTTACCTAATAAAACAAATAAAAAATGGATTCTTTTTAGGCTACCCATATCAGTGCTATGAAAGGAAACTACAACTTAATAGTTATTACTGATGACAAGTTGCGTGAATCCTTTGCATCATTCAGTATTTCAGGAAATGGTGCTGTATTGTCACAGTGGCACTTCTGTTACCAAAGCCATGGTGAAGAGCAAAGAAGTGTCTGTCTAAACAATAGTGGAGAAACAGTCTCCAACATATTTATACACTGGAACTGAATGGTCTTCATCTGTAATTGAGGGAAAAAACCCAACCGCACAAAATACAAGACAAACTGATAAAACTGTGGCATAGCCACCCATTTTTGTAAGATCATAAGATTTTGAAGAATTGTGACTTTATTTCATTTTGCAAAAACTGATTGAGAATCTAGCAATGGAATATTACAGTTCTTGGAAATCTCTACAGGAGAACTCCAACTACAATAGCTTTCATATGCAATAGCTTCCTTTTGTAAATTTGGACATATGTGAAAGAATAAATTAAATAAAAAATATGCCTTACACACTTTTTCAAAATAAACTTTTTATCACAGAATTTGTAGGATTAAAAATAAAGTAAATAATCATGGTAAATTCATAGGAAAAGTTATTTTAAGGAATGGAATCAGTAATGTAAACACATAGTACAAAACCATGCTCTATTAGCACAGTATGGGCAAGATGAACTTCTGTTTATGTCAGACTTGAGTCCTCTGAAACAGAAGAAACTATCCTTAGGGCAGTCTAGTTCTGTTGGGTCCCAATATTGCACCCTCAGTTTCTGAGCAGTGGCCAGATAGGAGGGATTTTTTTTCTTCTGGTGTGTCTTTTTTATTTTTCTCCAAATAATCGGGTACACACTAATAAAACCTTATAAAACAGCTCTGCCTCCTGTCAGGACAAAATCTGGGTGATTTATTTTTCAACTGTAATAATACATCAGACATAATCTAATTTTAATTGCATAAGAAAATAAAGTTGAAGAAGATTACTTTGACTGGAGTGTAACGATAAGTTTTGGAAGAGGCTTGTCTAAGATGCCAAGCTAGATAGGAGTGTAGGTAAAAGGTGAATTTGAAGCAAAGTAGATTTGTTTATTCAATTTTCTGCATTGATGATCTGATTTTAGGATATGGGATTTACACTCTGTGACACCCGCTATTTCAAAAGATTTCTTTTTGCTTAAAGCATAACTTTCATCTGGCTTCAACCAGTGTGACTTGTGTTCCTGAGTGCTTGGGGTACTATTGCAGCCTGGGGTAGCCTTCCGGAGTTTGTGATCTGCGTTTCATCCTATTTTCCTAGCAGTAAGCACTGAGTTGCAGACACATCCGAGGGTTTTTTTGGTCACAAATGGTACAGAGATGTTTTTCCATCACTAACTGCTCAATAGCACTTGCTTTTCTGTTGCTGAACAGAACACTGAATGATCTGAATTAGGTAGATAGTTTAATCCAGTGTTAGTCCTCAAACTATGTCTGGAAACAGGTATTTTGGAAGCATGTGCAAAGTAAGATACATTTGCAATAATACAGGCTTCAGGAAGGTCTCATCTCAACAAGTTGTGAGAGTAGCTTATCTATGAAACATATATCTTCGTGTCCATTCTACCAAGAAAAATGTGACTTTAGTTCTTGTTCATATTATAGACTAATTTTTTTAAAACTTAAAATTACTGAACTGAGTGGGATTGTGGACAGTTTCATTGTGCAATTTTGGGTTTCACAAGACAGGTGATTTTTTTTTTTGGTTGTTTGTTAAATACTACCTAATCCTTCTGTTGTGAGGAACTGGGAAGAGAAGCTTTTGTACTTTGTGTGTCAAAATCAGGAATTAAATCTCTATCACACTTCCCCTTTCTGAACTGTTCAGTCTTATCCACTTAAGTTTATATTCTCTTCTGGTATTTTCACTGTTCTGATGGTTTCTGTTGCCTTTGTACCCACTCTCCTCTGTGTTTCTCATCATGTGTTTGTTTTGTTTGTGTATGTTTTGTGGTGCAGTAACTAGAATGGATCATGTCAATGATTTATTTAATTGGATTCTAATACCCTCAGTACTATTCCTTGTGCATCCTAACTTGATTTTGCAGAAAGAATGACAAGCAGAGATTCACATTAATGGCAAAAATCCCTGTGCTAAATCGATGCAAATGATTTTAAACCTTGTAAGTCTCATAATTAGTTCAAATTCTCAAATATAAATACTGCTTTGTATTTATAAAATAAAAAAAACCCGCTTCTTGTTGTGCAACCCCACTAGACTGTGCAAACCAATAGATAGTTTACAAACACAGCACAACTTTCTCTGTACATGATTCCATTTCTGCTGAAAGTGTGTTATTGACAAGTTTTGTAATTCAAGCTCATTCCTATTTCAGATCTCTCTTGACCATATTAAGCAAAAGGGCATCCACTGCAGAAACCTGGGGCACCTACCCTGTTAACTTACTGCCAGGATGAAAATCGGTGCTGTATTTTACATTGTTCGTTCTTCCTGCTTTGTTGGCCACAACTCACTGCAAACGTTTTCTGACCCTACTCTGTCAGTATGATCCAAACATTTTATTAATCTTTTTATCTAATTCTCAAACAATGTATTTGACATAAGGTATAAGAGTTCCTGTTTGTAATCCCTAGGTTATAAGAATATGACAACAACTGTACAGAGTCATGATAAAGATCCATTTAACTGAGTATCACGTAAGGAAAAGAGAGAAAGCAATGATATAGTGATACCTCTTCAGAATGCTAGGAAAGCACTTTAACAGTTTGTGGCACAGAGACTTCTTAAATCCAGTCTATTTATAGTAAGTAACTCTTGACAGATTTTTTTCATCCATGATTTTGTTTATCTTCCTCTCAAGCCTATATACACTTTTAGTATTCTGAATATTTTATGGCAAGAACATTCCAATGAAGAAGTTTTTCCTTTTGTTCACTGTAGTTTTACTACCTGTGTCTGATGCCTTTTCATTCTTTTTGTAGAAAATACAGTGTATTTAAAGTACCATTTTACTGCTTAGTCAGTTTTACAGGACCTTTATTTATTCACAGGTGGTTGTCCTCATTGCTGCTCTGTGTAAGCTAGTATCATCAGCAAGTTTTGTCGTCTCACTGCTTGCCTTGTTTTCCAGCATATCTACAAATATATTGTCAAACAGGTTAGATACTAAAGAAGTCCGTTAGTGACTTCAGTCCTCTGGAAGAACTGACTATTTACTTTTACCATCAAGTAACTGTATTTTAAGCAAACATCCATCAAAAGCCAGATGACAGAGATCCTAGTCTCTGTAAGAGCGTTCCATATGCACTTCCTCAGATGCCCTTTGGAAGTGCAAATAGTCTACCTAAACTGGATTTCTATCACCTCTGTGCTGGCTAATCACTCTGGAAAGCATTGGTAGGCTTGTAATGGAGGACATTCCTTTAGAAAAGCCATGCTGCTTTGTGGATTTTTATCCATGTGTCAGCTGAATCTATTTTTGATTATAATTTCTATGGTCTTGTTACATTTCAGTAACTCTGTACTCTTCAGATGCCCCTTGGAATTCTTTCTGAAAACAGACACTGTATTTGACCCTCTGTCCTATGGTACTGAGATCACCTTAAGGAGGAAGTCACACATTCCTTAAGCTTTTCTACCCCCACTTCGAGTTTTCTGTCTAAGGAGGCCCCAACCCAAGCTCTTTTTTCTGTGACCATAGGTCCAAATAATTACTTAGGTTTTCTGCTGTTGCTTTACAGCACCCACAGAAACAGCTAGGCAAATAAGAAATTTCTGTTCTTTCTGATGAAGTACTTTTTTTTTTTTTTTTTAAGTTACTAGTTGTTAGGTTTTTTGTTTGTTGGGAGGGCGGTTTACAACTGATCATGTGTTGTTGCTAGAAACTAAGTTCTTTCAAAACTTAGATGCATACCATCAGGATAGGTTTTATGTTTTTTTGGGGTGGTGGTGGGGGTGATGTCTGTTTTTTTTTTTTTTCTTTTCATTACTAATTTGTTCCAGTAGGACTTTTGACATCTCAGTCTTTGATAGTTCATCTTTATTATTAGAAAAGTTTACGTTCATTGTATTGCTGATAAGAAATTTCCTATCTGTCTGTCTCAAGATACATGTTTTGCATTTGAGTTTGAATAATAAGGCTAATACTTTTCTACCCACCCGTTGTCTACTCTTAGTCAAGACTTCATGCAGCAATTTGACTATGTACATGAATATTTAAACACAGATACATACTTCTAATCCAAGAAAAAGTCAAATATTAGTACATAATTTGTAATTTATAGATGTTAAAAAATATACTTAATTTATATTTCTGTCTATAAAATATATGGATTAATATTGCATCAGATTTGATCTTTGATAGCTCCTTAAATGGTGTTTCTGAGTACTTAAAAGGCTGTGCAGGTTACATTATAATGAAGGTCTTATAATTTTTTAATGTCCTACTATATGGAATTTTTAAAATTGTATGCAGCTACTGAAATTTATCTTTTCAGTTAATTATTACCAGTATTGCCTGTAACTCTAATCTTACACTACAAATATACTAGTCTCAGGTCATGTGAGAACTAATAATAAACTGTGCCTCAAAAAGCTATTGCATCAGAATGCATTTGAGTGTGGGTTTTTTTGTTGTCTTTTAAAATAATTTCTGGAAGGAGTATATTTTTGGTATTGAGAAACTTTCATGTTTCTGTTAACTTTACCAAATTGGTGAAAAATAGGTCTTCAGTCTAAAAGCAAGTTCTAGAAAATGAAATTGTGCATTTTATCTCTATTTCACCTTTCTTTTTCCCCAAAATATTTACTGGTGCTTACTGCTTCTTTTTCTTTATTGATTTTAATTCTGATTTCTCTGCATGTTAGTATTGTTTAATATTATGTTCTCCAAGCTGATTTATAAAATGAGGTTATTTGTCTTCAACAAGACTGAATTTAATATTCATTTTTCTACTTAATGGTTTTGTTTGGCTAAAAGGAAGGTAATTATTTCCATGACACACAATTTATGATCCTTTTTCTACAACTCCCCTCATGTCAGTGGAGAGCTGGTCAGACAAACTGTTATTTGAAGGTGACTCCCATGACTTTTTAATTTTGTTCCGTAAAACTGTATGTCATCCTTTCTGCTTTACAATATTTAATTAAAAGCATTTAGCAATCAAACCTTTTGTGATAGTATTATCTATAAAGAAGAGCAGAAGCATTTTCTCTTCTCTGACATTAGTCTGCTGAGCAATATGAATACATTACTTGTGGAAAGGTCATCTTTTGCTATGTCCTTGGGTATTAGGTACTGCTTAAACCAGGACACTGGGCTAAATGGCTGTTAGTCTGACTCATCCTCAGCATTTCAGTGTGTATTTAACTGCATTCAGTTGTATTGTCTTATGTCTTAAGCACGTATGTTACAAGAGACTAACTTTAGCTTTGGTATTAGGGCAAAAAATGTACCCCAAACTGCTTATTTATTTGTGGGAGTTAAGTGAAAATTTTCTTATAAGCATTTCTGAACTTTATAACTGAAAGCAAGAACCCATAGACAGGTGTTAAAGCAATTCATGCTGTTGGAAAGATCCTCCTGGGCAAAGGGTAGAATTTGAAACCCTAACGTAATAGAACAGCGGTTAGAATACCTTGAGCTGAAGAGCTCTAAAAAGTGCTGTGGATTTCTGTGTCCATATTTAATATCTTATTTATTTCTGAATTAATTTACCTCAATATTTACAATACATATTTTATTGTGTTCTCCACCAACTAGACATGATCTCTTAGTTCAAGCCTGGCTCTTTTCTCCACGTATTTTACAACAATGAGAATTTGGTATGCCTCATTAGTCTTCTTTTACCACACTTGAATTGGGGTTGATGGAGGACCCCTTCATGGCTGCATTGCACCAGTTTTCTTGAAGTGGTGAAGGACTGTGTGTGGCAGCCTCTGGCAGTGTCTTCTTCCAAAACATTAAGATGCATTTCCTGCTATATCAGCTTGTGAAAGGGTGACAGAAGCAAGATTTCCACCTGTTTGTCTGCTGAAGTTACATCATGGCATAGTTGTTGCTAAATTTCTTTAGCTGTTGGCATTTTGTGGAACAGAGGGCTAGAAATTTATTTTACTTGGTTAGATGAAGAATGAAGCTACTTGTTTGGAGTATGTAGGATAGTGTCGTGGTTTAACCCCAGCCAGCAACTCAGCATCACGCAGCTGCTCACTCACTTCCCCCCTACCCAGTGGGATGGAGGAGAGAATCGGAAAATAAAGCTCGTGGGTTGAGATAAGAACAGTTTAATAGAACAGAAAGG